>CM053769.1:440055111-440231918 GCA_028658325.1 Potorous gilbertii | reverse complement strand
GAGCTGCTGTTGAGCTCCTGCCTGCTCTGGGAGCCTCTGGCCACCTGCTGCCTCTGCCTCTGCCACAGCGGCTGCCTCCCGAGGGGGCCTGAGTCCCAGAGATACCCCACTCCCCTCTCAGCCCGTCTCTCTCACTGACCTGTGCGTCTGTGGGTGGAGGGACCTTCGTGGCCACTGGAGATTCCAGTCCCTGAAGCCTGCTTGGATCTGCTCGCTCCTCTCAGTGCCCCGTGGCCGGGGCAGGGCAGGGGAGGGCTCCACTCCCATCCGGGGCTGGATGGACCCCTGGGGTTGGCTTTTCAGGGCTCTCTGCAACGGAAATCCCCTTCACTGTGTTTCTGCGCGGCTTCCACTGTTCCAGAATTTGTCAGGAGTCCTTTTTAGAGGAAATCCATGGGCTGTGGGTTCTGAGCTAGCAAATGTGAGTCTTTCTACTCTGCCATCTTGGCTCCACTCCCCTATAAAAATGATTGTCAAAAATTGTTTTTACATGTAACTAGAAAATAAGATACACAGGAATGGAATATGAAAATCTATCTTACCCTACAGGAAAATAGAAGAGGAAGGGAATAAGAGAAGGGAGGGCAGAGTGGGAGGAAGATGTAAAAAGAAGCAAAACACTTTTGAGGAGGAACAGGGGTGAAAGAAGACAGAGAATAAAATAAATAGGGGTAGGAGGATAGGATAGTTAGCAATAGTAACTGCAAAAAAATTTTGAAGCAAACTTCTCTGATAAAGTCCTCATTTCTCTAACATACAGAGAAAGAACTGTGTCAAATTTATAAAAATATGAGTCATTCTCCAATTGAGATATGATCAAAATATATAATCAGTTTTCAGATGAAGTAATTAAAGCTATCTGTAGCTATATGAAAAAATATTCTAATTCCCTATTGATTGAAGAAATGCAAGTTAAAATAATTCTGAGGTACTACTGCATACCTCTTAGACAGGACAGAAGAGGTAAATGACAACTGTTGGAGGGGATTTGGCAAACATGACTCATTGATGTACCGTTGTCAGAGTTGTGAACTGACTAAACTGTTCTATAGAGAAATTTGGAACTATTCCCAAAGGGCTAAAAATTCATGCATGTCCTTTGACCTAGCAGTACCACTACTAGGTCTGTATCTCAAAAGGGACAAAAACAAAAAAGGAAAAGGACCTATACACACAAAACTATTTATAGCAACTCTTTTCTGGGGGTATAGAACTGGAAACTGAAGGGATGCACATCAATTGGCAAATGCTGAATAACTTGTGCTATGTTATTGTGATGGAGTACTATTATGCTAAATGATGAGCAGCATGCTCTCAGAAAAACCTAGAAAGACTTACATGGGTTGATGCAAAGTGAAATGTAATGGGTACAAAGTAATAGCAATATTGTAGGATGGCCAGCTGTGAATGATTTAGCTATTTTCATCACCACAACAATCCTCAACAATTCTGAAAGATTTAGAATGAAAATGCTATCCATCCCCAGAGAAAGAACTGATTGTTTAAATACAGATTGAAGGAATTTTTTTCACTTATTTTATTTTTCTTCAGTCTTTAAAATCTGTTTTCTTTCATAACATGACTATTATGGATATGTTTTGTATGACTACACATATATAACATATATGGAATTGCTTGCCTTATTAGTGGGGGTAGGGTGGGGATGGAGGAAGGGAGAGAATTTGGAGCTCAAAACTTTAAAAACAAATGTTAGAAATTGTTATTTACAAATAACTAGGGAAAATTAAATACTAAATAAATATATTTTTTAAAAAGGTATGCAAAAAAAACCCCAAAATAATCAGACCATGGAAAATTATTACACTGATGGGGAAAATCAAGACAGAAACTCAGAAAGAACTCATGGAAGAGTTCAAAATGAGATTAAAAATCATATAAGAGAGGTAGAAGAAAAATTGAGAAAATAAATGAGCGTGATTCAAGAGAATTATGAAAAAGGAATCAGCATCTTAGGGAAAGTAGAACTAGTCACATGGAAAAGGAGATACAAAAAATTCACTGAAGAAACTAATTCCTTAAAAAGAACAATTGTTTAAATGAGAAAAAAGTACAAAAGCTAATGGAGGAAAACAACTCTTTAAAAGTAAGAATTAGGCAAATGAAAACTTCAATCAAAGAAATTCAAAAGAATGAAAAAAATACAGGAAAATGTAAACTACCTCATGGGAAAAAAAAACAATTGAACTGGAAAATACATCCAGGAGAAACAATGTCAGAATCACTGGACTACCTGAAAGCCATAATCAAAAGGAGGACCTGGACAGCATCTTTCAAGAAATTATCAAAGAAAACTGCTCTGATTTCCTAGAATCAGAGGGCAAAAATAGGTATTGAAAGAACCCACCTTAGGAAAGAGATGCCAAAATAAAAATCCAAGGAACATTATGGCCGAATTGCAGAACTATCAAGTCAAGAAAGAAATATTGCAGGTGGCCAGAAAGAATTCATTCAAAAATTGGGGAGCCTCAATCAGGATTACACATGACTTAACAGTTGCAACATTAAAAGATCTAAGGTCATGGAACATGACATTTCAGAAGGCAAAGGAGTTAGGGCTACAACAAGGTAAGGGACTGGAGCAGAATCTATTATGCTTCAGGTGAAGTAAAAAACAGGAGTAGCTATCCTGATCTGAGACAAAACAAAAGAAAAAATAAACCTAATTAAAAGAGATAACTAAAGAAACTACACGTTGCTAAAGGTACCATAGATAATGAAATAATATCAATACTGAACATATATGCACAAAATGGTATGGTATCCAAATTCTTAGTTAAGTGAATTACAGGATCATGATCAAACAAGAGACAGAGAGCATTACTAAATGTAGAATAGATAATGTTGATCAAATTAAATTTTAAAACTTTTGCACAAACAAAACCAATGCAACTAAACTTAGAAGGAAAACAAAAAGCTGGGAAGCAATCTTTACAGCCAGGGTCTCTGATAAAGGCCTCATTTCTCAAGTATATGGGGAACTTAGTCAAATTTGAAAAAATGCAAGTCACTCCCTAATTGATAAATGATCAAAGGATATGAACAGGCAGTGTTCAGATGAAGAAATCAAAGCTATCTATAGGCACATCAAGAAGTGCTCTAAATCCCTTTTGATTGAAGATATGCAAATTAAAACAACTCTGAAGTATCACCTCACACCTATCAGATTGGCTAATATGACAAAAAGGGAAAATGACAAATGTTGGAGAGGATGTGGAACAATTAGGACACTAATGCACTGTTGCTTGAATGGTGACCTGATCCATCATTCTGGAGAGGAATTTGAACTATGCCTAAATGACCATCAAACTGTGCATACCCTTTGATTCAGCAATACCACTATTAGGTCAGTATCCCAAAGAGATCATAAAAAAGGGCGAAAGGACCTACATGGGCAAAAAATTTAAAGCAGCCCTTTTCATTGTGGCAAAATATTGGAAATTGAGGGAATCTCCATCAGTTGGGGAATGGTTGAACAAGCTGTGGTATATGAACATAATGGAATACTATTGTGCAATAAGAAATGATGAGCAGGCAGATTTCAGAAAAACCTAGAAAGACTTGAATGAACTGATGCAAAGTGAAATGAGAAGAACCAGAATGCTATCCAGAGTATTAGCAACATTGTGTGATGATCAGCTGTGAATGACTGCTCTTCTCAGCAACACAATGATCCAAGGAAAGTACAAAGGACTCATAAAGAAAAATGCTATCCACATCCAGGTAAAGAACTGATGGACTCTGAATGCAGGTTGAAGCATACTTTTTTCACTTACTTTATTCTTTTTCCATGTTTTTTGTTCCTTTTGATCTGTTTCTTCTTTCACAATTGTGACTAATACGTTTTACATGGTAGCACATGTATAATCTATATAAATTGTCTACCATTTAACAAAGAAGGGAAGAGAGGAGGGAGGAAGAAAGATTTGGACCTCAAAATCTTCTAAAAATAAATGCCAAAAATTGTCTTGATATGTAGTTGGGAAAAAATAAAATACTATTAAAATAAATAAAAAGAGCACATTTTCATTTTTTAAAAAAGAAACATCACTTTGGATGCTAGATGGAAGATAGATTGGAATGAGGAAAGACTTGGGGCAGGCAGGCTACTTCAATGTATACAATGTTTAGTGCTGTAAAAGGCAGCTAAGTGGCACAATGACTAGAATATTAGGCCTGGAGTCAAGACTCATCTCCTTCAGTTAAATACCAGTCTTGGACACTTATTACCTGTGTGACACTGGACAAGTCACTCAATCCTGTTTGCCTCAGTTCCTCATCTGTAAAATGAGCTGGAGAGAGAAATGACAAATCACTCTAGGATCTTTGCCAAGAAAAACCCAAATAAGGTCACAAAGAATCAGACATGACTGAAATGATTGAACAACAGTGCTGTAAAATACTTTTGTGTGAAGAAAAATAGCTATATTAATTCATAAAGGATGTAAAATGTTGCCTCCATCATAGATTAACGTTTTCATGCCTGAAAAGAGTATATGCATGGAAAAATCATTTTAAGATAGGATCTGAAGTTTTGGTCAAAAATGCACAATTTAAATCGTTTATAAATATATAGGATGCTGCTTCATTTGTATGTCAAATTGTTGATGGTTTAAAAGTGATAAAAATATTTTATGTATTTGAAACTGAAAAAAACCCGTAAGTACAAAGAACATACTTTCAAGGACACAAAAGGAGATGGAGGACTTTGTTGGGAACCTGATGCTACAGGGCACTATCATTCTGCAATTCATCTGTATATGGATGTTTTAAGACTTTAGAGGGCAAAGTTAAATAAAAATGTGAATTCATATAACTACTTGAAATTAAGAGTATAATTAAAAAGCACTGCTAATTTCCTAGGGAAAATTTTGTCAGTTGTTACATTTCTAGTGAAAAGAGAGTCAGTAAAAGCTCTGATTTAAGCTACTGGAAAAATAATATAGAAGACAGAAGAGAGGGGACCTGAAGAGTCTCATTTGGTCTTGTTGGGTCCTACTCTTCATGACCTCATGGTTGTTCTACCCTCCACTATCTCTCAAAATCTATCCAAGTTCATGTTTTTATTTCCATGACATTATCTATCCATCTCATCCTCCGCTACTCACTTCTTTTACTTCCAATCTTTCCCAACATCAGGGCCTTTTCTAATGAGCTCTATTTTCTCATTATGTGGCCAAAGTATTTAAGCTTTGAAGAGCCTGAATTAATTACTTTAAGTATTGATTGATTTGATCTCCTTAATGTCCGAGGGACTCCCAAAAGTTGTCTCCAGGGCCACAATTTGAACCATTGATTCTGCTGAGCTCAGCTTTCTTTATAGTCCAACTCTACCAGCTATATATTTCTCCTGAAAAGCCATAGTTTTAACTATATATGAGAACTCTGTAGGCCAAGGTGATGTCTTGGCTTTTTAGTATGTTGTCCAGATTTGCCATAGCTTTCCTTCCAAGAGGGACAAGTTTTTTTAATTTCATAGGTGCAGTCACCGTCAGCATGGATCTTTGAGCTTAAGAATATAAAACCTGATGTTATTTCTATTTCTTCTCACTCTGTTTGCCCGGAGATGATGAGACCAGTTGTCAAGATCTTTTTTTAATGTTAAACTTCCAGTCAGCTTTTACCCTTTCCTCTTTCAGAGGGGGAAAAACAGCTTTGTTAGAGTTGTTGGAACAGACCTGTGATGCCAATAATTGAATCCTGATTGGTTGAGAAGCTCAATCTCATTGCACAAGAGCTGGAATTCCAGCTATCATTCTTGAATGTCTCCTAGAGCTGAAGAGAGGGGAAGCCTGTTATGATACGTATTGTTGTTTGTTATATCCCTATGGTTTGGGGCAGCTAGATGGCTCAATGGATAAACTGCCACACCTGGAATCAGGACGACTCATCTATCCGAGTTCAAATCAGACCTCAGACACTTACTAGATGTGTAAACCTGTGCAAGTCACTTATCCATGTTTGTCTCAGTTTCCTCATCTGTAAAATAAGCTGGAGAAGGAAATGACAACTACAACAATGTCTTTTCTGAGAAAACTCCAAGTGGGGTCACAAAGAGTTGAAGATGGCTGCACAACAATAACTTGGTCAAGGAACCTAGATAGCTCAGTGGATAGAATGTTGGACCTGGAGTCAGGAAGACGAGTTCAAATATGAACTCATACACTTACAGATGTGTGAACCTGTGCAAGTCACTTAACTTCTGTTTGTCTTAATCCACTGGAGAAGAAAAAGCAAACTACTCCAGTATCTTTCTTAAGAAAACACTATGGACAGTATTGTTGTGCTATGGTTCATGGGGTCATGAAGAGTTAGATGGAGGAAAAGCAGAAAAAGGAAAGAGGGGTTTTTTTTTGGTAGCTACTTTGTTGATAGGCTTAATTGCATTACACAAAATCTTGGTGAATAAGGAGTTGGTTAAGCTAGTTTGCCTTGCTCAGTGAGTCAACCTAAGCCATTTGATGTGACCCTTGAGCTACTGGGCATTCTGTAGAGTGATCAACTAGTGGTGGCCCAGTAATAGCCAAGTAGATGAACTCCTACAGTTCACAGACTGAAAGAATGCAAAATTTTGCGAATATCCTTTTAAGAGAAACTCTAAGTTGATCATAGATCACTGATTTAGAGATGGAAGGCAGCTTGTAGCCTATCAAATCCAACATTCTCATTTTACAGGTGAGAAAATGAAGGCATAGCAAGTGTAACTGACTTGCTAGGGCCAAGTTGAATATAGCTAATAAGTGTTTGAAGCAGTATTTTAAAATCGGGTCTTTCTGACTTTAAATCCATTAATTTAAATGCTCCATTAGTTTGAGTATAAATGTGAAGTGGATTTGTTCAGATCAAGAATGGTGAGGGACAGCAGATGAGCAGTCAACATGGAAGTAGCTTTGTTTGTTGCAATTGTTGCTGAATAAACACCAATGATATCAAAATTTGTGGAACAGAACTGTGAGTTAACACCACAACACTGGTCTACATCCTTAATAAGATTTCTTCCCATGTTTCTATAAATACTTGCTCACTCTTCCCCCAATCCTGAGTGCACTGATGGAAGGCGGAAGAGCCTAGGCTTATGTATGAATTTCAAAATATATTATCCCTACATTTGATTTACCATAGGAGTTCCTATGATACTGTTGTCTTTCCCTTCTAATATCAAGTAAATGGTTATGTTGGAGATAAAAAGTATCATCATTGTGAGTGGTTATTTTTTGTAAATAGAAATGGATTGGTGGGAGCTCAAAAGCTAAAGAGTTGAAAAGATGGAGTCTATTCCTCCTCAACAGAGTTACTCCTAAGATGCTAAGAAAATGTGAATTTTCAGGGAACCCAAACATGGCAATAAGAGAGCAGGTTAGAATGAGTCAATCTTGAGGATAAATAGGGGTCCACAGGCCTAGGTAAGAAACACAAGGTATTACATTATGAGTGGAGACTTAACCCAGCCCTGTGTATGCCAACTTGCATTCATTTTATTCAAAGTATCCTAGATAGTGTGAGGGCAGAGAGGAAGAAACATATAGAAAAAGACAGAGACAGAGGTAGAGCTGGTGAAAAAAGAAATACACAGGGCTTATAGGTTTTATTTCATTATAGGACAACAGTGGGGGAAAGGGAGAAATCTGGGTTCTATTATACAATTAGCTGGGCACTGAAATGTTTCTGTTAGTTGTGAATCTGGCCAACTTCATTTTGAAACAATCACGTGATTCATATGGAAGCTGACTGTCCCATGATGTAATTTTTATTTACAATGCAGCTCTCCAGATTCTCTCATTTTCTAGATCCCATCAGGGCTGTCTTAAGAATATTAAAATGATGACACATTTTAAAATGTTGTCATAAAGTTTCTAGATTTTTTTCTCCTTGGTTGAATCATTTTTCATAGAAAATAGGAAGCTGCCAATACTAATATCTTCCAACTCCCAGATTTCCATGTCATTTGCAAAGCTACATGAGATAAACATTCAGTCACTGCTTAAGGCAATTTTCAGACATGAAAAGCTTTAATGATTTCCAGCCAGCAAGGTATCCTGAAGGAGAGGAAGAACAAAGACTATTCGGCCACATTTCCAGAGGCTTGTTCAGTCACATCCCTCCTCTGGAGGTACTGGCAAATCCAACACAGGATTTAGGAACTACTGTGTTCTACAGCAACCCTGGATGGTTGGCTTGGAGGCCCTGGGAAATCCATGTCAATTGAGTTTAGCCTGGGACACCAATGCCTGATGTGAACCTTCAAGGTATCTTTAACCTGGAGGACCAACTATAAGCAGATTAGCCTCTACAAATGGAGAATGAGGTACCTGGTCTTTCTCCTCCTAATCCCAATTCAGTTACACATTAGTTACAAGGGGAAGGAATTTGGAATAAACCTTTTGACTTTTACATAACTGACTTGGAGATGCAAAAATAAATTAATATAGCATCCATTTGGTAACTACAGGGAAGGGAGTTTCAGTGCAATCTTTTGATGAAATAGTTATTTACCTTATTAAATAATTTCATAAAACCTATCTCTCAAATGTAACTACACAATCACAGAACCTGCACAAAATAGGGACAAGATACATGGTGATAATACTTTCTAACAAAGAAAAAAACATAAATTTAATTTCTTATAATGAGCATGTCACTGGAAAATATAGAAAGTCAGTTTCCAGTGCCGTCACTTATTCTCAGATATTTAAACTCTCCGACAAAATGTAAACACACACATATATGCATAAAACCACACTTATGAACATTTCCCACTGAGGGGATTTTTAAAGGTCTCCAATCTAAATTAAAACAAAAACAATGGAAGGGAACTTCCCTTTGGGTGGTATTTGAATAATATTTAATAGACTGGCATTTAAGAAAAATACTATTTGCCAGAATATCAAAGTATTGACCTCTTGAGATTTTCTGTTTGTTTGTCACATAAAGGTCACCAAGCTAAGTAATATTCTTCTAAATAGTCTTCTTATGTTTTAGAAAATATGTTCTTTCCCAACATGACTAATGTGGAAATACATTTAATATGATTGTGCATGCATAGTCTATATCAGATTGCATGCTGTCTTGAGGAAGGGGGAGGAGGAAGATGAAAAAATGTAAAACTCAAAATCTTATAAAAATGAATGTTGCAAACTAAAAGAAAAAAGAAAAGAAAAATGTGTGCTTTCCAAAATTATGTAGCATCATTTTCTGGGGTATTTAGTATTTTGTCATTAAATGAAGATGTAGTCTGAACAAAGAGCACTGGTCAACAATGAATATCAATGTCTTATCTGGTTATAGCTGCTCTTTGGACATTCATGATGACCCTACCAATAAAGGCCATTTGTGTGATGAACAAGGCAACACAGGAGGTGGAATGTCCAAAATAAAGTAAAATAAAATTCTTTCCTTTTTAAGTTACAAGAAAACCAACAAAGTTTTTTTTCTTTTTGGCTATTACCTAACACAATTCCTTTATTTCTGAAATATCCCCCAAAAGTACCAAGTTCATAGCCCTGTACTCGACATTTCAGATTCAGACAGAGGTCTACTTTGAAGAGTATGTTCTTATGCTTACAACTTGTCCTAGTTTTCTCTCTTTTTGTGTGATTAAACTTATATAGACTTCCAGGACACTGGCAATTCTACACTGACAGCCGTGTGTGTGTGTGTGTGTGTGTGTGTGTGTGTGTGTGTGTGTGTGTGTTAGTTATCCCAGGTTCAAGATACTCTGTGGGTCTGTAATACCATGGCTCAAGAGCCCCTATTGATATTTTTACTTTTTCCTATTCAGTCAGAAGATATAATTAGTTCAAAATAAAGGAATTTCTAAATAGCATAGTGAGAAAAGAGATACCATAAACCTGGGGGACACCCTTCTACAACTATCCTTACCATTAGTGGGAACAATGGGCTCACCTAGGGATCACATATGAAGAACACACACAGAAGGTATATGCAGAGCCAGGAAACATTCATTAAAGGATAATTCATACTTCCTTTTGTTTTTGTTTTTTATTTTACATTTTTATTTAAAGTTTTGAGTTCCAAATGCTATCTCTTCTTCCCTTTCTTTCTCTCTCCCATTCCCCCTCCTTGAGATGATAAGAAATCAGATACAGGTTATATGTGTGCAATTAGGTAAAACATTTCCATATCAGTCATTCTGTATAAGAAGATTTGGATAAAAGAAAAAAGTGAAAGAAAGAAAATGAAAAATATTATGCTTCAGTCTGTATTCAAACAGTTATCAGTTTTTCTCTGGAAGATAATAGTATGCTTCAGCATATGTCCTTGGGATTGTCTTGAATCATTGTACTGCTGAAAATAACTAAATCATTCACAGTTCTTCATGAAACAAAATTGCTTTTACTATGTGAGCCATTTTCCTGGTTCTATTTACTTTACTATGAATTAGTTCATGTTAAGTCTTTCCAGGTATTTCTGAAATCATCCTGCTTGTCATTTCTTATAGCACAATAATATTTCATTACAATCATACACCACAGCTTGTTTAGCCATTCCCCATTTGATAAGTATCCCTTTGATTTTTAACCACCACAAAAAGAGCTGCTATAAATATGTTTGTACAATTGGTCCTTTTTTTCTTTTTTTGTATATGTTGGGATACAGACCCAATAGTGGTATTGCCGGATCAATGGGTATGCACAATTTGAAAGTCCTTTGACCGTAGTTCCACATTGCTTTCCAGAATGGTTGGATCAGTTCACAACTCTACCAACAGTGCATTAGTGTCCCAGTTTTCCCACATCCCCTCCAATATTCAACATTTTCTTTTTTTGTCATGTTAGCCATTCTAATAGGTATAAGGTAGTATCTCAGAATTAGTTCAATTTGTATTTCTCTGATTAATAGTGATTGAGCACTTTTTCATATGACTATAGATAGCTTTGATTTCTTTGTCTGAAAACTTCCTGTTCATATCCTTTTACCATTTATCAATTGGGGAATGACTTGTAGTTTTATAAATTTAACTCTGTTCTGTACATATTTGAGAAATGAAACCTTTATGAGAGATACTCATTGCAAATATGTTTCCCAATTTTCTGCTTTCATTATAATTTTGGGTGCATTTGTTTTGTTTGTGCAAAAACTTAAATTTTATAAAACAAAATTATCTATTTTATATTTTGTAATCCTCTCAATATCTTCTTTGATCCTAAATTATTCCCTAATCCCTAATTTGACAGATAAACTATTCTATGCTCTCTTAATTTACTTACAATATCTCCCTTTATGTGTACATCATATGCCCATGTTACCTTATCCTGGTATATGTTCTCTAAATTTTCTAAATATAATATCATATCACCTGCAGAGTTATAGTTTTGTTTCCTCATTGCCTATTATAATTCCTTTATTTTTTTCTCCTCTTATTGCTATAGTTAATATTTCAAGTACAATATTAAATAATGGAAGTGATAATGGGCATTCTTGCTTCACCCCTGAATGAAGGTTTCTTTATTAATATGGTCAATTATGCTGGCAGTTTTCCTAATATTGAACCAAACTCAGAATGTCTGGTGTAAATCCCACCTGGTCATGGTATATGATCCTAAATTGTTACAATCTCTTTGCTAGTATTTTATTTAAAATTTTTGAATCAATATTCACTAGGGAAATTATTTTCTTTCTGTGTTTTGGCTCTCCCTGTTTTCCATATCATCACCATATTTGTGTCATAAAAAGGATTTGGTAGGACTCTTTCTTTGCTTAAATAGCTTATACAGTACTGGGATTAATTGTTCTTTAAATGTTTGGTAGAATTTGCTTGTGAATCCATCTGGTCCTGGGGATTTTTTCTTAGGAAGTTCATTGATGGCTTGTTCAATTTCTTTTTTCTAGGATTGGGTTATTTAAGTATTTTTTTTCCTTCTTCTGTTGTTAATCTGGGTACTGTACATATTTTTTAGATATTCATGAATTTCATTTAGATTGTCAGATTTATTGACATATAATTGGGCAGAATAGCTTCTAACAATTGTCTTAACTTCCTCTTTATTTGTGGTGAATTCACTCCTTTAATTTTTGATACTAGTAATTTCGTTTTCTTCTTTAAAACCAAAGTAACCAATAGTTTATCTATTTTATTGTGTTTTTCCACATAAAACCAGCTTTGAGTTTTATTTATTGGTTCAATGGTTTTCTTAATTTCAATTTTATCAGTCTCTCCTTTTATTTTCAGGATTTCCAATTTGGTGCATAATTGGGGATTTTTAATTTAATCTTTTTCTAGTATTTTAATTGCATGTCAAATTCACTGATCTGCTTTTTCTCTTTTTTACTGATGCAAGCAATTTGATACATAAAATTTTCCCCAAGTCCTGCTTTGGCTACATCCCATAAATTTTGCTATGCTGTCTCCTTGTTGTCATTTTCTTAAATGAAATTATCAACCATTTCTATGATATGTTCTTTAACCCACTTGTTTTTTAGGATTACATTATTTAATTTCCAATTAATTTTTAATTTTTCTTTTCATGGTCTATTATTGAATGTAATTTTTATTGTGTTTACTATTTCTGCTTTTCTGCAGTTTGTTGTGAAGTTATTATGTCCTAAAGCATGGTCAATGTTTGTGTAGATGCCATACAGTGCTGAGAAAAAGGTGTATTCTTTCTATTCCCATTCAATTTTCTCTAGCGATATATCATATCTAACTTTTCCAGAATTTTTATTCACCTTCTTAACTTCTTCCTTGTTTATTTTATTCACTGTCTACAGTACCTTTCAGTAAGATATAGTTTCCTCCTTTATCTCTTTTAATTAGATCTATTTTTGCTTTTGCTTTGTCTGAGATAATGATTGGTACACCCCAGATTTCTTTGCTGTAGCTGAAGCAAAACAGATTTTGCTCCGGTCCTTTATCTTTACCATGTGTGTATCTCTCTGTTTCCAATATGTTTCTCATAAACAATATATTTGTGAGATTCAGGGTTTTAATCCATTTGGCTATCTGCTTATGTTTTATATATGAGTTTATCCTACTCACATTTATAGTTATGGTAACTAACTGTGCATTTCCCTCCATGTTATTTTTCACTTGTTTACCCCTCCCCACTTATCTCCCATCCTTCCCTTCTTCACAAGTGTTTTACTTCTGATCATTGCCTTCCTGAATATTCCTTTCCTTTACTTCTCCCTCCCCCTTCTACTATCCCCATCCCTGTTAACTTCCTTATAGGGCAAGATAGATTTCTATATTCAACTGAGTATGTTATTCCCTTTTTGAGACAATTTTGGTGAGAGTAAGATTTAAGCTTCACCCACCATCCCCACCCAACATTTTCCCCTCCATTATAAAAGCTCTGTCATTCCTCTTTTATGTGGGATAATTTACCCCATTCAATCTCCCCCCTGCTTCTTCTTCCAGTGCAATTTTCTTTCTCAACCCTTTATTTTGTTTTTTGGTCTATCATTCAATCCCCTACTCTGAGGTTGGCTGCTGCTACTACTCTTGGATCTCGCTCCTTTCCCACTCAAATGACACAGACCTTTCTTACCCTGCTGATAATCTGCTTCCTTGTTCCTAGATCAATTGGAGGGCAATTTGGGAGGGTTTCAGATGGTTCATTCCTCACTCCACCATCTTGACACAGGAAGTCCACAACTCACACTTCTAACAATGCTGAACCTACAAATGTTTCCACCACCCTTTTTCTTCTTTCCACTCAGTTACCATCCCTTATTACCCCATGAAATACTGCAAGAGCTTTCTCATTGGTCTCTTTTACTCAATTCTCTTCTTTAATCCACCCTCTACAGAACTATCAAATAGATATACTAAAGGCCAGGGCTACAAGAATACAATTGTACCGTAGTTATGTCTGATAAAGTAGAAATCTCAATAACAAGAATTCCTTCAAATCTTCAAGAAGGATCCATATTAAACAGCTAAACAATATGCAGTAATAAAAGAGAGGAAGGAAAAAGGAACTGAGGAATAAAGAGATCCTCATGTCCTCTGGCATAAGATGTTCTTTGAGAAACCTTATGCCAGAGAGGAAGTCTTCCTTGATTAAAGTAGAAGGAAAATAATTATTCATCTCCAGTCGCAATTCAACCAGTATTTCTCCTCTGACATGACAGGAAGGAACATAGATAAGTAAAATACACAAACAAGACGCCTAGATAACAGTCAGCACAGCCTAGTGGATAGAAGGCCAACATTGGAGTCAAGAAGACTTTGGTTGAAGTCCCACCTTTGATTAGCTATATGCATAGATCAAAGGTAAATTACTTGGTCTAAGTGATCAGGAGAGATCCTCATTGTCAATCCATCAACAAGAAAGATGTATATTTAAAAGACATACAAAATAAAGAGGTAAATGCAAGGTAATTTGCTGGCTCATGAGAGGCTTCACTCAGGAGATAGTACTTGAGGTGAGCTTTGAAGGAAAGTCAGGATTCTAAGAGGGTTAGTGATGAAAGAATGCACATCAGGGAGGGAGGACTGTCTATGTAAAGGCACTTAGGCAGAAGATGGCCTGCTACATGTGTGAGGATGTCAAAGGGAGTGATATAGAACAAGGATGGAAAAATAGCTTGGAGTTAGGTTGTAAAGAGTCCAGCAGAGTAGTTATTACTTGACTCTCGAGATAACAGGGAGCCACTAGAAATTATTAAGTGACATGGTTAGACCTCCCTGTTGGGAAAAGTACAAGAAGCTCTACTAAAGATAGGCTAAAGGGGTGGGTCTAAAAGCAAGGAGACCAAGTAGGAAGCCACTGCTATGGTCCAGGTGAGAAGCAGAGGGGAGGGGGCAGCCCTGAGCTAGGGTGATGCCCACCTGAATGGAGAGAAAGGGATGGATGTAAGGGATGTGGAGGCAGAAATAACAAGACTAGATGGAACAGTGGATAGAGTACTGGGTCTTAATTCAAGGAGACTCATATTCCTGAGTTCAAATCTAGCCTCAAATATGAAGTATGTGACCCTGGGAAAGTCACTTAACCATGTTTGTATTAATTCCTCCCCAGAGAAGGAAGTGGCAAAAAACTCCAGAATCTTTGCCAAGAAAACTCTGAATGGGATCAAAAAAGTGTAGGACATGACTGAAAAATGACTCAGTTGACTTTTTAATGCTATAAGTTACAGATGAGTTGTTGATCTGTTTCAGTGGATGGAGTTTTCATATCGGAAGATCCACACAACAATGACATCAGAGGCCTGGAGATATTTTGTGTCTGTTGCCCATGAGGTTATTTCCTTTACTCAAAATACGCTGTGTTCTTTATCAAAGCAGCACCCACTCACGTTGCCTTCTTCTCTACCCACATACCTTTGTAAGGTACTAGCCGATTTCTCCTAGAACCTACTGAAAAAATATATTAGGTCCAGTCCTGGGGACAAATCCTTTCTCAGTCACAAAAATATTGTGACTGATTCCCAAAGAGGAAAATTCACTTTAAAACAGAAATATCACAGCCTCTAGTGGATTATGAACCTTGAGAACTTGGCTAGTCTTGTTCCAATTCTGAATCTTTATTTGATCTACAATTTAATTGCCATTACAATTTTGAATATGTGAAATACTTGATGGTTTGAAAATGCTTTACCCTACCAATGAGAGGGAAATAATTTGATTTTGCATGTAACCTTCCATATCTACAATAGTAGCAAACCACTACAATATAATTAGAAGGTTCATTAGTCCTTTCTCAAACAGATCATCAAATATAAATATTTCTGGAATGAACCTCCCAAAAACTCCATTGTCCTATCTTTTAGTAGAAGGAAAAGCGGTAGAATAACAGTAACAGTCTCTTAAATTCCTAATAAAAATATGTAGCATTTGGACCACCCAGAGAAGAGGTCTATTGAAAGCATCCCTTTTCATCTTCCTAGTGCTACTTGCTTATTAATAGCAATAAAGAATTCAGAAAAAGTGTTTTAGGATGATTTCAAATCAACCTATTCAAAAGTTATGAAAGGCACCATCATCAAAACATCAATGCATTTCCCCGGTGATCTAGAGAGATCTCCTTGCTGAGTATATAATACACATCAGATTGGCAAACTGAAACTCTTTATATCTTGTTACCCAAAATAAGCAGGATTTTATTCTGGAGCTTCATTTTGCCCTGCCAAACCTTGCTTCCTGTCAAACACTCATCCTGGCCCTCTCTGGGATGTAATAGTCATGACTAACAAAGTCTGGTATTATTGCTTTTAGTCTGTCTAGAGCTGAGATGGTCCCCTAAAGCTGGGATACTTGTGGTTAACAGGAATGACTGGGGGAGCATGACATAGGAGATAGAAAAACTGGTCTCAAAATGAGGAAGAGTGAAGTTCAAGTCCCATTTCACCTCATAATCATCAAAGATTTTATGCCAAATGTTTTTGCAAAAAGGGGTGGGGGGTGCAACTATTAAGAGAAGCTTTTTTTGTTATTGTGCTGGTATTACTTTAAAAAATCACTTATTACTAAATTGTATCACAAACTCTACAACTTAGCTAGCACAGAAGATGTAAGTCTTACCATTTCACGTGACTTACTCATGGCAGCTTCATCTACCTGCCCACTGCCCTTTCACCTACATACTTGCTCTTCATTGGGTTGAGTGATGATACTGTTAGTACTACAGTGCTCTAAACAAGACACACAAGTTGGCTTTTGGAAATATACAGAGTATGTGCTGAGAATTCTAGGCTTCTGGCTCAGGACACAAGAGATAAATGTATATTAATGTGGCACTGGTGGATAAATTGCTGTTGTTTACTTTTAATGTGACGAACAGAATTACACTATGTGATGATTATATGATGAAAAGGTATAAACCAATTTTTGGACTGAAAAAACAAGGTGCAACAATTATGTGGTGGTGGCAATTATGTGATAAAATATGGTACTGGCTGTGGGACCTACCTATGTTTGAGGCAACTCTGTGGAACAACTGCTAATTTGCCTAGTAAATGTTTCTTCACTAGGAGTTCTTCTGACTGAAGAAACTGAAGGTCTAGTCCAAAAAACAAAACAAAATCTTACCATTTACCAAAGCTGGTACTTCAATTTTTCCCTTAGTTTGGGGAAAGCAAACTTTAAAGCAATCAGAGAAAAAATCAGGTAGAATCTCATAGAATTCCTTGCTTCAGGGGGAAGGAATGGAGATGTTCAATAAAGTAATTCTAAAGACACAAGGTGGAAAAATTCCAATAAAGAGAAAAAAATGGAATTTGCCTAAAGAGAACAAGGTAAGGGCATGGGGAACCCATAAATAATTTAAATTTTAAAAGAAATATAACACAGAAACAGGTCAGATAAAAAAGATGAATCTAAGAGCATGGTAAAGTCCTATAAAAATAGTGTCAGGAATGCTAAAACTCAAAATAAGCTAAGTGTAGTGAAGGAAGCTGAAAATGACCAAAAAAAAAAGGATTTTTAAAAAAAGTTATATTGAGTGAAAGGAAGAATATAAGAAGGGAGAGAACTTTTTCTTAGAGGTGGCTAGGACAATGAAACTGATTACAGAGGAAAGGTAAAGTTGCAAATTCTTAATTTATTCCTTTTTTATACAAAAGGAATGATCTTTACATTGAAATGACAGTAAAAAATGGCTAAGAGAAAACAGAAACTCACAAAAGGAAATAGTAAGAAAATACCTAAACACATTTAATGCATGTAGGCCCAGATGATCTACACACTTGGGTCCTAGAAGAAGTGGGAGATATGATTGATGTATCATTGTCATTGACATGTTGAAAGACCATGAAAACTATAATAACAGGGGACTTCAATTAGATCCCTTTCTGACTCAGACAAATCTAACGAAAAGATAAAGAAGAAAGAGGTTGAGGACCCGAAAAGAACTTTAGAAAAATCACAGGCAATAGATTTCTGGTGATTACTGAATGAGAAAAGAAAAGAACTTAGAAGTTCATGGCACCTTTACAAAAACTAACAATGCATTAGGGCATACAAATATCACAACTAAATTCAGAAAATACTAAATAAATTCTTCAATGATCACAACACAATAAATATATATACATATATGTATATATATATACATATATGTATATATATACATATATGTATATATATAAAGGGCCTTTGCATAGAGGATTAAAAGTTATTTTGACACTAAATAACTAAGTTCTAAATAATTGGTTAGTCCAAGAACAAATCATATAAAACCAGAAAATTTCATCAAAGAAAATATACTGAAATTTATTTGATATTTATAAATACTTTCATCAATAAAAGAACAAGCAAATAGATTAATTGGGTATGCAATAAAAAAAATTGAAAAACAGGAAATCAGAAAGCCCAAAATTAACACCAAAAGACCTTGGGTCCATAACATATGAGAATCAGTTTGAAAAACTAGTCTTCCACACACAGAGAAATAAATATGGAAGTCATTCGCAAAATGTAGCAGATTATGTTTGTATATGTGTAGATTTTAGCATATTATGTTTTGATTTGTTATATGATTTCTTCCATTTATTTTAGTTCGACTACATAACATGACTATTATGAAAACGTACTCAGAATTGTATGCTGTCCTGGGGAGGGAGGGGGTAGTGGGGGAAAGGTGTGGGGGGGTCAAGGGGGGAATAAAATCTTAATTTTAAGGATGTGATTGTAGAACACCAAAAAAATAAAAATTGATTAATTAATTAAAAAAAAAAGAAAAACTAGTCATGCTTAAGGGAGAGAAAAAAAAACGCATGGGGGATGTGACAGCTATCTTCAAGTATTTGAAAGGTTGTCCTATGGAAGAGGGATTAGGTTTGTTCTGTTCTCCAAAACTGGAATGAGCTAAATTATGGGTATTCCTTCCTTGAAGGTCTTAGGCAAAGGCTACAAGGTCATTTGGGTACGTTATACTTGGAATTCTTTTGGTGTATGGTTTGGACTTAGAAGACTACTGAGGAGGGTGCCTTCAGACTCAAATTCTTCAATTCAGCAATCCTATATGCAAAATGGAAAGAGTATCATTGGTCTCTAAACTATCACATAGGGATATATTAAGAATGAATGATAAGGACAGGACAAGGTGGCAGAGTAGAGGCAGCAGCCCAACCAAACTCTCCCAACATTCCCTCCAAACTTTAAAATATTGCCTAAATAAAATATATAGAAATACATAAAATAGTGAAAGGGAGAAATGATAAAAAAGAGGGTGGAGTATGGGAGGCTGTGGTCAGAAGCAAAACAGACTGTTGAGGAGGGACAAGGTAAAAAGAGAGAAGAACAATCATGAGAACATAGAATGGAAGGAAATTAAACAGATAGCAATCAAAATTGTGAACATGAATGGGATGAACTCACCCATAAAATGGAAGCAAATATCAGAATAGATTATAAACCAGAATCCAATATGTTGTTTACAAGAGCACATTTAAAACAGAAAGGTACACACACATAGTTAAAACAAAGGGTTAGAGCAGAATCTATTATACTCCAGTTAAAGTGAAAAAAAAAGGCAGGGGTAGCAATCATGATCTCAGACAAAACAGAAATAAAAATAGACCTAATTAAAAATGATAATCAGAGAAAACTACATTTTGCTAAAAGGTACTATAAACAATGAAGTAATATCAAAAATCTTCACAGCAAGTTTTTCTGATAAAGGCTTCATTTCTCAAAAGTATGGGGAACTGAGTCAAATTTATAAAAATAAGAACCATTCTCCAAATGATAGTCAAAGGATATGACAGGCAGCTTTCAAAAGGAGAAATCAGAGCTACCTATAATCATATGAAAAATGCTCTAAATCACTACTGATTAGAGAAATGCAAATTAAAACAACTCTGAGGAATATTTAAAATATTCACACCTATCAAAAATGACAAATGATGGAGTGTGGTATTTTCGTTTCTCTACCTTAAACATGATTAGTTTTTCTAACTGATTCTCATATGTCATGGACCCAAGGCTTTTGGTGTTAATTTTGGGCTTTCTGATTTCCTGTTTTTCAATTTTTTTGTTGCATACCCAATTAATCTATCTGCTTGTTCTTTTATTGATGATAGTGGTTATAAATATCAAATAAATTTCTGTATATTTTCTTTGATGAAATTTTCTGGCTTTATATGATTTGTTCTCAGATAAACCAATTATTTAGAAACTATTTAGTGTCAAAATAACTTTTAATCCTCTATTCAAAGGCCCTTATATATATGCATATATATGTGTGTATATAAATTTATTATGTTGTGATCATTGAAGAATTTATTTAGTATTTTCTGAATTTATTTGTGAGAATTGGATGCCCTAATACATTATGAGTTTTTGTAAAGGTTCCATGAATCTCTAAGTTCCTTTCTTTTCTCATAAAGCATGGGAATACTGGGAAAATAGGAACACTAATGTACTGTTGGTGGAGTTGTATATTGGTTCAGCCATTCTGGAGAACAATTTGGAACTAAGCTCAAATATTAACTGTGCAACCCAGAAACACCACAACTAAGTTTTCATCTCAAAGAGAACAAAGGAAAAGAACCTATATGTACAAAAGTATTTATAGCAGCTATTTTTTGTGTTGCAAAGAATTGAAAACTGGAAATTTAGAAAATGCCCATTGATTGGTGAATGGTTAAACAAGTTCTGGTATAAGATTATGATGGAATACTATTGTGATATAAGAAGCAATGAGGGGGTGGGTTGGGAAAAACCTGAGAAGACCTATGTGACTTGATATAAAGTGCAAAGAGGAGATCAGGAGATCATTGTACACAGTAATAGCAATATTGTAATGGTGATGAACTGTGAAAGACTTAGTTACTAAAATCAATACAATGACCTAAGACAATTCCGAAGGACCCACAATGAAAATGCAATCCACCTCGAGAGAGAGAACTGATGAATTCCAAATACAAATTGAAGTACACTTTTCTCCTCTTCTTCTTGCTTTTCTTGTGGCATGGCTAATATGAAAATATGTTTTGCATGATTTCACACATATAATTGATATCATATTACTTTCTCAGTGAATGAGCTTAAAAAAAAGGAGAGAATTTGTAACTCAAATTTTTAAAAAAGAATGTTAAAAATAGTTTCAAAACAAAACAAAACAAAATACTAGAGTATACATACGTTATTTTGACTCCCTAGGTGATGTGTCATATAAATGTGAGGCATTATTTACCATTAGACTACTGAAACTTGTGCCCCACCCATTCAGACATCACTGGTTAACATCCACATCATTTCAAACTCCAGGAGACAGGCATGTTTCATAAGCAGAAAGCAGAAATACAGTTAGGTCTTGCTTTGCTACTCATGTAAAAGTGACAAATACTATCAAGAAGAATTATTTACGCACATCAATTTGCCTTAAATTTGCTTTTTAATGTAGACAGGGATGCATGGAAAGTCTTTTAGGCTGGGCCAACATGGGGTCTTTTTGCAAAGATCAGATTATCCAAGATTTCTGCTTTGATCTGACCAACGAGGGTGTCCCTTAATCTCCTGTGAAGAAGAAAGCTATATTCTTTAGATTTATTACATAGTCACAGACCTATTGCCAAAATACTCTGGGTTTTTTCCTAATTTCACCCTTTACCTTGAACCATGTGGAAGAGTCTGGTTGGGACAGAGACTACACATTCCTCTTTTACTCCTACAAAGATCTGAGAATCACTCATATTACCCAATAGCAAAGTTCCTCAGGCTGAAGGTGACATATAGGAAGATACTTCCCAAATTCCTTTCCAAGGATTACCCACTGAATGCTAGAGGGATTTCATTTTAGATAGACAAGTAGGCAAAACAGTTATTAAATGTTTACCATGTGCCAGATACAGCACTTAGCACTGAGCATACAAATTTAATCAAGTAAGATAGACCCTGCCCAGAAGAAGCTTACATTCTAATGGGAGAAAACAACACCTACAGGGGAACTGGAAAGGAGGAAAAGATTTTTCATGACTGCATGAAAGAAATGGAAAGAAATTTGTCACTTTTACATGAGTAGCAAAGCAAGACCTAACTGTATTTCTGCTTCTGGATCCTGACAAGACAATCACCTATCATACATATCTGAGAGAATTCATGATCAGAGATCAAGCTGGTAGAAGGCACTGTGTGGAGATGGCTAGCAAGTGCTACCATTTTACACAATTTACTTGTGAAAGAGTCTATTTCCTTGGTCAGAATATAACAATAATGTGAAGCAAAGAATACATTCCATTCAAGTCTTTCTAGAGCAGAGATAATGCCATTAGCCAGCTTTCTTCAAAAGGATCCTTTGAGCTCTGGGAGTCATCAGAGACGAGAAAGCCATAATCTAGTATATGTAACTACTTAAATTAGATGTAGTTGTTGTGGGGTGGTGCTGTTGGTGATTATCATAAAGGAACAGAGAACCAAGAATCCAGGGGTCCTCTCTCAGTCTGCCACAGACCCGGGTCACTCTGGGCATGTTACTGAACTTAAGGGAGTCAACCATCTCAGCTGTAATCAAGATTAACATGGTAATAACACTTTTTCATTGGAAGTGGAATAAGGTTTTATCCATAAGCATGATGTTGCCTGTCAATATCATTTCCAGTCTGTTAGACCAAGTGGAAATTTTTAGATTCAAATTGACATGACAGCAATATACTGTAAGGTAAAGGAAAAATTAGACTTTTTGAAATATAGAAAAAAGTTTAAAGAATACCCACCCCACCCCGAAGGAGATACAGCTCTGTTCTACTGCTTAGTCCTAAGTGGAGACGATTGAGACAGTCTGTCTGATCGTAAGAAAAGGGTTGCCATCACTCTTGGAACTGTTCTTTCCAGATGCTTCTTTGAAAAGTGAGTGGTTGTCCTCCTAAAAGAGCAGCTGATAAGGAAAGGAGGTTCAGGAGCAGATGGAACATTTAACATTGTTCTGGGTTTTATCTATACACAATATCTCAGAACTATTGACAGTATGTTTAGATGGTCTATGAACCTTTATATAATTGTGCTCTTTCCCCAGATTTGGACTGACAGCCTTTAGGAAGAATAGCAGTTAGAGGTCCTGGGCCATGGAATTCTTCCTTTTCATATTTCAAAAAAATTTAAAGAATAAAAGACAAGTCTATCTATTTGCCTAGGTATTCCATGATTTCTAGATGAAATATACAGTCAGTGAATAAAGTTAATTGTTCCCACTCCATTCCATTCCTGAACCTCTGTAACAAGGGTTTTCTCATTCTCTTCATTAGTTGTAATCCAATCTGTGATGGCTCCAGGAAAGGTGAAGGCCAAAAAGAAATGGTTCCTTCCATCCAATTTCTGTTACAGTATAACGTATTGTTCTTAGTGCCACGATAAAAAGGATCCTCAAATTACTCAGAAGCTACAAAATGAAAATCTAAAGGCCAAGTTTGCCCAACATTGAAGAAACAATGCAACCCAGGTTTGGAAATGAAATACTTAGAATCTATAGGCATGTATTTTCATCCTTCGTTGCTGAAGAAGACCATGCCATCAGAGAAATCATGACATGACTTGCACTTGACTTTGTTTTGAGTGAGGGAGGGCCGTGTTGGTCACCAGCCTCACTTCTCCTCCAGAGCCATCTGAATCCAGTGACCAGATATTCATCAGGATGACTGGAGATGACCCAGGATGAGGCAACTGGGGTTGTGACTTGCCCAAGGTCATACAGCTAGTGAGTGTCAAGTGTCTGAGGTGACATTTGAACTCAGGTCCTCCTGACTCCTGCACTGGTGCTCTATCCACTGCACCACCTAGCTGCCCCAAATCAATAGGCAGCAGCAAAGCAAATGAGAAACTTCTCCCCAAATTCAGCTAATGGGAACAAGACAGCATCACAACTTGAAATGGTTCTCAAATGAACGCTGAAAGTTCTCTGTGATAAACAAAATTGTCATAAGAGCAGCAAACCAAGGGAGTTGCTAATCAGTAGGAACTTTAGATCTAAGAATAGGATTCTAGGCACCATTCATAGGGAGATGTATGCCTAAGCTCTCTAGCCCATGGGATGACTTTCAGTTGCCGAACCCTTCCTTGGTGAACTCCATCTTGCATCTGTTTCCTAGCCTGGTTTCAACTCCACAGAACAAAATGCCCCTCCCAGGATAAGGCCATCTCTTTCTAAATGCACTACCACATTGCTAACTCAAAGCCTTGGTTGACTCTATGTCCCCTTCTCTCCTCTGATACTTTCATCAGTCTGGTATAGGCTCTCATCACCTCTCGCCTGGACTTTTGTAATAGCATGTGGTTTATCTGCCTGCTACAAGTCACTTGCCATTCTAATTCATTCTCCACTCAGCTGTCAAAGGGATCTTTCAAAAGCTCAGATGTGACTATGTGATCTCTCTCTTCCTCCTCTACCCCACACACACTCAATCAACTCCAGTGGTTCCCTATCATTTCCTGGGTCAAATATGAAATCACCTTTTAATATTTAAAATGCTTCCTAACTTAGATGACCTACCTTTCCAGTCTTATTAAACCTTACCCCATCTCCCAATCCCATATCTTCTGGGATTCAGGGACACTAACCTCTTTGCTTTTCTATAAACTAGATACTCCATCTTATGACTCTGGGAATTTGTGCTGCCTGTCTTGCATGCCTGGAATGCTCTCCCTCCTCATTTCTACCCCTTGAATTCTTTCAAATTGCAGCTAAAATAACACTTTCTACAGCATAAACTTTTTGATCCCCCTTCATTGTAGGGCCTTCCCTCAGTTAATCACTTTTAACTTATCCAGTACATAGTTTGTTTCCACAATGGTATTGGTATGTTGTCTCTTGACTCTTCTTGTATCCCCCAGGTTTAGCACAGTGGCATATAATAGGTACCTCCTAAATGTTTCGTTGATTGACTGTCTTCTCTAGTTTTAGAGGGAGAAACAGAAGAGAAAATACACCTATCTTACTGTAAGCTACAATTTGGGATGAGAAAAACTTTGAGCAGACTGGACAAAGCAGAATTCCCTGCTATTTGCATATTTAAGTAGTGGACTTTAGGAAACAACTTGACACTGAAAGAGAATAATATTTTTTTCTTACTGATCTACTATGGGTGGCTGTGAATAAAAACAGTTCAAAAATAGACTAGGCTTTGCCCAGACAGTGAATGGTAAGGACCTGAAAAGGTTCAGCTAGCATAGAAGTTATGTGATATAGATTGCTCCTCAAAGAACCAAGGCAAGTAGTTCAAAGTTTTGAGTTACCCTGGGCACACCTTTTTCCCCAGTCAAGGGCATCCCTTCTAGGTTTCAAAAACTATTTGTCCTCTCATCCCCATGGCCACTGTATGCCCTAGTGGGAGAGCATGACCCAGGTTTAAGCTCAAACTGTGATGTTTTAATCCTTCTCATTTTTGTTTTCTATTAGATAATTGCTATAACTATTTCTTTTCTTACTTTCTAGTGATAACTGTTGTGATTTTCATTGTCTTTTCTTATCATTTAGTAAATGTTTTATGTTTAAGAATTAATGGTTGCAAAAATATTTATAGTAGCTCTTTTTGCGGTGGCAAAAAATTAGAAATTGAGGGGATGCCCATCAATTGGGGAATGACTGAACAAGTTGCTCATTATTTATTATAGCACAATGGTATGAGCAGGGAGAGTTCAGAAAAACCTGGAAAGACTTACATGAACTGATGCTAAGTGAAATAAACCAAACCAAGAGAACACTGTGCTCAGTAACAACAATATTGTGTGATGATCAACTCTGATGGATTTAGCTTGTCTCAGCAATACGGTGATCCAAGACAATTTCAAAAGACTTATGATGGAAAAGGCTATCTGCATCCAGGGAAAGAACTATGGAAACTGATCAAAACATACAATTTTTACTTTCTTTTTGTTTTGTTTTTTCATGGTTTTCCCTTTTTGCTCTGCTTCTTCTTTCACAACATGATTAATGGAGAACTATGTTTAATATGATTGCACATGTATAACCTATATTAGATTGTTTGCTGTCTTGGAGAGGAGGAAAGGAGAAAAATTTGGAACTCAAAATCTTATAAAAATGAATGTCAAAAGCTATCTTTACATACAATTAGAAAAAATTAAATACTATTTACAAAAAAAAAAGAATTGTGTGAGTGTGACTGATTTAGTTTGTGTAAATCATAAATGTATTAGTGGGGTTTGGTAATAGTTAATCCCCATTCTCCTCACAGTAGGGTTGACCCTAGGACCCTGAGGGAGAATTATGAATAGCACTCTTGTGGTCATATGGACATGGTCAATACCATAGCCATCCACCCACTCTAGGGGTAAAAGAAAATAGAAACAAAACAAAAAACCCACAGACCTTCTGGTGTGAAGGCAATTTGAGGTAAGTGAACCATACGAGAGAGAAAGGTAATGCAGGAACTATTCCCATGGGATACACTAAGTTTGCTTATTACATCCATGCTACATAAAAGTCTTTTTCCTAAAAGACTTCATATGGTTTAAACGAGATATTATTTGTAAAGTGCTTAGTATAGTGCCTGGCATGTACTAGTCGCTTCTTAAATGCTTGTCCCTTTCTTCTTCCTTTTCTGGATGGGAGACTACTGAGAAACAGCATACTCTCTTATCTCACTGATTTAAGTTGTATCAATTTAGACCAATTGATTCCATTAATTACCATTATACAGAAGAGTTCTAATTTACCTTTACCTCTAAGCACACTACTTTTTCTCTAGGATGTTTTTTCCTCCTCAAGATTTAACTTAGCTCTCGAATTCAATCCACTTATCACATTGTATTCAGTTACTTTTTTCAAGGAGCATCAACTTGAATAATCCATATCTAACACACATCATTAATACTATTTTGGGAATGAGAGAAAAAAACCAGTCATGATTTGAATTAGTAAGTAAATTACAAAAGGAACAGGATATACTTTCAAAAAAGATTGCAAGTTCTCCATGAGACCAGGGATGCAGGATGTCCTAGGTCATTTTAGTTTCTCATGGATTACAACAAAACAGTGACCAGATTTCCTGGCAATAAAAATGACATTTTTTCCTGATATAAGCTGTTACCCATTTTAAAGAGATGGGGGAGGGAGAGATATACACTTACACAAATAACCACAGTGTGTTCAGAACAGCTGTACTACCATAAGGGCTACTTAATTCACCTGACTGTCTTGTAATAATTTCCTTGTCAGACTTAGGTATCTTGGAAATAGCCTGACCCATCTTCTTTTGTGGCTTTTCTCCTCTAGAGTACACGTCAGGTTGCCCATAACCAGTGATTTAGTGGTCACAGAATACTGATGTTCTACTCTGATTTTCACTTATACATTAAAACTTTCCAGTGAGACAAAATTTCTGTCAAACAAAAAAGAGAAAAAGCGATTACTCAGAATGAAAAGCAAAGAATGATGAAGAAAAGAAGGAAAGAGGGAAAGGCTATTATCTAGCTATAATAAATTTTAGGTTCAAAAACCATTCTGGTATTGGAAAAAAGCCTGTACCATGTCAGAATATTAATCCAACTAGAACAAATAAAACCAACCAATATGGAGCTGTTGCTTTCCTGAGATATTTCTGTAGAGATGTAAGAAGGGGGAAAAAATGAGAAAAAGAAAAGGGATTGAGTAGAACACATGGTATATATTGTAGAACAGATACTAATTTTGCAGCCAGGGGATATGGGCTCAAAGTCTATCTCTGATATTTAATATTTGTGTGTCATTAAACAAACCACTTCATCTTTATGGAATTCTTCTAGCCCCAAGATCCTTTCCAGTTCTGAAATTTATAAATCATTGGGAAGGATGGAAAGAGAAGGCAAGAGGTGATTGGAGGAAGAGGCAGAATGATAGGACGAAGAGGAGCTCAGATTTCCCACAAAAAGACCAGTAAGGCTCTAAAAAACAAAATAGAAAAAGAAAGAAAAATGATAAAGAAAATCAAAGGAAGAAAACAGCAGTTACATTCTCTTATCAGTGTCAGAAGTGCATAAGACTGTTAGAATCCTATGGTGGATATGAGCAGACATAAGTCAGGGTAACAAGAAGAGAAACATTGAGTTCTACAGCAGAACTAGCACTCAATGCAGATCTGGACCCTAAGCCATAGCTATAACAGGAGTCAGTGATAGCCCAGAATGTCCACAAGAACTCTTCCTGAACACAAGCCATAACATGGGGTGAAAGGGACAATTCAGGACTCAGGCAGCCCATGTCTATCTCAACATTTCATGCCAAAACCTGGCCCTAACATACAGCAGAAGAGAAGGCCAGATCAATCTTATCACTCAAACTTCTAGCACATCTGCAGTCTATACCTGAGCCACAGCAACAGAATTCACAAGTGAAGATGAAACAAAGTAGGCATTATTAACTTATTTTGTGCTATAGACCCCTTTGGCAATCTGCTGAAGCCTATTAACTTCTTTTTTGTGAATAATTGTGCTTAAATGCATAAAATAAAATATGTATCATTTTAAATGAATTCAATTATATTGAAACAGTTGACAATTTAAAAAAAACAAGTTCATGGAATCCAATTTTAAAAATAAATCCATGTAATCCAAACCCTAAAATAAGAGAATAATTAGAAATTATTTTGCTCAATTACACACCAATAAAATTGGTAACCTATATAGGATATATATTTATGAAAATATAACATATCCAAATAGGAAAAAATTATTTAAAGACTCCAATACCAAAAAAAGAAAAGAAACAAATCATAAATAAATTTCCAAAGGAAAAAACACAAGATCACATAGATTTGAGAGTGAATTCTATCAAACACTCAAAGAACAATTAGTTCTAATATTATATAAGCAATTTGAAAAAATAGAGGGGAAAAGATACTTTCAAACTTTTTATTATACAAATATGATCCTGATAATTAAAATAGGGAGAGACAAAACACAGGAAATTATAGATCAGTATACCTAATGCACACTGATAAAAAATATTAAAATCCTAGCAAATAAGCTACAACAATACATTTAAAAGATTAAATGGTATGACTAGATTGGATCTATTTCAACAATGTAGACTTGGTTCAATATTATAAACATAATGGAATATATTTAGAATATTTTTTAAAACTATGAGATATCAAAAGATGTTGAAAAAGCTTTTGACAAAATCTGATTTTTTTTTCAAAATCTGATTTTTATATTTCTTTAAAAATAATTAGAATAGGAATAAAAATAACTAGCATAGGAATATATAGTCCTTTCCTCAAAATGGCAAAACTAAGAGCCAACATTATATATAACAGAGAAAGATTAGAAGCCTTTTAAGTAATATGAGAGGGAAAGGAAAGATGTTGATTATCTTCACTATTATTTGTTATAGTTCCAAAAATGTTACCTATAGCAATATAACAAGAAAAAGACATTAAGAGAACAAGTATAGATAAAAAGGAAAATAAAACCACGTTTATTTGTTTATTTGTTTTTTACCAATGATTCTAGAGACCTCAAAAGAAAAAGCTAAAATGAAACACTAAATGTAGCAGAAGTGTAGGATAAAAATTATTTCACTCACAACATCATTACTACCAAATCCAGCAGGAAGGAAATGCAACTCAAAAGAACTATGCAATGAATAAAATACAAAATATACAAAAACTTCATGAACTGCTACAAAATCTTTACTAAAATAAAGACAATTAGAGTAACATTAATTGTTCATGAGTAGATGTTTTAACTCCCATAACACCAATGATTTGGATAAAGCTTCACTATTTGACAAGAATTGTCGGAAAAACTGGAAAGCAGTATGGCAGAAATTAGAAACTGAACATCATCACACATTTTATACTTAGATAAACTCCATATGAATAGGTGACAAATATAAAAGTTCACAAACTTTTATATCATAAACAAATTTGGGGAACAGGAAGAAATTACTTTTTGGGTCAAGGTATAGGGGAAGAGTTAATCACTAAACAAAGGATAAAGAAGCTCATAGATGATAAAATGACAATTTTCATTACATAAAATTAAAGTTTTTACATAAATAAAATGAACACAGCAAAAATTAGAAAAGAAACAGGTAACCAAAGTGAGGAGAAGGGACTTTACAGTAAGTTTCTCTGATACTGGTATTATATTCAAGATTTATAGGGAACTAATTCAAATATGTAAGAATGACCACCATGTTCCCAGAGAAAAATGGTCAAAGGACATAACAACCAATTCTCAGGAAAGAAGTCCTAACTATCATCAATCATATGAAAAAAAATGCCTTAAACCACAATAATAAGAGAAATACAACTCTGAGGTTCTGCCTTACAATGATCAGATTAGAAAAGATGACAAAAAAAGAAGTAACAGCTGTTGGAACTACGGGGCATGGGAAGGCAAGCACACCAATGTACTGCTAATGAAGCTTTAAAGTGATCCAGTCATTTTTCTAAACAATTTGGAACTATGCCCCCAAAGACACTAAATTGTGCATTCCCTTTGACTTAGTAATACCATTAGAAGGCGTCCACCACAGAGATCAAAGACAAAGGGGAAAGGACCCATAAATAAAAGAATATTTAAATTAGTTCTTTTTGTTTGTTTGTTTGCTGTTGTTGTTATAGTAATGACCTGGAAACCAACTGGATGCCCATTAAGTGAGGAACACCTGAACAACTTGTTATATGAATGGAAGGAACACTACTCTTCATGAAATGATGGAAGAAATGGTTTCAGAAAAACCTGGTAAGATTTAGAACTGATACAGAGTGACATGAGCTTAGGCAGGAGAACAGTTTACACAACCACAACTATATGGGAAAGAAAAACAATTTCTAAAGACTTAAGAACTCTAACCAATCATGACTCCAGAGGACCCATAATAAATATAACACATTTCTTGGCAAAGAGGTGATGGATTCAAGATACAGAATAAAACATACATTTGTGGGAATTTGTTGAGATTGATTATGCATAGTTACAAAGATTCTATTTTCCTCTTTTTCAGGGGAATTGTCAGAGGAGGATGAAGAAAAAGGGGGCAATAGAAATAGTTTTGTGAAAAAAAAAAAGAATGTAATTGATGGATATTTTTTCATGAATAGAACAGAAGAAAGGCCAGAAAGAATCATAGACCAGTAAGACAGCTTTGAAAGTTACACAATGGATGTATTATATGCTAAAAAAACAAAAACAAAGTAGAGAGATTGGCACTTTTATGTACAATACTCTTTTCTGTTCTACTATATTTATGGAAATGTCTTTTGTGTTTGCTAAGTTGAAAATAAAAAAATATATAAAAAGAAAGGAAAAAAGCAGACAGAAAAGCACAGGAAAAGGATGTAACACACAAGGTAGTATTTGCTTGATTTTCCTAAAGTTTAATCTTTTTGCCTTTTGACAAATCAACCATGGGAGAAAAAGAGAGATAATTTTGTCTTTGAAAACGATTATAATAGGTAAGAGATAGGAACAAGAGTGAAACTCTTTATCTGACTGATATGCTCAAGCAAAGGAAAAGAAAAATAGCATTTAATAATTTGAATGTCAGTTAAAAAAAATATCAGGTGAAAAGAGGAAGTCAGGTTTGGGGCTTGAGGCAAAAACAGGCCTCTACACAGCTTGGATGTCATCTTTTCCACTCGAAAGTAAATAGGGCATCTGATTTCATTTCCACCCAATACCACACTAGACTGAAGGTGCCAAAACAGGAGGAAGTCACGAGGCCAAGAGACACCCAGCAATTTTAAGTAAGACAAATGTGGCTGGCTTAGCTACATTCTTTTTAAAACTACAGAAACCATTTTTGAGGTTCATTTAGAGACCAATTTTACTGTTCCTAGCACTTGAATTATGAGATGGCAGGAGTCTAGGTGAAATAAGTCTTACACCTAATGATGGCTCCAATCTCTAACATCAAAATAAGTGGCTCAAAACCCCAGAAATTCTTGCCCATTTCAGCAAAATCTTATTTTCCCATGAATTCCAGCAAAATGAAAACACTATGCATGGCATGTACAATAATATGGTATGTCTAATAGTGTGGCTTGTGCTGTACCATTAAAATCTACTGAAATTCTGCAAGAACCACAGATGAGACAATAATTTGACTGTCTTTAATTTTTTTTTGTTAGTAGAATTCTATATAGAATTCAACATTTATTAATGGGTCAATTCCTTATTTCTGAATAAATAGTAACATTTTCCAGCAAATGACATGGATTTAAACACACTTCAACCTCCTCTCCTTTCTCCTACAAAGGAATTTCATTACAATCCTTAGAGGAAGAACTTGAGAGGCAGAGAAGGGAACTGACTTTCTTAAAACTATACATGAATCTAGTAACCAGCAGAGTAGGAATTAGAATCTAGATCTTGTGAATCCAAGCTTGTTTAGAGCTGAGATTCTTACTCTGGGATCTGGGAACTTATTTATTAAAATGTTTGGTAACAATTTTTTTTGAAATACAATTGTTTTTCTTTGTAATCCTACGTATTTCATTTATGGATTTAGAAATACAAAAATAGGCTTCATCATTCTGTCAAAGGGCTTCATCTCTCTCTTTGTTTCTCTCTCTCTCTCTCTCACACACACACACACACACACACACACATACACACATGCACACAAACTCCTACTTTACAGATATAAAATATTAGAATTAGAAAAGACCTTGGAGAATATTCCACCATCTGATCATAGCACATAGAGTCAGGAAGTACAAGTGTCTCACTGTATGGATTGATAATATAGAGATAACAGATAACTTCTAACATTTTAAAGCTTGCCAAGTCCTTTGCATACATCATCTTGAAAACACCCCAATAAGCAGGTACTGCATGTTTTATTGTTTCTATTTTATAGATACAGGAAATTTAGGTTGAGCTAGCAATGGAGGCAGGATGCAAACCCAGCTCTTCTTCACTAACAAGTCTAATTATGCACGAATAAAAAAATTTGATTTCCATCTCTAATGCTCCATATAGTACTGAATCCTGTAATCTAACCATACATTCTCTAAGACTTCCCAGTTCTGCTTGGAGGTTGTGTGACCACAGTATCAGAATTCAGGGGAACAGGCTGTTAAGCCATGGCAGCAAAAGCTCTGGACATTTAGTCCGTAGACATGCTGAAGGATCCAGATGGTCTACTTGATGACTTTGTAACCACATGAAGTTAGTCTCTTCCTTTCTCTGTGCCTCAATTTTTTCATCCCTTCTGAAAAACTGGATTTTTAGTTTAGTAAATAATAACCTTGGGAGCTGCCAGATCATGGGACCAATAAGATGGAGGAATACATAAAAATTCTCAAAAATCTTGCCAAATAGAAATCTGTACAAGATGTAAGGCAATTGAAGCCATATCTAATGGCCAAAACAGCAAGGAGTCTAACAAGGTATCAACTTTTAAAATTAAAAACAGAAAAGGCTAATCATAATGTATTCATGGTCACCCTTTCTCCTAGTAGCTTCCACACTCTGGCAGGATGTATAATTTGACCCACTGACTTGTGTTCTAGAACCCAATCAGAAATTTCCTTCCTGCTGTCTCTACCAACACATCCAACCTATCCACCTCCCTCCCTAACTGTTCTATAATAAAAAAGAGCAGATCTGAACTCTTCCCACTTGTGTGCAAAGGAATGAGAGGTATAGGAAAGTGAAGAGAGCTCGGCAACACCTCTCAGCTAGAGAACTAGCAAACAGAGGAAACTGGGTCAGTGCACCAGTATGTTGGGGGATGCACTATGCCTAAAGAGAAGGGGACTGGCATCCTGTTGGAGCCAATTCTGTTCCTTTTTCTCTAGAAGTCACTTGTGACAGGGAGTAGCAATAATGAAAAGTGAATTCACTATTGTGACAGGAGGCTGAGACAGCCCTGAGGTCTAGACACTCTGGGATCCAACATCAGGCATAGAAGGAAAAGAGCCTAAAATACCAAAGATCTGAAGAAGGGGAAAAACTTTGGCCAAAAAACCAAACCAAACCAAACAAACAAAAAAAGAAACTAGAGCATAAATAGATAAATAAATAGGGGGATATTAAAATAGAAGGGAAGATAATCACCAAGATATCTAAATGTGTATAAAGTTCATAGATATGTATTGCAAGGTAAGGAAAATTGAGCAAATAATTAATATGGCAGAGGACTATATGGATTCTCAAGAGACTATGGGATAAAGTAGCATATTGCTGAATGTTTCAAGAGAGAAAAAAGAATCTACAAAGCAGAATCTAAAAGGAAACAAAATGACAACTTGTGACCTGCACAGCAAAATAATTAACCTGAATCCATGGTGTTGAGTATCAACAGGAGCACAAAAAAGAATAATTAATCAGAAATACAAATATCCTGAAGTTAAGGATAAAATAAATAAAGTATCATATCATATCATACCATACAACATCATGCACATTTATTAAATGCTTACTATAAGCCAGGCACTGTATTAAGCACTGGGAACACAAATAAGACAGAGATAGTCTCTTCCCTCAAAGATCTTATAATCCAATGGGGGAAGAAAGCACACAAGGACGCTGAAAAGTGGAAGAGAAAGATAGGAAGAGAAGAGAATATCCACCATCCAAAATCCAAAGATGTCCCCTGGGGGAAGAGGGTGGGGGGAGATCTGCTGAAAACTCCAAGACACAAAATGATTTAACAATTCCAATGACAAGAGGTAAATTCTGCAAGCAATCAGGAGAAGGACATTCGAATATAAAGAAAAGACAATTTAAATAACATAAGACTATTTTGCATGCACCAGAAACCCAGAAAGAACTACAATAATATTCTGGACTGAATGAATTTAAGAGGAGAGTATGGAAGTGACTATTAGGAATAAGGAGTACATATTCTAATTTCCCCAGCACGAGAGATGAATGTGAGATTATGAGTGAAAAGGCAATCAGTACTGGAAAGAGTGGTCAGGAGTAAAGAGGAAGTTAGTTCTCAGTAAATCTAGAAAATGGAAAAAGTGAGAAGAAAAAGTTTTAATAAGAAAAGGAGTTTTAAACTGTAGAGAAGGCATTCCAAAAAGTACAATGAAAGGGGGATTGGGGATAGAGCTAGAGTAGAACATTGTGGGGAGAGGGAACTGAGAAGATATGGAGTGAGGGAACACATGATGAAATTTGCACAATTATAACTGAGGTTTCAGAATCATTGGGATAGGGTTGGAATATGCTAATCATAATGGAAAATTCTATCAAAACTTTTAAAGAATTATTAGTACTAATACTACACAAATTATTCTCCAAAATTGAGAAAGAAAGCTTTCTATCACATTCATTTTATGAGATAATTATATTCCTAATAGTTAAATCAGAGAAGGACAAAGGAAAGAAGGACAACTATACACAAATATAATTAACGAAAATCAATTTTAGTGGGGGGTGGAATCAAGATGATGGACTTACCAAACCCAGTCAAATACTTATAAAAACAACTCTAAACAAATTCTGAAGCAGCAGAACTCACAGAATGATGGAGTGAAACAAATTTCCAGCACAAGACAGACTGGAAGGTAAATGGGAAGCATCTATCAGACTGGACTGGGAACAGAACCCAGTCCACCATGGGCCACCCCAGGCATAGATGGGAACTGAGCAGGCCTGCCTGAATCTCTGGTATCTGTGGCAGTTTCCAGACTTCAAAACCCCAAAACACTGAGGACAAATTGGAAGATCAGAGGAAAACCTGTAGGACCTGTGTGAGAAAGGAGAGTTGTTCAGACCCAGACCCAGGGCTATGGAGGGGTCAGAGCAACACACCACAGCAGCAGTAGGTGCAAGGACAGTAGCAGCTGCTACTTCTGGAGTTCATGGGCCACAGATTATGGGGAAATCTGGCAACTGGCAGAACACACTCTCACCCCCACTAGAAGCAGAGAACTACCTTGACAAAGAACTCAAAAGTCAAGTAAATAGATGTAGAAATGAGCAAAAATCAGGGAAAAAATCAGACTATAGAATCTTACTTTGGTGACAAGGAAGACTAAAATATACAAACAGAAAATAACAAAGTTAAAGCTCCTAGATCCAAAGCCTCCAAGAAAAATATTAATTGGTCTCAGGCCATGTAAGAACTCAAAAAGGATTTTGAAAATCAAGTAAAACAAGTAGAGGAAAAAGGGGAAAGAGAAATGAGAGTGATGCAAGAAAATCATGAAAAATGAGTGAACTGCTTCCTAAAGGAGACCCCAAAAGATGCTGAAGAAAATAACACTCTTAAAAAATAGACTAAACCAAATGGCAAAAGAGATCCAAAAAGTCAATGAGGAGAATGCCTTAAAAAGAAGAATTTGCCAGATGGAAAAAGAGGTCCAAAAGTTACCTAAAGAAAATAATTCCTTAAAGATTAGAATAGAGTAGGTGGAAGGTAATGACTTTATGAAAAATCAAGAAATTATAAAACAAAACCAAAGGAACAAAAATTAGAAGACAACATGAAATATCTCATTGGAAAAAGAACTGACCTGGAAAATAGATCCAGGAGAGACAATTTAAAAATTATGGGACTACCTGAAAGCCATGATCAAAAATGAGCCTAAACGTCGTCTTTCACAAAATTATCACAGAAAACTACACTGATATTCTAGAACCAGAGGGTAAAGTAGATATTGAAAGAATCTTCCAATCTTCTCCTGAAAAATATCCCAAAAGGAAAACTCCTAGGAATATTGTAGCCAAATTTTAGAGCTCCTACTTCAAGTAGAAAATATTGTAAGCAGGCAGAAAGAAACAATTCCAGTACTGTGGAAACACAATCAGGATAACACAAGGTCTTGCAGCTTCTACACCAAGGGATCAGAGAGTCTGGAATATGATATTCCAGAGGTCTAAGGAGCTAGGATTAAAGTCAAGAATCACCTACCCAGCAAAACTGAGTATAATACTTCAGGGGGAAATATGGTCATTCAATGTAATAGAGGACTTTCAAGCACTCTTTTCATTTTTTTGACAACATAAAGCAACTGACATTTTCTTACCTCTTGTCCTGTGACATCGATTCAAGTGCTACAGGCCTATATTTCTTTTTTTTAATTGAATTATTTTATTTGTTTTCAGTGTTCAACAATCACTTCCATATGTCTTAGATTTTTTTCCACTCCCTCCCCTTCCTTTCCTCCTCCCTCCCAACTCCCTCCCTGAGATGGCATACAATCTTATGTAGGTTCTATATGTACATCCCTATTAAATGCATGGAGAATTAAAATGAATGGGAGGAACCATAAGACAAAACAAAACACAATACAAAATAAAATGGTCTGTTTCTATCTATGATCCAATTCCATAATTCTTTCTCTGGATGTAGAAGGTATTTTGCCTCAAGTCCCATGGAAATTTTTTAAGTCCATGCATTTCAAAGAAGTGTTAAGTCTACCAGAAAAATTCCTCTCATACTGTGGTTGTTACTATGTACAAAGTTCTTCTGGTTCTGCTCCTTTCACTCAACATCAGTTCATATAAGTCTTTCTAGGTTTCTCTGAAGTCTTCCTATTCATCATTTCTCATAGGAAAATAGTATTCCATTACATTCATATACCACAGCTTGCTCAGTCATTCCGCAATTGATGGGCATTCCCTTGATTTCCAGTTTTTGGCCACCACAAAAAGAGCTGCTATAAATATTTTTGTACATGTGAGACCCTTTTCCATTTCTATGATCTTTTTAGGAAAGAATCTCAGAAGGTATGTTGGTGGGTCAAAGGGTATGCAAATTTTTGTAGCCCTTCTGCATAATTTGAAATTGCTTTCCAGAATGGTTAAATTAGCTCACAGCTCTACCAACAATGAATTAGCATTCAAACTCTCCCACATCTTCTCTAACATTTATCATCTTCCTCTTATTTCATGTTAGCCAATATGATCGGTGTGATGTGGTAACTCAGTTATTTTGATTTGCATCTGTCTAATTAACAGTGATTTAGAGCATTTTTTCATATGATTATAGATAGCATTAATTTCTTCCTCCAAAAATTCTCTCTTCATATCCTTTGACAATTTATCAATTGGGAAATGACTTGTATTTTTGTACATTTGACTCAGTTCTCTATATATTTTAGAAATGAGGTCTTTATTACCGACACCAGTTGCAAAAGTTCTTTCCCAGTTTTCTCCTTCCCTCCTAATCTTGGTTGCATTGGGTTTGGTTGTACAAAAACTTTTCAATATAATATAATCAAAATTACCCATTTGGCACTTCACAGTGTTCTCTATTTCTTGTATGATCATAAATTTCTCCATTCTCCATAAATCTGACAAATATACTATTCTTTGCTCTCCCAATTTTTTTATACTATCAATCTTTATACCTAGATCATGTATCCATTTGGAGTTTATTCTTGTGTACAGTGTCAGGCATTGATCTATGCCCAGTTTTCACCGCAATGCTATCCACCTTTTCCAGCAATTTTTGTCAAACAGTAAGTTCTTATTCCAGAAGCTAGGGTCCTTGGGTTTATCAAACAGTAGATGGCTACGTTCATTGACTCCTGTATCTTGAGTACTTTTCATATTCCACTGGTCTAGCCCTCTGTTTCTTAGCCAGTACCAAGTGGTTTTGATGATAGCTGCTTTATAATACAATTTGAGATCTAGTAGGGTTAGGTGTTTCCCTAGCATTTCTTTTCATTAATCCCCTTGATATTCTGAACCTTTTGTTTCTTGGGACAAATTTTGATATTATTTTATTTTGTCTAGCTCTAGAAAATAATTATCTGGTAGTTTGATTGGTATAGCACTGAATAAGTAAATTAATTTAGGTGGAATTGCTATTTTTATTATATTGGCTCAGGCTACCCATGAGTAAGTGATGTTTTTCCACTTACTTAGATCCAACTTTATTTGTGCGAAAAGTGATTTGTAACTGTGTTCATTTCATCCTTGGGTTTGTTTTGGCACATAGACTCCCACATATTTTATAATGTCTACCGTTGCTTTAAATGGGATTTCTCTTTCTATCTCTTGTTGTTGGACTTTGTTAGTAATATAGAGAATTGCAAATGCTTTATGTGGGTTTATTTTGTAACCTGCAACTTTGCCAAAGTTGTTTTTATTTCAAGTACTTTTTTACTTAATTCTCTGGGATTCTCTAAGTATATCATCATATCATCTGCAAAGAGTGATAAGTTAGTTTCTTCTTTACCTATTCTAATTCCTTCAATTTCTGTTTCTTCTCTTATTGCTACAGCTCGCATTTATAATACCATATTGAATAACAGTGGTGATAATAGTCATCCTTGTTTTACCCCTGATCTTATGGGAAATGTGTCTAGCTTGTCCCCATTGCATATAATGCTTGCTGATAGTTTTAGGTAGATACTGCTTATTATTTTATGGAAAGTTCCATTTATTCCTGTGCTTTCCAGTATTTTCAATAGGAATGGGTGTTGCATTTTGTCAAAAACTTTTTCTGCATCTTTTGAGATAATCATGTGGTTTCTGTTAGTTTTGTTGTTGATATAATCAATAATGGTAAAAGATTTTTCTAATATTGAGCCAGCCCAGCATTCCTGGTATAAATTCTACCTAATCATAATGTATTATTCTCATGATAAGTTGCTGTATTCTTTTTTCTAATATTTTATATAAAATTTTTGCATCTATATTCATTAGAGAAATTGGTCTATAATTTTCTTTCTCTGTTTTGGCTCTTCCTCATTTAGGTATCAGAACTATATTTGTATCATAAAAAGAATTTGGTAGGACTCCTTCAGCAATTTTCTGAAATAGTCTATATAGTATTGGAATTAACTGTTCTTTAAATGTTTGAATTCACTAATAAATCCATCTGACCCTGGAGATTTTTTCCTAGGGAGTTCATTGATGGCTTTTTCAATTTCTTTTTTGAGATGGGGTTAAGTACTCAACTCCCTCTTTTGTTAATCTGGGCAATTTATATTTTTTTAAAATAATCATCCATCTCATTTAGATTGTTAGATTTATTGGCATACAGTTGGGCAAAGTAGTTTCTAATTATTGTTTTAATTTCCACCTCATTGGAGGTTAGCTCACCCATTTCATTTTTGATATTGGTAATTTGGTTTTCCCCTTCTTTAAATAAAATTGATCAAAAGTTGGTTTTTCATAAAACTGACTCAATTTTATTTATTAGTTCAATAGTTTTCCTTATTTTAATTTTATTAATCTCTCCTTTAGTTTTCAGTATTTCTAATTTGGTATTTACTTGGAGATTTTCAATTTGTTCCTTTTCTAGCTTTTTCAGCCACATTCCCAATTCATTGATCTCCTCTTTCTCTATTTTATTCATGTAGGCATTCAAAGGTATTAAACTTCCCCTAAGAAATGCTTTTGCAGTATCCCATAAGATTTGGTAGGTTATCTCATTATTGTCATTCTCTTGAATGAATTTGTTAATTGTTTCTATAGTTTATTGCTTAACCCACTCATTCTTTAGGATTAGATTGTTTAATTTCCAATTAATTTTTGGTTTATATTTCCATAGCCTTTGATTACATATAACTTTTATTGCATTATGATCTGAGAAGGATGTGTTCACTATCTCTGCCTTCCTGCACTGGATTGTGAGGTTTTTATGGTCTAGAACATAGTCAATTTTTGTATATGTGCCATGTACCACTGAGAAAAAAAGATATATTCCTTTCTACCCCCATTCAATGTTATCCAGAGATCTATCATATCTACCTTATCCAGAGTTTTATTCACTTCCTTAACTTCTTTCTTGCTTATTTTGAGGTTAGATTTATCAAGTTCAGAGAGGGGGAGGTTGAAGTCACCCACTAGTATAGTTTTGCTCTTTATTTCTTCCTGTAATTCCTTGAACTTCTCTAAAATTTGGATGCTTTACCACTTAGAACATAAATGTTTAGTAATGAAGTTGCTTCATTGTCTATGATGCCTTTTAGCAGGACATAGTTTCCTTCCTTTTCTCCTTTACTTAGATCCATTTCTGCTTTTGCTTTGTCTGAGATTAGGATTGCTACCCCTGTTTTTTTACATCAACTGAAGCATAATATATTCTGCTCCAACCTTTTACCTTTACCCTGTGTGTATGCCCCCATTTTCAATGTGTTTCTTGTAAACAATACATTGTTGGATGATGGTTTTTAATCCATTCTGCTATCATCTCCGTTTTATGGGAGAGTGCATCTCATTCACATTCACAGTTATGATTACTATCTGTGTCTTCCCCTCCACCCCCTTCCCTCTTGTTTATGGTTTTAGTTCTCCCTTTTCCTTTCCCCTCCACAAATTTTAATTTTTGACCACTGCCTCCCTCAGTCTTCCCTCCCTTCTTTCAGCTCCCCCTTCTAATCCCCTTTTCCCTTACTTCTTCCCTCCCTTTCAGCCTCTCCCCTTTTCTTTCCCCCTTCCCCTCCTACTGCCTATAGAGTTAGTTGTATTTCTATACTTAACTGAGATTTTGTTCCCTCCTTGAACTCAATCAGATGAGAGTAACTCTCAAACAATGCTCATCTCCCTCACCTCTTTCCTTCTACTGTAATATATTTTTGTGCCTCTTCCTGTGATGTGATTTACCTTTTTCTGGTTTCTCCTTTTCACATCTCTGATTACAACCCCTTAACACTCTTAAATCACATTTTTATCATGACATCATTTACTTTATAACACTACCTCTATATTTGTCTAACCCTTTTATATATCAAAATAAATATACAATTCTCAAGATTAACAAATATCATCTTTTCTTATAGGGATGTAAATAGTTTGTCCATTGAGTAACAAGTTGTTTTTTTTTCTTTTACCTTTTTATTCCTCTCTTGAGACCTTCATTTGAAGATCTAATTTTCTATTGAGTTCTGTCCTTTACATCAGAAAGGTCTGGAAATTCCTTATTTCATTGATTGTCCATGTCCTTGCTTGAAATTATACTAAACTTTGCTGGATAATTAATCCTTGGTTGTAGTCCCAGCTCCTTCACCTTACAGAATATCATATTCCACATCCTTCAGTCTTTTAATATATAAGCTGCAAGGTCTTGTGTGATCCTGACTGCAGCTCCTAGATATTTGAATTGTTTCTTTCTGGCTGCCTACAGTATTTTCTCCTTCACTTTATAGTTCTGGAATTTTACAATGATATTCCTTGGCGTTTTTAGTTTGGGGTCCCTTTTAGGAGGTGAGCAGTGGATTCTTTCAGTGACTACTTTGCCCTATGGATGTAGGACTTCTGGGCAATTTTCCTCAATGATTTCTTGGATGATATTATTCAGGCTCTTTTTTTCCTCATGGCTTTCTTGTAGACCAATAATCCTTAGATTTTCTCTCCTGGATCTATTTTCTAGGTCACTTGTTTTTCCAATTAGATATTTTACATGTTCTTCTATCTTTTCATTCCTTGGATGCTTTTTGATTCTTGGTGTCTCATAGATTCATTATCTTCTACTTGCCTGATTTTAATCATTATCAAATTGTTTTCTACAGTTAACTTTTGCATCTCCTTTTCCATCTATCCAATTGTTCCTTTTAAGGAGTTATTTTCTCCAGTTAGGTTTTGTACTTCCTTTTCCATTTGTCCAATTGTCCAATTTTAAATTTTTCTGTGATAATTTTTCATATTTTTAAAGTCATTGGTCTGTTTTTCATCTATTTCTCTAATTTGGCTTTTAAAATCCTTCCTGAGCTCTTCCAAGAAGGCTCTTTGTGCTTCAGGCCAGTTCATATTCCCTTCTGAAGTTTCAGATGGGAGTACAGTCTCCATGGTGACTTCTTTGGTATTCATGTTTTGGTCCTTGTCCCCATAGAAAGATTTTATGGTCGTTTCTTTCCTGCTTTGCTTCTTATTCATGATAATCACCCTTTTCCTGGCTTTCAAAGTAGATCTCTGTGTCTGGGGCACAGGGAACTCTGTCCCACAGTTCTGGTGCCTAAAACTTGAGGCTTTGTGTGTTGTGGCCTCTGATTCTTTCAGCTGGAAGCTAAAATGCTGCAACTTATCTGATGCTGAGCTGACTGGTGTTGGAAAGCAGAGGACAGGTGATGTCTTTTTGGGTTTCCCTGCAGATACCCTGGAGCTAGTTCATTAAGTGTGGGGGAGGGGTGGTCTGGCCACAGGAGGTCTTTGATGAGCTAGAGCATAGGCAAGCTCAGAGGTTGTGCTAGTGTTTTCCAAGGTCCCCTGGGGTCCTGAGGCATGCCTGGGGTCCTGGTGTTGGCAGTTGTGTACATCGCCTCTCTAGGGCTCAGGATCTTCCTTTGTATTGCTGAGGTGGTGCCTTCTGGGACAGCTCTGATCCTGCACCGGTCCCCTTCAGTCACAGGAAGAGGGACCCTCCTTGGTAATATTCCTAGCCTTACAGGCTAAGAGACTGTTTACCCCTTCTGCTGCTTCCACTCTTCCAGGATTTTTCCTGGGGATATATTCTCTGGGCTCTTCAAAGTCAACAAGTGGATTGAGATAGCAATTACCAATCATTCCACTATCTTGGCTCCAGGAACTGACCAAAAAAACAAAACAAAACAAAACAAAAAACAAAACACTTTCAAGCATGCTTAATGAAAAGACCAGACTTGAATAGAAAATTTGACTTTCAAACATAAGAATCAAGAGAATCATGAAAAGGTAAATCAGAAAGAGACATCACAAGGGACTTACTAAAGTTGAACTGTTTAAATTACCACATGGAGAAATATTTGTAACTCTTAAGACTTGTTTCAGTATTAGGATAGTTGGAGGAATTATATACATACAGACAGAGGAGACAGGGTGAGTTGAATCAGAAAGGATGACATCTAAAAATATACATATAATTAAGGAGTGAGAGAGGAATACTTTGGGAGGAGAAAGGGAGAAATAGAATGGGGCAAATTACGTCTAGCATAAAAGAGGCAAGGGAGCGGAAGAGTGGAAAGGTGAGAGGGAAAGAGTAAACCTTACTCTCATAGCATTTGACATAAAGATGTAATAACATGCACACTCAATTTGTTATGAAAATCTTTCTTACACTACAGGAAAGTAGAAGGAAGGGGATAAACAAGGGATGGAGGGATGATAGAACAGAGAGCAAATAGGACATGAGGGTAATTAGAAGCAAACACTTTTGAGAAGGGACAGGGTCAAAAGAGAATAGAATAAACGGGAGCAGGATAGGATGGAGGAAAATATAGTGTTTTGCATAACTACACATGTATAACCTATATAGAATTACTTGCCTTCTCAATGGGGATAGGGAGGGAGGGAAGAAGGGAGAGTAATTGGAACTCAAAGTTTTAAAAATCAATGTTAAAAATTGTTTTTACATGCAACCAGGAAATATATATAGGCAATGGGGTATAGAAATCTATTTTGCCCTACAAGAAAATAGAAGGGATGGGGATAAGAGAAGGGAGGGATGTGATAGAAAGGAAGGCAGATTGGGGGAAGGGGCAATCAGAATGCATGCTGTCTTGGAGGGGGTCAAGGGGAGAGATGGAGAGAAAATATGAAACCCAAAATCTTATGGAAGTGATTGTTGCAAATTAACAATTAATTTATTTTTTAGAAAAGAAAATCAATTTTAAAATTTTAAATAAAATCCTGTCAGAGTGAAACAATTTCATCCAAGACAACATTCTTTATGACCAATTTAGATTTCTAATAAGTATACAATGATGATCAAACATTAGTAAAACAATCAAAATAGTCATGTTAAAAACACAAATATCCCAAACTACATCTCAACAGATGCAGAAAAATTCTTTAACAGTGTAAAGTCCTTGTGAACCCTAGGAGGTATATGCATAGAGGGACTGTGTTTAATATTATAAGAAATATGTGTCTGAAATTAAAAGGAAGCAATTATGTACAGCAGGGATGATCTAGGTTTCCCAAAAATAAAGCAACACTTTAAGATTGTCCACTTTTTCAATACTATTTGACATAATTATAAAAATGTTAGAAATAGAAATAAAACAAGACAAAGAAATTAAAGGTGTAAAGATAGGCAAAGAAGAGATAAATCTAATTGTAGCTGGCATACTGGCTTGCTTAGAAAATCTTAGGAACTCAGCAAAGATACTGAGACAAAATCTTTCAGCAAAGTTGCAGGCTACAAATAAAAACTCAAAAGTAAACATTAATAACAAAATAAGAAATATAATAATGAAAAGAGAAATACCATTCAAATAAGTATAAAATGCCTAAAATATTGGGGTAGGAGCCAATCTACCAAAGCACACAAATACTAACATAGTTTCAATCACAAAAAATACCTTAAAGAAATAAAAAGCAATTTAAATACTAAAGAAATTTTCAATGCTTATGCCTGGACCATGCTAATATAATAAAAAAAACAATATTACTAAATTTAATTTGCAGTTTTAGTGTTATACCAAACTATCAAAGGGATACTTTACAAAAATGGATAAAATAATGACAAAATTCACTCAGAGAAACAAAAGATCTAGAATAGGAAGAGAAAAAAAATAAAACAGGTAGGGATGAATAGAGAATAGTATTTCCAAAAGTCAAAATACTTTATAAATGGAGTCATCAAAAACATTTGTAATGGTTTGTTTTTTTTTAAAGAGAATGGAAAATCAGAAACAATGCAACTCAATAATTCATTGTTCAATGAATCCCAAAACGTAAATTACTTAGGAAAAAAATTATTTGATAAGAACTTCTGGGAAAACTGGAAAGCAATCTGGAAGAAATTATGTTTAGATGGAAACTTACATCATAGTCCATAAAAAATTCAAAATGGATACATGAGTTTGATATTAAAGAGCGTAACATTAAAAATAAAAAGATCATCTTTCATAGCTGTGGATAGGAGATATATTCTTAAAAATTACAAAAGATAAAACATAATTTTGATTATGTGAAATTGAGAAATTTTACATAAACAAAATTAATATATCTAGATGAGAAGCATAACAGTTGAATGGGGGAAAATCTTTGGATCTGTTTTCTTGTTTGGTATCTAAGATATTGAGACACAAGAAAGGAATGATCGTAAGTCATTCCCTAATATATATGTGGTCAAAGAACATGAACAAGTATTTTTTCAAAAACAAATTTGCAGATTCTTAATAACCATAAGAAAAAATGTTCCAAATCAGGGTGTCAAACTCAAATAGTACTGAGGGTCAAGAACTCATATATAAAGAAATTGGTGGACCACATATTGACTTAGAAAACCACATATTTATGTCTTCTTTTTTTGTTAATAAATCACATTAAAATCGCAAAGGTAGCACTTAGGAGTATTTGTGGGCCATATGTGGCTGTGTTTTTGACACCTTTGCTTCAAAGAACTAGTAATAAGAGAAATGAAATTCAAAACAATCCCAAGACTTTACCTAACACCCTAAAAATGGCAATGATGACAAAAGACGGTAATCAATTTTGGAGGGCTTGTGGGAAGTTACTGGACATTATTTTGATCTTGATGGGACTGTGAATTGTACAAATATTCTAAAAAGTAATTTGGAATTATTCTAATAGTTACTAAAATGATCATATCCTTTGAGAAATTATGCTACAAGGTTGTTGGTAAGAATTCTTCATATGCATCAAAATTTTTAGAGAAGCATTTTTTTGTGGTAGCAAAGAACTGGAAACAAAGTAGATATCCATCAATTGAAGAATTAGCTAAACAATTTGTGGACCATGAATGTTGTGAAATAATACTATGATGTTCAAAATTATGAATGTGATGAATACAGAAAACCATATAAAAAGAAATACAGAAGTCACATGCAGATCTAGAAAAACAACATATATATGTAAATATATGTGTGTGTGTGTGTGTGTGTGTGTGTGTGTGTATAATGACCACAGCAATCTAAATAGAAATAACCACTGCAAAACAATTAAAATCAAATGTTATAAAATAACAAAAAACTAGCATGACCCCAAAGAAGAGGTACAAGAAGAATCTTTCTCTCATTCCTTTGCAGATGTAGGAAGTCTAAGGTGTTAAATATTTAATACATTTTTAGACTTTTCATGCTTTATTGATCAGTTTTGCTGATATTTTCTCTCCTTTTTCTTCTAAAATAGTCTTTGCTCTGGGAGGAAAGGAAAGGATTCTGGGAAAAATTTGTATGATTCTTTTTAAAAGATTAATAAAATTTACTTAATAAAAAATTTAAAAATCAGCTTGAACTATTTGCCACTTGTTTTACTTGAAACAATCTGATCTCACATTCACCCTTGGCCGCACTTTCCCCCTCCTTTGCCAAGCCCAATCCCATAACTCTCGATTTTACTTTTTCTGATACAATATTTTTTACACTTCCTTTTTTCAGCCTAGTTAAGTATGGATCATGACATTCTCACCTTATTTTTCTTACACATCCACATTTTGGTCTGAATTACTTTCACCTTTGGTACCCCAGTTTCAAAAACGTATTGCTTCTTTGCCTCACCTCTCCTTCCTTCCTTTCAGTCTGAATACCCTAATAGCTGTTCTCTCTTATTTCACTTAATTAACCTTAGAAAAGATGAAACTTTTAAGGGATAGTCTTGTCTCCTCCTGGCAGAATCTAAACAATAAGTCACCACTTGGTCTTTTCTTTCTGTATGTTGTTTGCTTTTATTAAGTTTCTTTTGTTCATTGTTTGTATTTCAAAAATTCTGCTCATTTCTCACTTCCTCAAGAGAAACGACTGGATCTCATTGATTCTGTTGAAAAAAATCTATTTTTTTCTTGTAGAAAGGTACTCATTTTTAGAGATTAAGTTATCTGTGTCCTTGCCATTTTCTTTGTTTTCTATATATCATATTCTAGTACTTTTTCTCATTTCTCATCTTTGAGCAGTCCTGCATAATTTAAAATGGAATTTTCTGACAAGGAACTACCTCTTCTTGACAAGTCTGGACCTTACTGATGAGATTTCTAGATGAGTTAAATGTAGTGTTCCTCTTTGCAAGTATCTGGTAACTTCTACTGATGTATACTTTGTCCTCTAAATCTAATTCTTGCTGGTAATTTATTTGAATTATTTCCTGAAAAAAGATATTCAAGCCTTTTGTTTCAGTGTCCTTTTTTCCCCTCCCTGGGAGGACAATGATCTTTATGTAGTATATATATATAACCTGGATTTATTCTCCCTATTCCCATTGACAGGCAGTGTGCAAAATACCACTACTTCTCTCTTCAGGGTTTCATGGGTTAACTGAGGAACTAGGGGTAGTTAACTGGCACCTTAACCTGTATACTTCTTCACCATGATTATTACCTGATATCAATTAGCCAGAGAAACTTGTTTAGCTTTTAAAAGGGGGTATTTTACTAAGGTGTTATTACAAAAACAGTTGATATATATAAAACATTCTCTCCCTTCTCAAAAAGAACATCTGTGACCCATTCTCCCACCAGTACATAGAGAGACTAAATGTAAGGGGTCAGACACTACATTAGGCAAAGGAGTAACTTGTCTCTCCTGGTTGCTAAAAAAGTTATTTTCTTCTCTTCATAGTATATTCATAAAGTTCTAAGATAATGTAGCTTTTCTATTGGGCTCTTCTTAGCATCTTGAAGCTACCTTTGCTCAGTGTGTCCAATTTTATCTAAGCTCCCAATAAAGACATTGCCAATCATCACTGCCATTTGGATATTGATCATATGCTGATGAAAATGTCCAAATTTTACAAAGTCTTCCTCTGGTCAGAGGTTGAGGGAAAGAGATGGAGACTTTTGTCCTCTCCATATAAATGATTTCATATTTGGGGTGTAGCTGGAATCGATCTCTCCTGGCACAATACTAGAATCCCCAAAACACTTCTTTCATAGCATTGTTTCACTTTCACTGGCCCACACTCCTCCTAAATTGATCAAGAACTTTTTTAGTACTTGATTAAAATGCTTCTGCTTGATTCAACAGAAAGCCTTGTTCACGTCTAGTTCATATCTCTGATGGACTGATTCAAAGAAATCTGGGCTCTATCCCATAATGACTTAGACAGTGGTGTGGGACTCCTCTCCTAACACTCAGATGGTCTCACCAAGCCTTTCCCTCAAGACCAGTAGCATTGTTTTGTAAGATGACTGCAAATGGTTTTCCAATCTTTCTGTATTTATAATTTATTTTAACATTTCTAAATGAATCTCTTTGTCCTTTGTCTCTTCCTTGTTTCTATTTTCTTTTTCAAAATGCCTATTGCTTTATTAGAATTTTTTCACCTTCTGTCCTAAACTATTAATTCTCTCATCTTTTCAAATTCTCCCTTAAGAGCTCAAATTTTGATCTTTACTTTATTAAGCTTTCATACCCCTCTGTGCATTATTTAGTCATTTCTACAGGTTTAGTTGGAACCATTTTATTATTTTTCCCATGGAGATTTGACCTCACTTTCTTTTACCCTACTGCATCACTATATTTTCTTTCTTTTTTCGAGAACCATATTCTATTTCCACCTTATTTTACCCCATTCTTTAAAAAAAAAAATCTGATGTCTTTGGTTTTTACATTGCAGTCATTTCCAGCATGTCATGGATTCATTGTTGTGGTTGAGTCATTTTTTCAGTTGTGTCCAACTTTTTTATTGGCCCTATTTGGAGTGTTCTTAGCAAAAATAATGGAGTTGTTTGCCACTTCCTTCTCCAGCTCATTTTATAGATGACAAACTGAGGCAGTTAAATGACTTGCCCAGGGTCACACAGCTAGTAAATGTCTGAGGCCAGATTTGAACTCAGGAAGATGAGTCTTCCTGACTCCAGGTCTGGTACTTTATCCACTGTGCTATGGGTTGACAGATTTGAAATTAGAAGGGATCCCAAGAGATAATATGGTTCAGATTTCATATGTATTTTATGATAATTATTCTTTTAAAAAGTCACAATACTTTAGGATTCAATATTATCTCATTTAAAGCTATAAAACATTTTCAAGTAATTTTTAAAACTTCCCAGGAAGGGACATGCCTATCTGAAAGATGGAAAAATGAGTTACAGTGAGATTAAGTAGTTTAAGATCATAGAGCATGCTTAAGTGAAAGAGGGAGGAATACTATCCAAGTCTTTTTCTTCTGGCAAAAGGAAATGTTCGTATCCACGGGATAACCACTAGAAACTCATTCTCAATTTCCACCATCCCTTGAAAGAACAGTGACAATTATGTTTCTTTTTCTCATAGTGATTAAGAAGAAATCATATTGGATTAATTGATACAATAGAAGACCTCTGACAGATGGAATGTTCCAAAGAAGGGTCCCCTAAAGAAGAAAAGAAAGGAAAAGAAAAGGAAATGCAAATGGGGGCATTATGCAATACCACCCTCAGATTTTTTAGAAAATAGCAGGGGGGAAAATACCATTCATTGTACATTCCTAGAGAACCACCAATCAAGCATTCTAACATAAAAACATGTTTCCTGACTTCAGACTTACTATAAATAAATTTAATAAGAAGGAAAAAAAATTACTGCATCATTTACAGTTTTCTCAACTCCAACTGACCAGATCCAGTCCAGATCTTTGTTTTACAGGAACACAGTAGCAAGCCTCGGTCATGAGGCTAGAAACCCCATCAGAATTTTGTAAAGAAAAGAAGAGTAAGGTGGGTGAGGAGGGTACTGGCAAACCTTATTGAAATTTGATTCTGGTTTAACAGAAATGCAGTAATTAATTTATTTTGTACCTAAGAAATTCAATTTATTAGCTTCTCCCCCCACTTCACCACTTTCAAAGCCACAGAGGTTTGGCTGGTAAAGTCTGAGATTGTTGTTCCATAACCTTTGCTTTCAAATTAAACAAATGACTTCAGGTTTTGGACCAGTTGTTGACTCAAGGGAAAGTATGCCATTAAAAGTGTGCCAGAAACAGATTTAATTGGTACAAGTCCCAAAAAATGCTCAAAAGAGCACAGACTTCCCGCATATAGATTTCAGGGAAATTACTCAAAGGCCTCAGAGCTTTGTCAGAATTTGAGATGTGAAACAAGGCATCTAAAAGACTCCGTATCAAAAGGGTAAATTCAATTCAGCAGATATTAATCTGATTACCTAAGTAGTGCTGTGAATTGGATATGCTCCATTGTGCACCTTTGTCCAACCTGGACAGATGGAGGAGCCAGTGGGTTCCCTTTCTCTGACATATAATTACGTTTTAAGAGATGATCAAGTTACAGATACAAAGTTTTAAGAAATATTGCATTCAGGAGTGGCATTTACAATGCTCACCAGTTGCAAGAAACATTGTTCACTTTGCTTTTCTAAGGTATACTGGGGAGTGCTTGGATCAGGGCCTTGGATCACAGTGTTTGCATTTCAGGATACAGTAAATGCTCTCTGTGCACCTGCCTGGAGGAAAAACCAGTTCAGCCGCCTCCCAAGACAAAAGGGCCCTGTACTGAGCACAGAAAACCCAGACATGAACTGACCCTGTCAAACTCTAGCCGGCAAAAAGAATATGATATTTTCATCCAAATCAAGAGAAGTTGGCATATAGGTTTATGGATTTCCTTTCCCGTCTCTGATAAGTCTGATTGAGAACTTGGTGTATAAACACAAGCCACTCCTTTTCTGGTTATTCTCCTCCCCTTTCTAGACTTCTTTGTGATGGTGTAATTCATTTGTCAGTAAAGAATAATCCCTTTTTTGATGCATAACAATCTGGGGCCCAGTGACCCAATATAAGATCGTTCCCCTGCTCCTCCACTATGCCCATCCCATCAGGATTTCATTAGTGACAATAAAGAAATTTCATGGGCACACTCTCCAGAGATGTAGGTTTTATTAACTCAAATATTTTTATGTAAGTTTCTAAAGATATCCGTTGCAAGAATTTGAAGACACACATAAATTTACAAGAATGTTCATCACCAGGCCAAAAGGCTGGGAAAACATAACATCAGAGATCTCAATAACAAAGACTAGTTAAAACGCTTGGCTTCATTGTCTACTATTATTATAGTAGTGTCCTTGGAAGGCAACTGAATTTTAGCTCATCTGCACTCATGTCTGGAAGTAAGTTCAGACATATTATGCTAGACTCGAGTGGCCCAAGTGTTCTCACTGGGTGAGGTAATTTCTCACAAAGCCAAGATGTGAATTAGATGGTGTTTCCTGTGCTTAGATTAATACCTTGAGTTTCACAAAGAGAATATGCAATTTCAGCAGAGATCACAGAGGAATTAACAGAGGTGAGTCATGTGCCACAGTCAGAATCAGAAGAACCCACAAGTTCTGATTCCTTATTCTATCTCAAGGAAGAAGAAAGGAAATAAAATATTAAACATTTATTTTGGCTATTTGTTAAAAAAAACTTTTATATTTAAGAATTAGAGCCTCTAACATCTTCTAGTTTCTTAGTGAGTACAGAGTAGGAGAGAAACACTTGAGATTGCTACACTCTGAGAGGTTAATGTTTTTCTTAGGAAGATATGGTAAAGGTAACATCATTTCTACTGCTTTTCCCGTTTTGGCCCCTGGGGCCTGTAAACCAGGTGATCTACCCAGGAAAGCATGGTTTCCCCTATATAACCATACAACAAGGGTAAATTTTAATTGTTTGTATCTGAAGCAAGCATGCAGTCAAGTGGCAATTTATCTGATTTGGGGTTCATTTAACAGCTGGCCAAGAAAAACAGTTACCCAGCTCAGGTGCTAAGGCTACATGGTGCTACCTTGGCCAGATCAGCAAGCTCTCTGTGAAACCCCAGGCTGAGTGGGTCACCACACAAACACCAAGGTGGCCTGCTGATGGGAATCTAGGGTGCAACAAGAGCACAGGGCAAGTTAAGCACAGTAGAGGTAAGGGCATCTTGGTAAGGACTAATCTGATATGAAGATTACACAACTGTCCCAAGCATCACACTCTTTCTCTAAATTCCTTGAACAGTCTCTATCAAATATTCATTTTGTCCTTTGCTGAGTATTGCAACACTTACTTAATTTGTTAGTGTCCTTTTAGAACTCTAAGATTTAGAGCTGGAAGGAACTATCTAGTTGGGTCATATCGGTCAATTTCCCCGATTTTACATAAAAGAGGAAATTGAGCTCAGTAGTGGTTAAGTAATAGCTGATACAGCTCTTTTAAGGTCTACAAAGCAAAATTAAACCTTTAAGGTTTACAATCTCATTTGATTCTCATAACAGCCTTGGAAGGTAGGTATTGTTAGTATGCCCATTTTAAACATGAGGAAACTCAGGCAAAAAGTAGCAGGCCAAATTTTAACTCAGGTCTTCCTGACTTGAGGTCCAACACTCTATCCACTGCACCATGACCAAGGTCTGCTAGTAAGTAGCCAAGACACAATTTTGAACAGCAGCACACTCTGGTGCTCTGGTTCCAAATCCAGAGTTCCTCCCTACACCATGCTGCTTGTCTTCTCTCATGGACCTTATCAGCATTTTCCTTACCTCCTTTTTCACCTTATCATTCTCTCTTTATATCTTTAGACCCTTCTTCAAGTTTCCAACCTCTGGGATTAAATTTATTTTGTTATTGGTCTACTTGGTTCAACTTTATTTTCCACCAGTGTGTGCTATAGATAGCTTATACCAATTTGTGAAAGCTGATATTAGATTTTCAGTTTATTAAATTAAGTAAATCAGGGCTTGATTTGTCTTGTTGATTGTTTAGAGTTAAGAGAGTGATAGAGAAAATGGTAATAATGAAAATTAAATTTAAAAGTGTTGTGGGTATAATTTGTTTGTTTTTTTTAAAGACAGTCAATTGTTAAACATTTACCAGCACACCTTTGGATCCAAGGTCAGGCTGTTTTCACCCCCTTTGGGTATATGGTAGAAGGATTTTCCTAGCAAGTTCATCCTCCCACTTTAATTTCTGGTCATAATTGCTATCTCAACGGTTGCCTGCCTCATCTACTCAGATGTTGAACCTTTTGGCTCCTTCCTTGGGATTCTCGTCTCTTTCTATTACCCATCTCCCACTTTTCCTCTTAGCATGTTCTAGTCTCTCTCAAACTTTCCCCTTCTGAACAGCTAATCCTGGTGTTGAATTGACTGATTGACTTACTGAGGTCACTGGGAGGTACATCTTCCTCTGGCAGGTATGGACATGCCATTGATATCTTATTGAAAGAATTAAAAACATTTCCTTACCTAAGGGACTTGTCAATTGATTCACAACTCAGTGAAGATGTGTGAGCCTCAGTTATTGGGAAGGGGCTGATTGGCTTAGGTTCTTAGGTCTCAGAGCCACCCCTAGGACCATGGGACTGTTAAATGTCAGTCACAGAGTCCTCCCTTGTCAGAAAGATTCAGGGAGAGCAGCAGAAACCTATTTCTCAAGGGATGAGTCTGGCAGCTTTCTCATGGACTCTTTCTATTAATGGCAATAAGAGGCAATGGTAAGGCTTCTTAACTAGATGACCAGAGACAGGAAAGATTCACACATTCAGTCTCCAGGACAGAGGAAGAGGGATTTCCTAGACAATGCCTAGAGAGCTTAGACACCTCAAATCTGAGAGTTCTGGGACTTTGCCTTCAAAAGAAAGAGAGTGTTCATAGAAAGCAGCAACTTTTTGTAGATAAGAGGATCTTACATATTGCCCTGAAGTTGGAGCACCAAGGGATTGAGTCATAATATACAGAGAAAACAATGATCAAAAATAAAAAAAAACAAAACAGTAGTAAGCATATCCATCCAACCCAGAACTACCTAAGAAGAAAGCCAGAAATCAATGGGTTTTAGGAGTAGAGATATATCAGGAGATGGAAACCAACACAAACTGTTAGAAATGGGGGTGAAGTCAAAGGTCTAACCTATTGGACCTATAGTGTGGAACACAATCAGCCCGTGATAGGTCTCTACATAGTAAGATGATAATAGCCAGGGAACGCCATGTGTCTGGGGACCTGAACTCAGGATGACCTCTGACATGGAGCTTGTCAAGGCTGCAGCAGAGAATGGAGCCAGGTACCACTTGGGGCTTGTCAAGGAGAAAGAGACATAAACACCTCAGAGAGAGGTCAACAGTAGGACAACAGGAGATGGAGAAGAAAAGTCAGGGTCAAGTGCAAGACAACGTGGTCTCAGATTAAAAAGGAGAAAGGACCAATGATAAAGACAGCCTTCCCACCCCAATCATGAATGTGTGTGGTGGGAAGGGCAGGTGAGGGACTGGCCAAGTTTCAACCCAAGAACTGTTTTAAAATATGAATAAATAGAGAAAAAGTGAATAAAATGAAGAAACTCTACAGGATAAGAGAAGTCAAAGAGACCCACCTATAAGGAGAGTATAATACTTATAATAGGTACATGGAAAGCCTCAGAGAAAACAATCATATGGTATGAGGGACTCCAAGAATGGCAAGAAGAAATGAAGCAGGAGTTTTAAAAATGAAATTAGAGCTTATAAAGAAAAAATTGGAAGTAGGTCCATCAATCAACTGGAATTTATTCAGCATCTACTGTGTGCCAAGAGTTGTGCTAAGCACTAGAAAGAAAATAAATGCTTAGAATAAGAGAAAAAACTTTATTTGATATGTGGATTCCTAGATAGAATGTAGCAAACAAAAATCAAGAATTTCATGAGACAGACAAATTCTTTCAAGGGCTAGGAAAGAAGTTGGGCCAGGTAAGCTAGTACAAACTGCCCAAAAGAAGCCAAGAAGACTCATCTTACTGAGTTCAAATTTGGCTTCAGACACTAGCTGAGTGACCCTGAGGAAGTCACTCAACCCTGTTTGCTCAGCTAAAGAGGGACATGAAAAACCACTCCAGTATCTTTGTCCAAAAAAAATCCCAAATGGGGTCATGAAGAATTGAACTGAAAAATGACTTGGCAACAGTAACAATCTCAATGGACTGGTCCATGCACAAAGTTCCAATCTAAGTACTTAAGCTGAAAATACGAGTAAATAGAAGAAAACAAAAACAATGAAGAAATATTAAGAGATGATCAAGAGGTCAATTCAAAAGAAAAGAGTAATCAATGATAACCACAAGCAAAGTTCCAAAGGAGAAATATCTTGGCCACAAAGACAGTAAGAATTCCAGAAGAAGAAAGTATTAAAAAATTACAAATGAAATTAGAGTTCAGGAGTAAAAAAGAGAAATAAATGAAAAGAGAACAAACAACTTAGACCAGACGGTGAAAAATCTTACATAAGTAGCGAACATCCTGAAAAATAGAATAAAGTGAGCTCCTGACTCCATGAGACAAAATAAATATTAGAAAAGGAATTCAGAAATTTGAAAAAAAAAAGAAAAAGAAAATGTAAGGTTATCTATAATTTAAAAAAAAAACTGATCTAGAAAACAGGGAGAGGAGAGATAAAAATTATCAGCCTGAAAAACTACAATCAAACAAAAAAGGTGGATATAATATTTCCAAAAATCAAAAAAGAAAATTGTCAGAACAAGAAAACAAAGTGAAAACAGAAAGAATGCACAGGTCATCTTCTGAAGGAAACCCTAAACTGAAAATACCTAGGAATGTCCCTGCCAAAATTCAGAGCTTTTGCATCAAAAAAAAAAAAATGCTTCATGGTATGCCAAAAAGTTTGAAAGTATCAAGAATCCACAATCAGGATCATATATGATTTGGTTACAGGTTATATGAAGTAGAGAAAAATCTTGTAATACAATATTAAAAAAGACGAACACAAAAGGCTTAGATGTAAGAATAACATCCACCAAAATGAAGTATAATTTTATGGGAGAGGGGGAAGACCTTTAAGATGTTAGGGGATTTTGAAGAATTCCTGACTAAAAAGAACAGAACTGGGTAGAAATATATGTGTGTGTGTATATATATATATATATATATATATATCTATCTATATATATACACACACACACACACACATGTATGTGTACACAAGTTGTGCATATGTGTGTACATATAAATATATATGTATGTTTGTACATACATGTATATTTGTATGTATGTTTCTCAGCTATATATGCCACCTTTACAAAATATGGCCATATACTAAGGTATTGAAAATTCATAAACAAATATAGAAAAGCAGAAATTTTGAATGTGTCCTTTACTGTCCACAATGTAATATCAGTTATAATCAGTAAGGAAAATTTGAAAAAAATGTTCCAATTTAAATAGTGATACAAAATTCAATACAAAAGTAGTGATGGATCAAAGAAGTCTTAAAAACAAGAGAAATTTTGTTTAAGAAAATTAAAATGAAAAATTATGCTAAAACTTTTGACTTGCATTCAAAGTATTTCCAGGAGAAACTATATACTTCTAAATGTTTTGTCAGTAAAAGAAAGAAAAAAATAAATGAAATGGACATGGATCTAAAAATTTCAGAAAAACAACAAATCACTAACACAAAAAGAGACATTCTGAAAATCAACGAAAAAATAACCAAATATAAAAAAAAGCAAAATAAAAAACAAACAAACCTAGAAGCAGATTCTAATAAAACAGATAAACTGATGGCTAATCTGACTAAAGACATGGGACCAGGGGAAATTGGCAATATTAAAAATTTTTAAAGATTTACAACAAACAATGAGACAATAAAGTATATTGTTTGAAATAATTTTGTCTAAATATATGCCAACAAAACTCTAATTTACAAAAATACAGAATACCCGGATTAGCACAATAAAAAGTAGAAAATTTAAGTAAGTTACATAAAAAAAAATTGAACAAGTCACAAATTAAATGTACCTCCATATTCCCCGAAGGAAGCATAGAATCAGCTATATTTACAAGTGAATTTGATCAAACATGCAAAGACAATTTCAATATTATATAAATTGCTCACAAAAAATAGGATGGAGGGATTTTACCAAACTCCTTTATGCGACAAATATAATCCTAAAACCAGGAGACATTAAGCAGAACAAATAGACTACAGGTCATTATTGTTAATGAATATGAATGCAAATATATTGAATTTATTGAAATTTAGCAAAAAGGTGATGGCAACATATTAAAATAATCATAACCAAAAATTTATGACCAACTTTTGATTTATAACAGGAATGCAAGGTTGTTTCAGTATTAGGAAAATTATAAACATACTAGCCAATAACTTAAGACAATAACTTAATTAAACTTAATTAAATAAACGTAATCAAAATTCACATGATTATAGCAATAGAGGCAGAAAAAACTTCTAAGAAATTCCAATATCCACTTATGTTAAAAAAAATTCAAAAACATTAGAAAAATAAAAATATGTTAAGTAATAACTACAAAAATGAAAGAACTAGCATTATCTGGAAAAAAACAATTCCAAAAATCACGAAACCACTCATACCTCTTAATCTAGAAATACACTAAGCTTATACATCAAAGAGGTCAAAGACAGAGGGAAAGGACCTATATGTACAAAAATAGGGTATTTTTTGTTGTTGTTGTAACAAAGACCTTTAAATAAAGTGGGTGCCAAACAAATAGGAATGATGATAAATGAACATTATGGAATCTTATTGTGCCTCAAGAAAAGATACATTGCAAGGGTTCAGCAAAATTAGGGAAATTTGAGGGGACAGAGGCACCTAATGTAGGCAGAACCAAGAGAATCATTTACATAATGACTACAGTGACATATACGAAAATAATTTTGAAAAGTTTATGGACTCTGAACAGTGTAATCTCCAGTCATGGCTCCACCATACCTGTGATGAATCTTGTCTCCAGCCACTTGACCAAGCAGTGGTGTAGAAGGCCACTTTCAGACAAGGTCAAAGTGTGGATTTTCTTTACACGACTGTATTTATTTAACACAAGGAAGAGTTTTTATTTTCAGGGGCATGGGGATGAGAAGGAATGGAAGGGGAAACTGGTAGGTAGTGGTAGTGATGGCAAAAAAGGAACAAAACAGAGAATAAAGAATCCATGAAACATTTAAAAATTACATAGAGGAGAACAAAAGGGAAGTCAACAAGGATGAAAAGCCCAAACTTGACATGATCCTGTTAAACTTAATATTTACTCTAAAAACACCCCATTTTGTGTAATGGAGATCACAATCTCATCTGCAATCCTCTCTTTATGATATTTATACGTTAAAATGCCCATATAGGCGGCTAGGTGGCCCACAAGCTAGAACTTTGGGCCTAGAGTCAGGAAGACCTAACTTCAAGTCCAGCATCAAACACATCCAAGTGTCCAAGTGTCCCCTTGGACAAGTCACTTGATCTCTGTTTGCCTCAGTTTCTTTATCTATAAAGTGAGGAAAATAACAGCACCTACCTTGTAGGGTTGTTGTAAGCAACAAGTGAAATAATATTTGTAAAGTGTTTAGCACAGTGCCTGGCCCATAGTAAGTACTATATGAATGCTAGCTATGATGAAGATGTTTGTTGATACTTAGTTCATATTAAAAAAGAAACTTTTTAAAAATTCTGGACATTATGAAACTTATATAGAGACAGCTCTAACACTATATACATTTCAGTTTCCTATGAGTTGTCTTGCCTTCTGCAAAGACCCTGTCTTAAGAATTCAATCAAGAAGACCAACACATAACAATTAATTTACAAAACTAAACTCTGGTGCCCATCCCTCCAAACCAGCTATTTCTCTGGACTTTTCTATTTCTGCAAGTGGTCCCACTATTTTTCTAGTTATTCAGGCTGGAGATCTCAGCATCATGTTTGATTTCTTCCCTTTCTTTAAACTCAAAAGCCATTCAGTCACAACGTATTATATGGATTTTACCTCCAAAACATGTTGAAGACCCCTCCTTTCCATTTTCACTGCCACCATCCTGGGTTAAGTCATTCATTAATATACTTTGCTCAGAGATGATGGCAGTAGTTTCTTAACTGATCTTTTTGCATTTGGTTGGGGTGGGGAGTGGGGAGCTATGGGGGTCTAGACCTATGATTTCATTGGTATAGGGGAACTCCCTGATATGGAAATTCCCTCCTGTGATGAATATCATCATCTTATCTGTAACGAACAGTCTTACAAAGTTGCCTGAGGCACTGAGTGGTTAAATGACTTACCCTTAGCCACAAACCTAGTATATTTCAGGGCCGGACTTTAGCTCGGTTCTTCCTGACACACTATATACCATGCTGCTTTTCATCTTATATATCACTGCCCAATTAATTCTAAGAACAGCTCTTAACTATGTAAATCTCTCACTTAGAAATCTTCAATATTTCCCCATTCTCTATAAGTTAAAATCATAGATCACAGGCCTTAGGTTTGGAAGGGATCTTAGACAACTCACCTAAATCCATACTCCTTAGTCCTTTACAAGCTGGGCATGTTTTGACCTCAATCCACCTTTCCAGATTCATCTCTCACTATTCTGCAAATATTTTAAATTCTAGCCAAATTAAGTCACTTATCACTTCCCTCAAAACCCTGTTCTTTCATACATTCTTAATTTTACTAATTCTGCTCCCTCACTGTATTTGGAATGCTTCTCCATCAGCACAGAATTAAGCCTGAATGACTAGAACAGGGGTAGAGAAGCTCTGGCCTTGAGGTCATGTGCGACCATCTAGGTCCTCAAGTGCAGCCCTTTAACTGAATCCAAATTTCCAAGGTTGCCGGTTCCCCACCCCTGGACTAGAAAAACAATATGCTGTTCCGTTGTTCCAACATGCCCAGCTCAGCTATCACCTCCTACAGGAAACTGTCCCTAATGTCCTAAATCATTTCCCTATTCTCTGAAGCTTACTGAATTTTGTTTGTATATTTCATAGCACTAATATTTTGCCTTGGATTATCTGTGCACGTGTTTTATTTTCTTTACTATGGAGAAAGAACATAGATAAGAAAAACACAGAATGAGGGAAAATGAGCACCTACATCACTAAAATGACAATTCTATTGGGGCATGAACACCAGTTCAAATCTTGCCTCAGACACTTATTAGCTACATGACACTGGACATATCACCTATACTTTCTCTGGATCTGCTTCCTCATCTCTAAAATGGAGCTAATAAGAGCACCTACTTCCCAGGGTATTGTAAAGATAAAATGAGATATTCGTAAAGGGTTTTGCAAACTTTAAAGCATTATAAAAATATTAGTTGCTGCTTTTATTAATACTGAAATATATAGCGATATATAGGGATATAACAGGGATTTCTTTCTGCTTGGAACAGCCTAGCAAGATAGGCTATTTGGGCAACATCATCCAAATTAAGTCAATAAGAATTGGCAATATGACAATTAACCGTGTGGTATATTTTAAGACTGGGTGTTTTTGAACTGTGAATAAAGATCACATGGATCTAGTTTCATTTGACTAACTTTTTTTTCAGTGATCATGTAAGAGAATTAAATAATAAAGACTGACAAAGGCGAAATCTTCCTTGATGTAAATGTACAGATTTTTATATGTGGGCCCAAATGTAACTATCCTCCAGTAAGACTGTATCACCAAATATATAAAACTAGGATATGCAAATCTACCTTTCAGGAATTTGTCTATTTATAAAGGGAGGTCAGTGTGACTACTTTCTATTTAATGAATGCCTAAGTAACATAAGACTAAGAAACGAGATTTCAAAAGGTGTTAAAATTTAGGAGACCATTTCACAGCCACACTTTTCAGCCCTGGTAAAAACAACATTTATAATCCCTCCTCCCCCACAAAAAAAGAGCGTAGTAAACATAACACCTGTTTTCTGAAGTCCTGTCATGCCACATTACAAGACAAGCTAAGTTGTCCCCTGGGGACAATCCAAAGACAGTCATTCTTCCATTCATTATAATACTTCTTGCCTTGTGGGCCTCTCAGCCTTGGTGTAAAATTCCTTGGATAATGATAAACAAGTTTCCTTCTCATTGAATTGCTCCAAATCTATAGTTCAAAATAGCTCCTGAATATATTGAAAGTCTTGAAGTCCTTTCTTCGGTGCTTTTTCTTTTAAGCTTCCACTTCTATGGAGCTTCAATAGAGACTGGTTTTGTTTTGTTTATTGTTTTTTAATGCCTCTCTCTGTCCTCTTGGCATCCAAGCATCTATAGGGACATATGCAAATCTGGGAAACTGGCCAGTGAATCCTGGAATGCAAGAAGGGAGGATCTGGGGCAAGGGAGTATACATGTATGAAAAGAACAAGAAGAAAAGACTTTGGATCATTTGACTTTTTCCTCCCACAAACCAACAAAAGACTATTTCCTGTGCAGGACACACTAGTCCTCACCTATTTTGACATCCAAATGTCAGGGTTCAAATGCTTCTCCATGTGAGATGCTATCCCTTGCCAAACCAAACTCTAGGTCAAGAAGTCTACTGGGGTGTTCAATTTTAATGTTTCTTTTCTTATTTTGATCTCCTAGTTCTTAATTGGATCCTGTTACTGAAAACCACATAATTTCCTCTCGTCTTCAATGTTTATAGTTTTTCAAGATTTATAATAATAAAGAGCAAGAATACCTGGAATTTATATAGTGTTACACATACATTATCTCATCTGATTCTCAGGACAATACTCTGAAATAAGAACTATTGTTATCTCTATTTTACAAGTGCTTCTAAACTCCCAAAACCTTAACGCCATTACACAAAACTTAGTCATCCTCTGGTTATATTACACATATTTGGGGGTTTTATTCTTCCATAAACCAGGCATTTCCATTCTTGTAGAGCTGGAAGTCCTCTTTGTTGGCATCTGCACAGTCCTGAGAGACTGCAGAGGACAGAGTATAGGCCCGCCATATGCCATGCATCTCATGGCTCTTTGTCTATCTCTGATATGAGTGGCAGTTTCTATGTGTATACACTATATGTCTGCTGCTTCAGAGCTGAAAGCAGAAGGCCATGAGGACATTTATACATCTTCATCCAATAATCACTATCTCCAAGACAGCCCCATTTAAGCCTAGGATTTAAAGTCAGGAACTGTGAATTCTATTCCTGGCACTGCCACTCACTTGCTGTGTGGCCTCTGAAACAATTCATTTCCTTTCTTTATCCTTTGGTTACTTTAGGTGGATTAAGAAATTCATCACTTTAAAGTATTTTCAAAATCTATGGAAATGCTAACATCAGCAACAGGGATAGATGGTTTCATCCTAGGTAATATTAACCCTGGCACTATGTTGTCAAAGGACAAACTAATCTGTTAACCCTGAAGACACTCCAAGGAGGTGGGTCCTTAGAACACTTCCAACCACACCCCATACTCCACAATCTTCTTTAAACCAATTTACATTTGGTTTCCATTTTGGCTGGGGAATGACTCCAAGGTACACTGGTGGGAGAATTCTGTTAACTTGACCCATCCATCCCAACTTTGGTGGTTAATGTATTATAAATTTGGGTAACAAGGACAGTAAATCACAACTACAATAACAAAGTTGAAAGGACACATAATTTGAGCAGAAACACCAGTGAGTTTTTTTTTTAATTGGAAATAAAAAACACCATTGATCATAGCGACTGTCTGAGATTAGCAGGGAACCACATTTTCAAACATCCTGCAGTAAATCCAAGTCTATCCAGCTGGAAATCAACAGTGGTGTTAGAGCCCCAGAGTGTACAGCTCGTTTTGAAGTCTTTTTCATTCAGAACCACTAGCCTCCAGGTCCCCTAACCCCACTCCCTCAACCATCCTGAGCTACTCTGTCGTGGTCAGATTTGTAAAAGCAAGCCATACGCTCCCATGTAAGCTTACACACAGACTCCAACTTCTGGTCAGAATGGCTTGCCAGGGAGCATAAATCCCCCAATACTTTCTCTAGCAGATGAAATCAGTTGTCAAGTGTCTAGACACAGGCAGTTTGGTGAACAGAAAGGTCTCCACTATTAAAAGAAGAATCTTAATTTCATTTTGATGCTATTTTCTCCAACTCCTTCCCTTCCTCCCCCAGCCTCCACCCCTTCTCCAACTTGTGTTGTTTTCCTTCCATGTATATTTATTTTAGGTTACCTTGTTCCGTGGCCTATAAAAGAATATCAATAATGAGAACAAAAATAGTGGAAGCTAAAAGGAGAAGAAAAAAGAGAAGAATGCTCAGAGTATTCAAAATGGTAAATTGGTAAATTTTTCCTATAGTGGTTGCAAACTCATTAAAAAAATTATAGAAAAGTAAGTCTGATCAAAACCTTAGCTGTAAGAAGCTTAGCTTCTAAGTGACACAGTGGTTAGTGCACTGGTCCTGGAGTCAGGAAGGCAGTTCAAATGTGGCCTCAGACACTTTAGATCTGTGACCCTGGGCAAGTCATTTAACTTCTGTCTTCTTCAGTTTCTTCAGCTGAACATTATTAGTACATGTAACCCACTTTTTTGTATGCAAAAGTATTTGTCCTTCTGGAATTGTGACTGATCTAAGAAACATATTTCTTAAATTCACCTTGGAAAATTACACATATTGGTAGATCTCCCTTGTGATTTTAGAGAAATAGAACTATTATTAGCTATGAGGATATGTGTATGTGTGTATGTATTTATAAAGTAAGTAATAATAGAGCCTACCTCCCAAGGTTACCGTAAGGATTAAATGAGATAATATTTGTAAAGCACTTAGTATAATGCCTGCCACATAATGAGCACTTAATAAATGCTTATTTCCTCCCTCCCTTTCCCCTTTCCCTTTTTCCTTCCTCCTTCTTCTCCCTCCCTCCCTGTCCTTCCTTCCTCCCTTTCTTCCTCTCTCCTTTCTTTCCTCTTTCTTTCCCTCTATCTCTTCCTTCTTCCCTCCTTCCCTCTCTTCTTTCCTTTCTAAATTCCTTCCTTCTCTCCATTCTTTGCTTTCTTCCTTACTTGGTCCCTCCCTTCTTTCTTTTTTTCTTTCCTCCCTCTCCCCTTTCCTCCCTTTCTTTCTTCTTTCCTCTCCTTTTCCCTTCTTTCCTTCCTTCTTCTTTTCCTTCTCTCCCTCTTTCCTTTTTTTTATTCTTTTCTCCCTACTTCCCTTCTTTCTTTACTTTTTTCATTCCCCAACATGTCCAGGACTGTTTCCTAAACTGTAGAGTAAGGAGATTGGTTTCTAAGTGATTTCTAAGATCCATTCCTATGTTCTCATGACTATACCAAACAATGAATCTACTTTACATTATGCCCACTGACATCTCATGTTGCTCTAGCCTATCCTACATTGTCGGGCCAGATGTACTATCAGCTGTCTCTCCTTACTGCTTACATCCCAAGTGATTACCTCCCTTATTGATTACCTCCCAAGTAACGTATAGGTAGGCATATGATCCCTACTTTTTCAAAGTTTGTCCATGAGGAAGAAAGAGATACTATCTACTGAGATGCCATGGATATTCTTATAGTTCTATATTACCTCTAAGATTACAAGGAAGAACTCCCAATGTATGTACTTCTCTAAGAAATATGTTTCTTAGATCAGCCTCATAGCTCAAGAAATACCAGGGCTTTGGTAAACAAAACAGTGGTTAGTCACACCAATATCCAGACTAGAGAATAATGGATCGAATCAAGGATAATAACTTCTGCTACTCAGATTTACTTTAAAACTTTTTGTCTCTTACTCTGGGCTTCAGAAGTTCCTAACCTCCTCTAGCTGCAGAAGCAAAGGAAGAGGTCATGGACAGTGTCATCCTAAAACTCTAGGCCAGAAGAAAGAAAACCTAAGTGTTTGTCCTCTGGGAACCCATTCTCTAGTGTGGATTCTTCTGGCATAGAACCCTACAATTAATTCCACCGTGGAATGAAAACACATTGACGAGGATGATGTGAACTGAGCCAATGATCTGAACTGATGACTGTAAACTCATCCAACGAGCAAGAAATTACCAAATATAAGCAAAAGCACACAAACAAGTTTAATTGAGAAAGCACAAAAACAAGACAACTCTCAACTTTTCAAACACAGGACAGGCAGCAGCTGGTCAGTTGAGATAAAAGGAGCCTGAGAGAATGCCTCCCCATCTCCTGACTTCTCCTCCCCCAACAACTTCCCTTCCAGCCAGCAGGGACAGGGCTTTGCTCTCGTTTACAGCAGTGTGCAGATGACCTTGTTCCAGCTAAGATAGGGGCTCTCTTTTGATCTCAGCAGGGGGAGGCTCTGGGCCTGCAGCTGACAGATATTAATATCCTAGGATCTTCTGGGGTGGAAAGGATCTGGAGGTAGGATGGTCACTTAGAGTCCCTTTTCTGCATTACAGCAAGGGTGATTTCATTTCCTTGAACCATCCCCCGCTGAGAGAACATCTTAACTCCCCTCAAATCACTTTATCAGTGGCCACTCTTGGTCACTGCCTCTCTTCTCATCGTTGCTGTTAAAGGAGAACTACTTAAAGAGTATCTTTTCTTCTACAGCTGAAACCTATTACTTGTCATCTGATGGAAAACAAATAAGACTCACTTGACCCTTTACTCCTCCTCACATCCCTATGTTTCTTATTGGTTTGCACATGATAGAGATAGAAACAGAAGGGGACTGAAAGAAATAGAGATAGAGAGATGTATAGAGCAAGTAGGAGAGGCAGAAAGGAGGCATTTTCTAGGCTTATATAGGTATACAGAAGGTGTCAGTAGTATACTGATGAGTTATTCAATTGGGCACTTACTGGGTGGCAAATTTTGTACTAAGTTCAGGAGATACAAGGAAAGGTAAAAACAGGTGCCTGCCTGCAAGAAGCTCCCATTCTAATTGGGGAGACAAAATGCAAACAATAACTTGCAAACAAACTTATATACAGGGTAAGCTGGAAATAATCATCAGAGGGAAGGCACTAGAATTAAGGGAACTGGGGAAAGACTTCCTATAGAAGGTGAGATTTAACTGGGAATTGAAGGAAGATAGGGAAGCCAGGAGATAGAGATGGAGAGAGATGGCATTCCAGGTGTGGGGATAGCCAGAGAAAATGTATCCCCTAAAGCTGTCCTTTTCCAAACTTCCCTGCGTACCCATTGCCAGTCCCCTACAAATGATATCTAGCATCTTTGTGAAGCTTTAGTGACTGACTGCTCCATATTGCAGTGCACACACAGAGTTAAAAAATAACTTTAAAATTATTTTTAAAACACACTTCAAACATAGAAAACCATAGTAACATGAATAACCATAAACAATAACCTTAAAAATGGATATCAGTGTCCTAAGGTACTCATCCATTTAATCTCATTGTCTAGTGACTTCACCACAAATCTTTTAGGTAAATGTGTCTGTATGTCCTCAGTAAGAGCCCTGCTGAACAAAGAACAGCCTAGCCTTAAAAAAACAATGATCCAGACTACTCCCATCCTTAGGAGTTCATAGAACAAAAAAAGAAAAAAGGAAAGGGAAAGGGAAAGGGAAAGGAGAAAGGAAAGGGAAGGGAAGGGAAGGAAAAACATTTATAGGTTTCAAGAGACAACTTTCCCCATTGTTGAAAAAAAAAATTGTCTTGTTTTCTCACAATACTCTACTGGACTTCCTTTAAGTCCAAGTAAAAATTCTACCTTCTACAGGAAGCCTTCCCCAACCCATCTCAAATTCAGTGCCTTCACTCTGTTAATTATTTCCTTATGTAAAGCTTTCTTTGTATATATTTATTTGTATATTGTCCCCTTTCCCCACTAGATTGTGAGCTTTGTGAGGGCAGGGATCACCTTTTGTTTCTTTTTATATGCCCAGCACATGGCAATGTGCCTGGAACATAGTGAGTACCTAAAAAGAGAAGTTTAGGGGACCCCTTAACAGCCCTTAACACATAGTAAGTAGGCACATAATAAATATTTCTTAATAAATTCATTGAACTGTTCACAGAATAAAGTTTTTTTTCCATGTCTGCGATGTCTTCCTTCTTCATTATGGAGTAGTAGAAAATGCACTTGCTTTGAGGTAAGAGGGTCTGAATTCAAATCTTTCCTCTGCCACTATGTGACCTTGGTCAAGTCACAACCTTTAGGGGACTTAGTTGCCTCATTTGTAAAATAAGACATTGAATTAGAGAGTTTCTAAGTTCTAAATATATGACCTGATGGCAAGAGAAGGGTATATCAGTAAGCACCGCAACATGCACAGGGAAGCCTGCTATCACAGGTTCTCCATCTGTATTCATGAAAGGAAAACAACTTTCAAGGTGTTAACAATCACTTTAATCAAGCACATGTATCATTCCTTTAACCAAGTACATATATCATTCAGTTAGTTCAGGGAGTCAGCACCCTGAATTTCAAAGAAAATGAAGAGAATTCAAAAGATCAACAGACATGGCTTCCTCTGCCTGTCAATAGACAATTGGACCCCAACTGTCTGACCACTATTACCAGAGAGGGAAGCACAAGATCTGAGTTCTCAAAGTCAGGAGGGGTCCTTAGTGGCTTCCCAGAGTCCTCATCTGGTCAAACAAACACTTCTAGTCAGTAAGCCCCAAAGTAATCAACAGACATGGCTTCCTCTGCCTGACCATAATTCAACAGACCGGTTCAGCTGTCTGACCATAGTTACAAGACAGGAAAGTAAGACATCTGGGTTCTCAAAGCCAGGGGGCTTCTTAGCAGCTTCCCAGTGTTCTCATCTGGTCAAAAAAACACTCTCACAAAAACTAAGTACCAAAGTAAAACCTCAACTTAGAGCATTTATACCTTTTTTAGAGCCAGAGGTCATCACAACACTTTGACCCACTGCCTTAATAGAAAAAACAAAAAGTACTTGGGATTCTCCTACAAAATAACTCCCCTAATCAAGCTTCCCACAATGGGCAGGCCTATCAATGAGTGGAAAAGATCTTTAGTCACATTAGAATAATTAACAATGTAAATACATACAAGTTTCTACTTAGAAAAACTCTTGTTTCTGTACTTTACTCCTTGTAAAGACTCCTGATTGAAATAGGCAAGATTCAGTCAGAGACACTGGATTATACTAAAATGAAAACAGTAAAAGATCCCATTTTGATTGCCATCACAAGGGGAGTTCAAATCTAGACTCAGGTACCTTCTAACTCTGTGACCCTTGGCAAATCACTTAACCTCTGCCTGCCTGAGCTTTTTGATCTATAAAATGGAGACTATCTACCTCATAGGTGTTGTGAAGCTCAAATGAGATATTATTTGTAAAGTGTTTTGAAAAGCTTAAATTGCTATTTAAATACTAGTTATAATAATATTATAAAAAATATTTTATATCATCATACAATGGTGATATATATCCATATTGGATATATCCATATATCCATATCCATACAATATCCAATTTTACTTATTTCAGTTCTTCAGGGATTTCACAGAGGTAGGCTCATATCACCCTCTTTCTACAAATGCAGATCCCAGACCCTTTTATAACTTACCAGAAAGTTTTTAAAAGTTATTATATGAAAAATAATTCATTACTCATTAGTCAACCAGATAATGAGAGTTTTTGACCTTAGCCAGGTTATCCTGAAAAGATAGACACAAAGTTAAGTCTATCACTGGGACTGTACCAAAAAAAGATTCCAGTTTGGTAGAACCTTTTATTTCAAATACAATTTTATTTTAAAATGTAAGCCATTTTTAGTTAGTGTACATACAAAAACAGATGTCTGCCTGGATTTTGGAATGGGGCCATAATTTATTAGAGGATAACAGATTAGAGATGGAAGGGAATGTATAGATCATTTAGTTCAACTTCTTTTCTTTAAAGATGAGGGAAGTTTAAGTGACTTGTCCAAAGTAATGTCAGTAGGAAGCAGCAGATCAGGGATTTGAACCCAGGCTATTGTTCTCTTACTACTATACCATGCTGCCTCTCAAAGGAAAAGTTGAGTGCAAATGTTCGGAGGTCAGAGAGGAAAGGAAAGGAAACAAGTAGCATCTGCCAGGGGTCAGGAAGTGTGCTAGGTACTTTACAAATATTATTTCATTTGAACATTATAATCACCCTGGAAATTAGGCACTAGGTATCTTCATTTTACAATTGGCAGAGTTTAAGCGACTTGATCGAGATCACATAGCTAGTAAGTTTCTGAAGAAGGATTTGAATTCAGTTTTTCCTGACTGCAGGACCAGTGCTCAATCTACCGTGCTGCCTGTCTGCCTTGTAAGTATACACTGGGCATACCCTTCTATGGAATATATATTTTCCTAATGTATTGGGGGTCAATAGAAAAGTGTAGCTGTGAGGAAGAATTTCTTTCAGGAAATAATAGAAGTAGGATGGTATAATGGATAGAACATGAAATTTGGAGTCAGGTAGCCTGGGTTCAAATTCCGTCTCAAATACTTACTAATTGTGAGACCTTGGGCAATTCACTTAACATCAAAGGGCTTAAGGTTACTTATGTGCAAAAGTAGAGCCAGAAAAGGTGGGTTTCATGGTGGTGGCTCAGTGAATAGAGCCCTGGGCCTGAAGTCAGGAAGATCTGAAATAAAATCTGGCCTCCAAAACTTACTAGCTGTACAAGTCACTTAAAATTCTCTGTCTGTCATGTTGTTGTTCATCCTTCAGGTACCAATGACATTACAGGTGACATCTTGACTTGTAAGTGAACTGGATTTAAGTGAGGCAGAATTGCACCAGGTCATCAGCCTCATTCTCTCTTCTAGGGAAGTCAGATTCACTGGAGAAGGAAATAATGAACCCCACCAGTGTCTTTGCCAAGAAAAGCCTAGGGATGGCATTGGACCACGAAGACTTGGACATGACTAAACAATAAGGTCCCTTCCAGCTGTAAATCCATGATCCTACAAAATATGGTGGGAAAAGAAAGTTGTAGCTGGATGTGAAGGGCGTTGAATTCCAGGATATGAAGTTTGGGCTTTATAATTCAACAATGGATAGCCACTGAAGATTTCTGTTCACATTTCTGAAAGTTATGGTCTTAGGAAAATTAATCCCGCATTAGTATCAAAGATGGACTAGAAGAAATCTGGATCGAAAGGAGCCATTTAAAAGAGTATAATAATTATTTGGAAATGGGACTTTTTTTGTTTGTTTTGTAGAAACAGTTCATATATCATGCCTATAAGCATCTTAGGGGAGGCTAGGTGGTGTCATCTTCTGGAGTTCAAATCTGGCCTCAGACATGTACCAACTGTGTGACCCTGGGCAAGTCACTTAACTCTTTTTGCTTCAATTTCTCATCTGTAAAATGAGCCAGACAAGGAAATGGCAAACCACTCCAGTGCCTTTGTCAAGAAAACCCCAAAAAGGGTCAGAGAGCTGGACATGACTGAAAATGACTGAACAGCAATAGCATAAGCACCTTATCAAGTAGTTAATTAATTTCTGGAATCTATTGCAGAGAAGCAAACATAGAACTTAACAATCTGACAGATACTATAGTAAAACAGGACAGCTAGATTGCTCAGTGGATAGAGCATAGGGCTTTGACCTCAAACATTCAGTAATTTTGTGACCTTGGGCAAGTCATTTAACCTTGTTTGCCTTAATTTATTGGAGAAGAAAATAGCAAATCACTCCAGTATCTTTCCCAAGAAAACTCCATACAAGGTTATGATGAGTCAGATACGACTGAACTACAGCAAAACAGTAAAGTAGACAAGTTTAGAGGACAAGGAGAGGAGAACAGGGGCAGAGGAGAAGCCAAAATCCAATTCAAAGACTAAGAAGACCTAAAGATTAACTCACAATGGACACATAAAAAAGAAGCACTAAAAGGTGGTGAGTAATCTTAAATGTATGTGTTAGACCACATCCTTTATCCTGAAAGTGAATCAGATCTAAAATCATAACAATGATCTTAGCAACAGCATTTATATAATTCTTGAATGTTTTCCAAGAGCTTTTCAGTGGGTGTTCTTATCATTCCCATTTCATAGATGAGGACACTGACGCAAGCAGAGGGTAAGTCACTTGCCTTGGGTCACACAGCTATTTAAGTGTCTGAGGCAGAATGTGTACCCAGCTAGCTCTTCCTGACTCCAAATCCAACACTCTTCACTGAACTACCTAAAATCCCCAAATCATAAACTGGTCTAATTCATTTATCTACTAAGGCTTATTGTTATCATGGGCGTCAATATCCTGAAAGTGGAACAAAGTTTTGCTGATTTTATGAACAGAATAATTTTCTGAATCTTTTTTACAGTCAACATAAATGTCAACATTGTTTGATTTCTGATGGAGTGCATATATATTTTAGGATACTCTAAAAATTTATAGTTAATTTCCACATGGTAATCAACATAGCTAATTTGTGAAGGTCAAAGACTATATGCAAGTAAAAAAATAGCTACTCATATCAGCTCACTAAGCATAGTGGAGATAAAGACCAAACGAAATATAAATGAAGATTGTGGGTGCCCACTGAATATGGCTCACTTGTGACACCAAATTGGGGGTTCTCAGACACAGTAAGGGAGTCTCCAAAAACAAGGGATTGAATGCAGACAAAAGATGAAGACCAAATCACAAAGCTCTGGATTGGTTCACTGGCCAGAATTTACTAACCATGTCCCTCAACTATCAACAGGAGGCTGAGAGGCAGGTGCAGATATATGTCAGTGTCAAGTTTCAGCCTCCATAGGACAGATCTCTTACCTCCCCACAGGGAAAAATCATCAACTGGAGACACCAGGTCTGCCTGAGTAGTGAGGTCTCTGCTCAGATGGGTTGTAATTTGATTCATCAAGATAACCTGTGAACAGACAGGGAGAAAGTTGGGGGAATAGGAGGTGGGGGACAGTAGAAGAAAGAAGGAGAAAACAACCAAATTAATTATTAGAGCTATCAGAAAGCAGATTGTGGACTAGGTGAAGAATGATAACTACAGGAAGGCACCAGCTCTGACTTTCAGCAACTTTATCTCTAAGCCAAAATAGATTATGCTGCCTATCAGCCATTGATGATGCAGAAATACTAGGTACTCAGGTAGGTTTTTTCTAAGCTTACAATGTCAAAGAGGATCATGATTTAAATTATAAACACACAAAACTCTAAATTGAAAGAGGTTGCCTTGTAAGTCTAACCAACAGAAAATTGGTTATAAATTAGAAAACACCTCAGTCCTCAATCCTGCCTACATCTGTGTTTTAAAACAAATTGTAACTTCTAATTTTTTGGGGACAAAGACTTTTTTCTCTTTGTGCCATCAAGTCCTAGCACAATGCCCAACACATAGTAGCCACTCATAAATCTCTGTTGATTGACTATATTTAATGTATTGGTGGTTATTAATAATAATGTTTCCATTTGGAAAAGTTGTAGCATTATCATTTTTCATGGGAGAGTACCTTTCATCTTACTGACTTAGCAGGCAACTAGTATGCCTCTCCTTTAACTAGTCAGATCTATAAAATGGGGGCAATAATCTGCTAAATATTAAACTTTTATCTCCCTAAACCAGTATAATTATGCTGTTTCTCTCCAACTAGATAAATTGTAGAAAATGTACCAAAAAACAGTAAAGTCTCCTGAGTAAAATAAACTGTTTTTGCTCTATCACTATATATCACATGTTCAATAACAGGCCTTCAAGCTACAAAAATCACATTGCTACACAGTCATATGGTATTTTCCCCACTAGATACATTTAAAAATTTGTAATCTTCTTTGAAAACAGCTATACAAAAATCTCACTTCATGAGATGCATGCAATTATCTTACAAAAAAGAAGGTATAATCTCTAAACCTTACTAAGCTGAGTGATCATGGATCACTCTATAACCTACATAAATTTCCACAAGTCTCAGTTTCCTCATCTATAAAATGGGGATAAAACTAATAATAGCAGTACCTGCTTTGTAGGCTTGTTGTGTGTCTCCAAGGAGATAAGGTATGTAAAAAAAATTTTTAGAAATCATCACTACAACAATGTCGTCTATTTTACCAGTTAGAGTGTTTTCATTGTAGTTGAAAACTCCTGGTCTCTTGGGCACCAATTGTGCAGCCAATCAGTCAGTTAATCAATCAGCAAATATTTATTAAGTGCCTATTAGTACAGGGCATTGGACTACACAAATATCAAACACTCCCTGCACTTAATCCAAAGGAAATACTTCTTTGGAAAGGACCACTGAGCATTATTGGGTAACTCAATACACAGAACATTTGACAAGCTTTTTCAGTCTCATCTCAAGAGTCAGTGATGCTTTCTTTTGTGACTCTGACTTGAACAGAAATGGAAATCATCTCCATTCCCTGACACCAAGTTGATGTTTGAAAAGCTTTTCATCCACACTTCTATTTATGTCTGATGGGGGTAGTGACACATTATAAATCCTGTACCTGTGACATCTTAATGGGAGGCTGAGAGAGTGACTGGATAGCAGGGTCAAGAGAAGGAATTAGAAGGACCATAGAGGGAGAAGGAAAAAACATTAAAGGACACAACTGGATTGGGTTTGTGACTGATTAATCTATAGAAATTACTATGAAGAGCAGACTTTTTTTTGGTCTCTGAGTTTATATACAGAAATGGGCAACTAAATTTTAACAAAGTGATTAAATTTGCTAAGGACAGAGCATTTCTACCATAACTGGAAGAGTCCAGCATTTCAGAAAACACAGCAATGACAAACAATAAACATTTACATGTCACTATAAGGTTTATATTATCTCATTTCATCATTTGACCCATTATCCAGAAGAAATCATTCTTCAGGAAAGGGAATCAGATATGTATTTGTCCATCATTAATCCATCAACTCATTTGTGTTTCAAATCAGTTCGAATAGTCTTTAATAATTATATTTTTCATCTGTGGGCAGTCTCAATTCAAATAGGAACAGAATTAGAGCAGCACAAAGCATTTTTTTAGGATGTAGGCTTGTAAAAGTCCTTCAGTTTCCCCTATTGACTCTTATAAGACTACTCAGTGTTACAGACTTTTCAGAACAGTTTAGAGAAATATGTGAAGGATGGGATGTTGGTACAAAGTAAAAGATGAGGAAGAGAGAAAGTAGAGGAAGGAGATGTGTCTGTGTGTGTGTGTGTGTGTGTGTGCGCGTGCTCATGTGTGCTTGATCAAGACCTGAGTGCTTCATGCTTAGGGCTTCACTTTACTAGGGTATGGTGGCTTAGTTCGCATTAACCAAAAATACAACTGGATAGTCAGTATAATGACTTTATCAATTACGAATGAGAAATATAAGCACCAAGCATACAGAAACCCTCATAATTTGGTCAGCACCCAGGAGGAAGAAGGGTGAAAGAGAATATAGTAGAGAAGACATTATCTCCATTGGGAATCAAGAAACCTTGGCTCAAGTCATGATTATACCATTCATTAGCTATGTAAGTTTGGAAAAATCCATCACCTCTTTAGACCTCAGTTTCTTCCTCTGTCAAAGGAGGGGTTTGAACTAGCGAATTTCTGAGGTTCTGTCTAACTCTAATATTGTATGACTGTTACTTAAAGGATACTGTTATCTAGCCATGCTAACCTTGATGAAACTTTTTTCACTTACAGTTGGCTTTCAGCCAGAGCAGACCACTGCTATCAGTGTTCCCTAACAGTGCTGAGACAGTTGTATTCTGTTTCTACATGTAGACCACCATCTTACTCTCAAGAAATAATTACCTAATGAATTTGATAGTAACTTACCTTGTTTTTTTTCTCAGCGCTACCCTCAGCCTCTCTCCTGTATTTGACACTACTGATTACCTCTCTCCACTCAGGGTTTTGGGTCATCACTCTCTCTTTGATCGCCTTCTATCTGTCTGACTGCTCCCTTTCATTCCCTTCATCCACAAAATATTTCCTAAATGCATGTGTTCCCCTCTGGTCATTCAGAAGAATAACTTATACCCTAGTTATTGGCTCTGGCATATTATGAGGTATTCTGATTCTGAATTTCCCAATCCCAATTCCCAACTTGACGACTTTCAACTGGATCCTCAGAACTCTGTCAACCAGTCTGAGCCTTATGCACTCATTCCCCAAACTTGCCCAAGGCAAAACAAGGATCTCAAAATAGTCATATGATGAATGTAGTGGAATACTATTGCTCTATAAGAAATGATGAGCAGGTGGACTTCAGAAAAATCTGGAAAGACTTATATGAACAGATGCTGAGGAAAGTAAGCAGAACCTCAACCACCATATTGTGAGATGACTGACTTTGATAGACTTAGTTCTTCTTAGCCATGCAAGGACCAAAAACAACTGCACAAAACTCATGACAGAAAATGCCATCTGTGTCTAGGAAAAGAAATAGGAAGTTTGAATGTAGATTGAAGCATATTATTTGCTTTTTTTTTTTTGCTTTATTTTGTTTTTACTTTCTCCTTTTCTTCCAATTCATTCTAATTCTTCTATGTAACTGACTAAGGTGAAAATGTTTAATAAGAATGAATATGTAGAGCTTATATCAGATTGCATGCCATCTTGGAGAGGGGGCAGGAGAGAAAGGTGAATGTTGAAAAATAAAAATATGTTAATTTATAAAAATAATTGGTTGCATGATCTCTAACCCTCTATGAGAGGGGTTCTTAACCTTTCTGTGTGTCATGAGCCTCTCTGGCAGGTTGACCAGGCCCACAAACCACTTTTTTTAGGATATATTTAATGCATAAAATAAAATACATGGATTGCAAAGGAAACCAATTATATTTAAATACATTTAAGAATTTTAAAAAATAAGTTAATAGATCCCAGGTCAAGAAACATTGGTTCTGGAAGTTTAAAACATTTGTTGAGTGATTAAAACATATTAAATATACTAAAACATACTCTTTTCTTTTTTCCATTTTATCTCTCCTTCTTCAATTTACTTGAATATATGTGTATATAAATATACACACACACATACATATATAAATACACACACAAATTTGTATGTATATATGCATCTGTGTTTATCCCATAGTGGAATAAAAGATCCTTGAGAAGAACCATTTTCTATCCTTGGGGCCTAGGACAGTGCCTTGTATATCACAGACATTTAATGAATGCTTAATAAATTCAACTACATTAATTTTTTTTATTTTTTATTTCATGTTGATTGCTTGTAAATTTGTTTTGAGCTTCTGATGGGCTCATTTATCACTCAACTAATGAAACTACATTATTTAAGACCTAAAAGTAAACCTTAAGGTATACCTCTACTGTCTATGGTAACACCAGAAGAAGAGGTAAATAGAGGACTTGATTTTTATTCATCGGGGTTGGGGGGTTAACAAGAGTTCCTACAAACCCAAACCACTCTAACCTTTCCTTTAAAAAAAGATCCTTAAAAAATAAAATGGGAGAGAGGCAAAAAAAAAAAAGATATCAGAGCTTTCTCATTGTGCTTCTATTAATAATAACATCTGCCTTTATAATGTTTTTATAACATATATTCTCCTCTTTCTCTCTGAGACTGTCACCACCCTGATGCTGGCCTCATCAACTCATATCTAGACTGTACTAGACTTGCCTCTTGGTCTCATATCCTCCAGTCTTTCTCCATTTCATTCCATTTTCTATTCAGTTGTCCAACTGATCTTTCTAAAGGTCAGATTTGACCATAATATCTCCCTATTTGATAAATTCCAATGCCTCTCTCTTATTACCTCCAGGATCAAATAGAAAGTCTTCTGGTTTTTAAAGCCCTTCATAGCCTGGTCCCTTTGTATGTTTTTATTACTCTAACACCTTATTTTCCTCTCACCTTCTATGAGAAGCCTTTCCTAGACCCCCTTAAGGCTAGCGCCTTTCTCCTGTCTTCCACTTGCACTCTATCTTGCTTGTATCTAGCTGGTGTCTGTTGTCTCTCCCTTTTGCCTGTGAAATCTTTGAGAGCAAAAACTGGTTTCTTCATTTCTTCGTAACTCTAGAGATTAACATCCCAGGTGCCATCACTAGTCATTATGATCCATGTCTTGTCCAATGACTCTGGAGGAGAGAGTGAGGCTGATGCTTTTTTATGGCTCTGCCTCACTTAGATCCAAATCATTGCATGTCAAGACACGACCCTCCTGACATCACTAGTCCTCTCTGAGGGCAAAGAATGAACAAGTCATTATCACAACATCTGGAATTATGTGGACAATAAGTTCCTTATATAGGGCAGCTAGATGGCTCAGTGGATAGAGTGTGAGGCCTGGAGTCAGAAAAACTCATCAGCCTGAGTTCAAATCCAACTTTAGACACTTTCTAGCTATGTGACTCTGAACAAATCATTGATCCTTGTTTGCCTTAGTTTCCTCAACTGTAAAATGAGCTAGAGAAGGAAATGGCCAACCACTCCAGTATCTCTGCCAAGGAAACTCCAAATGGCATCTTGAAGAGTTAAACATGACTGAACAAGTGCTTTTTCACTTGATTTGACTTGAATGCCACAGCATGGTGTTTCTTTGTTTTTCAGAACTTTTGTTTGGCAACCTGAGAGAAAAGCATACTTCCAATTAGTATCCATTAGAGATAACCACAAACTAAGCAAAAAGATCTATGAATTTTCCCATTAGAATTAAAATTATCTTTGTTCAAGAAGTTTATTGATCAACTCATCAAAAAATCAGAAAAAGTCATGAGCATTGCTAAAATACCAGTAATTAAGTTCTTTCCCATATTCACAGACACTGCCATGTGTGACTTGCTGGTGTTTGTGCCTCATCTAGAAAAACTAAGCATCACGATGTTCACCCTTCCTTCTCTTCTTTGATAGCATTGTATAGTTTTGCCACACAAAGTGGGCAGCTAGATGGTGCAGTACATAGAGTGCTAGACCTGGAGTCAGGAATACCTGAGTTCAAATTCTGCCTCAGATAATTCCTAGCTGTATGACCCTGGTCAGGTCACTTAACCCTGTTTGCTTCAGTTTCTTTCTCTATAAAATGAACGGAATCAGAACAGCAAACCACTCCAGTACCTTTGCCATGAAAACAGCAATTAGGGTCACAAAGAGTTGGACATGACTGAGAAATGAATGAAGAGGACTTGAAGTAGATAACCTAGAGGGTCCCATGTAGAACTGAATCTGAGATCCCATAATCTCCTGTTGCATCAGTAAAAATACTGATTTACACTTTTTTGTAGAAGCAAAGAACTAGAAAGAAAGTAGGTATTATTCATTTGCTGGGGAGTTAAACTGTGATACATAAATGTAATAGTATTACCACAAGGAATGAGTATGAAGGAGACATCACATTCAGATGAACTGAGGTAAGCAAAACCAAGGAAAAATAGATATGAAATTATTTCAACAAAGTAAATGTAAAGAAGTATAAAAAAATTGAAACTGAATGTACAGTATATTTCTATGTATGACAAAATGTTACATAACATAATCCAGTTATTCTAAAGAGGATCTGTGAGAACGCTCCCACCTCTCTTTTTTGCAAAGATAAAAGGAACCCAACAATGAACAATCTTTTATGTTTTGTCTCCCCCATTTAAAGTGTGAGGAGTTCCTTGAAAACAAGGAATATGTTCGCTGTTAACACAGTGTTTGGAATATATTTAGCACTTAAATGAGGGCAGGTAGGTGCTGCAGTGGATAGAGTACCAAACATGGAATCAGGGAGACCTGAATTCAAATTTGGCATTAGACATTTACTGGCTGTGTGACTGTGGACAAGTCACTTAAGCCTGTTTGCTTCAGTTTCCTCATCTGTAAAATGAGCTAGAGAAGGAAATGGCAAATCACTCCAGGATCTTTGTGAAAAATCCCAGATGGGGTCGTAGAGAGTCAGACACAACTAAACATCAACAAAAGTACTTAAATGCTTTGTCATTCATTCATTCATTCCTGTGAAACACTACTTATATGAATGGACTTGGTGTCAACTTAGTTTTGCCAGGCTGGCTTTCTACAGGTTTATTCCTTGTTATAAAGGAGGTTCTCAGAGTAAGGGAGTATATGAGAGGACTATATGTAGAAAGATGAACAAAGGATATCAATTTTTAAAAATTCAAGGACGTTTCTCCAAAACCCAGTCTACAGGGGTTATAGTTTGCACGTAGAAAGAAAGAAGGCACCTACCTAAAACTTAGAATCTTACATCTCAAAATAATGCGAGCCTGAATGCAGTTCAGTTTTAAGTCAGGATTCCCATACTTATTCTAGCATGGAGTATTCATCTCTTGAGGAAGAATGACCCCCTGTATCTTTTGAAAAAAGAGAGTCTTTTTTTCCCTAAACAATATTTATTGCTAATACAAATGCTGGCTTAACTTCCTCTTTGGCTTGACATGTTATAAAGGAATGTAATAAAACATGGTCCACTTATCCCAATTCATCTCTCTCTCTCTCTCTCTCTCTCTGCTTTTAACTTTCATTACTCAAAGTTAAAAGGTATATCTGATATTTTTCCTATTAAAGACTAGGACTAAATATTTAGCAGCACATCACTGGATTATGTTATGCAACATTTTGTCACAAGTAAGTGACAAATAAGTTAATGGAAACAAATTCTTGCTATATATAGCAAGGTTTTTTTCTACACAGCATAAAATGTGACAAATAGAATAACTTTTTACTGATCTTTTCTGAAGTAAGTAAATGCCAAATACTTTTACTCTAAGACTCAGTTTTTCCATCTGTAAAATAGGCTTATTTTTACTATCTACTTCACAGGACTGTTGCAAAAAAAGATTCTTTGTAAACTACTGAACACTTTGAAAAACACTTTAGAAACAGGAGCTGCCAGTATTATTAACCTCATTTTCCATAGAAGAACTGAGGCAGAGGGACCTTTGAGGTCTTCATTCACCGTCAGTACGATAGCTAGGAGAAGGACTTAGCTATTTCTTTTCTACCTACCTCTCTGTACACTGCCCCATGGTAGCAAAGTAGTATAGTTTGGTAAGCTAAGTAGAATGAAGGGCTCTGATTTAGAATTCCAATGATTAAACATTGGAGAAGTCACTTCCTTGGATATTCTATGATGGAAAATGAAACCTAAATCAACCCACCTAAATGAACCTATACTAGAATATGCTAACAAGCCTAATGTCTTCCACATACAACTTGTTCCATAAACTGCTTAGAAATCAAATTCTAATAGACAGCGATTAGCTCTCAGCAACTACTACAAAAATGCAAAGCATGTGAGGCAATTCAAAACAAATCTTATCAGCCTTTTTGACAATATTAAGTGATCTGACTGCATACAGTTAACTTATTTCCTACATCTACAGATCTACAGACTTGAGAAATAAAATTCTGTGGAGAAGAGGCATCCACAGGCAGACAGAGTTCAAGCCTTCAGTTATTTTCAGTCATTTCAGAATCCTGTGAATACTCTTGGGGTTTTCTTGGCAAAGACACTGGAACAATTTGCCATTTCCTTCTTCAGCTCATTTTATAGATGAGGTTTCAAGGCAAGCATGGGTAACTTGTACAGGGTCACCCAGCCAGTAAGTATCTGAGGACAGATTTGAATACAGGAAGATGAGTCTTCACCAGGCTTGGTATTCTACTCCCTGTAAGTGATGTAGGAACTAGGTGGCACAATGGATAGAGGACTGAGCTTGGAATCAAGAAGATGTGTTCAAGAGTTCAAATCTGGCCTCAGATCTAGTCTGCTTGCCTCAGTTTGTCATCTGTAAATGAACCAGAGAAGGAAATGACAAACCACTACAATATCTTCGCCAAGAAAACCCCAAAATAGGGTCACAGAGAAATGGGATTTCTTAACAATACTGGCATATCTCTGCTGATAGTGCTGGTTTTTCTCTCTCCTCTTCCTCCGCATCCTCCTTCTCTCTCTCTCTCTCTCTCTCTCTCTCTCTCTCTCTCTCTCTCTCTCTCTCTCTCTCTCCCCCTCTCTCTCTCTCTCTCCCCTTTACTCTGTCTCTCAAAAAGAAAGTCAGGGATGCAATTATAACCATTTCAGGGCAGATTCTAACCCCTACCAAAACATCCACTTCCTTCTCTCTTCCCCCACCCTACCCCTAAAGGTGCCACATCCTAAAGCAAAGAGTCACAGAAACTTTAGAATCACCTTACAGAATGTGTACTGTTGTTAAATGTGATGATTTATATGGCTATTTCTGCAATGAGAATGGTATGTGGGGGTGGAGAGGAGAGAGGCAGTGAGAGGTAGTGTTAGTCAAATCATGAATGAGTATCTTTCAAAAGGTTTTGATTTGGAGACCAAGACAAGGTCCAAAGCTACAACTGTGAACTTCCCCTATTAAGATGAGAGCAGAGACAAAGAAAACGTCATTCAAAAACTGTACCTTGCCTTTTCTGGGCAACTGGGTACCACAGTCAATAGAGTGCTCAGTCTTAAGTGATGAAGATTCATCTTCTTGAGTTCAAATGTGGCCTCAGAGATTTACTACATGGGTGACCCTGGGAAAGTCACTTAACCCTGTTTGCCCCAGTTCTTCAGCTGCAAAATGAGCTGGAGGAGAAAATGGCAAACCACTCCAATATCTTTGCCAAGAAACCCCATATAGAATCACAAAGAGTTGGATAGGACTGAAATGACTGAATAACAAAATGGTGGCACAATGAAGAGATGTCAAAGCCCAGTACAAAGCTCACCTCAGACAGATATTTGCTAGCTAGTGTGACCCTGGGCAAGTCAATTTAAACTGTTTCTTCAACATGGATCACAATAGCACCTACCTCAAAGGCTTATTCTGAGTATCAAATGAGATCCTATCTGTAAAGTGCTTAGCACAGTGCTTGGTAGGCTCTTAATAAATATTTGTTTCCTTCCTTCCTTTAGCATTCAGGAAGACTTAGTTTCTACCTATATCTCATATTTGGAGCAAGTCACTTAACCTCTCAGTGCCTCAGATGACTTTCTAAAGCCACCTGTTCCAGATGACTTGCAAATCCGCCTTACTAAAGAGAGAGTCCATGGTGGGGTTTCCCCCATGCTCGTGAAATCATTGGCCTTTTCTGACCTACGTTAGTCCAATAGCATACTTTATTGTTTCATATGAAGCTTTACTTTGTAAAATGAAAATGTCCCCTATTGCCAGCTATGGCAGCAATGAAGCCTCAGTCAACTTGACTTCTGAAAGAATCCATGACTTCAACAAGGTGTGGACTCCCTCCACCAATGTAGATCATGATTCCTTTATGCTTAAGTAGATCTAACCTGCAAAAGTTGCTGTTGATGAAAAAAAAATCATCACTCAAATGTTAGCCTTTCTTCATGTAGTTCCACCCTCCCAATAGGATAGACATACTGTCCACTGACAGGCCTATATTTGAAACCTTTCCCAATATGCATTATAATCTTCATGAAGTCATGGTTGGTCTCCACACCAGTTTGAGGCATCAAAGAAAAGCTTGACTCCCAATTGTGATACTCAGTCAGGAACTTTAAGTTCTAATCTGAGCTCTGTCAAAAAATGGTTACTAGGCTAACTTGTTTTTCAGAGACCAAGTAAGCGTAAGATTCAGATACAATAATGACTTAGCTAAAGAGCCATAGAAGAAACCATGGAGCTTCAGGGAACATTCAGAAACTCAGGAGAACTTAAGCAAATGAAGGATGACTATTGATCAGACCATGATACAACATGATACAGTAGGCTGAACGTTGTAGAACTGGTCCATTTGTACATATAACCCAGAGAACCACTGCTGATGGACAACAATGATTTTAACGACCTCAAGCAACACCTGAAAATTAAAGTCTATTTTTTCAGCAACTATATGCTTCTCATACGGCCAAAAAGCATAACATACCACGTTTCTAAAAAATTAAAGTTGTTGGTTAACCAAAGGGCAGTGGGGGGAAAAGCATCCTGGACAAGAGTTAATGCAGTACATCGCCAACAAGTTCTGTTGTACAAAATTTGTACAAGAGAAGTGATGTAAAAAATGCTATCAAAGAAATGTATTTTTGAAGAAGAAACTGGATCATTGATTTTCTGAGAGTAAGAAATAATAGATGGAGGGCTTTTTGTAGGTTAGTAAGATTTTATGTGAAGGACTTATGTGAGGACAGGGACAAAAATGAAAGGAGAAGAGTTTTTTAAGCACTTAATATATATACTAAGCATTGTATTAATCTCTAGGGATACTAATAGAAAACCTAACCATAGCTCTCAAAGTGTTTAATAAACAAACATGGAACTGCAGAACAAGTATAGGTCCTAAAGGTTTTAGTAGAAGAGATGATAGCAAAGTCTAGATGACAATCCCCAAGAGTAGAGAGGACATTGAGGCAGGACTCATGGTAAGACCTGGAGGATCTTAGCATGCAGGGTATAAAAACCTGGCAGACCTCCAGTTCACCAGATGGATTAGAGTTGGTGACTCTCATTTCAAGCAAATGTCATTCAATTCTTCCAGACTGGCTGTCCTATGGAGTGAAAGCAAAAGAAGATAAGACGTAGGGGTGCCCACAGTGGTGGGTCTTCTCATGCCTCCTGCCACATAGGATTGAGGTGAAAAGTCACACAAACTGAGAAGATATTCATAAGCTACCACTAGAAGGAGTATGTGCATCAGTAAAATCATAGAACTATCAATTTTGTGTAAATATTTTGGTACAGAAACATTATGCTAAATATTCTAAAATTTAACAGTCATGAAAACAAATTTGGTTTTTAGTATTACTGGCTTAGTTTTGCTAAAATATGGAAAACCACAAGTCATTCCTTCCTTTAAAACATTACTTTTCTCTTACTTCATCTTAGCACATCTAAAATGCCAATGCTAGAAAAAAGAATTGATGATATAATATGCCAATGCACAATTTCCATCTTGAAGAGTCACATGATAATTTTTTTTAAGATAATATGATAGGTTTTGGGTTTTCCCCTTTCAAAATAATTGTGGTAAGAGAACGAAACTCTGGGTTTGGCTAAAGCAGACACCTGTGTGGGAGGTGGACCCCCGAGTTCTATTTCTGGATTTGCTGCTAACTTGCTATGCAATTCTGGTCTACTTTCTTAACCTCTCTGCACTGAGAGTCTCTCCTCTAGAAATATAACCCTTGGATGGTTGTCATTGTTTTTCTTTTTTTAAAAATTCATTTATATATTTTTAGTCTTCAAAATTCACTTTTAAAAGATTTTGAGTTCTGCCATATCTAACTTTTCTAAAATTCTATTCAATTCTTTTACTTTTCTCTTGCTTATTTTGTGGTTACATTTATCTAGTTCTGAGAGGGGGAGGGCGAGGTTCCCCAACCTCCTCCCCACCCCAGTATAGTTTTGCTGTCTATTTCTTCTTATAACTCACTAAACTTCTCCTCTAAAAATTTGGATGCTATAATATTGGGTGTATATATGTTTAGTATTGATATTACTTCACTATCTATGGTACTTTTTAACAATATGTAGTTTCTTTCTTTATTTCTTTTAATTAGATTTAATTTTGCTTCTGCTTTGCCTGAGATCAAATTACTACCCCTGCTTTTTTTCACTTTATCTGATGTATAATATATTCTGCTCCAGTAGAATATATCCAACCTTTACTCAGTGTGTATCTCTCTACTTTAAATGTGTTTCCTATAAATAACATATTGTAGGGTTATGATATTTAATCTACTCTGCTATCCATTTCCATTTTATGGGAGAATTCATTCCATTCACATTCACAATTACTACTCTGTCTTTCTCTCCATCCTCTCCTTTTACTCTTTCCCTCCACAGCAGTGTTTTGATTCTGACCACTACCTCCTTTAATTTCCCCTCCCCTCTATTAGCTCCTTTTGCTTTTCTTTCCCCTTTCCCCTACTACATCTTCCCTCCCTTCTATCAACCACCTCTTTTTTTCTTTCCCCTTTCTCCTCCTACTTCTGTATAGAGTAAGATAAGATTTCTATAGCCAATTGAATGTATATATTATACAATATTCCTTGGAGTTTTCATTTTGAGGTCTCTTTCAGGAGATGATTTGTGGATTCTTTCAATGACTACTCTGGTTCTAGGAAGTCAGGGCAATTTTCCTTGATAATTTATTGGAAGATGTTGTCTAGGCTCTTTATTTTTTTATCATTGTGGTCAGGTAGAACAATAATTCTTAAATTATCTCTCCTGGACCTATTTTCCAGGTCAGTTGTTTTTCCAATGAGATATTTTACATTGTCTTCTATATTTTTCATTCTTTTGATTTTGTTTGACTGATTCTTGATGTCTCATCAAGTCATTAACTTCCACTTTCCCAATTCTAATTTTTAATGAATTATTTTCTTCAGTTAGCTTGTGGACCTCCTTTTCCATTTGGCCAATTGTACTTTTTAAGGAGCAAAGAGTTTTTGTACCTCTTTTTTCCATTTGGTCAATTGTATTTTTAAGGAATTGTTTTCTACATTCAATTTTTATCCCTCCTTTTCTGAGTTGTTGATTCTCTCTTGCATACCTCTTACTTCTTTTCTCCATTTTTCTTCTAACTCTCCTATTTGACTTGAGCTCTTCCAAAAGGGCTTTTTGGGCTTAAGACTAGTTCATATTCCCCTTTGAGGTTTCATATTTGGGTATATTGACAAGACTGTCCTCTTCTGAGTTTGTGTTTTGATTTTCCCTGTCCCCATAGAAACAGTCTATAGTAAGTGTTCATTTTTCTTTTTGCACCTGTTTCATGGTTTTTAAAGTTGAATTCTCCTACTGGAGCATAAGAAGCATGGTACCAAGACTCTTGTATTATGGTTCAGAGGTCTGGTCACTAGCTTTGTGCCCTGGGACCTCAGGAGCCAGCTGCTAGAGGCTGTAGGTGTCTGGCAGCTTACCTGGTGCTGAGTCTGGTGTGTGCTGAAGACAGATGAGGTTTTTCTGCATTTCCCCAGGGCTGCATTGAAGCATGGGGAGGTTACCTGCAGGCCCTGTGCTGTGCTGAATAATTGGTAGGTCCACTGCTAGAGCATGCTTGTCTACGCAGGTCTGTGTTGGCACATGTAGTGGTTCTCCAAGATAGAGTCTGCCAATTCCCCTGGCTGTGCCAAGGCATGTGGGAGATCTTGGTGTTAGTGTTTGTCTGCTCTACTGTTCTGGGACTCAGAATCTCCCACGAGTTTGATTAGATAGAGTCTGTCACTGGCTTGCTAGGACATTTCCTGTCCTGGGCTGTGTTCCCCTTTTACCCAAGTGATACAGATCTCATTTACCTATCCTCTAAGTCTCTTGGATCAAAAGATTGGTTCACCCCATGTTTCCACTGAATCCACTATTCCAGGATCTTTGGGGCGCTGTTTTATGAGTGTTTAGGGATGAGAATGGGAAAAAGACAGAGATCTATTGCTTACTCTGCCATCTTGACTTACAGAAGTCTCTTCCTGTTGTTACCATTGTTCAGTCATTTCCATTGTGTCCAACTCTTTGTGATCCCACTTGGAGTTTTCTTGGCAAAGATATTGAAGTAAGTTGCCATTTCCTTCTCTAGCTCATTTTACAGAAGAGGAGACTGAAGCAAACAGGGTTAATTGACTTGCCCAGGATCACACAGCTAGGATGTTTCTGAGGCTGATTTGTACTTAGGTCTTGCAGGCTCTGCACTCTATCCACTGCACGACCTAGTTGCCCTCATCTTCAAGTACTTTCACAAATACAGTGGAAGGATTAACGCAATCATATCTGTATGTGCTTTCACATCATGGGGAAAGTACCATATACATGCTTTATTATTATGTCAAATCATTGCAAAATTTTAATTGACATTAATCAATTTATTTAATTGATATTTTCCTTCTCTAAGAAAATCTTTATGAAAGTTTTTATTAAAACGTATGAGGAGGAAAAAGACAAACAGAAAGATGGGTCTAATTTTAACAAAATAGAAATTCCATTACATAGTGGAAAGACCCTTGGTCTTAGAGTCATAATATACCAGTAAGGGACTTGGATTAGTACTGCTTCAGCCTCTTAATAACTCCAGCTAGGCAGTATTTTTCTTCCATTTTGTACCATAGCCTGGGTCACAGGCAGCAGGGTGGTTTAATGGTTCCATCTTCAATACAGCCTCGACATCCTGTAAGAGCTCTGAGGCCTGCAGCAGGAAGTAATCTATCTTTGTATTAAATCAAGAGTTTGTTCACAGAGACTTAAAGTGGAGCTGTGTAGTTAGAGCCAAGCTATTATAAGTGACCTTGAAGAAAGTCCTTTGACTTAAAAAAAAAAAACTCAAAAAAATTGACAGAAAATCATCGAAGCTGGGGATATATAAGGCAGCTGTAGACAGGGGGAAATGTCTTTGTCTCAGTAGAAGTCCACAATCACACACAAAGAAATTGGAGTTTTTCCTGCATTTCTGTCACTGCCGTGACCATGCGCATTCAGAGGAAATACACTGTAGGGTAGAAATATGCCTGCTCTTTAGCCCAAATAAACATTCAGCTACATTAGGCAAGTTACTCCTACAGAGGAGGCCTCTTTTCTTGGCTTACTTCTCTTTATCCATACACGCAGAGGGACTCAAGTGGAAAGCATCAGATGGTCCACAGGACAAAACCATGTGGCAAAACATATTCTGGTGTCATAGATCTGTCCCACCAGCAGTGGTTAACGAGTTGTGCTTCTCGGGCCTGGGAGCTGCTGACAGTCACGAGAGCCACAAACAACAGAGGGGGTGTGACATTTCCATCTTCCACATAACCTCAGCATCCTTTGAGTATTCTTCAGCCCCCAGCAGGAAGTAGCATGTACTGGGCTGAAATTGCAAGCTGTGCTCGCAACGCCTTAAAATGGAGCATTTCTCTATTGTGTGCAATTAGCACTCAGAAGGCAGTCAAAAGAATATTTCAGGTCAGCAAGGGGTTAGGAGAGAAAAAAAAAACAAAATCAAGAAGCCCAATATCAGATGACTGTGACGTTTAAACAGACATGTAACCAACTTTCCTACTGTGGTGTGTTGCATGGTAAAATTCAAGGGCCAAGTCTTTTTAGCCGTTGAGATGTTTGAAGGGAAGCATTTCCATTTCCTTACCTACCCAATATGAACAAGGGAGGTAAATTTCCACCAGCATCCTATTGACTTTTGGGGGGAATATTCTAGTTATTTGAAAGTGCTTTCTATTCTCATATAGTCTATGCTTCGGGGAATCCCCCTTATTTTAATTTGAAAGAAGAAATACAAAGAGACAAGTCCATAGTAAGTGGTCATGCAGATTGTTGGTATTATTAGCTCATTTCCCCTCTTGCTTTCAAACGTGGGGACCTCATTGAGAACTGAAAAAAAGTTCTATTGAGTCACTCCCTTTCAGTGGGGGTGGGCCTAGAAAATGACATGTGGCAAGGTCACAACTTGATGAATATTAGCAACAATCAATTTTGCCAGCCGTCATCTTTTGGAGAACATCTAGTATGGATCTGATGTCCCACAGAATGCTCAGACTCTTCCTGGCACCCCCAGTATCCCAGAAAGGCTCCTTGTCCTGGCCTACATCCTTACCCTTAGAGCGGGTCCAGAGCCAAGTGAGTCTCTGGTTGACAATAGAGAATCATAGGAGTGAAAATTTTGAGCTTGGATAAGATCTAATTCAGGAGTTTTTAATCTTTTTTGTATCATGGACTACTTAAGCAATCCAATGAGTCCTCTGGACCCTTTCTCAAAATGATATTTTTAACTGCATAAAATAAATGAGTTACAAAAGAAACCAATTATACTGAAATGGTTTTGAAAATATTGTTTAAAAATGTGTTCCGAGACCTTGGGTTAAGAAACCCTGGTCTAATGCAACTTCATTTTATAGCTAAGAAACTGTGGCCCAGAGCATTTGCTTATTGTGGAAAATCTGGAATTTGAACCCAGGTTGCCTTATTCCAAATCCTGAGTTAGAAAGTACTTTGAAAGCTGTTAGCTAAATTGTTGCAGACAATTCTAGCCCTTCATTTAACTCTCGCTCAAAAAGAGGTAGAAAATGAGGTATCCTCTGGAAAAGAGATACACAAGTCACTGCCTGTTTGTTCAGAAAGGGCACAACTAATCTACCTGTGCCCATGATCAAGAATCTTAGAAAATACAAAAACGAACCCCCACCCCAGAAAATATCTATTTGGTTTCTCTGTTAGGCACTATGGAAAAAGAAGGCTGAAAGATGGTGATACATGGAATAGTGGAAAGAATGTTGGACTTTTATTCTGAAGGCTGAGTTTGAATCTTTGCAGGGCTATTTACCTTGGGCAGGACACAATTTCCCTGGGTCTCAGTCTTGTCATCTTTAAAATAAGGGTATTGGGCTAAGTGCCTTCTGAGATTCCTTCCAGCTCTACATTTATGCCTCTACGTGGTCTCAGTCTTCAACGGGTTTATCCAGCTTGAATGGATGATGTCAATGTGGACAAACAAATAAGAAAAACTGATTCAATATATAACAGACACGCTAAGACTAGGCACAGAATAAACACATTAAAATGGCTAAATATTTATGTTATAAATCATGGCAGGCTTCACTCAGTGAAGTGGGGATGAAGGCTTATCTCTGTCACTCATTAGCTGTATTGATAGTGAGCCAGTTATTTAACCTCTAGGCCTCAATTTGCTTCGTAATTAACATGAGAGGGTTGGAGTAGATGCCCTTTAAGATCCTTTCAAACTTCAGCAATGTTTAATTCTTCTTAAGGAATTTCTACTCTCCCTATCCTGCTGATAGAGATTGAGGGTTGGCCCAGGGCAAGATCAGTGACATGATGAAAAGCCTGGGGACTCAAGAAAAGAGGAGAGTGTACAGATGAATTACTAAAGAAGGTCAAGATGGGGAAAGGAGGAGAATAAGTACAGTTAGTGCAAGGGTCATGACTGGCAGAAAATTGAAAGGCTAAGGGACTGGAGGATGGACAGCCCCATTCTGGTTTTCATGAAATATTAAATTGAAATATAAAATATTAAAAGGAAGACCTCCGTAGAAAGACCTCCATTTAAGTATGCTCCCTCTGGAAGATTTTCCAGATGTCACTGACAAGAATCACATAGGATAAGGATTACATATATTGGAAGTTATTTTACCAGAAAGATAAATCATCACTTAAATAAGATCACATAGCAGTTGCCTTTAAGGCCTTTGTCCTCTTTGTAGCTTATTTTCTTTGCATCCTGAAGCATCACCAGTTGTCTTGACCTTTCACATGCCATTGGACTTTGATGACTCTGGAGGAGAGAGTGCAACTAATGGCTTTGTGTAGCTCTGCCCCAGTCATATCCAATCATGTGCAAGTAAAGACATCACCCTTGCGATAGCCTTGGTTCTCTTTGAGAACTAAGGGTGAACAGTAATAGCCAAACATAGAGATCTTCAATCATCCTTAATATCAAGCACAAGTTAGGGCATTCTGCAGACCACATAGCAGGCTGTTCTTCAGAACAGTAATCTATTAACTTGTGTTGTGTCATGGTCTTATTAACCTACCTGGTACAGTAGAAAGAGGAAAGGATTTAGAACTAGGGGAGCTCATTTTGGATCCCTGCTCTGAAACTGTTTGTATGATATTGGTCATGCAAAGACTTCATCTTTATAGGCCTTAGTTTTCTCATCTAGAAAATGAAAAATGTTGATAATCACCTGCTAGTTTCCTTCTAGCTCTAAATCTTTAACACAATGATTTCACCAATGGGCAGCTGAAAGCTAAAGTATAGACACTAACATACATCCAAATTTTAATTTAGGCAATTTTCTTGTGTCTCAAAGCCAAGAGTTTTGATTGTTTTCACTGCTCAATCTGAATTAATAATTGGCAATAACAATACTAATTTTACTCTATATAGCACTTTATACTTTTCAAAATATTTTTACATATATTGTTTTCACCCAAACTTCACAACTCTCGAGAAAGCTAAGTAACATACATCTCATTATGCAAATAAATAAACTGAAACACATGTTGTGCTCATTCCCAACTATGTATAATGTGAATGTTGTTGTTTTTCATTGGTTTCAATCATACCCAACTCTTCTTGACCCGTTTGAGGAGTTCTTGGCAAAGATACTGAAGTTGTTTCCCATTTTCTTCTCCAGTTCATTTTACAGGAGAAGAATTGACACAAACAGGGTTTAAATGACTCGCCCAGGGTCACACAGCTAGTAAGTGTTTGAGGTTAGAGTCGATCTCTTGAAGATATCTTCTTGATTCCAAGCCCAGTGCTCTGTCCACTGTACCACCTTCCTACCATGTTAACCATAACTGTGGATAATTATTGTTAGTATTAATACAACCCAACCCTATAACCCTGGCACTGGGGCAAGAAAGAAGATGGCTAGTTAAAGGAAATCAAGTCAGGATAATGTACTGCAAGGATTCTGCGTACCTTGAGGACTCTCTAGTAACTGTAAAAGCCTGGCAGAAATCTTGAAATGCTGGTCAATAGGCCTCTAGCAATACCACTGACTAAGTTGGCACCCTGGTCAGTGCAGTGGCGTAATGAAACTGCTCTTATGAATCTAAAAAACAGAGTGACAGGAGGTTATATAGACTGCCCCTACTTAAAACTGCAGTGATGATCTGATTAAAATGGGGGACAGTGGAGTCAATAGAGCTCCATTGTGTTCTGGTACCACAAAAAGGCATGATGCATCAGAACAAATAGGAAATAGCAATTCTACACATGATGGAAATGCTTCAGTAAAAGTGGTATAGACCACTAACATGGGCAAACAAAACTGGGGGGTGTGAAACAGACTGAAGGCATGAATATTTACTTTATGTGTCAATGTTATATCATAAAAAATAAATTGGAAAAAAAATCTCACCAGCAATTGGCAAAAGCTCCATACTACTGTCTGTTAATGATGCCCTTAGCTAGTGTCTTGCAATCATTGAAAATAACTTCATTACTAACCTAGACTATGTGCAAAATGTAATGAAATAAAAAAACTACTACATACGATTGTCTAAGACAAAGATTGAATAATCTGAGATCATTTAAAAAATCTCTTTAATGCGAATGCTAGAAATTTATGCCCAATAACAAAATGGAGTTTTTACAAGTACAGATAACTCAAATGATTTTGAAAAGGAAGTAGGCATGAGTAGACTAAAATTTTTAAAAGCCCTTCTGAGTGTAAGGGCATTCACTAAATTGGCAAACCAGTTAAAAGAGTACTTTTTAAAACAATGGCATCTCCTATAACTATCATGATCATATATATTCTCCTACAGTATCGAATAAAGTATAAAACATTTTAAGACCTATACACAGGAGTATGTGCAATAGTCATTTATCAAGGCAAGAGTTTCAAGAGAAAACACAAAACATTCAAGGAATAGCTATCCCTAAGGAAATTCATCACACAACTCCATAGAAGAAGGGAATAATGAGAATTATTGAAGATGTATGGAAAGACATTGGAAAAGTATATTAATATCTAGCTGGTAACCACAGTAGAAAACTGGAATATCTTATTACACAAAACAATGAAAAAAGATGCAGTACAAGATCCAGAAAGCAAATACATATCAGAAATTATGTGTATTTTTAATCAGCAAAAGGCAGAAGTCAAAAGGAATGAAAGGAATGGTAGGAAAGAAACGTTTATTAAACACCTACTCCATGAAGTCATTGTGTTAATTGCCTTATAAATGTTATCTCATTTGATACTCATAACAACCTGAGGAGGTAGTTGCTATATCCACATTTTGTAGTTGAGGAAACAAAAGTAAAGAGAGATTAAGTGACTTGGCCAAAGTCACATAGCTAAGTGTCGGAGGCAGACTTTGAATTCAGGTCTTTCTGACTTTCATCCCAGTGCCTAAAAAAATAGCCCAAAAAAACAAAATAAAACAACTCAATGTTAACCAAAGTCTTTTTTTGCAGAGACTTAAGAAGCAAAATCAGAGAAGGGAATATCCCTCAAGGAGGAACATGTGGAAAAATTCTGATAGTTTTTACGAAAACTTTATTGCACAATGAAAATATAAGCTGGATCATTTAACAACACTTAGGCACTTTTAATATAATGAGTAATAGACGAGTTACATAAAAGGAAAAGGCTAAAACTCTCTTACTGGCAAAACCAGGAAAGGGAAAGACCTGAGAGTTATTGGCTCAAATGTTTTATCAGGCCATGTGAATGACTAACAAAGCACTTCATCAGCTTGTTCTCAGACATAAGTCTGATCCAGTCAGTCAATCAGCATTTATTAAGCACCTACCCCATGCTAGGTACTGTGCTAAGTGCTCAAGACTGCCTTTCATAAGGCAGTTTAAGCCCCATTCTGATCTCTCATTGCTGTTCAGATATTCTGTTGTGTCTGACTCCATGGACGTCTATCCATGGGATTTTCTTGGCAAAGATATAGGAGTGGTTTGCCATTTCCTTCTCCAGTGTGTCTCCTTTTTACAGATGAGGAACTGAGGCAAATAGGGTTTAAGTGCCTTGACCAGTGTCACACTCCTAATAAGCGTCTGAGGCTGGATTTGAACTCAGAATTTCCTTACTCCAGGTCTGGTCCTCTATCCACGCACCATCTCGTTGCCCACATTACACTTCTGGGTAGTCATAAATCTATTATCCTCTCTCCTAAATATAACTAAATATGGTTTCTAAATGAAAGGAGTCAAACAAAAATATCTTGTTAACTGTTTTGTGTATATGGATGACATATATTAAAAAGTTCATTCAGGGGGTGCAATCTTTTCCCAATAATTAGGCACATGTCATTTGGACTTAATAAAGTAAAACATTTTTAACAAATTCCAAGGATAGACTGAAGCCTTCAGTTTGAATTCAAAGGCATAATTAAAATCATAGATGAAGGTGAAACCTGCAAATATTTGATCTCCTCCAAGCAAAGAATGTAAAGATATCCAAGAAAAGACTGGGGCTAAGTATGTTAAGAAACTTAATGGTACCCTGAAATCAAAGCTTAATTGGAAGAAAACATTAAAAGTACCTACATGATACTGGTCCTAATACATTATTTTAGCTGTAAAATGAACCATAACAGACCTGGGAAGTAATCTAACAAAAACCTATTCAATATTGATAAAACACAGGGCCGATAGTCCTAAGGAAGCTGTACAAAGATTAAAACTCTCTTTCCAGGAAGAAGAAAGAAGACCAATAGACAGTTTTAGGATATGTGATAAACAATCAAAAAATCTAGAGAAATACTTTTGGACAAAGCAGACATTATCTCACCAATCACAGGATTATGGACAGTATCATTACGTTTTAGATGGAAGGGACCTTAGAGAATATTTAGTTCAACTTGATTGATAAAGAAACTGAAGACCTGATTTGAACCCAGGACCCTCTCACTCTAAATCCAGTGCTCATATCACTGAGATCATTTACCTCTTAGTAGACTATGAAGATCCAGGGGTAGAATCAAAAGCCCCTTCATGGGTGACATCAACATGAATTCAGCTTGAACAATAAGGTGGCAAAAGAATATTGAACAAATGGCCAAGTTGTGTGAATAGGTTTATGGAAAGAGAATGAGTTTATAATGGCAATTCAAAACCAGGTAACTGCCACCAGAAATTACAGAAGAGTTATTCTTAATGAGCTAGACTTAACGTTCAACATAACTCATACAAGAAAAAAAGAGAAACTGTACATCGACCAAAAACCGAGCAAAACATGACCTAGCAGAGAACTGTACATTTCGGAAGCTCACAATCTTCCGTATACTAATAGAGAACAAATCCTATACTCTAAATAGATACTCAAATATTCTTAAGAATTTAAGCAACAAACTACACTTGAACAAGGCCACCACCCCAGACAGAACTATTGTCCATCATCACTCAATTGCAACACTTATCCTTAAAACCTTAAAAATAGTGTTTTAGTAGATGTCATTATATATATGCAAAACACAAACTACAAGCATCAAAAAACTTTCAAAATACAGAGGCCTAGCAGGATCAATTAAAATATTATGAGAACAGAATAAGACAGATGTCATTTCCACTGTCCTATTTGCTACTGGAGCTGTACAGAGACATTTTCAGTGACCCTACAGAGTTTGAGCTTGCATTCTAATGCTTCTATTCAACTATGAAAAGCAGTTGTGCTATCTAAAATGTACTAATATGTAGAATATTAAATGTGGAATAATAGCCCAGTTGTTACTAGTTTGAGGACTTTAACCTTGCTAAGAAAAATGACTATAACATAGCAATAATAACAGCAATGACAAAAATATTCAAGAGATATTGACAAAGATCAGAAAGGTCACAAAATAAAAAACATGATTTTTAATTACCATATTAAAACCTCACAACTTGAACTTTTAAAAATAATAAAAACAATAGAATTTTGCAATTTATGAAAATCACTTTATATCCGGTCTATATATTTGGACAAGTGCATTTGTTGGTGGTAGTTGAGTTCATAATGAAAAATGTTTGCTAAACTAAATATATTTTTGTATGATCATAGATGTAGATCTATAAAAGAATTTAAAGGTCATCTAATCCAATCCTCTTCACTTTACAATTGATGGAAACTGAGGACCAAATCGGATAAATGACTTCTTCAGGGTCACTCGTATTTAGTAGCAGTTACAACACACTTTCTCAGAGAAAGGCATTCGTTGTTTGATTAAGTCTTCTTCTATTTTATAAAACATGGAATTTTATGGATAAAATTGTGTATTTGAAAGAATTAAGTCAATTAGGTGGCCCCTAAATAGGAACTAGTGTGACAGTTAGAACACTGCTCACCAAATAATACTGAAACTTTCTTAAATATTTAGCAATCCAAACAGTGAGGAAGCATGCTCTAGTGGTTAGAGCACAGGACCACAAGACCAGACGTCCTGGCTTCTATTTCTGCCTTTGTCACTAACCAGCTGAATGAGCTTTGGAAATTCACTGCAAGACCATTTTCACTTCTGTTAAAAGGTGGTGATGAACGCTTTGCAAGAGAGGTGCCAGACAATAGCAAATAGCTAAATGAGACCGGACAGTTATCTGACTAAATGTGGGACAGCCACAAAGAGCACCAGCGTCTGTAAACGCAGCTACAGTTGGAACACATTGTTCTTGGAGTTAACTGTTTTCCAATCACTTTCATATATGGAGGGAAACATTACCAATGCCATTTTTAAACACTCGAGGATGATACATAGGATATCTTTAAACATACTCTAAATTGAATTCGATGAAAATAATCAGTTGCCTTACTTTTCCCCCTTTATATTATCATTTTCCAGGATTAACTGTTGCATTGCTTAAAACAATTTTCAGGTGCCTAAGAGCTACTCAATCATATACACATTTATGTGTGTATACATATGTATATCTACATATATGCATGTAGATACACATATGTATGTATGTATAAAAACTTAAAAGAATATTTGATTTTTACTTACAATACAGAATCACAAAACCTTAGGGCTATAAGGCATCTTTCATGGCTAAGCTAGTCGGATTCTGATATTACAGATGAGGAAACTGAGGCCTAGAGATGAAGTATCTTTCTCATGAATATATAGGAAAATAGTAATACTAATCATTAAGTTAATATTTATGATGATACTACTACTAATAATACTTCATATCATACTCACAGCAACCCCAAGAGGTAGATATCATTGTTCACATTTTACAGATGAAGAAACTGAGGCATGTAGAAATTAAGTGCCCCACCCAGGGACCCCCCCTGCTAAGTGTCTAAAGTCAGATTTGAACCTAGATCCTCCTGACTCCAAGTCCAGCCCTCAATCTCCTGTGTCATCGACTTGCCTGGAAGAGCAGTGACTCGAACCATGGGCATCTCGGTCCAAGTCCACTCCTGCTTATACTATATCACATTTAGCAACTCACATTTGGTAAACTAACTTGGATCTCCAGTGCTCCAATATTCCAATACATCTGTACTCTCAACATAGGTATTTCATCCAGTGATACAAGCTCACAATCATTCCATATGTGACACACCTGTTCAGATTATTCATGTTCTTTCATAAGTTTATAAATTTCACCTCTGCAACATCTCTTAGATATGCCCCTTCTCTCCTCTGAAACTTACACTGCTCTAATGGAGGCTGGACATCATCTCATGCCTGAACAATTATAAGAGTCAGCTGGTGAGTCTCCCTGCCTCAAGACTCTCCCCATTACTGTCCATCCTCCAGTCACCAGAGTGATTGTTCTAAAGCTCAGGTCCAACCATGTCATTCCCTACAAGATAAACTGTAAGATCAAATACCAGATCCTCTATTCAGTGTTTAAAGTCCTTTATAACCCAAGCCTCCTCCTGCTTTTCCAATCTTCTTATACCTTATTCCCCAAGGTGCTCCTTCCAGTGACACTGACCGCTCCATAAGCAAGACGCTCCATCTGGGCTCTGGGTATTTTCTCCAGCTGTCCTGAATGCTTGGAATGCTTTCTCTCCTCATCTCTGCCTACTGACATGCTTGGCTTCCTTCAAGTCCCAAAGAAAATGCCATCTTCTATAGCAACCTTTGCCAACATCTCTTAATTCTAGGGCCTTCCCTCTGTTAATTCTTATTTATCCTATATATAAATTGTTTATCATCCTTAAGGGCCCAGAGGATCTTTTACCTCTTTTATATATCACCAGTGCTTAAAGGCACAGTGCCTGGCAAACAGAAGGTACTTAATCAACACTTATTGACCGCTTCATCACATGGGGTCCCTTCTTCATATTCTCTTGATATGGCTCAGATAACAATGGAACATATGGGCTGTCCACTGCTTATACTTCACTCTTTTAAAATGACATATACATCATTGATGGCATGCTTTCTTTGTAAAAACCCCCAACCAAGACCTCTTTTAAACGGAAGAATAAGCAAGATTTTTTAATGAGATAGTTATTTACATAGTATTGCTTCTCATAGACTCCTCCTCCCCTCCCAAGGACCACACTGACATAACTAACTGCCTATCATCCTAGTGAACTGAGTCAAGTAAATAAGTCAATTCCCTTTAAGTTTGTGGTCTAAGACTTCTTGTTGGCTTATTGAAAAATTAAAGGGGACTTGTAGTAAAACCATCAATCAGTAACCAGTATAGGAATAAATCCATTGTGGAATGTACCCAAAGAGGAGGGGGAAATGGGGTAAGAAGAGAAAAAAATTCAACCTCATGAAATGGCCATTTGTTTGTAGAACAGAGAAAATTTCACATGCAGCATCATTTAGGAAAAGTCTTATTAAAGGCTTCCTATCTCACTGGGAGAGCAAGTACAAGAACGAAAACAAAAATCCCTCAAAATGATCTGCCATTTATTAGAGCTGGGTTTTTTGTGGTTTGTGCTGTATTCCATCAGCTCGGCCAAAGATCACAGGGTAACAGACTGAGACAGTGACTCAGCAGGTTCAGGGCTATGCGGAAGGTCAACTCTCCTCCAAGGCTTATGATTCTTTTCCTTCTAAACAATAACAAGAACAATTTGAATTCCCTACCCTCTCCATCCATCCAACTCTCTCAGTCTTTATTCCCAATAACAAAAATGAAATAATAATGAGAAAATAAAGAGAAAACATAAAATCATAGCCTTTAGAGATGTAAAAGATCCTTGAAAGCAATGTGGTTCAATTCCTTAAATTTACAAATGTGGAAACTGGGTCCTATGGAGATTAAAGAGAAGAATATGTGACATACTCAAAGTCACACAGATCATCAGAAGATGATCCTCTATTCAGTGTTTAAAGTCCTTTATAACCCAAACCTCCTCCTACTTTTCCAATCTTCTTATACTCAGTGGCTGAGCTGGTAAAGGAAGCAAGTTTTATTTTTGGTGTGGACCTGTGTTTTCATAAATATTTGGAACTCTTGGTATGGAAATACCTCTCACTGATCAATACTGACAGCTATCTCAGAGACAACAGAGTTGTCTGGGGGACTTTGAGAAGTTAAATGCTTTACTCAGGGTCACTCCCTCTTCCTCTCATTCCAATTCAAAACTCTTCCCTCATCTGGCAATGGAAAATGTGGAACATGGGGATTAATATTAACTGATGACAAAGAAAACTGGAGTGATGCAATCTATTAGAAACAATCGCTTTTAATAATAGCCAGAATTTACATAGCACCTTAAGGTTTGCAGAGCTTTATATAGATTATCTCGCTTAATCCTCCCCACATTCCTGGAAGGTAGGTGCTTATCTTGTCCTCATTTTGCAAATGAGAAAACTAAGGCTGAGAGAGTTTGAGTGATTTGCCCAGGGTCACACACCTAGTAAGCGTCTGAAGCAGAATTTGAATTTTGGTCCAGAGCTCTAACCAACAGATAAGCTAACTGTTGATTTGTATACTCTGGACAGAGTGGTTTCTTCCTATGTTTTCCTGAAACAAATGGGCTGGAGGTAGGAAAATAAACATTGCAGTTTCAATCAACTGCTCCTTTTATTTCTCAGATACCATTTCTTCTCCAGTTACCTTAGATACAATTAGTTTTCTGTCCCATTTCACAGATGGAAAAGTTGAAGTATCAAGAGGCATGGGTATCTTTTCAATGCCATACAATCTATCAGCTACATAGTGACAGCAAATAGCATACCTGTTTCACAGATAACACAGAGGAGGCAGGGGAGTTTTCAGTCACCAGACACTAACAGGTTAACTCTTGATCTGGTCAATCAGGTGGACAGCTTCAGAGTTAATAATCAGCTTTTTTCTAGACTAGTCTTCTCAAAGAGTTGTGGGAGAACCAGCTCCTATATTATTTCCTAATCAACCTTCTCACAGGGACTGGAAAGAAGGGGACAATCAAGACAAGTACATTTGTGCACCCCCTTAAATTTCTTCAAACTTCATTGGGGGCTAGTTGAGGCACATGCAGGTTCCCTTATGGGTTCCCTGCTGTTTTCCCACTCAATGACCAGCGCCCACCTGCTTTATAGGGCAACAGAAAAAGAAAGCATCTTGCCGACAATAGCCTCACAGATTAACTTTAGCAAAATCACCATTCTGCACAAGTGTAGTAAATATCACATTATTTCACCCCATATCTCACGGGGCAGCCTCAATAGGACTCTCTGTCACTATGATTCTGGGAACTACTATCTAGAATTTTTGGGAATATTCTGGGAGTCATTATCTAACATCTGGGAACTAGACATTCCCATGGTCATGGATTCTGGGAAACTAATTCTAAGAAGGACAACAAAATCCTCCTTACATCCAATACCTATCTGTGATCCTTGCCACAACTCAACATGGATCTGCCCATGACAACAGTCAGGAGCGAAATATAGAGGAGAAAAATTAAATTCTGACTAAACAATAGAGGACTTCCTCAGGCTATTTAGTTCATTAGACTGTAGCACATAATACTTATTATTTCATCCCAGTGGAATGTACGTTCCTTGAAGGTAGGACCATTTTTACTTCTGTCTTTCTATTCTGGAATACTGGAAATTCTCAATATTGAAAATGTTACTTCCAATGGCTTATCATGCAGCCCCCATGTAGGGAATCCTGGGCTCATCAAGGGTTATGCCAAGTGAAACATAAACTCTGGACTCTCTATCAAACTGGAAAGATTTTGAAGATGAGCTCAGTGATGGACTTTTTCCCAGTATGTCTTTTCTCTCAGAATGTGCCTCACTAAGTTTAAAGAGGTTGATCACTGTGTTGACTGCATGATGATGAATCTGGGGGTTAAAGCAACTTGTTTTAAGAGTTACATTAATGTAAAGGAGTTGCAATCTACCTGAATAAAAGGTGACCACAAACGGACAAATCAGGGCCTCTTGAAATATCAGAGTCCAGAGTCAGAATGAATATAAACATGCTATTTCTCTTGGAAAGAGGCAATTCTTAGAGTTAGAGTCTCAGTATGTCACTGAAACAAGAAAGAATGTTGTTTTTATAGGTAAGGTGCTTTTATATATGAAAGATTAAAAGAGAAATAGACATCTCCATTAAATGCAATAAATATTAAATTAAATTAAAAATTAAATGCCCACAATGTGCCAGGATTCAAAGGCAAATGTAAAGATAGTCCCTACCTTTAAGGAGCTCACATTCCACGGAGGTAAAACAACAGTCTAATGAATTCATAACCAAGATAATTGTTACCGTCTATAAAGTTGTATTGTAGGTCACGGTGCTACCTTAGAAAGAGTTCCATAAAGAACCATTTCCAACTCTATGTTGGGACATAAGAACTGTCGTCCCTTGCTGATGTTGTTGATTTTATAAGATATTGAATCTTATCATATAGGAAAGGATTGAGAAAATCAGAGAAGGAAGCTGAGGTCTTAGGTAGAGACAAAATTCTATTTGAGAAAAAGAGCAGAGGCTAGAAAAAGCCATGAGGAAGGTCCACCTCTTCACTCCCACAATCCCCCTCCATTGAGGGATTTCCCTGAACCCTCAATTTGGCTATTCAGGGTCTCCTTCTGGGTAGTGGCTTTCCAAGGTGCCCAATCACCTGAGACTCCTTTCCTTGGGCTACAACACAACTCTGAAGTTTTTATCCTTCCTGTGAAAAAACATATCTGGCCTGATATTCCCTCAGGGCTCTGTTCAGTGAGGCTAATCTACTAATGTCTAATAAAATATTAATATTTGTCTCTTCAAGTTAAATTCTAAGATGGGGATAAGGACAGAATCTGCCTATAAAGATACAAATTCATACCATTGGTCTTTTTTAGCATGGATATCTATAATTGTGGGAATTTCAGGCATTTGTGAATAACCAGTACAGTCACTGGCAAGGGGAATTTTTGAAACCTCTCAATTCATAAGACTTATATAATCACTCTCCACATTTAGGCTCCTCTGTTGGAGGCCTTAAAAGAAACTAGAGAATTTTAACCTTTCAGAAGAGGAAACTTACACTGTACCCAGTGCAGAAAAAATCCCCACTTATTATTTGAGAAGCTCTAAGACATATTGTTTAAGAGCAGTATTACAAAGTTTTTACTTTGCAGAAGATATTAGTAAGTAGAATACCAAGCTCTTGATGATTGAAAACTACTGAAAAGTGAACTGAGCATGATTTTGTGTAGAAGAGGGGCTATTTAAGAATCAGGCATTTAGGCAGAGAATCCGTTGCTGATTAGAAGATGCTTGAAAGGAAGCATGGTAACCAGGCACCTAGCAGAGAGGCACTAATGAAGGGTAGCCCTCTGAGAACTTTTCTTCCATTCAACACAATGTATTCAGCTTTCAGAGCCTGAACATCCCACCCTTTCAGAGAAGAGCTGGAATACTGAAAGCAAGACATTTCAATGGAGTGGGCCCAATACAGCAAAAGACAATCCCTCAGTTGTAAGGGACAAGTGGTGTGTGTGTGTGTGTGTGTGTGTGTGTGTGTGTGTGTGTGAGTGTGTGTATATGTGTGAGAGTGTGTATGTCTGTGTGTGTATATGTGTGTGTGCGTGTGTATGTGTGTGTGTGTGTGTGTGTGTGTGTGTGTGTGTGTGTGTATGTAAGGTTTCAACCTTACCAAATTTTATTTGAAAACTAGACTGATACCCATGAAAGGGCTGCAGTGTAAAGGGAAAAAGCATTTCACAGGAAATGGAGTCTAAGGAGAAATCTTAATAAAAAACTATCTTATCAATCTAGATAACTGACTTTCAAAATACTAACAACAACAGCAGCAACAACACAACTCTCAAATGACTCAGGTTGTTAATACCTATTTCTTGTGGTTTCCCACTTTACAAGCAGAAAATGCACCAGATCATACTTGTGATCATCAATACGCTGCACTTCTTGTCCTGCAAACAAACCAGTAAAGATAAACTCCAGAATGAGAGAGGGCAGGAGGTAGGTTTGCCTTTCCTACAATGGGGGTATTCAACAAACAATATTTCAGTCAGTTTCTTTGGGAAATGATTCTCAAAAAGAGTTCCTTTTTCTTCTGGCTAGTTTTGAAAACTGCTGTCACTGCAGGGTTGCGCTGTTGAGGAAAGGCTTTAAAATCTTTTCATCAGGTTTACCAAGTTCAAAGAACAGTTTAAATTGAAATTTTAACAAATGAAACAAATTAGTTAACTCTTTGCTAATTTTTTCCTCTACTGCTCTGAATAATAGAGGATTTTACTACCCACAGGGAACATAGGGTGGCCAATCTTTGTTCCTTTTTTTTCAAGAATTCTCTTAGGTCTAAGTAGAAATGCTGGTGGAGACAAGGGCATTTCAGTTCACTGAACACTAGACCCTGACTGGACACCATGAGTGGCAGGGACAATTGGGCTTTAAAAAAAAAGTCATGAAAGAATATTTTTTAAAAAGTTGGAAAACCATGGCACTTGAGCACCCTAATTTTACAAAGGAAGAAGGATCTGAGGTTCAGAAAATGGAGGTCACTTGACAAAGCAATTAGAGCAAGTCAGCACTAGACAAAAATTATGATTTTTCTGATTCGTAATCCATTAGAAACATGTTGCCTTTGTGATGAGAGTAGCAAGCTAAAGAAGTATTTGAGAAATTATAACTCAATGAAAGTGGCCACTCTAACCAATTGGATTAACTTTGAATGGAGGCCTAATTGAGATAATAAATACCTTGGTTATAGAAGTCCATTCTAAGCTTCTTCTGATGGATTCTATGGGGAAACCAGACTCAGATAATAACCAACCACATAAAAAAAAACCCAACAATCTTACCTGATAAGAAAAAGAAAATAACAGAGCACAAAAATATGCTGCTCTCAGGAAGTTCCTTGTTGCACTTTCAAGGTGAAACAAATACCACCCAGAGACCACTCCAGACTTTTTGCCCTTCCTCTTCTTAGAGAAAGGGGAATAGTGCCAGACTTTTAGAATCCATCCCAAAATCCCATATACAGATGGAGTGAGGAAATCAGTTTAGCAGACTTCAACAGTTTTAAGTAGATTTTCCTCATCTTAATTCTGCTTTTCATTATGTCAATGTGTATATCTTCTGGAAAGTCTGAGAGAAATCTTCAACTCCTCTGACTAGGAACTTCATCCTACCATCATTTGGAAAACCAACATAGGCTGAGAAGTCCTAAGTTACAAAGTCAAAGGCACTCTCCTTTCTAAATATATAGGTTGAGGCAAAAATACCAGGTATTAATGCTAGGTCACAGATTGAGTACACAGATGAACAGTTGCAAAGGGGGAGGAAAAAGGATGTTAAAATACTTTATCTGTTTAGTAATTATCTCCTGTTTAGTTTCTGGTGGCTTTTCTCACATGATATGGAAAGCATTTCAGTATAGCTTAGTATATGGATGCTCACACTATGAAACCTTTCAATAAAACAACTGTACAAACCCTTTTTGGACATCAGCCAAGCTTTGCTGAGACCCCGTGACCTAGAGGTGATACCTCCAAAAAAAATGCAAGCAAATCAGACTGCATTATACTTTCCCTAAGAATACAAAGGCTATTTTAGCCCTCAAAGTGACCTGAATATACTGTAAGGGTCATCAGGAAGGTACCCCTACTACCATCTAAATATGTGATTTCTAACAAGCTTGGTTTCATGGTTTCATGCTGGGTACAGGTGCTTGATTTGGGGAGGGGGTGTCAACAAATTGTAGAACATCAAATCTAGGAAAGGCTTTAGAGATCACAATCTCTTCCATTTTCAGATTAGGAAAATGCAATTTGGAGAAGGGAAGAGATTTATTCCAGATCACAAGTTCTGTTGGGCTAAAGCTGGACAAAAGCCAGCTCTCTTGGGCTCCAATCTAGTGGCCTCCAAACTATAACAAGTTAGGTTTCTCATTACAACCAGACAGTGAATGGCCTCCAGTTATATCATCTTTCCCATCCTTCGGCAAAGGCCATTTACATCTGTATCTTGCCACTAGACTTAGCTGGTTCCAGAGGAGAAGGTGAGGCTGGTGGTGATTTTGCATAGCCCTCCCTCATTTAAATCCAATTCACTTGCATGTTACGGCATCACATCCCTGATATCATGGTCCTCTTCAAAAATAAAGGACAAAGAGCAGCAACATTCTAAAGCACCTTACTAGGTCTCTGCTCCTCTGTTGGAAGGCAAAAGCCTATTTTAAAGGGGGAGAAGTGGCTTCATTTTTCTTGAAAGTGTTCATGCACTGCTATCATCATGTACATAATATGCAACCCTGGCCTCAATTCCACATAGATTCTCACAAAAATGAGAGAGCAAAACAAGTACAAGCCCTGTTCTTGCTAAACTTTTTGCTTGCTAACTGATCATGAAAAGTGATCTCATGACTATAGCTTTAAATGAACTAATAGGTTTGCCAGGTCCAAAGTTACAGAGCAGGGGAGGAGGTAAACTAATGATTGTGCCCTAATATTTGTGCCCAATCACTAACAGGCAACATTGTCTTCCATTTCCCTAAAATGAGAGAATAATAAAGAAAAAGAGGAAGTAACAAGAGAGTCAAGAATAAAAATAAAACTTCTGAAGAAACTGAGACTCATTTACCCTCTCTTTAAAAAGTTCTGGAACTCATTGTCCCTCAAAACTCACTCAATAGACTTGAGGGCATCCAATTCTGCCTGTTTAAGAAAAATGAAACAATCTCTGCTAAATTCCCATTGTTTCCTCAAGTTGCCAACAGTTGTGAGAGGTGGTGCTCCCAAGGAATAGGAAGGTAAGTCCAGTGACCAATACAACTGTCTAGCCAAGGAAGTGGAATCTCCAGTCTCATCCTATCACCAGATCCAGAAGAATGACATCTGTGGGAAAATATGTATCGTCACCTTGCTCTTGTCACAGCTGGATCATAGCAGCAACAACAGTACTGAAACCAAATATGTCTATCTAGAAACATGTGGAATGTGGAACAAGTCCCAAACTTAATCATAATTTTGTTAGGAACAGGATGTGGTCTCACTGTTTCAGTAAGTCAGCAAATGTTTATTGGACATCCATGATATGCAATGAACTACACAAGGAGAAGACTGGATTCTACCCTCAAGTATTTGAGGATCTAACAGAGAAGATGGGACAAAAAAATATAAATCTTAAATTACATGCCAATACATACAAGATATCACTTTAAAAAGTTTTTTCATATGTATATAGATAATACTAAAGTATCCAGGGATTTATGAAGGAAACAAAATAAAAGGTATGAAATCTTGAAATGTTTAGGGTAGGACCAATGAGTAAATATAGAAATGTTTCTTGGAAGGAACACAGGTACAGAAGAGGTGGGAGGAAATTTCAGATAAAAAAAATATGGCATGATCAATGTGGGGTGGTGGTGAAGGAGGAACTTGGAAGGCCAGAAACCATAGAATCAAAGAATATTAGGGCCAGAAGGCACCTCAGAGATAACCTTCTCCAAACTTTTCATTTTACAAATAAGGAAATTGAAGCTCAGAGAAGTTAGTGACTTAACCAAGGTCAGAGTGACTTACTACCAAAGCCAGGACTAAAATCCATTCATTCTTTTGACTGCTAGTCTGTTTTCTTTTGACCATACTACTTCGTCATCACAATGAGGCATCTATGAATGTCAAACATGATCAGATCATTTGCAAATCTTTCACCCATTACCCTCTAGAATGAGGCAAAGATCATCCACGAATAAGCAAATGCTGATTCAACCACTTCAGCAAATTCAAACTTTCCCAACCCACCATGGGTTTCACTTCTCTAAGAGTTTAGGTTCCAAAATGCCCCCAGGAGGAAGTGAGAGTGAACAGCTGGTAATCATTTGTCTCTTTGAAGATGTACAATTTATATATGCATATATATACATACACACAAATACAATATTGGGTGTGTGTATGTGTTTATGTGAATAGGGAGATATATACATATACATATTTTAATAGTTCAAAAAAAGAAGAAAAACTCATACATATAAGATTGTTTGACAAGTGTGTCGAAAAGGATATTTCCCAGAGGGAAGATAAAATTGGCCAGGTTTTCTCTGTTAACAGAGAACACAATGCTTTTTTTATAATGTTACTCAAGGAGATGCTTTGGGATTCTGTCTGAGATTTTTGTTGTTGTTAGCTCTCCTTTCCACTCCAACTTTTCCTTTAAAAATGGCATTTAATTCACTTGTTTTAAACCACAGTTAACTTACAGAAAGACTAAAAAATCTGAAGACTGGTGGAAAATCATTTGATCTCTGTAAGGTTTAGTTTCCCTTTAGTAGGATAGGGATACTAAGCACTGTATGCCTTAGAAGCAGGAGGCAGGAGATAGTATTAAATGGATTCTCCAACTCATTATCACGGAATATTGAAAATAATACTAATTTAAATACTATTATCTTATTTTAATTCATCTAATGTTAACTTGTCAGAAATACATGAACTGGGGTAGGCAAATATACTTGAATAATCTTCTGCTAAGATCAGTGACCTAGGTTTAAATTCTGCACTCACAAGCAAAATTTTGTAAAGGACCTACTCTCCTTCACCACTCACAAAAATGATTTCCATGAGCTAAGCAATGCCTAGTGTTGATGTAGTAATCTTCTGGCAAAACAGCAAATGTCTACAAGTACTACTCTTTAAACAGAATCACAAGATTTTGTATTCCCTAAATAAAACCTAGAAATTATAACACATTCTTCAACTAACCACCTCTCTCTCCCTTGTCATATTTGAAAATGGATTACTACTATTCAACACAAACTCCACTCTAAACCATGAAACTTTGAAATAAAGTCCTATGTGTTGGGGAGAACAATATGTCCTTATATTAAAATATGTATTTATTAATTAAAAGATACTAAAATATCTCTCTGCCCTATGTACGTTTTGTCCTGGATGGTTGTTTTCCTTAACTTCTTATCCAGATCTTACTTATAAATTAACATTAAAGCATGATAGACTGATAATAAATCAACTGACATGTATTCATAGTATCACAGAATTTGAGAGGTGAAAGGGACCTTGCTGAACATCTAGTCCAACACATGCCTGAAAGGAATCCCTACTATAACATATAATATAACAGGTCATCATACACTCTCTTCTAAATGCCAGTGAAGGGAAAACCCCAAACTTCTTAAGGTAGCCTATTTCACTTTCCATCAGCTCTAATTTAGGAAACTTTTGCTAACATCAAATCTAAATTTTCTTTAACTTAAAAAGGCCCTTGACATGAAACCGAGGCCCTTTACCATCCTGGCTGCCCTCCTCTGAAGAGTTTCTAGTTTATCAATATACATTTTAAAGATTTTGCCCAGAAATGAATATTAATACTCTAGTCATGGGCAAATGTCTAGAAGTACTACTCTTTAAACAGAATCACAAGATTTTGTATTCCCTAAATAAAACCTAGAAATTATAACACATTCTTCAACTAATCACCTCTCAGGTGGTTAGTTGAAGATCAGGACAGAGCACAGGGACACGATCAACACCCCTTTAATGAAAACTATGTATCATAATTTAACGTCATGTTAGCTCTTTTGCAATTATATCATAATATTGATCCAATCCAAGCTTGCAGACTATAAAAACCTCCCAATTTTTTAAGATAATTGTTTTCTAGCCATTCTCTTATATATTATACTTGAGAAGTTGTGGAGTTTTTTTGAAGCTAAGTGTGAGACTTTAGATTTAACAATATCAAATTTCAAATTATTTCTACTGAATTTGATATTTTATATTCAACTCAATATTCTAACTCATCAAGAATTCTTTGCATCCTGAGTATCAAATTCAATGTGTCATCTATACTTTCCAACTCAAATCTGATAAACGTCATCTATATCTTTGTCCAAATTGCTGATGAAAACATTAATTAGCACAAGCACAAGCATAACACTCTGAGATAGTCCATTGGAGATTTCCTACCACTTGACATTGAACCATTAATAATTATTCTTTCAGTATACCTTATAGAGAGTTAGGTCTTCATAACAAATCCTTGTACAATTTTACTATCTCTATATTAAACAAGTGAAGGAACTAATGCTTATAGAAGTAAGCCCTAGATTACATGCATAGTAAAGGCTGGGACCCAAAACTAAGTCTCCCAAATCTAGTGCAATGTACTTCCACAGTGTCATGCTGGATCTAGGTGCTAACACAGATACAAAGAAATGTCCCAGTCTCTTCCTTCAAGGAGCTCACATCATCAGAGAATCTCCAAGTTGAAAGTGACCTCAGAGATTATCTAATTCAAAATCTACAAATGAAGAAATCACAACGCATTGTAAATCAGTCATCTAATTTTTTTCTCCTAAGGCCTCCAATGAAGAGGAACTCACTAAATCCTCAGGCAACCATGTCTATTTCAGAGCAGCTCTGATAGTTAGGAAGTTTTTATTTACCTTAACCCTTAATTTTCCTGAGATTGATCATGCAGAGTTGGAGTCAGTTGTTGAAGACATAGGGAGCTGAACAGAAAGAGGACTCAGATGTCAATGGTCTTGAACTAATTAATGAAGTACAGTCTAGGAGTCAGGCTCAGAGATTTGATACTAGGACAAAGGAATCTGAATCTCAAAATTTACAGTTGTGGCACCTGCATTTATTTTTTTTAGCCATCAAGCCAATAAAGGCATAGCTATAGATGCATGGAAGATATATGGATATAGTGAGACACATGAAAATGTAATAGATACTGGACAATGAGAGACTAGTTGTTAGAACATGCACAGATAGGTTTTCCTTGTGGTTAAACAGCAAATGAACAATGTTTCCTACATGGTTTTAATCCAACATCTAGAACTTTGGGAAGTCACTATTCAGTCATTAAGGGCATGGTCTTTATATAGTGAAAAGGCATTTTCTAAGGGGCTTTGTGTCTGAAGGGATGATGATAGTGCCAGAACTGAGTTTGTATAATACACAAAAGATTACATATCACCCCTTTCTTACTTTTCCCTTCCCTGAAAGCTTTTGAGTATGGAGGATTTCTATGAGTTTCCAAGTGAGAAAAGGGGAGCTTGTCTTATGCCCCTGCTTTGTTGCACGTGTTGCCAAGTATAAGGTGTCTCTTTTGTATCATTCTTTCTTGATCTTAGGTGGATGGGTATCCAGATACAGAATGGAAAAAGTTGGAAGAATCATCAGAGGTCCCCTCAGCAACCAGAGTTGGCAGCTAAGACCACTGGAGCAGGGAGCAGCAATAGCTGAGGTTGGTGAGGAATCAGCCATGAGGATCAACCTGGACTAGGTTGAGCCAGTGCCAAGACAGAACCTCCTACAAGGAGACAGGACAACAGAGCAAGAAAGTAACCTTTCCTTCAATCAGCTCTACATTAAATACAGAAATGAAATAGATGGGAACTCTATGATAATTCCCAACTCCAGGATTCAACCCTCAACCCAACATGTTCCCTCTTCCATACGTGTTTCAGTATCTCTCTGTTTCAAGTTTGAGAACATTTTCCCTAGCCCACTTTTTTGTGGCCCTAGATTGAGGAACAGAGGAAATGTTTTGCACCAATCATCTTAAATTTGAGCTCCTCCATAAAGATTGAAAGAATATAAAGATGTGTAACATTACAATATCCCAGCTCCCTTAGAGCTATCTAACAATAGAACTCTAAGAGGAGATGTAGTTACCGGGAGTGGGATTTGGGAAAGTAGCCTAGAGGGGAAGCTATAATAATAATTACTCATATTTTTATAGCACTTTAAAAAGCTTTATTATAGATTTTTTTCATTCACTATATCAGTTTAATGATTGGAATAGATGATAAATTCCAAATATGTGATCTCAACGGTGTAGGGTATGGGCATTCAGAAAAGAGATTGCTTTCAGTTATGGCTGGTTAGAGGGGGCTTCCTGGAGGAGATGAGATCTGAACTGGATCTTTAAAGGATATGAAAGAAGCTCATTTAATACATATACTACTGTATCAGTCACTAAAATAATTGGTTCCACTTTGCCATTGCTTAATTTCCCCATTTACCTTAGTTCCACTTCTAGAACTCAATATTAACTTTCAAAAGTCTTTGAAACATTTCTTCAGATGTAATAGCTATAGGTAAGTCTTCCTAATTGGGTATGGGTGCATTCTTTAGGGTCAAAGAGATAATGAAAACATATACAGAAGGGCAGGAAGATTTGCAACAATGCTAAGATCTACTGAATGTGAAAGCAGTCCCCCCCTAAAAATAACACTGATGATGGTAGAGTATATTCATACAGCAATTGATAGTTACAAAATATTTTCCACATAGAATTACCATAGAATTAATGTCTTCAGATTCTTCAAAATCTATAGATAAATCAAATCAACTTATAAGTAGATAGTTCATTGAAAATTCTTTAGTCTTGGTATATGTGGTAGGTAAGTATTAATATTCTCAATTACACCCAAAAAATGTTAAGGCAAAGAGAGGTTATGGCTTACCCAGTGTCACATACTGTAACCAACAGGATACAAAGTCAGAATTCAAAAAGTTCTTACTACAAAGCAAGTACTCTTTGCCATTTCAAAATATTATGCCCACTCCTTGAGTTCCTACTGGTGAGGGATATTATATGCTTTTAGACTCTAGATCGCTCTCTTTTCCACAGCCTCAAAGTAAGAGGATAGGAACTGAAAAGTAGGAAGCAGTACTTTCAGGACCAAGTCTCAATAGTTCACCTATAGGGGTCTTCCAGTCCTCAAAAATGCTATTCTATTATATTTTCTCACTGAAACAATGAAAAATAGGCCAGTTTAAAATGTAAACTTATTTTATCAACAAATTTCACAACATTATTAATTTCATCCATTAGCAGGATATCAGGGCTTATGTTGGCCAGAATTTGTTGTTCAGTTTATATAGTTCTAGTCCATTGCTTTATTTTCTAAAATATTTAAATGTTTTTTACTTAGAAGTCTACTCATAAGTTGGCTCATTTGGTTAAGTACCATGCTAAGTCGTCCAAGGCCACAGGTTTAAAAATCTGTCTGTCCCATGGCTACAGATGGCACCCATAAGCTCAGCCAGATGTCTCATAAATGAATGTTGCTGTTCTTAAGGTAGCAAGGCAAAAATGTGTGGATGGATCTGAGCAGATCTATCATCACTCTTGGAAAACCCAACCCATAGCACATGCTTGACTCACTAATGGGGTCAAAATATTGTAGGTCAAATAGCGAGCATGTGAAAGACTCAGAGGTTTTAACAAATTACAAACTCAATGAGTCAACAATAGGATGTGGTAGCAAAACAAAGAAAGGAAGGAAATAAGGAAGGAAGGAAGGAAGGAAGGAAGAAAGGAAGGAAGGAAGGAAGGAAGGAAGAAAGAAAGAAGAAACCTCATGCAATGTTAGGTTTTGAGAAAAGAAAAATAAATCCAAAACCTTCTGCTACAGTCCTTCTCCAAGGTCTCCTTAGAACATCAAGGTAATCCTGGTTTATTGAATGCTTTTCCAGTCTAGTGCCAACTCCTGTAGACTGGAAAGGCTATGAGAATGAAGTCAGAAAGACGGAATACAGGGCAAAACTGTGTCTGTCTTCTTCAGATTAGGCTAGGTGAGTGAAATAGCACTTATCCTCAGATGTCAGGTTACCTGGTGATGAACTTTTCAGTCACAGAAACACTTTAAAGAGTTGTGCTTTTTTTGCTTGGTGGAGAAAATATCAAGACATAAAATCACAGATCTTGCAAACTATGAAAGCAAGGTAGTGTCCAGAACAAGAGACGTAATAATTCCACTTGACTCCACACTGGTTGGGCTACTTCTGGATGGCTTTATTCTGATCTAGAGGTCATATTCTGAAAGGGACATAGACAACCTTCTCACTGTTATTTGGGACAAGAAAGTATTCCAAAAAGAAATAATTGATGCACCAACGGGATCTTTGTCAGGATGCTGAAGAACGTAAGAAAGGAAAGGAAAGTGTACAGCTGTACAATTCGAACTTAGAAAAGGTAACTGAGGTTTTAACTGAGGAAGAGTCTATGTCTTGGGTAATATATTCTCAATCAATTACACCTGAGGCAAAAAAGTAACATCTTGCCCAGTGTCACGTACTATACATACACTTTATATGCTATGCAAACACTCCCCTTTCCAATTGTTTCCTCTAGTACAGCAGTTCTTAAATTCGGATGCAGGTACCCCAAGAGGATGATTACCCTACACCCTTTCAAGAGGTCCATTTTCATAATAATACAAAGATGTTCTAATTTCTAATATGATAAATACTAATGAGTGCGAACCACATCAACCAAAGCTCATTGGTCTCCTCATTTTTTTGAGATAAAGAGTTTGAGAACTGCTATTTTACAGCTTTTCTTTGATCTTTTAATCTGTTGCTTCATTTCTTTTAGTATCCATGCAGTTCTTAAGGAAAGTCCTTTTGTCCCCCTTTGAGTCTGCTTGCAGTTGTTATAGAGTTGTTCTTCCTATGTTGGATTTTGGGGTACTTCTGAATCAATTGTAATTCTTTATAATATATAATGATGCTTTTTGTATAGTACACATAATTACAGTATATAATAATGCTTTATTAAGCACCTACTATGTGCCAGGCATTATGCTAAGCAGAAGTGTGGTCCATAGTTTCTTCTACTTGCTCATCTCTCTAGCCTTAGTTGCTGACCTAGGGCTTTGCGCTAGGGTCAATCTCTACTTCCTGGTGCACTTCCATGTGGTGTGGTTCATCTTGCTTAGTCTTCTCCCAGTTCACTTGAGTTCCTCCGAGAATAAATGAAATAATGTAAATGATTCATAAATTTCAAAGTGCTATATAAATGTTAGTCAAATTAACAAGCATTTTCTATGTGCCAGACATTGCGTTAAGTACTAGAAATATAAATGTAAACAAAAAGAAAGGCAGATCTTACCCTCATTTAGCTTATACTCTAATAGTGAAAGACAATACATAAAACATAAAAGGAGACACAGGGTGGTAGTGAAGATGGAAAGGCAGGAGCAGAGCTGAAAAAAAGGTAAAGGAATGAGCATAGGACTGATCTGGGCACGTCTTCAAAATGGAGGCTTCCAGAGGAAGTCACCAATCAGAGAACAGTACTAGAGGAATGGTGGGATCTCCTTAAATGTTATTAATAATATGATGTCAATTATCTGATGGCAAATAGTCAGCTGATCCTAAAATGAATGTTATATAGTCATTTCCTGTTTTTCAGGATTTAGTAAATTTCAACTTTTATGATGCTGCTTAGTATGAATCATGTCCAATACATCCTGACCCTTTTCTTAAAGAAATTATTAAAGATAGGTATGGAAACTTCAGAGTGACTTAAAGGCATAAAACTTTAGCTTACTTCATTTCTTTGTCATCAAGATATTTCATATTTTTATCCACATTTTTCAATACAGATTTTGTCATTAAGTCAAGCCTACTTTTACATCAAAGTAGCCAAGTAACTTTGGGAGGCAGCATGACATTACAGAAAATGAGCTGACCCTAGGATCATGGGCATCTGAGTTCAAGTCCACCCTCTGATTATTTTCATAAGCCTGGGGAAGTCACTATCCTCTGAGAGTCCCAGGCAACTCTCTGATGACTATAAATTGAAGGACAGTTGCCTCGTGTCATTGTAAGAGGGAGATTTCCAAGGTTCTACAAGATAATAGTAGTGATTAACATTAACATAACATTCTAGGTTTACAGAAATACCTTCCAAACAAAAAAAAAGATGACAAAGACCAAGTAATAAGGGATGTGTTGAGTTAGTTTGGAAGATCTTGTCAAGTTCTTCATAAAATTCCTCTACTTTGACATCCTCTCCAAGAGATGCTGAATGCATGGGCTGCATTTAACTTTGTGACATGTTTATTTATTTTTTATTTATTTGAGGTGGCTAGTGTAGTAAATAGAGTGCTGAAGTTGGGAATATCTGAGTTAAAATCTGGCCTCGGACAATTACTGGCTGTGTGACCCAGGGCAAGTCATTTAATCTGTTTGCCTCAGTTTCCTTGTTTGTAAAATGGAATAATAACCTACTTTGCAGGATTGTTGTGAGTGTCAAATGAGATAACATGTGTAAAAAGCTTTTTGCATAGTGCCTGGCATGTAGAAGTTACTATACAAATGCTTTTGATTTATGAAGGGCAGGTTATACATACAAGGTACAAATATGGAGAGAGAGATCTCAGGATGAGGACTATGTATCACTAGGAACTAGACCCAATAAAGTTCATCATATTCATATAAAATCACTCAATAAAATCTTGGTGCTAATCACTGGTAGTCCTGGCTTCAACGCACTAAGCAATCTCCCCAGATACTACTTTTCAGCTTCCTCTTCCTCTAATCTTCGGGTTCTTTGCTGGCCTTTGCTGACGAAGATCACAACGCTAAAATTTCTCAAACCTCAGATTGCCAAGCGTACTGTTTTTCACATCTCCATACTTGTCTTTCTGCTTTATCCTTTGTTCTTATGATGATCAACTAACCTATTTCATCTGGAATGGGAGGAAAGAAAAAGGAATGACTCCCACAACCACTCACCACTTACTTAAGTGCACACAGGTATTTTACAATATTATCCAAGGCAATCCGCTGAGACTTCTAGTACATATTTATATGAAACAGGCCAATTGTGGATGCCTTGCCAAAGAAATAAAATCACCCAATCAAGAAAAGTAAAATAAAACAAGGGTGTTCTTTCACAGTGATCCCTTAGTCTGTTTCTTCTGCCATTCGGGAAGGACAAAAGAAAGGCTTTGAAAGAGAAAGGATCTGAAAGTTGTGGGCAATGACATCAGCAGTGGTTTAGGAAAAATGGCTGTAGTAGGAATGACTCTTTCTGCTAAAGTACACAGAGTTGGCAACTCTGAAAACCAAAGAAATTTCTGATGACAAGTTGGCCAGATGTTCTAGAGCCATGGACCGAGCCTGGGAGAGAGATGATTCCAGGAGGAGCTCTATTATGTACTAGAAAGGAGCATTCTAATGTAAACCCAGAGATCTAAGACTGGACCAAGCTTTGGTTGAAAAGAGTTATTAATATTGGTAATGTGGGAAAGGAATGGAAATATGGATAGAGGCTGGACCTGTAATTTCACTGACAATAATAGGACCATGTGAAAATCACTTAAAATAAATACTATTTCTTAACATTAATATCAACTCTTTAACTCATTGTTCAGTCAATTTAGTCATATCCTACTCTTTGTGATCCTATAGATCACATTGTCTTAGGCAGTTTTCTTCTCAAAGATACTGGAATGGTTTACAATTTCCTTCTCCAGCAGATTAAGGCACACAGTTGTTAAGTGATTTGCTCAGAGTCAGAGGCTGGAGTTGAACTCAGGTCTTCCTGACTCCAGGCCCAGCACTCCATCTATCCACTGGGACATCTAGTTGCTCTATTTAGATAGTTGAGTGTTTTTAAAGAAAGATGGAAAGTCATGCCCTTATGAATCTCAGAGAAAATATGAATACTGCAAATATCTTACATCTCAGAACAGAGGCCATTAGCCAGGGGCTCCCTCATTTCCCTTTTCTCTACATCTCAAACTCCCTTGACCTCATTTCTCTTACTTTCTCCTCCTTTCTACAAGATTCTGACAATGAAGTGATTTTTCTCTTTGCTAATTAAGGTCCACCCTTTATTGGTGCCCTTGGCACCCGATTGTTGCATCTTGTCCGTCAAATTACAGACTCAATCACCCCCCCCCTTTCAAATATTTAATCTCTACCTCTTGACTAGTTCTTTCCCTACTGTCCTCAACATGCCCAAATATCCCCAATCTTAAAAATTCTCATACTGTCCCTTTAAGTTATCATTCTATATTTTTGCTCCCTTTTTCAGCCAAACTTCTAAAACAATGCTGATTCTATTTCTCTCTCCTAGGTTTTTTGGTCTTTGTAGATAGACTTCCATTCTCATTGCTCAAACAGAACCCTATCTCTCCAAAATGACCAATAGTACTTTAATTGGTAGATCTGATGGTCTTTTCTTGGGCCTAATCCTTTCACATTTGTCTGTTGCATTTGAGATTTTTGTCCCTCCTCACTTCCCAGAAATTCTTACTCTCTGGGTTTTCTTGATATTTCTCTTTCCTGGTGGTCCTTCTATTATCCAACCTTTCCTTCTCAATGCCTTAAGCTGGCTCATCATTCACATATGGGTGAATCTCCAGTTATCCTGATCTATATCTTGGCACTGGAATGAGATGGCTCCAGAGAAGAAAGAGAAGCTGGTGACCTTGCCTAGCCCTCCCTTACTTAAATCCAATTCACTTTCAAGTCATGACATCTCCTTCCTGATGTCATGGACCCCTTCAAGCACAATGATTCATGTAACTCTCATTCAACGCTCTGTTATAAACATTCTCTTCTCACTCCATATCATTTCTCTTGGTAACTTCATTAGTACCCATGGGTTCAATTATCCACAAATTAATATATTCAGCCCAACTCTCTCATAAAGCTACCATGCTGCATTTATATTTATTCATTGAATATTTCAGACTGGATATCTCAAATTAAACATATCTAAAACAAGTGACTGCTACCCAGACTATAAGGGAAAGAAACTACTTATATATTTTTAGAGATGAATTTTTCATATTTGTCATATAATTTATCAAAAGGTAAGAAGCTCCCTATTCTATTTCCTAAGAGTCATTTTTCTGACATGGAAGAAGGAAGTATAATAACAAAAGGAATCATAATCAAAATACTGTTTTGCTGATCAGGGTAGGGCACTTGTAAGAAACAACTTCATCCCCAAATGTAGATGAAATAAAAGACAGAATTACAAAATCTAGAGAAGGAAACAAGTTAAGAAACCTGAGGTCACTGAAAACCTCCCTTCAATTCAAACTCCAGAAATTACACCTAAGAATGAAGCAGAAGACAAAAAAGAATAGTACTATCTCAAACAATTTTGAAAAGGAGATGGGAATATTTAGACTGGAATTCTAAGTGCCCTGTTTTGAATTTGATGGCATGAATCTAACACGTAGACCAATTTTTAAAAGAAGGCATTTACTGTAACAAACCATTAATTATCCCATCATATTTGACAGGTACTGTGTAAATATTTGAATACTTACATACAGCAGTATATGTGGCATTGAATGATCAAAACCACCAAAGAAATGGAGGAGCTATCAAGGAATACCCACTAAAGAGTGTCATCAAACATGATTATAGCAGAAGTAATTTCAGAGAATTTTTGAAGGATCTGTAGAAAGACATGAGAAGATTACATCAATATCTATATGGTATACACAGTAGAAAACTTGAAAGTTATATTACCTGATTAAAGGTGATTTAAAAAGGGCATACAGACGCTAGAAAATTTTTAAAGTTGCCTTAATCAGCAATTGAAGGAATAAAGGAAACAAGCATTTATTAAGTACTTACTATATGCCAGGCATTGTGCTAGGCACATTACAAATTAATATTTCATTTGACCCTCACAATAACCCTGGGAGGTGGGGCTACTATTATCCTCATGTAGCAAAGGATTAAAAAAAAGAAGACGTTAAGTAACTTGCCCAGGGTTACACAGCTAGTAAATGTCTGAAGCTGGCAATAAACTTAGATCTTTCTGACTCTAAGCCCAAAACTCCATCTACTGCCCCATTTAGCAGCAGAAATTAGAAGCAGACATTGAAAGGAGAGAAGCAGAGAAAGAGAGAGCTAGGAAGGGAGGGAAGAAGGGAGAGAAAAAGAGAAAGAGGGAGGCAAGGAGAAAGAGAAAGAGTTGGAAAGAGGAAGGGGAAGAGATTGAGTGAGAAAGGGAAAGAAGGGAGAGAAGGAGAAAGAGAGAACCTCTAAAGAAGGAAGATGTAGACAATGTCTGACTATCTCTCTGGTCGATAAAAAGTACAACTCAACAAAAATGCAACTTGGATAAGACAAGAAACAGAATAATTATGAGTGACAGAACAGTTATATCAAGGGAAGCAGACTGAAATTCTAGCTGTTCTGGGAAACGAGAAAGTGGTGGGTCAGATAATTATTGGATGAAATGGCTCACAGAGAAGCATGAATTATCAGGAAAACATTTTACCAGCTTCCTCTCACATACAAACCTCATTCCATCTCTCTTAAAAGAGGGCAAACTTATTGCCAGAGACAGAGACAGAGAGACATAGAGAGGCAGAGAGAGAGAGAGAGAGAGAGAGAGAACCACCTCTAATAACACTAAATATAAGTCAATGATATCCTGATGTAAGTTAAACAAAGACTTCATAACTTGTATCACTACACTACACACACTTAAATAAAGCAATATATTACCTGAAGAATAAAAGACTGCATGTGTTGGTGGAATTGTGAACTGATTCAACCATTCTGGAGAGGAATTTGGAACTATGCTCAAAGAGTTATAAAACTGTGTATACCCTTTGACCCAGCAATATCACTGCTAGAGCTGTATGATCAAGAGTGCAAAGAAACAAAAAAGAATTTATATGTACAAAAATATGAGTTTTTTGTAGAGGAAAAGGATTGGAAATTGAGGGAATGCCCATCAATTGGGGAATGGCTGAACAAGTTGTGGTATATAACTTTGATGGAATACTCTTGTGCTACAAAAATTGATGAGAAGGAAGATGCTTTCAGAAAAACCTGGAAAGACTTACATGAACTAATGCCAAGTGAAGTGAGTAGAACCAGGAGAACTCTGTACATAATAGTAGCAATATTGTACAATGATTAACTGTAAGTGACTTAGCTGCTCTCAGTAATATAGATGCAAGACAATTCTGAAGGACCTAGATGAAAAATGCCATCCACCTCCAGAGAAAGAATTGATTGAATCTGAATGTAGAGCAAAGCATACTAGGGTTTTTTTTACCTTTTTTTTGGTCTGTTTTCTTTCACAACATGACTAATATGGAAATATGTTTTGTATGACTGAACATGTATAACCTTTATCAAATTGCTTACCTTCTCAATGAGGGGGGAGAAGCAGAAGAGAAGGTGGGACAGAATTTGGAACTTAAAATTATAAATAAAACAAAGGTTAAAATTCTTTATACATTATACTGTGGGGGAAAAATGCAACATTAAACTTATTTTAAAAAGATTTCACCAAGAAATTTCAAGGAGTGTGAAGTACAACTGAATCAGTTAATAAGTCAAAAAATATTTATTAAACATTTTAAGCTAAGTACTAAGGATATCAATAAAGGCCAAAAAAATTACTTCTCTCAAAGAACTCAGATTCTAATGGGGATAGATGACATGTTTATAGCCAGGGACACACAAAATGTAGGAAGAATACCTGGAAAAGAATCTCAGAAGGGAAGATACCAGTAATTAGCAGATGCCAAAAGGTCTTCTACAGAAGGAGGAATTTTAATCAAGTCTTGAAAGAGGCCAGGGAGATAGTAAGTAGAAGTGAGGAAAGAGACCGTTCCAGACATGGATATGCAAAAGTATGAAGAAATGTCATATTTGAGGAACTGAAAGAAGGCTAGTGTAGCTAGATTATAGAGAATGTGTAGAGGAGTAACGTATAAGAAGATTGGAAAGGTAGGAAGGGGCCAGGTTAGTAAGAGCTTTAAAAGTCAAAAAGAAAAACCCTATATTTGATCCTGGATGTAATAGGGAACCTCTAGAATTTACTCATGTGTGTATGGAGAGGGGGAGGGTAGCCAGATTTACAGTTTAGAAAAATCTCTTTGATATCTGAGCAGAGAATAGAAAGCAGTGGTGAGAGAACTGAAGCAAGGAAGGCGATTAAAAGGTTGTTGGAATAATATTTGGAATAGATAATGAGGCCCAAACTATCATTAGGGTTCTGGAAATGGAGAGACGAAAACATATATGAGATATATTGTGAAGGTATATGGACTGAAATGTGAGATGAAGGAGAATGAAAATTCAAGAATGACGTGAGATTTCAAGTCTAGGTAGAAGTAGGAAACTGGTGGAGGCTTCAACAAAAGAGGAAAATTCCGGAGAGGGGAATGTTGGGATGGGAAGACACTGAACTTGCTTTTGGACATTTTCAGTTTGATTTGAGATGTACAAGAGACAGCTGATTTGAAAATAGAGATCAGGAGAGAGACTAAGGCTAATTATATAGATGTAGAACCATCTATATAGAGGATAATTGAATCCATGGGATCTGATGAGGTTACCAAGTGAGATAATGCAGAAAAAAAAGAAAAGACAAAGCTTTGGATGACACTGATGGTTAGTGATCATGACATGAATTAAGAATCAGCAAAGGAAACTGAGGATGAATGGTCAGATAGATAATAGTGGAGAAAACATAGTTCAAAAAACTTACTCCCAAGTCAACAACTTGGAAAGCACAAAATATCCAAGAGTATAAGGGAGTCAGTCACGTTAAATGCTGAAGAAAAAAATCAAGAAGAATGAGGACTGAGAATAGTTCGTTAGGTTTGGCAATAAAGAGAATATTGGTAACATAGAAAAGTTTCAGATGAATAGTGACATCAGAAATCAGACTTCAAGGGAGAGGAGATAGAGACACTTGCTATAGATGATTTCTCAAAGAAATTAGCCAAGAAGAGAGAGAAGAGATAGATATAGGACAATAACAAGTAATGATGGTGAGGTTTAAGTGGGGATTTTTAAAGATATGAGTGATACATTGGATTTTTTAAAACTTGGACTAATCTTTATTGCTTACTAGGGAATCTTAACAGGCACTTTTGTCACAAGGAATGTACATATATAATTAATGAACTACTATATGAAGCACAATTTGCTGCTGCATAGAATTTGTATTCAGAAATGAATCTTTTATGTTTTAAGGTACAGATTATTTCAAGATTGGCTGCTTGAGACTGAGATTGAGATAGATGACAAATAGAATGATGTATACTTTAAATTGCTTAAATATATTCCATAGATGAACCATGCTAACTTATGATATTAAATATTTACATAAAGTATAATTCCAATTTGATTCTAGCATGACCAAACCTTAAAATTTCATAAAAGCAAATAGTAAAGCAAAACATACCAAAAAGAGAAAAAATAAATTTCTACATGGGCTTGTTTAGAAGCAGCAGATGTGAGTCAGTAGATAGGGAGAAACTGAAGAAAGAGAGTAAAAATGACAGTTATAATAGTGGAAAGGAGTAGGGACAAGATCAAGGACACATATACAGAAGTTAGCCTTTGGAGAAAAGGGGAGGATATCTTCCTCCAAGAAAGGAGTGAAGGTAGAGATACTTAAGGAAGATGTCTGAATAAAATAAGATGAGGACAGGAAATGGCACAGTTCACAGCAAATATTGTCAAATATTTCCAGTGACATATGAAGTGAGAAACTTATGAAAGGGGAGGGGAGACTGTCACAGGAGGCCTGAGGGAAGGTGAGAAGAAGTAGCTACTATGGAGAGTGGAATAGGGAGTCAATTAGTGGGGAGCTGAATGATAGCCTTGCTACAGCAAGGATCCACTTGAGATTAGATAACAAATTTGTAGTGTATCCGGAGCAGTGTGCTGTCATGGCTCTCTTAGCTCCAGTCAGCAGCACATGAATAGGAGAGAAGAAGGCAGATGATGACAGCCACCTACAGATAAGGTTTGGCAAGGCAACAAGACAAAGGGATGAAGGACTTGAGTATAGAATCCTTGGTAAGGTAGACTTAAGTCACTAAGAGATTGAAATGTAGAAGAGAAAAGATTATAGTCAAGGTGGAAATGATGTCCTGGGGATGAAATGAAGATGAGGATATGGAGACTATGATGAAACCAAAGAACAGGATTGGGAATTGTTAAGCATAAAGAAAAATTGAATGATTAAAGATTTAAATCAGATAAACACATCTTGGAGTTTGTAAACATGAAAAAGAAATACTTGTGGGTAATGGCAAGATGAAGGTACAATCATCTGTGTAGATAGCTGAGGCAGAGCAGAAGGAATTATGGGAATTGAGAAAATTGAGTAACTGACAGTTGAGAGAGTATCAGTATGTATGTTGAAATTCTCTAGTATTAGGGTAGAAATAGAGGAGGAGAAAAAACCATTGAAAGGCAATTAACTCATTGAGGAAGGAAAGAGTATTCTTGTAGTCAATAGATAATGGCACACTGGGAGATATATTTGAATGGCATGAACATTAAAGGAAGAGAGATAGATGAAACAAAAAACATTTATTAATGAAAATGCATTTATTAAGTGCTAGCTATGTGCCAGGCACTGAGCTGAGTGCTAAGGATACAAAAACAAAGGGCAAGATGGCCCCTGCTCAGAAGATCACACTTTGATTAAGGGAGACAACACATGAGATACAATTCAGGTGCAGTATGAAGAAAAGGTCCCAAAGCGTTAGCATCCCAAAGAATAGCCAGGCCAGTGGGTCCACAGGCTCTGTTGTAGACAGGGTCAGTGTGTATCTGGGTATAGAGTCAAAGCTGTTGCTGAGGCCTGGGAGAGGGAGAGTGGCAGTAGGAGGCAGTGACAGGGGAAGATCTAAAGGTCCGGCATCAATAAAGTTGGTAACTTCCATTTATTGAAGACCCATGAGTGGTAAAGCAACCAGGATGGGTTCTGAGCAGTCCTTGATAGTGGAAGGATTAAAGGGGAAAGACAAAAGGGCCTAGTGCCTTAGTGGTGACAGATCTCCTTACCAATGAGAGAACCTAGAAATGCCAGTGTCATACCCCAATTCATAAATGTTCAAAGGATATGAAGAGAGAATTTTCAGGAAAAAAAATTAAAGCTATCTATAGCCACATGAAAAAGTACTCTAAATCACTATTGATTAGAGAGACGCAAATCAAAACAACTCTGAGGTACCACATTTCACCTGTCAGATTGGCTAGCCATGATAAAATAGGAAAATGATAAATGTTTGAGAAGATGTGGGAGAGTTGGAACACTAATTTATTGTTGGTGGAGCTGTAAACTGATCCAACCATTCTGGAGAGCAATTTGGAACTATGCCCAAAGAGGTACAAAAATGTGTATACCCTTTGAAGTAGCAATACTGCTTCTAGGACTGTATTCCAAAGATATCATAAAAATGGGAAAAGGTCCCATATGTACAAAAATATTTACAGCAGCACTTTTTGTGGTGGCCCTGAATTGGAAATGGAGGGGATATCCATCAACTGGGAATGGTTGAAAAAGTCACAGTATATGAATGTAATGGAATACCATTTTCTATAAGAAATGATGAGCAGGTAGACTTCAGGAAAGATTTATATGAACTGATGCTGAGTGAAATTACCATAACCTGGAGAACATTACCTACAGTAATAGCCACAGCGTTCGAGGACTATTTTTGATAGATTTAGCCCTTCACAGCAACACAAGGAATTAAGACATTTCCAAAGGACTCACATAGCAAAATGCCATCCACATTTAGAGAAGAACTATGGAGTTGGAATGCAGAATGAAGCAGACTATTTTCCCTTTTGTTGTGTTTTGTTTTGCTCATGATTTCTCCCACTAATCTTAATTCTTCTATGTAACATGACTAATGTGAAAATTAGTTTAATAGGAATGCATGTGTAGAGTCCATATAAAATCTGGATACCACGTTGGGGAGGGAGGAGACAAGAGGGGGAGAAAATCTGGAATTTATAGAAGTAATTTTTGAAAACTGAAAACAAATCAGTAAATTTGGGATGGGGGGAGGAGTGGGAAGGAAAAAAGAATTAGAATCTATGGAGTTGCCTATTAATTATGAAGGGACTGAGCAAAATCTGCTTTATGAATTAATAAAATATGTTTTGTACTGAGAAATGAGACAATTTCAGAGAATCCTTGGAACATGATGTAAAAGTAAAATGAGAAGAATAAGAACAAGTTATACAAGAACAACAATATCGTAAAGAAAACAACTTTCTAAAAAATTTAACTTTTTGTTTATCCCAATTAGAAGTAAAAACAATTTTAATTCTTTTTTTTAGTTTCAAATTCTTTCTGAGTTCTTTCTTTGGGGGTTCCAAATTCTCTTCCTCAATCCCTTCCCTACCTTATTGAGAAGGCAAGCAGTTTGACATAGGTTATACACATGTAGTCATGCAAAACATACTTTCATGTAAGTTACTCTGTGAAACAAAATACAAACAAAAAACAAAAAGAAAAATAAACAAAGTAAATAAAAAAAGAATCTTTGATCTGCATTCAGGCTCCACCAGTTCTTTCTTTCCTTTTAAAAATCATATTTATTTTTAATTTTCAATATTACTTCCATAAGATTTTGAGATTTGAATTTTCTTCCTTCCTTTTCCTTCCCCATCCCCAACAAAGTGTGCAATCTAATATAGACTCTACTTATACATTCATATTTAGCATATTTTCACATTAGGCATGATGTAAAACAAATTATAACTAATGGGAAGATCCAAAAGAAAGAAGAAACAAAACAAAACAAAAAAAGAAAGGACAGCAAATAGTATTCTCCCATCTGCATTCAGACTCCAAAGTTTTTTTCTCTGCATGTGGAAAGCATTTTCTATCATGAATCTTTTGGAATTTTCTTAGATCTTTGCATTACTGAGAAGAGCTAAGTCTATCAAGATCAGTCATCATACAATGTGGCTGTTACTGTGTACAATGTTCTCCTGATTCTGCTCATTTCACTTTCCATCAGTTCATCTAAGTCAAGAATTTTCTGAAAGCATCCTGCTCATGGTTTTCAATAGCACAACAGTATTCCATCACAATCACATACACCACGACTAGCTCAGCCATTCCCCAATTGATAGACATACTCTCAATTTGCAATTCTTGGCAATAAAAAGAACTGGTGTAAATATTTTTGTACATATAGACCTTTTTCCTTTTTATTTGTATTTTATATTTATTATTTTATGTATTTATTTTGCACGTATTTCTTATTTTTTGCTATTTCTTTTCATTTATTTATTGTGTATTTATTTCTTTTTATTTATTTTTTCATTCATACCTGGTAGTGGTATTGTTTGGTCAAAGGGCATGCATAGTTTTATGGGTCTTTGGCTATAAACTTCTCTCCACAATAGTTGAATCAATATAAATTTTCACCAGTAGTGAATTAGTGTTTTAATTTTCCCACATCCCATTGAATATTTGACATTTTCCTTTTCTGTTATATTAGCTAATCTTACAGGTATGTGATGGTAGTGGAGCGTTGTTTTAATTTGTAATTCTCTAATCAATAGTGATTTAGAGTATTTTTTTCATGTGACTATAGATAGCTTGGATTACTTTGTCTGAAATCTGCCTGTTCATATCACTTGACCATTTATCAGTTGAGGAATGGCTCCTATTTCTATAAATTTCACTCAGTATTCTATTTTGAGAAATGAGATCTTCATCAGAAAAACCTGCTTTAAAAAGTCTGCCCCTCCACAACAATGATTATCAACTATGTAGTTCCCTCTGTCCTATTTTTCTCCTGCTTATTCTACCCTCTCTCCTTTCACTCCATCCATTCTCAAAAGTGTTTTGCTTCTGACTTTTACCTCTGCCAATCTGCCCTCCCTTCTATTAGCACCACCCCTCCTTTCTCAGTCTCTTCCCCTCCTACTTTCCTGTATGGTAAGATTGATTTCTACACCTAAGTAAATATGTATGCTATTCCCTCTTTGATCTAATTCTGTTGAGAGTAAGGTTCACGAATATCCCTATCCCCTTCCCCTATCTTTTTCTTCATTGTAAAATCTCTTTTGACCTTCTTTATGTCAGATAACTTACCCCATTCTACCTTTCTTTTTCACCTTCTCCCAGAACACTCTTTTTTCTCACTCCCTAATTTTATGTTTTACATAATCATCCAACCACATTCAACTCACACCAGCACTTTCCGTCTATGTATAATCCTTCTAACTTCCTAACTTTCCTAATAAGGAGAAATTTTTAGGAGTTACAAGTATCATCTTCCTCTGTGGGAATGTAAACAGTTTAGCCTTATTGAATCCCTAGTGATTTCTCTTTCCTGTTAAACCTCTTTATTTGAAATTCAAATTTTCTATTCCACTCTAGTTTTTTTAATCAGGAATGCTAGAAAATCCTATATTTCATCAAATACCTATTTTTTCCCTTGAAGGACTATACTCATTTTTGCTAGGTAAGTTATTCTTGGTTATAATCCTAGCTCCTTTGCACTTAAGATCATCATATTCTAAGTCTTTTAATAAACTAATGTTTAATATACAAACTACTAACTCTCATGTTATCCTGTCTGTGGCTTCACTATATTTTGTTTCTTTCTGGCTGCTGGCAGTATTTTCTCCTTCACCTAGAAGCTCTTGAATTTGATTATAATATTCCTGGAAGTTCTCATTTTGGGATCTCTTTCAGGAAGTGATCAATGATTTTTTTTCCATTTCTATTTTACCCTCTGGTTCTAGAATATCCAGGCAATTTTTCTCCATAGTTTCTGGAAAGGTGATGTACCTAGCATCTTTTTTTGATCATGAATTTTCATGTAGTCCATTTCAAAATTTTCTCTCCTGAATTTATTTTCCAGGTTAGTTGTTTTTCCAATGAAATATTTCACATTTTCTTCTATTTTTTTCATTCTTTTGATATTGTTTTGCTGTTTCTTGAAGTGTCATATCTCATGAAGTCATTAGCTTCCACGTGCTTAATTCTAATTTTTAAGGAGTTATTTTATTCAGTGAATTTTTATACTTTCTTTTCCATTTGGCCAATTCCACTTATCAAGGCATTCATCTTTTCATTGGATTTCTGTGCCTCTTTTGCCATTTGGCCTCTTCTGGTTTTAAGGTTTTTAATTATTTTCTTCAATACTTTCTGTGCCACTTTTATCAAACTGTTGACTCTTTTTTATGATTTTCTTGCATTGTTATCGTCTCTTCCCACTTTTCCTCTACCTTTCATACTTGATTTTTAAAATCCTTTTTGAAATCTTCCATGGTCGGGAGCTAATTCATATTTTTCTTTGAGACTTTGGATGTAGAAATTTTGACTTTATTATCATCTGAGTTTGTATTTTGATCTTTTGCTGTTTGCTTATTTTCCATTTACTCTTTACTTTTAACTCTATGCTCTGCTTGCAAGGTGGAGGGGGCAGTGTCCCAAGCTATAGGGTTTTTTTTTTTTTGTACAGATGTTTTCAAAGGTAATTCTGGGGACCTGTAAGTTTTCAGTTCTTCCAAGGTGGTATGATCTGAGGATAGGAATGTTTACTACTCTCCTGTACTATGCCCTGCTCTGTCAGTGAACACAAGCATTTTTTTCCCACCCTGGACCAATCCCAACTCCCCTGAGACCACAAGTTTTGGTATGCTCATGTTCCTCCTTGCTATGGGACTAAGACCCAAGACTGTGACTCAGATCTAAGAATGATTAATTCAACAGAGTTCTATTCCCAGTGCCAACAAACGGGCCCCTGTAATCTCCTTCTAACTGGTTGTTTGACCCTTTTGTCATCTGCAAGCTAAGAGGTTTGGAAACTGCCACTGATGCCACTAATTCCATTATCCCCAAGGCCTACCGCTGGTTTTCTAGGGTAAGGCCTAATCTGGACTGTGCTCCACTCACATCTTGGTGCAAGTGACCTTTCCTACAAAACTTCTAAATTGTTGTGGGCTGGAAAATTAATTTACTATGTCTTTTTGTGAATTCTGCTGCTCTAGAATTTGTTTTAGCCTTTATTTAAAGGTATTTCAAGTGGTTTGGGGGAGAGTTCAGACAAGCTGCTGCTTTTTGCCACCATCTTGGCTCTGCCTTCCAAGACAACTTAAGACTTATAGATTCTGATCAAAGATCAATCACATTTCCAACGAAGCATGTTACTCACATGCAGTAACAGAAGCTATGTGATACAGTGAATATCCACCGGGCTTGGAGACTCATCTTCCTGCATTCAAATCTGGTCTCAAACATGTACTAACTATATTACCCTGAGCAAGTCACTTAACCCTGTGGGCCTCAGTATGCTCATCTCTGAAATGAGTTGGAGATGGAAATGGCAAGACACTCCAATATTTCTGCCAAGAAAACCCAAATGGGGTCACAAAGAGTCAGGCATGATTCATACGACTGGATGAAAAGTAACAGACTCAACATGTAGAAAGAGACTTACATTTCTGGACATGATTACTATGTGGATTTGTTTTGTTTGATTGTTAAAAGCATTTTTTCCTCACTTTTTTTTTTTAAACTGAGCACAGAAGGGTTTCGGGAGGATTATAATATTGATGAAAAAAGAGGACCATTGAAATATCTTTTTAAATAGAAGAAAGTTTGAGCAGAAGCATAGACAAGCAAGATGTTTTTGACAGTAACATGGAATTTATTATTTTTTTACAGCAAGGGTTGTCATGGTTACATATATAATCCTCTTTTTCTGTTATGATGTTTATTTGGAAATGCTTATGGGGAGGAGGGTGTTTAATAGGCTCAGATTTAAAAAATTAGAAGGAAAAGAAGAGATTCTTTAGTACAAGACACTCGGGGAGGTATCTGAAAAGACAAAGCTTGAACCACCCCAGGGTTAAAGGGGAGAAATACATCAAATACACCTCAGTCAATTTTGCTGACAATATCAAATATTTAACTGAGGGAAGAGTGACAACAGGGCCACTCCTTGGAACATAATCAGAGTTATCTTTTGTGATTCCAGTCAACCCCATGGAAGTTTTGAGGCTTGCTTCCAAACTTAATGATTCAACAGCTGAAAACCATGGACATTTGACAAGATAACCCCCAACAAAAGGAGAGTTGACACAAGCCTAGGCTTGTTGTATCAGCAGACCTGTTCTGGGAGATGTTTCGAAAATAAGGCTAATGAGTGGTTTAGACAGTAGAAAGTTGAGATGAAATGTAAAATGCTTAATAAGTAATCCTTCACACTGTTTTATGTTCACATGAGGTTTAATTGTCAGTGTCCCAACATGTTGTAATAGTAGTTATAAGTCGAGTTACTTAATCATGTTTTAAGTTTGCGTTTCTTAATTGTACGCTTTTGAGTATTCCATGTTTAGCATTCTTGTTGTGTATAAGAAATTAATACCTGTCCTATACCTTATTTATATTGCACATTGAATACTTTTGTACTTATCTCATTTGGGGAACCCTAGAAGTGAGCTTGAAACTAAAATTTTAATACTCTGACACCAGACTGCTGAGTGGGGAATAGGTAATAAAGAGTATTAGAAAAGGGAACCTAATTCATATTGGTTACAAGTCTAGCTTCTCCATGACTGAAGCTGGCCCAAAAGGCATGCCAAAGTTCAGAAAGAAGGGCCTCTTAGTGAAGAAGGAAGCAGTACAGAACTCAAACCCCTTAAAGCTGAATGGATTGTTCATCTTCTTTGCTGAGATTATACACCAGTAGGGAAGGTGTTATTAAATAATAATAGCTCACGTTCCTATAAAAGTTGATAATTTACAAAGTGTTTTTTCCTTGAAAGAACCCTGAAAGATTAATAACACTATTATTTTCATTTTCCAGATAATGAAATTGAGACTCAGAGACTGAGTGACTTGCCCAAGGTCTCACTAGCTGGTGTCAGAGCTTAGATCCTTAGGTCTTCTCTCTCCAAGTCTTATGCCTCTGTAAGGGGAAAATTATATTTTAAAGTATAATGTTATAGAAATTTGTTCTAACAAACAATATGCAAGTTTGGTCATTTTAATCACAGAATCCTAACTGGTTAAGATACACTAAGGGTATAGAGATACTCTGTGACCTCTGTGACCTCTCTAGGATCATAGTAATCAATTAATAATTGTATGATTTCTTTTTCTCTTTGTCTGGATTTGTTAGTTTCCTTCTCAGTCACCAGATATTGACTGAGTATCTATTCTGTACTCAGAACTATGCCAGGGGCAGAAGAAATATGAAATACAGTATCTGACGCAGGAAGTTCACAGTCTAATTTGGGATCCAAGTATAGTATGTAAAAACTAATAGTGAATAGTAAAAGATAACACATAATGAAATTATATATTGTATAGTATAGAGGGTGATTACCATAGAAATTAGGAGGAAAGAAAAATGAGTGGATAGGGAAAATCTTCATGGAGAAACGGGCTTTGAAGGATGGCTAGGATCTTGACCAAGAGGGGAAAAGGAAAGGCATCAGGAAAAAGCATGAATTAAGCACAGAGTCATGAATGAACACAGTGTGATCATGAGAGTATAAAGAAACACATTTGACTTGCATGCAAAGGACACTGGGGAATAAAATCAATTTGGATAGCACAATGATTCTAGACTATACAAGGCATAAAAGCCAGACAAAAAAAAATAAGATTGGATATAGTAAGAAACAGGGAATTAGTCCACATTCAAATACAAAGTATTTGAAAGTGCTAATAACTTAAAACTTCACTAAGACTTTTGGAACACCCACTAGGACATTTAGTGTCATAGAATTTTGGAGTTGAAAGGAAACTTGGAGTTCACAGACTCCAAATATTATAGATGCAGAAAGTGAGTCTCACAAGAAGTTCAGTGATTTGCCCATGGTCACACAGTTACTGGGAGCAGAACTTTAGTCCCTTGACTGCCAATCTCTTTCTACCAAAATGCCGGAAAACTGAAATGCTGTTGAGTTGGGTTCAACTCTTTGTGAACCTCATTTGAGTTTGTTTGGTTTTTGATAGAGATATTGAAGAGGTTTGCCCTTTCCTTCTCTACATCACTTTACAGATGAGGAAACTGAGGCAAACAGGGTTAAGTGACTTGACCAGGGTTACATAGTTAGGAAAGGTCAGAAGCTAGATTTTAAATCAAGAAGATAAGCCAAGAACAGGGAGCTGTTTTGTTCAGTCATTCAGTCTTGCCTGACTCTTTGTGACCCCATGAACCTATCCATGGGGTTTTCTTGGCAAAGACACTGGAGTGGGTTTGCCATTTTCTTCTCCAGTGTGTCCCTATTTTATAGGTAAAGAAATGAGGCAAATAAGGGTTAAGTGACTTGCCTAGTAAGTGTCAGAGATCACATTTGATCACTTTAATCCTCTCTACTGAAACACAAAGAAGACTTTTCCTATGACAAGTTTTTTAAAAAATTATTTCTGTCTTTTTGTGGTCTATATCACAATTATTTCTCAATGTTCCCCCTCCCATTGCATCATCTTTACAATAATAAGAGAAAAATTAAACAAAGTCAACTAATTAAGTGATGACATCTGAAAACATTATTAGCAACACTCAAGTCCCAAATTACCATAACCCTCTACTGAGGAGAAAGAGGTATGTTTCATCATCTGTTGTCTGGAACCAAGATTATAGCTGATCTTATTTTGACTATCTTTTATTACTATTATTTGTTCCTTTAAGATAGTCACTGCTAGAGTGTTCTATTTCTGCTTTCTTTGTTCTACATCCATTCATACTAGTCTACACTAATTTTTCTGAATACTTATTTGCTTTTTTATGACATAACAATGTTCTGCTATATTCACATGCCACCATTTGTTCAGACATCCCCTCAGACAAGGGCATCCACTTTGTTTTCCAATGTTGATTTTTAAAAATCCAGGTCTAACCTGTCCATGAATTGAAATAGTGGATCACTAGACAAAATGAAGACAAAATTTCTCCCATGGACTAAAAATGATGATTCAAATGAAGCTTAGTTACTCACTATTTATTAATCTAATCAATTTAGTGAAATGTTTGGAGAAGTTGGAAACAATTTAATTGGCATTCAATCTTCTAAGATGACAGGACAAATAAAATGAAACTGGAACACTTTATGTAAACAATTCATTTGGTCTCTTTTTCTTCCTTCTTCCATTCCTTTTCATTCCTGTTAACAATATGAAGGCCTAAAGTTTCAGGCAAAGAAAGTATGGTTCCATCACTGAAGCAGCCCTCACTTTTAGTGAAAGAGGACAGGAACTCTATGCACGGGACATATATATCCATATTCATTATATAAATATCCATCATACCTGACTCAATATTCACCAAGTAGCAAATACTCTGGCAAGAACCACTCTGGAGGTATTGGATGCAGTAGCCTTGACTTCCTATGACAGTATGCCTTGTTCTTCCTCATCTGAAAGGATGGAAGAAAATACCCGTTCACCAAGAAAGTAAGCTTCTTTATTTTTTTTCCCCTTTGGGAGCATTTTTATAGCCAATTACTTGCCTTTTGAGTCCTTTTTCAAGAGGAGGATATATTCTGGGGACCTGTAAGTTCTCAGTTCCTCCAAGGTGGCACAATCAAGAGAGAGGAGTTTACTCTTCTCCTGGCCTGTGCACTGGTCTGGGAGCAACCAAAAACTTTTCTGTCCAGAAACTGCAGGTAGTAGAATCCCCTCTCCATAGCCACCACCAGCTCCATCAAGCCACTGGCTCTCCTCCTCACACCAGGGCCCAGCTCAAGGATGGGATTCAGATCAGCTACTCAATTCTCCCAGGAGCTTTAGGCATAGGGCTCCAAAAATGGATGCTGCCACTGGCAGGGCCAGGCCATGTTCCCTTCTCACCTAGATGAAAAAGCTTTCTCATTGACCTTTGAAGCTTTCTTTAGCATTTGTGTGCTGAGGGATCTGAGAACTGCCATTTCTGCTGGGAATTCTGCCCCCGAGGCCTGTTCTGGCCCTGTTTCTGCCGAGTGCTGAACAGCCAGGATTCGGCTGGGCTCCATGGTCTGCACTCTGCTCCAAGTCCCGTACCATAGACATTTCCAGGCTACCTTGGGCTGGAAATCTCTTTCACTTTATCATTTTGTGGCTTCCACTGCTCTAGAATGTGTTTACAGTTATTTTTTACAGGTATTTTATGGACTGTGGAGGAAGAGCTAGAGTATATGTATCTTTGTACTCTGCTATCTTGACTCTAGCTGGCAAGAAACACTCTGAAACCAGATAATGCTTCAGTCCCATTATCAAAGCTACTATTTTAAGAAAAAAAAACAGTGATGATACTCATGGCTAATTTTGGTAGTAGAGATTCTAAGTAGCTAAAAAGTTCTATAACCTTCCAACCAACAACAAAGAAATGATAGAAACATTATAACACTTTCATTGTCCCATTTCCATGAATAAGATTCTATAGGTATTTTGAAAATCAGAGTGTATGATTGTTTTATGTCCTCTAAAGTAAACATAATTAAAAGAGTCTGATCAGAGAATGTGAAAGGGAGACTTAGGATGTACTGTAAGATAGCTACATGGCACAATGGATAGAAAGCTGGAGGCAGAGTCAAGGAAATGAGTTCAAATTCTACTTCTAATACTTTTAATCTGTATGACTCAGGTCAAATGACTCAAGCCCTTTATGCCAAAGTTTCCTCACCTATAAATAATAATTGTTTCTACTCCCCAGGGTTGTTGTGAGGAAGGGCTTTGTAAATCTTAAATCATTGTTTACATACCTTTGTTTAAATTACCTCTGACTAGACCAGGAGGTAGGGAACCTGAGGCCTCAAGGCTACATGTGGTCTTCTAGGTCCTCAAATGTGACCCTTTGACTGAATCCAAATTTCACAGAACAAATCTCCTTAATGAAAGGATTTATTCTTTAAAATTCATACACAGTCAAAAGGCTGCACTTGAGACCTAGAAGGCCATATGTGGCCTTGAACCTGTAGGTTCCCAACCCCTGGTCTTGATGAACATGGACAGTTAGATGGCTTAGTCAATAGAGACCTGAATTCAAATTCAGTCTTAAGACACTAAATGTATGATCCTTGGCAGTAACGTAACCATTTACCTCATTTTCCTCAAGTGTAAAATGGGGAAAACTGGAGAAGGAAATGGCAAACTGCTTCAGTATTTTTGCCTAGAAAACTGCACAGGGGTAACAAAACATTAAGTATGACTGAATGACTCAACCACAACAACAAATTCGAACATTATGAGTCAGCTTTAGCATGACATGGAGAAAAAAATATTGGATGTACAGTCAGAACATAGGTTTGTGTTGACTTCATCAGTTCCATGTTGTAATATTTATAATGTGCTTACTATGTATGGTTCTGGGATAGGCCTTTGGGGTACAAAGACAAAAATGAAAAAGAAGCTGTAGCAACAAGGAATATACATTCTACTAGGGGATATAGTATTCACGCAGAAAAACAAAAAACTAAAATAATTCAAGGAAAGAGAAAACATTAACAAGGGGGAACAGAAGAAACAATATCCTATGAGAAGTCAGTAATAATACCTGTTCTTTCTTACGAAAAAATCACTAAAGAAAAGCTATTATTTCTTCATAGTCACATCTTAATTATTCATCCGAAGCTTATCTCCAGTATTCATAGCAATGGTAAGACTTGCCTTCAACTTTTGGTTGAATTATCACCCCTTTCCTGTCAGCTTTCCATTGACACTCTCTCTATTTAGTCATTCTCTTGTGTTTATCTTCAGCCCAGAAAGAACTGGGAAGCAAAGATTTATGAAAAGAGTTAATGAATTCCCTACCCAGGACCCCTGGAAGGGATAAACAAGTAAGACAAAACAAAGACAAAGAAGGACCTGATCCTCTTAGGCTGATGCTTAGATTCACTTTCATAGGTGATGAAACTAAATGAAGTCAGAGGGAGGCAAGAAAAAACGCAACCAGAGGACAAAATATGAGGAAGCTGGAAATTTTTCCAGTTCATTTCATATTCTGTCTCTATGATTTTGATTCATTCAGCATTCAACCAATATTTTATTTATAGAGCACTTCTTGTCTGTACAGAGCTTGCTAGAATCTAATGGATAATTAAAAAAATAAAAGCAGTCCTAGACATAAAGGGGTTTAAAATTGAGCGAAGGATATGAGACAAACGATATAAAAAATTAAAGAATAATACTATCTACATGATTATGTAATAACAAAAATAATAGCTAACATTTATATAATTCTTTAAAGTTTCAAAAACTCTTTACACTTAATTTCTCAGTCTACCCTCACAACAATCCTGAGAGGTAGATACTAATATTATCCCCATTTTATAGATGAGGAAACTGATGCAGACAAAGGTTATGTCACTTGCACAGATCACACAGCTGGTAAATGTCTGAGGCAGAAACTGAACTGGAATCTTCAGACCTTGAGTCTAGCACGCTATCCACCTAGTAGCTTATAGTAGCTTATAGTCACCTAAAACTTATGTATAGACTACAAAGTCTATACATAAGAACTAAGGGAACATAAACCAAGGAAACATTCAACATGGAATATGTCTAGGATTGATTATTTCTTGAATAAAGTAAATCTTAATCTCAAAAGAAATTACAGACAAAAACTGTCAAAGTTCTGCTATGCAGAGGTGGGAATTCTAAGAATAGAAGGCTGATTGCAGGCACAATAGGATGTTTGACACATGACTAAAAAGAGTTGGACCCATTATATAGTGAGATTAAGGGATACCCCATCAAGAAATCAAAAGGAAAACCTCAAGAACAGTGGATAGACATTGTACAGAGGATTTAAAGGAGGATATAGATAATAAACACACAAGATGGGTTGTGATCTACACTGTTTGAAGAAGTAACTTCATAGATGAGATTAATGATTTTTAAGAGTAATACATACATATGTATATATATTAAGAGGGGGAGGTGAAGGAATCAGGGTTAAGTGACTTGCCCAAGGTCACACAGCTAATAAGTGTCAAGTGTCTGAGGTCAAATTTGAATTCAGATCCCACTGATTCCAGGGCTGGTGCTCAATTCACTGCATCATCTAGCTCACCATGAGTAAAAAAATATATATATATATTTTATATATTAATATATATATTAGAATTATCCAAATTAAGAGAAAATACAAAAATGAAATTACTTTGGATTATCTGTTACATTGCTTTCCCTTTCCTATATTCTCTTCCACTACCTCCACCAAAGACACAGATAATGAAGAGTTGCTTATATTGAGAATTCTAACACAGGATAATTCTATAGAAATCAAGGTAGATGTATAATCAAATCATCTTGAATACTTGAGTGTCTCTTGCTGACATTCCATTATAAAGTAAAGTGATTTGGTCACTTAAAAATTTAAGTGTAGATTTTTACTAACTGTAAATATACTGCATGATAGCCACAGCATCTTAAGGATTTTTAAAAGTAAAGAAGTGGTAATTGCTGATACTAAGAAAAGACAAGTGGATAGAGTACTGGACTTGGAAACAGGAAAACTCATCTTTAGGATTTCAAATCCAGCCTCAGACACTTTTTAGCTATGTCATCCTGGGCAAGTCACTTAATCGTTTGCCTCTGTCTCCTACTCTGTAAAATGAATTAGAGAAAGAAATGGCAAACCATTCCAATATTTCTGCCAAGAAAACCCCAAACTGGGTCACAAAGGATCATACTTGACTGAAAAAGAAAAGACCTGAACCCTTGATTTGGGGAGACTGGTTTTCAAAGTTATCAGGATAGGCACGATCCCACTGACTAAAATTCTACAAAAGAAATCAAAATGAAATTCAGACATTGCAAACACAAATTATTCTAATAATGAAGAAATGGGTAAATTGTCTCTTTAAAGAGAACTGATGGTACTACACAAGGAACTCATTAATGAGTGGAGATTTTAGAAAACTATATTTAGGAGATGAGAGCAAGGACTACTGTCATTTAGTTAGATCTTTGAGGTTTGCAAAGAAAGCACTTTAATGTACGTTCTCATTTGATCATCACAATGACCCTGTGAGGTATAACATCCCCATTTTACAGCTGAGGAAAGTGAGGCCCTGAGGTTGCATGACATAAGCATTAAAGGCAAACCTCAAAATCAATTTTCTCCTGACTCACAATTTGTTGCTCTTTCAGCTTCAGTGTGATGTTCTACATGGTTCTACTTCACTTAAATCAATTCACTTGCAAGTCAAGACATCACCCTCCTGATGTCACTGATACTCTTCAAGAATGAAGGATGAAGAATAGATGCCTATCAGGCTGCTTGGGTAACTGGGGATGAATGTAGAAGAGTGTCATCATCCTGTGAGATTGTCAGGAGCGGAAATGTTAATAGGTTGAAGTTTGAGGGAGAAAATGCTAAAGACAACGAGAAGAGCTTCACTGGAGAAACAGTGGCAAGAGGAATTAGAGGGTTAGGGCCACTACCTAGGATAACTTGGATCATTCAAAGATCTTTCCAAAAATGCAAAGAATGAAAATTTCAATAGCACTGGAGATGGGTAAACATTTAACTTATTTTGAAAACTAGGCAGAAGATGTATTCTTCAAATTATATGTTTGATTTGTATTCCTGGAAAAATTTCAGAATCTATCATTAAAGGGGTGGCTTTAGAGTACGCAAGAAGATACAACATCCAGGTTTAAAAAAATGATTGCACCAACACAAGGTAGGAGAAATATAGCTACATAAAATGTTCATGTGAAAAAGAGAGGGCTATTTTAGTGGAGAGCAGCCTTGATATGAGTTGACAGCTCTAAAAAGGCTAATGCAGAATACAGTCTTAGACTGTGTTAATAGAAACACAGTGTCTAGAAAGAAGGATGTGACTGTCTCAACACACTTTGCCTTGCTTGGACCACATCTGAAGTACTGTATTCAGCTCTTGGCACTATGATTTAGTTAAGGACAAAGATAATAAGTTGGAAAACATCCATGGAACAGTAATGAAGATGGCAAGAGGACACAAAATTATGCCATATAAATATCAACTAAAAAGAACTAGGAATGTTTAGCCTGGAGAAGAAAAAATAGAAAGGATGTGATCACTGCCTTCAAATATTTGAAGGGCTGCCATGTCACAAGAGGTATTTGACTTGTTCAGCGTTGCCCCAGAAGGCAAAACTAGGACCTGGATGTGGAAGTTGAAAAGAAGCATATTCTTGGCTACTACGAAGGAAAAAAATTCCCAAATAATTATAGCTCTCCTTAAATAGAGTGGGGCTTTTTCAGGTGGTTGTGGGTTCCTCCCTTAATGGAGATCTTCATACAGAGGCTAGATGACCATTTTGGGAGGAAGTTATAGAGGGTATTCTTGTTTGACTTAGGGGTTCAGATAGGTGAGGTTTCCTAAAACTCTGAGATGCTATTCCATTCTGAGCCATACCTTGCTTAATTAAAGTGGGAAGTCAAGAAATAAAGTTTATAGTAACCAAGAATCACTTTACCAATATCCTTTATTTGTGGGAATCTAATTTTTTCCCCTAAATTAGTAGGCTTCTACCCAAATGCCTGGTATAGCTATAAATCATAGAAAAGCACAATCACAAAAAAGTAAAAATTGCAAATGACTCAAAAGAAAGCAGAAAGATGTGTGGCAGGTATAAGTAGGATGAAACTTATTGCCAAAGATAACTTTTACATGAACATCAGATTTGCAGTAAAAGGAACTGGCCTGGAATCCTGGCTTTCCTTGGCTATATAAGTTTTGGCAGGTTATTTGGCCAACCTATACCTCAGTTTCCTCACTTGTAAAATGGGGAAGGGCGAATGGGTCAGATGGACTCTGAACTTTTCTTTCAAATCCAAATCTTGGGTCTAAACAAGAGGAGAGTCTTTGTGCCTGACATTGACTATACACTTTGGTAATTCTTAAAAAATATAGATTGGTCTCAGTTTCCTTACCTGTAAAATGAAAAGGTTGGATTAGATGATTTCTAAGGACCCTCTCCAGCTCTAAATTCTACTAATTCTAAAAATGAGAAGTATATAAATATTTATTGGCATTGCTTTTGTAACACAGATGAATGAATATTTTGGTTAATCATGATGCCTGGTATTCTTCTAACACCAGAAAATAAAAGAACTATCTTGCCCCTTTTCTTTCTTGCTGACTTTTCTTTCTTCTTTCTTTCTTGGTTTTCAGTGTAATATTGCATCACTCTTTAGGAAAGAAATCCTGCGTCTGCCCCTGCCCTTGCACATATAAGGCTGTGTTTAGAAAGTGAAGACCTAAAGAAAGAAACAGACAGTAGGGCCATGAATAAGTAAGTTAAGCAGCTATGAATTTCTTTCATATGTCATTTTTGCTTTTAGCAGCTATTTGACAGTACCTATATTTAGATTCAACCTTGAAATTCAATGTGGCACTTCAGGGAATACAATTTGGCCTGGGAAAGTTTCTTCCCTTAAAGTGAGTTTCCTTTTATTCTCCTAAATATTAGATCTAGAATGATGACCCATCCACATTCCTTTAAATGCTTTACAAGGATTCAACTTATTTACCTTGGTCAAAATAGGAAAGAGTCTGGGATATCTTCAATTCCTTAGCTACCTTTTCCTTTGAATAAACAACACATACTTGGATCTTTCACTTGATGCATTCATGAAGGAATTTTAATGGAAAGAGTCTTCTCTATAAGTAAAGGATTAGGGGAAAGAAGTATAGAAGCAAATTGTATTGTACTATGAGTCTAAGTACATTGAAACTTGCCAATGGTGTTATGTCTATAAACAAAATCTGTGAAGAACTCTGTGTGAAAAGTAAAACAGGAAAAGATCTCCCCCTTTGCTTTTTTCTTGGCCCATCAAGTAAAAATCCAGAATTTGTCAATGAAACTGAACAGAAGTGAATTTAAAATTGTTGTCCAGTGTCAATCTTCTCCCTGAAAGCACTCATTCCTTTCATATGTAGTTAATATGAGTAACAAGTCTGGTCTGGAAAGCTTGATGTGTTTAGAATCAAAGACATTAGTTGTACTGTTTATGCTACAATGATCAAATATGGACCTTGAGACCAGAGGGATGTAAGCAACTGAACAGCTGGTTTCTCTTCTTACTGAAATATCATCATTGAATTGAGACAGAGACCGTTTATATATATCATTGAGATTTGTCAGTACTTTCTCTTTTTGTCATACTTTTTTGTCTCCACCTACTCATGTATGCACATTCATATGAGTGAGCATGGGTACACACACATACACACCACACATACATATATACAAAGAAATCTTTTACCTTACATAGAGAAGTCAGTATTGTAGGCAGAAGATCTGAATTTGAATTCAAATTATGACTACCTGTCTTTCATTCTCTGTGCCTCATTTTCCTCATTTGCAAAAAGGAGGGGTTAGAATAGATGACATATAAAGTCTCTTTCAGTTCTCTCTTTGAAGATTTCCAGGAAAAAAAGAAATCATATCCTAAGGCAACTAATTCTACATTTGGACAGCTCTAAATGTAGACAAGACATTTTCCCCCGTGTGAGTCTACAGTTGCCTCTTTGCCACTGCTACATATGACTTCAGGTTCTATCCTCTAGTGCCAAAGAGAATAACTCATTTCTTCTCGATATGATAGATCTTCAAGTACTTGAATTCAGCTCTTACTTATGCCTCGCCACCCCTTCTCCAGGTAAAATGTCCCCATTTCCTTTCATCAATGTACAAATGGCACAGACTTAAGGTTCTTCATAATCTTGCTTACCCTGGACAGTAGCCAGCTCACCAATGTCCTTCTGAAACCATGATACCCACAACTAAAAACAGTCCTTCAACATGAGGACTGACAAGTATAGAGGATAGTGGGAATATTGCCTTCATATTTGTAGAAGCCTAAATCCCAAGATCACATTAGTTTTTCATCTGTCACATCACACTGGTGATTCGTATTGAATTAAAAGTTCACTAAAACTCCAAGATCGCTTTCACAACAACTACTGTTACCATCTTCCTTGATCTTATCTTTGTGAAGTTGATTATTTACATCCATGTACAACACTTTACATTTATCTCAATGTAATTCCATCTTAATAGATTCAGTGCAATACTTAAACATGCCTTAATAGATTCAGTGCAATACTTAAACATGCCAAGAGACTTTTAGATCCTAATCTGTCAGTCAGAATATCTCTTTCAGATCTGTGTCATCTGAAAATCTGATAAGCATATCATTTGTGCCTTTGTCAGGGAGTGGAAATTAACTTACCTGGAATGAAGATTTTCTCAGAGTTCTAAGAGAAGTAATTACTCTCACTCAAGAATTCTGAGATAGTTGTTGCCATTTGAATATTGCAAATTGGAATATCCTGGAGTGATAATGGACACCAGAATGTTCTATGATTATGAGACAAATATTAATTTATCAGATTATAGACAGAAGATGAGAATGTGATGACTAAGAACCTTCACAAAACTGATCCAAAGTCTGATTCAAGAAAGCTGAGAGAAAGACACAGATAGAGACAGAAACACAGAAAACAGTCAGATCTAGTTCAGTTAAGCTGGAAGCTGCAGGTGATGAATAAAATGATTCAACTAGAGACTTCCTTCTATAATGACATGGAACCGTTAATAACCACTCTTTGAGGCTGATCAAGCAAACTGTTTTGAATTCATCTGAGTATATTATTATATAATCCATGTATCTCCATTTATTCCACTAAATAGTAGATATTTTATCAAAAGCTTTGTTAAAATCTGTGTAAACTATATCCATAGCATTCTCCTCATTCACTAGTTTAGTAATCTTGTCAAAAAGGGTAAAGCGATTAATCTGACTTGATGTGATGAAGCCATGCAGGCTCTTTGTAATCATCACTTCCCTATCTAGATGTTCTCTAACAACTCCTTTAATGACCTATTTTAGAATTTTCTCAGGTATCAAAGTCAAAGTTAAGTTGATTCTCTGTACTGTTATGCCTATTTATATAAATTGGTGTATGTAACAAACTTGATATATGTTGATAATCTTGAAGTTAATAGAATAGCCGGGCAATACATAAAATGCTCTAAAATTTGAATGACTATTCTATTTTGTGTTTTTCTTTTCCCTATTGGTAAAGACAAATGAAATCAGTATCCCCATATTATTTATTTTAGAACATATAAATACAAAGAATTATATAGTATTTGCAAACATGTAATTAAAAGGAAGTGGGTTAAATTTCAGCTATTTCCCTTCAAATTAAAATAATGTACATTAAAAATTACAAGAAAATTAGGCTTCTTGACTCAGAAACAAATATAGAAAGAAGCTGTGACTCATTTTTACCAATGTTCTATTCCAGAAAGTTAAAAACAAGGCCTGTGGAGCAAAGGTCTGAGCAAAAGTGCCCTAACATCTTTTTTTTGTGCTGGGGGTGGGGGAATATCAATTACTCAGAAGGGTGAGACCAAAAAGGAGAGGCAAATGGCAGGGGAAACATCTACAACCCAAACACCTAATAAAGAAATAATCTGAACTGCATACTAAACTTTAAAACCAGGAGAAAATCTAAACTATAGTTCAGTGACTGAAACAGGGTTATTTGAGAAACACATGTACTCACTAAGGCACCAAAGAGGCTATCAGAGGGAAACAATAAAGAGGGGCCCCCTTAGAAATTTTACCGCTGCTTTGGAATTTTTATGACATTTCATTTCAAGCAACGTTAAAGTAAATAAGAAAGATGCACTATTACCCATTCTGGCTCAAAGAATTATTGCAGAAATAGTACTGGGTTGAGAGTACTGGTCTTATCTGTTTGCAGTCCATTAGGTCCCTTAGAAAGAGTAATAATTTTATTTCTGGTAGAGGAAGCTAGAAGTCACAGCAAAAGAAGAAAGTTTCCACCTGAGAAGTCTGGGATAATTAAAATGACTCATCATGTGTATTTGGCTAAGACTCCTCAGCTTCTCCCTTTCTAGGACCCACCCCCACCACACCCCCCACCAGCTGGTCATTTTTAAAGTACCTTAAGATTCCAAACTAGAATATAGGTATATGTGTATGTATGTGTGTGTGTGTGTGTGTGTGTGTATACATAATATTGTACATATATATACGTATATGTGTGTATATTTACATGTATGTGTGTATACATATGTATATATCTGTTGTTCTTTGGTCATTTTAGTCATGTCCAGCTTTGTGACTCCATCAGAGGTTTCCTTTTCTGAGGTACTGGAGTGATTTGCCATTTCCTTCTCTAAGGCAAGACAGATAAGAGATTTGCTCACAGTCACACAGGTAGTAAATGTCTGAGGCCAGATTTGAATTCAGGAAAATGAGCCTTCCTGATTTCAAGCCAAGCACTCTCTCCACTGTGCCACCTAGCTGATATAGATATATCTATATAGATATACACACACATATATACACATGCATATATATTTAGGCATATGTATGTGCATATATGTGTGTATAAACACACACAAATGTACTACAGTCCTTTTCTGAGACACAGAAATTGATACCCAAGGTAAGTACTGATGTAGCAAGAGAAAATCTACATGCCCTTGATAAATTCAAGTTACTTAACCTCAGATAAACTACTGCTCACTCAAAGAAATTATATATGGGATTGCTCAGCCACATTAGAAGAACCATGGAAAACTAGAGACGTACCATAAAACGAACGAAAGCCAAATGCTCTCCTGATATTTTTTTGGAGGTGGTGAAGGTGAGTGGGCCAGAATCTGCAATCTGTGTAATAGTGAGTTTATTTTCTATTCCTGATACATTCAGGAAAATATCATCAAATAAATGATTTGTGAACATCTAAAAAGAGAAGTAGCCAGAACAGTTTCATCAAAAATAAGCCATGACTGAATAAGCACATTTCCTTTTTCTGTAGAACTAACTGGTACGTAAGGAGAATAGTGCAGATTTAGTCTACTTAGATTTTAGCAAAGTTTTTAACAATGTATGTCATGCTATATTTCTAGAGAAAATGGACAGGTAAGAATCAGATGACAAGATAACCAGATAGATTTGGAACTGGGTGGACTGCCAGTCTCAAAGAATTAATGGTTTCAAGTCGATATAGCAAGAGGACTCCTACAGAGTACACCAGGGATCTGTACTTGTGCCTGGGCTATCAACCTTTTTATCAGTAACTTGGATAAAAGCACAGATAGCATGTTTATTCAATTTAAAGATGACACAGTGCTAAGACAGCTAACACACTGGATGACAAGAATCAAAATCCAAATGCTGACAGGCTAAAATAAGGGCTGAAAAGATGAAATTCATTAGGAATTAGTTTAAGTTCTTGTATTTCAGCACAAAGAGAGAGAGACAGAGACAGAGAGAGACAGAGAGAGAAAGAGAGACAGAGACAGACAATCAGTTTTGTCAGTACAAGAATGGGAAGGTACAGTTAGACAACAGTTATTCTGAAAAAAGATTTGAGCGTTTTAACGGAACATAACTTCAAGATGTGTCACCAGTTTTAGATGGGAGCCAAAAATGTTCATATGAACTGGGATTGCCTTAAGTTAAAATTCCAGGAATATGGAAATCATAGTGCCACTGCCGTCAGCCCTTGTTAGATCCTATTTGAAATACTGTGTTCAGTTATGAGACATAATTTAAGAAGGATATTGATAAGCCAGAGAGTTTTGAAAGGAAGGCAATGAGGGCGGAGGGAGGTATTGAGTATATATCATACTAATGTCAGTTGGAAAAACTAAGGATGTTTAGTTTGGAGAAGAAAGCAGAGAGAAATGACAGTCACCTTCCAGTATTTGGAGGACTGTCACGTGGAGGAGAGATTAATAGATACATTCTGCTTTACCCTAGAGCACAAAACCAGAAGCAATGGGTGGAAGATGCAAAGAGAAGAATTTAGGCCTGATGTCAAGAAAACTTTCCTAACAATTAGGGCTATTCAAAAGTGTCCCTGGCTGTCTCAAGAGGTGATGAATTCCCCCTTCTGTGGAAGCCTTCAAACAGAAGCTTAATGACCACTTCAGTGTGTTATTTTCAAGGTTCCTTTCATGTAGAGACTAAACTAAATAGCAAATGAGTCCCTTGGAATTAACTCAAATTCTGTACTTCTGTGAAAAGGCATAAAAATCAATTATGAAGAAATAAAATAATTTTAAATGTACATAGGTGATTCATTAGTTGGAACGATCCAATTACTACTCTTCCCATAAAGCAAAGAATGCTTTTGTAGTGATAATAACCACCCTCTAATTTATCATTTATTAAAATACCAGTATTTTTATACCATTCTTTCTTAAGGTGAGGCACATCCACATTGTCAGCTCTAGACACTATGATTTTTATACATTTTCCTCTTAATGAAGTTCTACAAATTTTATTTCTCTAGTTAATAGCTACGTGTTTCAGAGCATCCTAAAGGATAATGCTACAATTGTGTAACTTTTCTATCTTACTGTAGCCATACGATTTGGTTTTTTGCATAGACCATCCCGGGCATAAATGACAGTGGTCCTGAGACAATAGCAAATTCATTTCCTCTAACTTATCCCTCCCCGTCCCCTGATTTAAAACAATTGGTACCTTTGATCATACATTAACAAGTGTCCTGAAAAAAGTGTTCCATAATACTCAGGTTTATTTCCCCTACTCATCCTAAAGCACTCATCCTTATCTCCAAATTAGGTTACACCTTATTTGATAGAATACTTGCTTGAGAGTGGATGCTGCATTTTTTAACATCTCTGCCTGTGTTTTTAAACTAGTTCTTCAACTTGCAATACCACCTTTGCTTGCTGACATCCTGTTCTTCCTTCAAGATCCAACTTAAATACCATTTCTTTCAAGGACAACCTTCTAATATTTGCCATCCCTCTCCATTCAGATGTGATGAAGCCTTCCTTTTTGATCCACTATGGAACTTTGTCTCGACCCTCTGGGGCAGACCTACATGACATATGACCTTGCCAAAGGATTTCAGTGGCCTATGAAAAATGCAGGGTTGCCACTGAGTGCTCTCCCCTTTGTTACATGACCCTAGGCAAACAACCATGGTCAGTCTGTCTCTAGTCTAACTGATCTGTGGCCCAGAGAAGTTTACAAGTTGTGCAGATCTGTTCCCTAGGAACTTCTCATGTTCTACTGTCATAGAAACAACAAGGGCAGAGTGGACATCAGAAAGGCCTTAGAGTTAGGACAACCAGGGCTCAAATTATCCCTCTACATACTGTCTGTATGACCCTAAGCAAGTCATTAACCTCAGTTTGGCAAACAATAATTGCTAGTATTTACCTAGTGCTTTAAAGTTTGGAAAGTACTTGACTTATGTTATCTCATTTGATGTTCCCAACAACCTTGGCAGATAGGTACTGTTATTACCATATTTTACAGATGGAAAAATTGAGGCTGAGAGAGATAAATGACTTCCAGTATTTCCAATTCCAAGTTCAGCACTCTCTCCACTGTACCACCTTGTGGGAGAAATGTTGCAGAAACATTCAGATCTGTATTGGAAGTATTCTCACTAGATATGCCAATAAAATTATTAAAAACAAGCCCCCCCCAAAAAAACCCACATTTATTTGTTCACTTCTCTTTCCTAAAAACTGTAAGCTGAAGGCTGAGAATTCTGAAATTTCTAATCCTAGATCAGTGTCTTGCACAAAGAATGGACTCAATAAATATTTGCTGAATTGGATACTTATATATGGGGGTGCGGGAGTATGTGTACATTGGAGTAAGCCTATGAAGGCTCAAACAAAAAACATTTCAAAAATAATGTCTTATGGGAAAATGTGTCAAACACATATTAGTGAAGCAGCTGTGAAATAAACTGTTTCTTGTTGACACAACATAGTCCTTATTAGTATTCTTGTCTGCCCAGAAGTTTACTTAGGACACTGGAGTCATCGCCCTCTAGATATACAGGCCGTAGCTCTCTTTACCCCAAGCTGTATAAAGCAGTGGGGCTGAAAAAATTAAAATGAAAGTAGTGGGGAGAGAGGTGGTGGAGAGGTGGGGGTGGGATCACGTAGGGAGGAAGAATCTGAAACAAAAACCCCAAAGTCAATATCTTGGAAGCATCTGTTTGGGAATTATTTCAGCCAGTTCCCTGTCAAGAAAAAGTTGGCTAAGATATTCTTTGGTTAAATCTCACATAGCCACAGATGGTTATGTCTTAAGATTTGGTTTCGGCACTCTAAGGTAAAGAGACTCTCGGAAGAGGGGATTTTGTGATGTAGCTACTCTGACACCTAGTGCTCTATCCAAGCTAAACAGCAAACCTAGAAAAAGCATACAAAGTTCCAGGACCGAAAAAAAGGGTGATATTTTTAAAAAAATTTTTAACTCAAATGCATTGCCCCTAAGACCTAACACCCATCTATTCAGTTAGTCTAGGCATCAGAATTGATCATGGGGGTTAATACTGTGGTCAATTTTCAGTCATTTAAATACATAACATTGTCTTGGAAAGAAGGTGCAATTTTACAAGCTGAAAATGAAGTTAACAAACATACCTTTAAAAAAAACACCCATTTTAATGATTTTTTCAAAGAATTTCAGTGAAAATATTTTAAATATCCCCTCAATGTAAATGTAAATATGGCAATACTGTGGGTATGAGAACCAAGAAATGAAACCACATAGTGCTGGAGAGGAAAATAACCACTAGTGCACTTTCTGTCTTCAAAGATCAGAGAGAAAAAAGTAAACAAAACTTAAATAGATACTGGAAAGACTGATTTTTAAGAAATCTCTTTGCTTTTACAAGCCATAATGTTATTTTAAAATACAAAGAACATTTTCTTTCAAAATACACTTTTTGCCATTTTGTTCATGAGCCCTATTTCAAAAACACACAAACGACAATAGCATTCCTTCCCAGTGCACATTACTTAGTGAGGTCCTGTTACAAGTCGACTAACTCTTACCCCAGTGGTTTTGTGGTTAAAAGAATGATACAATAAGAAAGTATTCCATTATAGCAATAAAACATGTGGAAAAATTCCCTCTATGGCTTAATTCTTTTTATAATCAAAAACTGATTATTTCTAAAAATGTTTCTGCCTAAAATGACTCTACTGTGAACAACAGAGAAATCCTGTTCAGCAGGCCATTCCAGAAAAACTTTGAAAATTAATTTTGAAGGGACAGACTAGGATAAAGTTCTGTTCTTCGGGAAAGATCTTACACAAGGATAAAGAAAGAAGAGACAGTCACTAAACTGGAAATCAAGAATAAATAGCTATCCCTCTACTATTTAGGGTCAACCAATAGAAAGAATACAATGTACTGTCAAAAGTAGGGCATTTCCAATTAATACAGTTGTGAGAAGGATAATACAGAAAGCCAGCTCTCACACATGAACTCCAACAAAGGTCTAAAAAGAGCACCAGATTGAGTAATGTCAAGAAATCTAAACAGAAAACACAGTAAGTACCTTCATGCATCTCAGAGCTGAACAGAAAAACAGTCAAAGCCTGTAAATACTGGGAAATGGATTCCACTAGAAAAGCCAGCTAAGTGAAAAAAGAAAGCCAGAAGCCTTCAAGTGTGGACCAGAGATGCTCTAAGGGCACCTGAAGCCTGCAATGATCCATACTTTGGGGTAGAAAGATACAAGTGTATGGAGAAGGAAGTTTCAAGGTGGCTGGAAATGCTCAGAGCTCTGAATGACCGAATTATGAATGCTGAGACAGGAGCTGGCAGTCCTCAGAGCAGAGTCCTCACAAGGATAAATGTTTATAGCACTCTGAAAGAAGAATCTCCAAGAGGTCTTGAAGACCATAGCACTTTGAACCCAGACTACCCGGGTGGCTGAAACTTACTAACACTCTGAGCACACACATATCAGGAAAGTGTAAATCAACAACAGCAGTCCAGAAAAATCAATCTCAGGACCAAATATAGCATGACCATCCCATCTAGGAGTGTAGAAGGAGGCAAAAAAGAAACCAAACGATATGAAAAAATATTATTGATCCAGTGAAGCCCAAGAGACAAATCCAAAAGACAAGAATAACTTTACAGAAAGTATAACTAGAGGCTCAAAAAAAGAAATGGTTTAGCCACAAAGACTATAAAAATCCTAGAATAAATAAATAAAAGGATAAAATAAAATTATAAATAAAATAGGTTAGCTGAAAGAGAGGATTGTAAGGAAAATAAATAGCTTCAAAAGAAATATAGTAAATCATATACAAGTAAAGACTCCCTAAAAATTAGAATAACCTAAATAAAAATCAGTCTAGAAAAAAATAATAAATATTAGAACAAATTCAAAATATTGTGGAGAAAAAAAAATACAAGGTATCTACCATCAAAACCAACTGGTCTAGAGAGCAGAATAAAGAGAGAATAAAAATCATCCTACTCCCTGAAAATCATAACCAAAAAAGAAACTAATTCTCAAGACACCATAAACGAAAACTGCCTAGATCTAGTAGAACAGAGGACAAAGTTAAAAAAGAAAGAATTTATTGGTCACCATTTGAAAAAACACCAAAATGACCACTCCCAGGTGCCAGAATCAAAATGCAGAGCTTCCAGGACAATGAAAAAAGTACTACAAGCAGCCAGAAAGAAAGAGTTCCATTACCAAGGAACCACAGTCAGGATCACACAAGACTTTGCAACCTCAATAATAAGGGACATTAAATCTTGGGTTACACTATTCCAAAGGGTAAAAGATAAAGACTTACAACCAAGAGTAACTTAGCCCTACAAAAATCAGTATAATTTTACTGGTAAAAAATACACATTTAATGAAATACAAGTGCTAATCACTGTGCTAAGCATGAAGGTTCCCAGAAAAGTAGAACTATAGTGCCTATCTTCTAATAATTCCTGTTCTAATGGTAGGAAATAACATGCAATCAAATGTGCATATACAACTTATATACATTTTAAATGGAAGTTAATCTCAGAGGGAAGGGACAAAGCAGGAAAGGCCTCTTGCAGAAGCTGAGATTTGATCTCATTCTTAAGAGAAGCCAGCAAAGGCAGGAGTCAAAAGGGAGAACAGTCCAGAGAGAGAGCCAGTTGAAAGAAAATACAGTAGGATGGTATCATAAGCAGAGGGGAGCAAAGCGGAAGAGGACAAGGAAATAGGAAGGGGCCAGGTTGTGAAAAGCTTTAAAAGAAAACAGGATTTTATATTCAATACCAGTACCCAAGGTGACAGAGAAACAAGGGAGTTTTCTGATTTGGGGGCATAAGGAGGGAGAGGATAAGAAGTGTGTGTATATATGTGTGTGTGTGTGTGTGTGTGTGTGTGTGTACGCATAGAGAGACACATATACACATGTGTGTATACATATATACATCAATAACACACATGCAGACATATACACACATATATACACACTATATAAGTATATATTAAATATATGTATACATATTATAATCCTGTTGTATTATGTATTATAATAAATAATATATAAAAATTTTTGGTTGTTGCCAAAAGTTGTATCTAATTCAATGTCTTTGAGATATTCTTTACCACTCTCAAATATGGAAAATATCCAGGATTTCCTAGGAAATGATACTTTCATATTTTTAGTGATTTGAGAATATACTTAAGTCAAGTTAGCTGTGAGGAATAGCTTCCTCATAAAATATGGCAGACATTATTGGAGCCACTGGAGAAAGAGGACTGAAGGAAAGTTATTTTTAGAAATAAAAATCTGTTTTGTAACTCTGAAGTGAATATCATAATCTGGAAAGTCTCCAGCCTGTAATTGATTAAAAAATAGAGAAGTATACTCTCTTGATTATAAATCAACATATGATTATGATAGAGCTAGATTCATTGGTGATTAGGAATCCACAGAATTATAAGTGGATATATATAATTATAAATTTATAAGCCAATTATTATAGAAAGTTAATGATGCCATGACAATTCTTAAGGGTAAGAGTTCAGCAAGTTAAGAAAGTTTCTTAAAAATACCTCTAAAGGAGGGGCATAATTTAACTTGATATATAAATGAAAGAAGGGAAATATATGTATAATTGCCTGACATTATTGAGGATACATATGACCTAGACAAGGGAAAAGGCAGGTCACGTAGAAAAAAAATGAAAATCAGTACACTGAAATGAGAATGACATATTTATGAGAAAATTTTCTTTCAAGTTGATTAAAAATGGAAAAATAAACATCCATCTCTAGCCTTACTCAAGACTCTTAACAGTTGCCAGAGCACTGGAAAGTAGAAGACATCAAATTCCACTGAAACAAGAAATGCTAAAGGAGTTCCTGCAATGTGCTATGCCAGTGATATATATCAATTACTCAACAACCATTTACTACATCAACTACCTACCCAACATGGAACAAAATTCTAGGGATACAAAGAAAAAGAAACATTTATATTGGACTTTAAGGTTTGCACAGCACTTTACATATGTTATCTTATTTGATTTTTGCATCCTTGGAAAGTAGGTTCTATTACACTCATTTTTCAAGTGGAGAAACTAAAGTTGAAAGGTTAAATGAATTGCCCAAAGTGAAACAGCTAGCAATGACCTAAGAGAGGATTTGAACGAAGAGTCTTCCTGACTCCAAGTTCCACATTCTATCAATGAAACCAACGTACCAAGATCTAAAGAAGCTACAATCTCATTGGTGAAGAGAGCACATACACCAATGGAATTATGGATACACCAAAATGCTTCAGTTTAATTTCCCATATGGCATTTGTAGCAATAAGAGCAAAGGGTTTTAAAATAACCACAAAACACAGCAATGAGCTAATGCAAAGTAGCTTACAAACCAAAATGAAAAATGCCAGAACAGAAGATCAGTATATTCTAAGGAAATTTCAGAAAATGAAACAAATATAAAACAACAATTGGTTATGTGAAATTAATAATGAAATGACTTATTACAACTATTATTTTACTATCATCACCAAGAAAAACTGATTTCCCTCAAAGAGAAGAAACTATAAAGAAAAATACAAAAAATTAGAATAGGTGAATTAAAGTAACTAAAAAACTTGTAACATAAAAAAATCAACAAAAATAAGTAGCTTCACTGCCATTTGAAATGTCTTCAGAATTCTGAACAAGCAATAAAATTACGTAAATTTCATTGTCTTATCAGAACCAAGTAAAGGAACAAGTGATGATAAAAAAAAATTCCTTGATATATTACAGAATTTCTGCAATAGGTACAGAATCTTTATAATAGATATAACAAATTCCTAGAGACGGCATTTCCAAGATCACTTATGTTAAAGTCACATTCACATGTGCTCAAATGTCAGGGTAAACTAACAGATAAGAAGATAAAAGAGAAGAAAAACTGAGGTATTTCATTATGACTCACTATCAAGAGTGAGCTATCCATCATTCATTTTTCATTCAATTTAAAGCAAAATCATTTATTAAGCAACTACTGTGTACAATTCAATCTAATAGAACTGATGGACATTTGAAGAAAAAAATGCAACGGTCTCTCCTCTTAAGGGTTGTATAGTGTGTGTGGGGAAGACTAGCACCTCTGATGGGAAAGCTTGCTAAGTGCTTGTTAGGGAATGCACAGCAGCCAGTAAAAGCATCTTAGTAGACAGGCTAAACCAGGTTGAGGACAGGCTTCAGTGAGTTAGGGGGATGTCTACACCAAGCATGTGAAGATTTCCCTGTTGGAAAGGGTGGATGGAAACATTTTTTTCCAAACACCACAAAAGCAGGTGTGGAAGTGCTTAGAGTTTGGTCAGACTTTAAAGCTGTCAAAGTCATCCAATGCATCCTAGACCACTGCCAGTCATCTTGACTTTTGTCTTACTACTGGACTTCAATGACTCTAGAAGAGAGAGTGAGACTAACAACTATGTGCAACTCTGCTTCACTTAAATCCAATGCATGTGCAAGTCAACATATCACCCATAATGTCACAGGTCTTCTCTGAAAACAAGAGGAAGAAAAACAACTTTATAAGTCAAATCAATTAGCCTCATTGAACCTCCATTCCATTGTCTTTAAAATGAAGGAACCGAATTAGATGATATTTAAAGACTCCTACATACAAAAATTCTGTGCTCTTGTAAGTATCCTAGAAGTACACAATAAATTTTTCAGTGACACAGAAGAAGGAGGGATCTCCTGAGGTGAGATATTATGGAAGGGCTGGAGCTGGAGTGACAAGTAGGATTTTGATGCAGGGAGGGTATTCTAGAAAGAAGGAATGATATAACAAAAGGCACTGAGGCAAGAAAGTACAATGATGAAACTGAAGAAGGGTAAAAGTATGGAATAGCTAGAACATAGGTTTGTTTTAGAGAACAGAATGAAATAAAACTAGAGAGCAAGATGTGAGCCCGACTGCGAAGGGCCTTGAATGGTAAACTCAGAAATATGGACTTAATTTAGAAGACAATGGAGAATCACTGAATGGTTAGATCATTTTATATAGGATATTATGCAATAACAATCCAATCAGTGCTCTAGGGAGAATAATGTGGCACTAATACATGGGAGAATCAAGAGGCAGGGAGTCCAGTTATGAGGCTATTATATAAGTACAATGAGTCTGTCCACACATATATTATGAGAATATCACTGTGTGGCTTGATATTTCTAGCCTCCCTTTCTCCAAAGGAGACTTTAATTCCTGCCAGGAAGTGAAGCAATAGGTTGGGGCAAAAAGATTGGCCACTATACTCTTCTCAGAGAGAAAGGGTACCAACAATTATATCAATCTACTCCTTTACATATTCTTAGTCTAGAGGATGTGGTTTTCAGGTTCAAACTATCTTCTGACTGCTGTTTCTTAATGGGGAAAAACTTGACCTGTTTCCCACCAAGGTCTACAATAAACACACTTAATGAATAGCAAAATTTATTTAAGACAATAACAAAAGAGAATCCAGAGAAGGCATATAGAGAAGAATATATACCCAAAACTATAGAGTGAAGGGCTCTCCCATTGGGAACAAATTATTACAGCTCAACCAAGAGAAAGAATACCAGATCTCACCCATAGGAGAAAATTCCCAGTCTCTAGTGGAGCAAACTGGGTATTAGGGACATGACGGAGACTGCCAGCACCTCTCATGTCAGTATCTTACCAGAGTCTTATTCTCCCATCAGTAATTCTGAAGTGGGATTGTTTATCACCCATCTTCTTTCCTGAAGCTACAAGTCACAAGCATCTGAAGTAACTTCCAAACTGAAAACAATCCAAAAAAATTCCAAAGAGAACAAAGACATTCTTTGAAGAAATTAAAGAGCTCTTCTCTCCCCTACTGTCCAACAAATTCATGCAGGTGGGAAGTGGAGGGGAAGAAGGGGGCCGAACATTAATGTTCATCCATGAGCTTTGGGCCACGGGTTTACATGAGGCTTCAAAAGGACCTGAATCAGGGTAGTTGCAGTAGGAACATAAAGGAACAAATAAGGAAGACATCATTAGGTGAAATAAAATGAAAAATAATGAAAAGAGGACACACTACTTGTACAAATTGAAGGGTAGGGAGTAGTAGTGAATAGCATTCTGAATTTAAAGTCAGGAAAAACTAACCTCAAAAAGTGACTCAAACATTTACTACTTTGTGACACTGGGCATGTCTCTTAAATACCCTCAACTCTAAAATGAATGGGTTGAACTAGATGTCCTCTAATATCCCTTCCAACTCTAAACCTGTGGTTCCTTGATCTAAGTTCATTAACATTGGTTACAGAGCTCAATTAATAAATTCTCCCTCTTTAAGTAATACTGGTAAGTATACTTCTCTAATTCCACATTGTTTCCCCTCCCCTAAACCAACAACCCTACCCTTAACACCCCTACCATGCCTTTGTTGGAATGCAAGAACCTCAAGGGCATGGATTGTTTTGGTTTTATCTTTGTAACCCTAGGACCTAGCAGAGTATCTCCCATTAAATAAATGCTTGTTGGAGTAAGGTGGGAAAAAAATGACAAGTGACACAAAAACCATATATTAAGAACTAGAAAACAAAAAGGCTACATGGCACAGGCCTTCATTATTAGCTCAACTGACATGGTATCAAAAACTTTAATTTGTTTCTGAAGTTAGTCATGATATTTGGTGAAACTAAAGACTACATTAGGAAAATCACACATCAAGTCAGGTGATCTATGATAAAAATATTCATCAATATATTTTCATACGAACAAGGGAAATTTGGTGGATGATGCAAATCATCCAAGTAACATCTAGAGACAAAAAAAAAAACAAAACCAGACCATGCATCTGGACTTTCTACCAGGTGACTCACACTGCATTTCAAGTATGAAACCAAGAACACACTGGAAAACATTACCAACTTATGTACTAAGCAAGAGCCAAATACTATATGAACATATTCTGGCCAGTCGATCAGATATTTTGCTCTATAAATATAATAAGCTAGTAAAGATTGTTAACACACCTAGTCTAAGGAGAAATCTTATTATTTTTAACTTAAATCCTGTTTAATTTTTGTCCCTCTGATAATTTTTACATTAAAAAAATGTAAAACATGTTTATTGTTTGTTGGGGGAGAAAAAAACAAGGACTATATGAATTTAGTATGAGTGAAATCTGTTGAAATCTTCAGTCATTTAAGATTGATATTAATTACAGATCACAACATATATAGGAAGAATCTGTTCCATTAAGAAGTAAGTCTAAACAAACTCATGTCACACGAAAACAATAGATCTTTTGTAATCTGGGAACAATATTTTAATTCACTAATGACTCACTATCAAGAGTAAGTTCCTTTGCCAATTAGTATAACAGATTTTTCCTCTATAGAAGGCAGATAATAGTACCTTATCATCAATTTCTATAGGAAATGATGAGTAAAGTTTTCTGACTATTTAAAAGATACAGAAAGAGCAAAGTATTAATCACCTAGGGAGTACAAAGAAAGTAGACTGAGTATAAAAACAAGTTTTAACAATGCCCACTCATGTTAAAAAAACAAAATTTTAAGCACAATAATAAATGGACTGTTTCTTAAAAATCACAAACAGTATCTATCTAAAAACCATGATTTGTAATGGAGAAATACTAGTAAACTTTCCAATAAGATCAGGAAACAAGGATGTCAAGTGTCCCCACTATTATCAGATATAATTCTAAAAATGTTACCTATGGCATCAAGACAAAAAATAAATTGAGGAGGAAGTTGAAAGCAAAGAAGAAGCAAAATCACTATCTTTTGAAAAAGATATGGCTGACTTAGAAAATGCTACAGATTCAACTAAATTCACTGAAAAATTCTAACTTCAGTGCAGTAGCTGTACATAAAATAAAACCACAAAATCATCAGCTTTCATATATATTACAGGTAAAACACAAGAGACAGAAAAAAAAATTCCATGTAAAGTAAATATGGAATGTATAAGATACTGTTGAGTCCATCTAACAATATAAATATGCACAATAATTGTATAAATACAACTATAGAACATATTATAGAACTAAAGATTGAAAATAGGAAAAAAATAGGACTTAAAAGTAGGAAACATATTAGCTGTTCATGGCTGGGCCATATCGATATAACAAAATGACAATGCATCCTAAATTAATTTACAGATGCACTGAGATATCAAACTACCAACTTTATGGACTTAAATAAAATAAAACACTGCAACTTGAGGAACAAAAGGTCAAAAATATTAAGGTCAAGAATGGAGGGAAAAGTGGAAAGGAATGGGGTCAAGATTTCAAATACTTACCAAGACTACTTGGTACCAGTTTAGAAGGTGATGTATGAAATAGATTAGGCTAAGTGATAAATCCAAGGATTCCAACTACCAGGTTAAGTGTTCACTATTTGAAGAAAACTCCTGGGGAAATTGTTAAAAAAAGACTTGCAGAAATAAAATTTAGATCACCATCTCAAACCACATAACACAAAAAACTCCAAATAGACAGAGGACCTAGTTTTAAAAATTCATACTATAAACAAAGCAGAAGAAAATAGGAAATAACCAGTTTCACAATAATGGTTGGGAAGAGTTCATGCCCAGGCAAGGAAGAGATAGGACCACAGAAGCTAGAATCTACAATTTAATTATATAAAATTGAAAAGTTTTATACAAACAAAATCAATATATTCAGAATTATAGGAGAAACAAACTAGGAAACAAATTAACTAGAAATATATTTAAGCAAATTTCTTTGATAAAGATCTGCTATCCAAGATAAACAATCAATTAATAAAAATATATATGGTATCCCAAAGGTCTTCATGCCATTTTTAAGCTATTAAAATGTATATAATGCTATGTAACTCAAATTTGCATAAAGACATTAGCCCAAATTGTGCCACATAGTAACACTCTGTGAAAAATGGATGTTCTGAGATGACTTTCTGGGTATTTGTGGGAGAAAAACACAAGAAAGAGACAAAGCAAAATGGGAGTAAGGACTTCAGAATTCATAGTACGATTTAAGACCATGTGAATGGCTGCTACTTGGTCCTGGCATTTTGCTCCTCAAACTCACCTTCTGGGAAGAACCTGAGACAAGTAGCTACTCTTACAGTGCTGCTGAGTATGTTGATGTAATGGTATGGACAACATTGAAGAGATGACCCAAGCGATCCCTCAAAGGCATTTTTTCCCCTAACTCTATAGGAAGGAAACAGCTGTTGTCAACTGCCCCAGCCCCACTCCTCTGGTGTTTGCCTTGACTAATTCTCACAAGGAAAATCTAAAATAAGCTTTCTGCTAAAGGTTTAAGCCCTCAACCTGAACTATGTGGATCCACAAATTACACCCCTCCCATGATTGCTACTGTTCATCCACCTTTTACATGAAGAAAAGCTAGGAGCTGCTAATCTTTACTATGCAGTTAATGTTAACAGTACTAAGTGTTAACAATGCCAAAGAAATGTGGGAGCAGTAAGAGAGTCTCAGTAGAGATGGAAGAGAAACTCTATAGGGAGGTAACGGATTTAGTGATCAGCCCCTAGGAACTGTGAACATTTTGGTGTCACTCTACAACAGTATTTCCTAGCAGGCTCAAGTAGAAATAGAGAGAGATTAACAAATTAAAGTGACTTGTATCCCTGGATATCAAAGAATAAATTTTGCAAGCTAACCAGAATCTAAGAAAAGAGGTCCTTTATACCCTAAATTTCATAGGATGAGGTACTACACTTAGCCATCATCATCATCCACCATAAAAACAAATTATTCCCAAATGAATAGTCAAAGAATATGAAAAGGTCATTCTCAAGAGATGAAATCTAAGTTATCAAGAAAGACAGAGGGAAAAATGATCCATATAATAAAAAAAAGGAAGGCAAATTAAAACTCTGAGGTTCTATTTCACACCAATCAGACCGCCCAACATGACAATAAAGGAAATGAGAGTTGTTGGAGGAGTTATGGTGTAATACTAATGAGAGTTAAAGATCTTCCCCACCCAATAATGGGCCTACCCATTAAGGGAAGCTTGATTAGGGGTGATCCACACCTATTCTTAATTTCTAATTAGGCACTGGTTCTCAAGGGTTATGATGCCCTCTGGCTCTGGAAAGTATATAAATACTGTGAGGTGAGGTTTTACTTTGGGGCTTACTCACTGGAAATGTTTGGCCAGATGAGACTCTGTATAGCCACTGAAGAGTCCCCCAGCTTTGAAAACCCAGATGTTGGTGCTTGTCTTTCTGGTAACTATGTATGTATGTATGTATCTATGGTCAGATAGTTAGATCTGTCTGTTGATCTGTGGTGTGTGTATTTCGTATGATCAGACAGTTGGAAACTCTGTCTGTTGATTATCATTTCTTTGTTTTTTCTCCCAAGTTCTGAGTGCTGACTTTTTCCCCTGAGTTAAGTAAATGATATAAGTGCTTGATTAAACTGATTGTTGACCCTTCAAAAATTGCTTCCCTTTTAGAGAAGCAGATCTAAGAATTTGTACAGCTGGCCCTCCAGTGTATGTCAGGGTTCTTGCTGCTACATGTGGGAAGATTAGCATACTAATATGCTGCAGTTTGAGACCATAAATCTAATCATTCTGGAGAGCAATTTAGAACTATACCCCAAAAGTAATTAAACTGTGCATACCTATCAATACCATTAATAGGTCTATGTAATCCCCCAAAAAAGACTAAAGAAAAAGGGGAAGGAATTACATGTACAAAAATATACATAGTAGTATGTATTATGGCAAAGAACTGGAAACAAAATGGGGGTCCAACTTTAATGTTAACAAAATTTGAAGATCTTTCCCACCCCTGAAGAGGCCCATGTAACCTGCTTTGAGCTTTGGCCCAGCCCACAGTCTGAGGCAAATGGAGCCAGTGGTGGGAGGAGCTTGACAACCTGGTAGAGCAGGAAGAGAGGGTGGAGTGGAGCTGAGAGAGAGGCAGCAGGCAGAGCAGAGCAGCTGCCTTGGGTGAAAGAGGGGCATTTTGCCTAGGAGAGCTTGTTTGTGGAGAGGCCTGGCTGAAGGAAGGCTTGGGGATGGCGATTATCCCTTTGTTGATTGTGTGAACAAACTTCCTTGTTACCATGGTAGAATTGACTTTCTGGCATCTGAATAAATATTTTGGTTTCATCTTTTAATAAGAGAATTTATATTTTGCAAATTTGCCCTGAAAATATGCCTCCATATCCATAACAGCTGTTGTGGGTATTGCATTGGCACTACACCATTAACTACAGAATGAATGAACAAATTATGTATGTAGAAAGTAAGGTAATGCTATCGTACCATAAGAAATAACAAAAGGCAAGGATTTAGAGAAACCTGGGAAGAACTATGTAAACTGATAAAGAGTAGAGTAAGAAAAAACAAGAGAACAATTTGTATAATGAGGACAGGTTGGCAAAAAATGCCTGAGAAAATTAAGAACCCTGACCAATACCATGACTGATCATGACTTCAGAAGACTGAGATGAGTCATGTTTCATTTCTCTTGGCAGAAAGGTGATGGTCTAGAGGTGCGAATTCAGATATTTATTTCCATATACAACTAGTATATGAAATTATTTCATTTGGATATATTTATTTTTTACAAGAAAGGCCTTTTTTTTATCAGGACAGAGTAATGCCAGGTAACAATGTAGTGCTGACAGTGATGGAGAAGGAAGTGATTAATTTTATAAGCACTTTAAGAAAAAAAGGCAACTTCTACATAATAAAGATTCCTGGTGCTTCCTTTTTTTTTTTTTACTTGTCTCCTTTTTGACTATTCTCTCTATAAGGAAAAATTCATGTTAGTTTATCTTTGTGAATTTCATAATAATAAAAAGATTATTTTTAAACAATCTACAACTTCATAGGTTTGTGTATTCTTCCCCAATCCCAAATGCTGAGTAAATCCTTCATACTTATGGTCAATAAGGTCAGTAAAGGGGTCAATAAAGTCAGCATGTAGTAGCCAACTCTCTGGTGATGAATCCCCACAAAATCAAATGAGACTGGTCATCAGAGCAGATATACATTTGATCACAGGGCTTGTACTGGAAGCCTTTCCACTTTAATAAAACCTGTCAAAGCCTGTGTTTTACCAGCATGGCTTTGGCATTCCCCTCCAACCATTCTGTGACATCTACATAGAACTTTGTGGGAGTTGCAAGAACTGATATATGGACATTTTAGATCAATGTGCTTCAATGTTCTAGTCACTAAATTAATTGTTTTTCTCTTTGTCTGACATTGAGCCAATTTAACTGATCCTTCTGACCAAAACTTAGTCCAATGAATACCAGAAGTCATTTCCTAGTGGTTTCAAATGAGTCAAGGCAAGAAAATGATTAATCGAATTGTAAATGTTTGAAGACTGGGAAAGAGCCACCCTGTGAGTAAAGCCTTGTTGAGCTGTAGATTGCAGCAGCTGGAAACACAGGGGATTTCCATGGCTGAAATCACTAGGATTGTTTGCTGTTTGTTCTTTGACCTCTGGATAAAAACACAATTGATTTAAAACAGTGATATGATACTTCTGATGATACACAAAACAGTTGTCTTTAATTGTTCACTTCCCCAAGTGATGGGAATGTAGTTAGGAGAAGGGTATAAACAGTCAGGATTTAACTATCATATTTTATGACATTGCCTCAGTATATTCCTTCTAATTCTTCCTCTCCACAAATATCTTCATTCCATTCCTTCATTTTCTTTTATTTTCTGTTTTGTCAGTTTGACTTTTGCAGCTCAGTTTTCATTTCATCAAACCCTTTCATGGCACGATATTTATATTTGTCTTCCTTTCTGTTTCCATTTTGTTCACAAGTCAATATTATTTTAGCTATCTTTTCCCCTTATCCTTTAAATTTCCTGGTAATTGTGTACCTCTATCACTTATGTTTTCATCTCTTATTTCAGGTTTCCTAATCACCTTTATCAGATATGCCACTTTCAAGAGGTGTTATTATAGAATATTTCATCTAGCAATGTCCAGGTCCTTCTTCCCTGAAGGAAAATAAGCTGTATGACCAAGTTCTTTAATTGCATTTTCTTTTTGCTTTCCACTTCAATTCCCTTTTATTGGCGATTGTTTTATTGCCTTGAGAAAACAGCATGGTGGTTTTATGGACTCTACCTAACATCTATTGGTTTAACCTTGAAACTCAGCTAAAGCCTTCTCTAACACATTTATGCTTGTATAGTACCTGCAGAGGTTAACTCCCAACTCCCTTTTCATCTTGCTTTCATTTTAATATTTAAATCACGTTAACTGCATTAACATTTATTTTCATTCCTGACTTCATCAGCTTTGCTGCTTTTGATTTTGTCATTACTTTCTATAATTTCCCCCCTGTGTCTGCCCTTAATACATCCTAGTGCCTCTGAGTCTATTAGATTCATGTCCAAATCTCTCTTTTGTCCTATATATTCTTTTACAACACTTCAGGATGTATTTAGATTCCTACTACCTGCCCATCCAGACAAACCAGTCCTTTGAAAACTGCTATATGAGAGAAGATTCGAGTAAAATTTCATTAGCTGGCTTCTAATCCATTCTGTTAACAGGTCACTAGGCAAGGAATCATGTCGCTTATTTTACAGGGTATAGATAACTTTGATCTCTAGCAACTGATTAATGAGACAAAACTGAAGGAAGTGGGGAGGGGTAGGAACTAAATTTAATTTTAGGAGTAATATATGGAAAAGAATATCAGGGAAAAGAAAAGAAATAAAAGAGAAGGAAAGAGTGAAAGAAGGTAAAAAAATGAAAATTGGAGAAAAAAGGAAATGTGGGTAAAGGAAAAAGAGCAGAAGAAAAAAGGCTGAGAAAAAGAAAGAGGGAGTATGGAAGTTGGCATCCAACTGTTCAATCATTTGGGAAAGGAAGCTTGATCCAGGAATAAGTAATACAGATGGAAAAAGCTTTCCAAAAAAATGTGTCATCTCATTAAAAACAATTCTCTGTTATTAAAATATATTTTGATATATGATTTGTTACAGCAAATCTTTCTTTTTGGAAACAGAGAATGTTTCTCCTAATCTGCTTAGATTTAGTAACTATATTCAGTCCTCAAAGATTTGCATCCTGTCAGACCACCCAACTATTGCAAATTACCAGAAATACTCTTTAATGATGAAACAAATTCATGCTATGTAAGCTAATCTTACAAGTAGACTCATTGAGATTATAATACTCATTTTAATAACATTCAAATCATTTTCACAATATATTTTACGCCAAAAATATTGAAACCAATTGACATATCCAGACAGAAAGGATATATATTTCCTAACCTGCTGGTGGATTATGTTTAGACATTTCCTCAGGCTCTTGCTAGGATCACAGAGTTAGCATTAGAAGGGACCTAAAAGGACATCTCATCCAAACTCTTCAATTCAAAGATGTTGAATGATTTGCCAAAGATCACAAAAGCGGCAGAGCTGGGATTCCAACTCAGATTTTTTTACTCCAAATCCAACATTCAATCTTCCTGTTTCCATAGGACTTAGAGAATAAGTTTTACCAACTGTAGAGCAAAGCTGGTTCAGAGAATAATGACAAAGGAAAAACCATATGTCTAAAGCTTAGCTCTCTTGAGAAATCTGAAAAGTTCCTGTGTCACCAGCTGCCTGTTAGACATTTCAAATTGGATATTGTAAGGCTATGAAACCTGGACAGTCTACCAGCACCATGCCATAAAATTGAACTACATCTATTTGAATTAACTTAGGAATTATGAAGGTCACCTGGCAAGATAAGGTAACAGACATTGAGCTCTTTTGTCAAGCTGGACTGGCAAGCATTCAAACTCTCCTATACAAAGCACAACTTCAATGGCCGAGTCACATTGTTTAATGCCAGATTTATGTTTACCTAAAAGACTATTTTATGGAGAACTCACACAAGGCAAGCACTCACACAGAGGTCAGAAGAAGCAATACAAGACACTCCCAAAATCTCTCTGTACAACTCTGGAAGACATGGAAGACACTGGCACAGGACTGCCTAACATAGCATAGCCTCATCAAAGAATCCTTGTACTCTGTTTGCAAAGCAGAATTGTAGTAGCTGAAAAGAAGCATTAAATATACATATCCACTCCAATGTTCATATGGACTATTGTGCCATACCTGTGGTAGGGCCTCATATTGGTCTGATGAGCGGGGCAGACAGACTGTACCTTGATGCCAACAGAAGTGATATAATTTTGGTCTTCTTCAATCACAAAGGAAACCAACCAACCTATCTCAAAGCAAGAGACATCATTATATCAAACAGGGATAAATTAAATACTCTTGTAATAAGTTCAGGAATAAAGCACGGCAATGAGCTGACCCTGCTATTGTTTGATACAGTGCTAGAAGCCAGTATTGCAATAAAACAAGAGAGAGACATTGAGGGAATAAGCACAGGTAAAGAGGAAACAAATTTGGCATGTTTTGTAGATAACATGATGGTTCTCTTTTCTTAGAGGTCCCTAGAGAGTCAACTCAAAATTAATTGAAACAATAATTTCGTAAGTTTCAGGTTGTAAAATGTGTGAAACCAAACCCCACCTCTCTTCAGTTTGTAGCTTTTTCTCCTTGTTTTGTCCTCTGAGATGAAGCAGACCAAATTTCATTCCTCTTTTACAAAATAGTCCCTCAAGTTCTTGAAGAAACCTAGTATGGTCCCCCTTCACTGCAAGTTTTCTCTTCTCTAAGATAAACATTTACAGATACTTCAATTGACTCTTCTATTCCCTGAGGAATTCTGAGACTGCAGTAATGGATTACACAATTCTACACTGGGATCATTCTTCTCTCATCCTGCAACATATGGAACCCCAGCAAATGGTAAATTAAATCCCACACTGAAGCTGAGTGAACTGGAAACTACCAGTCATACCCCTTCTTGGAATAAAGATCAAGTATTAGACTGGAAAATTCTTTCATTGCCTCTGTTCATAACCCATAAATTCTCACACAAGATGGAGGTGTGATACTGTGCTCACCTAATCTTCCAAATCCTCTGAGAGAGCTATAGAAACACCCTTAACAGCCAAGAACTCCACTGTGGGATTAAGGACACATTTAAGCCAATGATTTGATGGAACCACAAAGCAAATAAAATGTTCTCTGAACTCTGATCCTAAAGCATCTCAGCAGGACCAGTCTATTTGTTTTCAGTTTACAGCACAATGACAGCATATGTAGTACAAATCAAAACAATGGGGGGAAAATAAAATTTCAAAAGACAAGGTAGAGCCACAAAGTTGCTTCAGTGGCTTTAAATAAGTCCGTCACCTTAAAAGAATTTTTCCTAAATATTCCATCTGATTATTTTAAGGTCCTAAGGAATCAGTGAGTAGATTAGACTGCCTCTGAGTAAAAGTGTTTAAAGATCATGGATAGCTACAGGATCAAAAATCAAGAAAGTAACTCAGTCTATCCAACCCCTTATGTTGTGGAAGAGGCAAACAATAATCTGAAAAACGGAAGTGATTTGCCTAATACCCCATAAATGAATAGTGGCAGATGAAGGATTAGAACATGTTGCCTTAACCAGTCTGATTCTATTTTCACAAAATGTCTCTGAGCTTCAGTTTCACCATTGGAAAGAAAAGGAAAAATAACACTTGCACTATATATCTCATGGACAGCTGAGTAGATCCATGGCTATAGAGCTGGGACTGGAGTCAGGAGAACCTGAGTTCAAATCCAGCTTCAGATAACTTCCTAGCTGTGTGACCCTGGGCAAGTCATTTAACCCTATTTGCCTTGTTTCTACATGTATAAAGTGAGCTAGAGAAGGAAATGGAAAAGCACTCTAGTTTCTTTGCCAAAAAAAACAAAAAAATAAAAACCCAAATGGGGTCAAAGAGAGTCAGACACAACTGAATAAACTTAAGAACAATAATATGTATCTCATGGAGTTGCTTTTGAAATCAAATAAGATCATGTATATGAAAGCCCTTTGGTAACCATCATAAATAAAAGATAGCTAACGTTATTATTCCTACTATGCCATGTTTTCTTAACTGAGTTATTTATTGCTGTTACTTTTAGTTATGTTTAAAACCAACAGAAAAAGGCAAAGGAAGTCTGTCACTAATAGGGGTGAGACTGAGACTTAAGTGTATCAGCTAGACAAATCTGTAGACAGCTGAATGGGCTAAAAAGATGCTATTGGGCTATGCTGTGTCTAGCATTTGATGATGATGCTAATGATACCCCACAGCACTTGGGTATGTTTTGACTTTTTGTTTCTGTATTTGTGATCTTTTGTGTTGAAACATTTACACAGACTCACGAAGTCCAGACCAAAAAAATTGTGTGGTTCCATACCCTGATGCTGATGAACAGGAAAAGAACAGTTTTTTCATTCATTATATAGTAACATAACATAATAACAATATATAATAAATACACATATAAGATAGAGGAAAAGTAAACATGGGAAAATAAATGACAGTGTCTAAACTTTTGAGAATAAAATATGAGGAAAGAGAAGGCAAAATTGGTTTTCCTTTATCAATGACTTAAATAAAGGCATAGAAGGCATACTAATCAAATTTGTAAATGCCACAAGGATAAAAAAAAGATGGCTTAAAAATGCATAATAAAGTCAGTATTCAAAAAGTATCTCAATAGAATAGAGATGAGTCAACTAAAATAAAATTCAATAGAAAAAATGCATATTCTTACAACTATTACCAAAAAGTCAACTTTTATAAGTATAAAATGAAAGACATATAAATAGCAGTTGTTCCCCCACCCCCAAAAAAAGATCTTAGGGCTTTGGTGGACTTCAATCTTAATGTGGGTTAACAGAGTGAAAAATCCCAAAACTAATGTGATGAGGAGCTTCCAAAAATAGGGAGCTGACAGTCTTGCTGAACTATACCCTTACCAGCTGTGGTCAGTTTTCAGGACCCCATTTTAGGAAGACCATTGAGAGAAAGGCAAGGACAATAGTGAAAGACCTTGAGCCCTTATCATATGAGAATCAATTTAAAGAGCTGGGCACAGTTGGTCTGAAATTACAAAACTCAGGAGGGACGTGATGGATGTCTTCAAATATTCTGAAATATAGTCAGGTAGAAGAAGAACCAGACTTGTTCTGTTTGGTCTCTAAAAGCAGAAATAGGAGCAACTGTGTAGAAGTTACAAAGAGGCAAGTTGTGGTTCAATGTCAGGAAAGACTTCCTAACAATTAGAAGTGTCTGAAAGATATGTGTTATATCTCCTTCAAGGGCTTGAAATACAGGTGTGTATACACATTCAGTTTTAGCTCAATATCCCCTAAGTCATCAGCCTTTTGGCTCCAAAGCCAATTAGAAGATTTGTGGGGGAGTCATCATGTAGTACCAAACTCTGAAACATTCATGTCTGTTAACTGGTTCCCCAAAGGTTCCCCATGGTTTGATTGAAAGCAGGCAAAGAAGCTCTGTACATATTCTGAGGATTCAAACTAACCATGAAAAGTTTGTGTATGTTTCAAGGACTGACCCTGCCACCATCCAGCCTGCACCATTAAATATAAATCAGTAGAAGAGAGAAAGGAAAAAAAATTGTTATTTTATGTGATACGGTATCATAACACTTGTGAAAAACTTCATAATTACTGGTTTTTAACTATAGGAAATTAGAAAGAGAAAGAAAACCACGTAGATCAGATTCTCTGGTGAAGATTTACCATAGGTCTTTGAGGAGGCTTTTGGGGAGGAAAGATGGGTTTCTGAAATACTAATCCAAGGGTGCTATTTTTCTTCTACAAATTTCCCCAGAATGAAGTAGGGGTAGAAAATAACAAACGGAAAACTCTAAGATAAGAAAGGATCTATTTCCTCAAAAATGACAATATTCGCTTGTAAAATTGCCTGCCATAAGTTATAACTTATAATAATATGTTATTAATATAATTATAATTGTTATACATGATATATCTAAATTATAAATATTAATATAATGATAATAACGATAATTCTTCCCTAAAACAAGTGGTTTGACCTCTAATGTCGGTTTCAGTGAATAGTCCTGTAAAGCTTGACAGATGGGCATAAGTACTCAACTTTAATATAACAAGTGACAAGAAGGCTCTCATCTTACAAAACTGGAAATTCCATTTGTAGACAGATCTTACTGTTATAAATTCCTTCCTTCCAATAAGACAAATGTCAGAGGTGGAGCAAAGATAGTGGAGTAGCAGGAAGAATTAAAGCAAGTTTCTTCCCCCACAAAACTCTTCCAAACAAATCTAGAAAATAGACCACAATGAATTCTGATTGGGAAATATAAGGGGAAAAAACAGTAATTTTTTCTAGCCCATGTCAGTGTGGGAAGATAAAAAGCAAGTATTGAGGACATAGGGGGTCAGAGTCCGGCCAGGAGCATGCTGCCCAAAGCACTCCAGCACTGGGAGAAGCTATGCCCCAGAATAAAAAGATGTCTGAGATCTATCATGGAGAAGTCTCAACTTGTATAGGCAGTAGGAAAGGGTGCCTACTGACAGCTCAGACAATCACTCTGCAGTCCCAAGTCAGAGATCCAGGTCAGAATGAGACATAGAGCAGTGCCTCAATGTGATATTTCAGGGTATGGGGTGGTTGTGACTCTAGGCTACATACTAAGAAAGGAGCAAGTTTAGAAGTAAGTAGCAGGTATGTATCTCAGACCCCAGGAGCAAAGTATGACTTCAGTTCCAGTCTCCAGTCCAGCCGGAAGCCTATACAGAAATAACCAGGGCAGAAATCCCAAAACCTGCAGTTCTCTCGCTCTGAAACTACATAGATTTCCAGCCCACTGGAAGTGTCTGAGTTCACCAATGGTATATTGAAGCTCCAAAGAGGGCATTGCTCAGATTGCAATATAGAACCACCTTCAAGAATCTATCAATCAAATGACTAAACAAGTTGTGGTATAGGATTATGATGGAATACTACCATGCTAAAAGAAATAATGAGCTCAGTGATCTTAGGAAAATATGGAAAGACTCGCACAAAATAATGAAGAGTGAAATGAGCACACCTAAGAGAACAGCAATATTGTTTTAAGAACAACTTTGAAATGATTAAGTCATTTTAACTATGATGAATACCCAAATTAATTATAAAGGACATATGAAGAAAGATGCTGTCTGTATCCAGAGAAAGAACTGATAAATAGAAGTATAAAATAATTTTACATATATGTGTATATATGTATGTATATATTATATAATATAAATATAATAATATACAATATAAATATATATATATATTTGTGTCTAATGGTAGTCATCTTGAGGGAAGGGGCAGAAAAAAAGAAATTTCATGACAACTTTATTATATATTTAAAAGGGACAGCAAGATACACATAACAGATTTGCAGTTTCATGTATAAAGATCTTTTTTATTACACTATGTTATGATTGGGGTGGGGGGAGAATCAATCAATCAAAAAACATGTACTAAACACTTACTATGAGCCAGGCCATGTGAAAAGCATGGATGCAAAAAGATGCAAAAGGAAGTCTCTGGTCTCTAAGAGCCTACAATCTAAGGAGAGAAATCACAAACAAATATATATATATATATATACACACACACACACATACACACACACACACACACACACACACATTAAATACAGGATAAATATTGTTTGTCCTTCATTTTCCAAGAAGACTAAGGACATCACAGGGTGATGTCTTGATTCCTGAGTGAATTGGAGTGAATTGGACATAAAGTCATCAGCTTCACTCTCTCTTCCACTTCACTCTTCCAGAGTCATCAAAGTGCGATGGCAAGACAGAAGTCAAGATAACTGACAATAACTCAGAATGCACCAGAAGAACTTGGCATCTTTGATGTCTAACCAAGCTCTACACACTCCACAGTACCCACTTTAGCTGCTTGCATGGTTACTGGAATGAATTGTTGTCATCCACCCACTCTACCTAGGGGCATCTTCGCATGCATGGGGTACACCACCACATAACTCACTGATGGGTTTGTAGACCAATGGTTGCCCTCAACCTAGATTAGCCTGTCAGCTGATACAGTTTGCCAGGGAGTGACTGCTGCATGTGCTACAAGTTCTTGTAACCCCACAAGTGAGAGTTGAGTGTGAAGTGAACAACAAAGGTGAATGAGCAGTCCTCAAAGAGCTCAGCAAGCCCTCACAGCAGAGGTACAAGTCCTCCCTGAACATCCATAATAGGTACATAAGGGATAATTAACACAAGGGAGGAAAAGACTTAAGAGGAATTTCAAAAGTCATCCAGTATAAGATGGGAGTTTTATTTTAGTTGGAATTTAAAAGAAACCAGGAACATAAGAAAGAGATGAAAAGAAAGAACATCCCAGGTATGGGGGACTGCTAGAAACAATGCCCAGAGCCAAGAGAGGAAATGTTTCATTTGTAGAACAGCCAGGAGGTCAGTGTCATCAGATTGAAGAATATGGGGAAGGGAGTAATGTGTAAGAAGACTGGAAAAGCAGGAGGGGTTAAATTATTGCTGACTTTGAATGATGAGTCGAGGATTTTGTATTTGATCCTGAAGGCAATAGTGGAGTGCAATGAGCAGATCTTTACTTTAAGAAAATCACTTCAGTGGCTAAATGGATGATGGATTGAAAGAAGGAGAGACCTGAGGCAGACAGACTCATCAACTGGCATGATGAAAGCCTATCCCATAGCTGTGACAGTATCAGAGAAGAGAAAGGGGCATATAGAAGAGATTTTACAAATGAGAAATCAACAGGGCTTTGGCAACAGATTAGATATGGGGGGTGGAAGTGGGAGAGATAATGAGAAGTTGAGGATGAAAACTAGGTTGCAAGTCTGAGGAACTGGGAGGAATGTGATGCCTTCTAAAGTAACAGGGAAGGTAGGGAGGAGAGATTACAGGGAGAAAGATAATGAGCTCCATTTTGGACAAGCTGAGTTTAAGATGTCTATAGGACATTCAATTCAAGATTTCTGAAAGGCAGATGGAGATGTGAGACTGGAGATCAGCAAAGAGTTTGGGATAGGACAGGTAGATTTGATAATTTTCAGAATAAAGATGATCATTAAATCCATGAAAGCTGAAAATATCACCAAGTAAAGTAGAAAAAGAAGAGAAAAGGGTTGAGGACAGAACCCTGAGGTATACTGGTGGTTAAAGGGTATTATCTGGATGAAGATAATATGATGAAGTGAGTATCTTGTAAACCTAGATAGAAGAAATTATTAAGGAAGAGAGAGTGATTTATAGTGTCAACCATTTCAGAAAGTTTAAAAAGCATGAAGATTGGGAAAAGGTCATTGGATTGAGCAAATCAGAGATCAGTGATAACTTTGGGGAGAGATTGTGAGAAAAGAGTGATTCCTGTTTCCTATTTCAAGGAATTTAGCCACAGAGAGTAAAAGGTATAAAATGATACTTAACAGAAATGGAAGGATCAAATGAAGGGTTTTTGAGGATGGTGGGATGGTGGAATCATGTGAGACAGGGGTAAAGGAGGAAATAGTTGAAGGAGGAGATAGTAACATCTGAGTGATGAGAGGTGAGGAAGAAGGAAAAACAGAGCTCATGACAAAAGATCTTAATTTTTTTCATAAAATAGTGGGAAGTTTCTCAGTTGAAGGGTGGAAGGAGGGGGAGTCACTGGAGGTTTGAGGAGGGATGAAAAAATCTGAAACCACTGTGGAGAATGGGATCATAATCTGAAAAGGGAGGTATACAAGAATCATTAGCATCACTGAGAGTTCAGTTGAGGTTGAGCAACATAAATTTTTAGTGGACCCAGTCAATGTTTCCATACATTTTTCCATCTTTGTTCAATAGCACATGTGTAGTAGTGAAGGTGAAAAATGGTGGGAGTGATGAAGCTTGACAGGACATACTTGGTGAAATGACAAGGAAATTAGAGAATCAAGAGAGGAGGTTGGTACAGAGTTGAGCTGGTTCATCAAAGGGACAGGATGGGGAAAAGAGGAGAAAGTGGCTAGTGCAAGGGACATAGAGTAAGAGAAATAGAGAGGTCAAGGGATTGAAGATCACAGTGCAGATGAGAAGTAGGGTTTTGTAAAGAAAAGCAGAGAGAGATGTGAAAAGGCAATAGATTATGGTCAGATAAAGAGATTTCAAAATTCTTGAACATAGAGATGGAACATTTGCAAGTGATGGTAGGTATGTATGACCATCTTCGTATGTGGCAGAGAGCAGATAATGGCAAGTGAGTAGGCTGAGGAATTAAGTAGTGACACTAGTATGAAGGAAGCAGTTGAGGAAGAGATCAAAATTGTAAACCATATACTGAATTCATTGAGAAAAGAAGAGGAGTTACTTGGAGATCTGTAGACAGTAGCTCCCAGGAATTTGATCAGGTAGTAGATATGAATAGCATGAACCTAAAAGGAGGAGAAGTTATTGTGTAACAAAAGTAAGTGGTCAAGGGGAATGAGTGAAGATGCAATCAATATTAGAAAGGGTGGCTTTAGGGAGACCTTGTCACCAATGGGGAACAAGGTATCAGTAATGGCTGGTAGATGATTTTTGATGACTGAAAAATAATTTAATTTTTTTTAAAAAAAGACAAATGTCATCAGTTGATTTTAGGTATGCCATCAAGAAAACATCTAGGATTTTATTCTTCAACTCTGAATAAAAAAATAGAGAAAACCTCATGTTACAAAAGTATAATCTGGCAACAACTTACACCTTGCTTCCTGCTCAAGCTCAAAGTGTACAGTACTATTTTCCTACTTAAGTGACTAAGACGCAATATGAGGATAAATTTCATGTACTGGCACAAATATTAAAAATCACGAGTATGGATGCAGTGAAAGAGAGTATTTGCTCTTCATGACATGAGTAATACTGTCTTAGAATAAGCCTCCATTTCTATGGGCAATTGCAACTAATACCTATGTTTTACCTTACAATTCTTGTCCAAGGAAAACCAAAAGACAAAAAGCATCCACAATGTCTTGAAACCCCAAAGTCAACAACAGGATAACAGATTAGAAAGATTCTGTTTCCACCTCCCAGAAGCACAACAAACTGTTCCAAAGGCCAATGAGTGGCCAGTTGTGAACTAGTGTCATGGTACATTTCATGTATATTATAATAATTACCTATGGAAAATAAATGACATATCCAGAAGTCTATTTGTCCCCAGAGACATATATCTCCATGTGTCAACTGAAGCTTCTCCCTTCTTAGGCTTGTGGCAACATATGTAGTAAAACTTTTTGCTGACTTGTGTTCTAAATTGTAATAAATGGGTTTTCCTCCCATGACACAAGTATCTGACAAAGAAAAACAAAATGTTCTCCAAATTCTTGGAACTTCAAGTTTTTATTTACTAAATATACTTAAGAGCCCCTGGAGATTTCCTTTTAATCAAAGCACACAGACAATAACAACCAAGTGGAACTGAAGTGACTGCTATTTTCACAGATTGCCCACAAAACTGGGAAACTATTACTACAACACAGCACAATAAAGAGGCCTGCTAACTAAACCCTGAGGGAAAGACAAAACTCTCTATTTGTTGCATGTGGCTATCAGGCCAAAATTTGACGTATTTTATTCTAAGAAGTGTCATATGCATAAATTTAGAGGCTGTCATTCTCTTTAACTCAAAACACTGGTGTGCATTTGGACTAGATCCATAATCCAGAAGGGAACCATCTGTAACACTAAAGCTCAGAGTATTCTATTGCCTCACTGGCCAACTATAAATCGTGACCCTAAAAGAATAATCAATTTAACTCAGAAGTTTGGTTGTCAGCCAACTTATGCCTTTATCTCTTGACAGTCACATGAAAAGGAGTGAATAACAGCCAATTTTTATTCATATCAAAGATTCAGTACATATTTAGTAAGTCCTTCCTACATATATAATACACTATCTGAGGGACCTCAAAAGGAGTTCACAATCTTATAGAGGGAATATGATACATACACAAATAAAAAAGTCGCAAGTTGGTTGTTGTTATTCAGTCATGTCCAACTCTCCCTGTTCTCATGGACCCTTCTCTGCTCCATTATCTCCCGAAGTCTGGCCAAGCTCATTTTCATTGCTTCCATGACACTATCCATCTCATTGTCTGCTATCCCCTTTTCTTTTTGTCTTTGATCTTTCTCAACATCAGGGTCCTTTCCCATGAGTTCTGCCTTCTCATAATGTAGCCAAAGTATTTCAACTTCACCTTCAGTATTTGACCTTCCAATGAGCAGCTAGAGTTAATTTCATTAAGTATTGACAAATTTAATCTCCTTGCTGTCCAAAGGACTCTCAAAAGTCTTCTTCAGCACAACTTCAGTGTCAATTCTGTGGCTCTCAGCTTTCCTCATAGTTCAACTCTTACATCCATACATTGCTACTAGAAAAAACATAGCATTGACTATATGGACATTTGTCAGCAAGGGGACATTTCTGCTTTTTTAGTATGCTGTCCAAATTTGCTATAACTTTTCCTCCAAGGAGGAAGAGTCTTTTAATTTCACGAATGCATTTGGCATTTGCAGTGAATTTTGAGCACAAGAATATGAAATCTGACTCTACCTCCATTTCTCCTCCCTCTCTTTGCCAAAGAGATGTAAAAATGCTGAAATTGCTTAAAAAATTGCAGAGGATCTTCAATACTAGGATGAAGAGTGTGTATTTTATCCCAAAGTAAAAAGAAAGTCAATGAAAAAATTGGGACAGGAGAACAGCATGGTCAGTACAATAGGAAAATTAATAATAGCAACTCCTGGGTAAGAAGGATGAAAGGGATATGGAAGAAAAGAAGACTCCAAAACTTTTATTTGCAGTATTTGTAGTTAGTGCAGGTTAGGTAAGAGGTTGACGAGTGTTTCTACTAGGGTGATGGCAAAGTGATAGAAATAAGGGAAACTGCAAGAAATATCGTAGAAAGGGAAAAATCAAAGATGGCTCCAAGATTATGAGTCTCAATGACGGGAGGATGAACAGTGGTATTAATTATCAAGAGAATGGAAAGCTGGGAAAAGGGACAAGTTGAAAGGAGAAGGTGACGGCTTTAGTTTTAGACAAGTTGAATTTGCGTTGGCAGCAGGACTTGCAAATAACTACATAATATACAAGATAAGCATAATGTAAATGAAAGGGTGTCTCGGAAAAAAGCATTACTAATGTGAGGGACTGAGAAAACCGTTTTTCTCAAATCAGAGAGAGTCTAATTTGAGTTAAGTCTTGAAGATGACTAAGAAAGTAAGGAGATGGAGATGAGGAGACAACTAGTATACACATAATTACAAACCATATCTATTCACTATTCTACATTTCTGCTATATAAAGTTGGCAACTATCATGGGAAAGACCTGATTTAGGTCATTCCTTAGGTAGTTTAGGTCCAATATTAGAAGGAAAGCAAACACCAGTCATAAAGCTGACAGTTACCAAAAGCAGCTTTATTTAACCATCTTAGGGGAAGGATATTCAACAAATATTAAGTGAGATATTTGGTCACAAAGGTGACTCAGCTAAACACAGTTTCTCCTTGCCTCTTCATTACCCAAAGCTGTCACATTAAACATCAGGGAAGAGCTGGTGTTCTTATAAATAACCCAAGCCTTTATGTTCCTCAGCTAATTAAGTCTTGAGGGATAGGACCTTGACAACATTCAAGAGAAAGAACTGACCCAGCATCATGGCATGTGACTGGTAGATGTTACTCCTGACACAGAAGCAATCCTCATGTTTTTGGCAAATCTCTTAATGATGTCCCTAAGATCTTTTACACCTGTGTTGTCATTTGCATGGGTAAAAGGATAAAGCACTTAATTAAGATTCTATTTATCTATGAAAGCATTCAAAATGGGAACATTTTTTGTTTCCATGCACAAGCAGGAAATATGTTATTATCTTGTTAAAGTTTATACGCACTTAAAAAACAGACTTTAAATAATCAAGATGATAAATAATCAAATCAGCACTATTTTCCCTGGAAAGGGCACGTCATTCTAATGACCTTTGACTTTACTTCTCAGACTCAACCCCTATTTATATATACATATTGCCTCTTGCCATCAGAGTGTAAACTCCTAGAAAGTAGGTGCTGCTTTGTTTTTGTATTTGTATCTCCAGCGCCAAGCCCTGGAACCTGGTACTTGGAAACTGGTAGAACTTTAATACTTTCTCACTCATTCGAAGCATAATATAACACTTTAAAGAATTTCTTTTAATATATTTGAATGCAGGAAGGAGCACTGCTAAGGGTTTTTTCTTTGTTAATGCTTAAACTGTGACTTGAAGGAACATAGTGAATCTATGAAACAGAGGTGAGGAATGAGTGGACTCCAAACATGTGGGCCAGTCAGGAAAAAGTCATAAAGAAGGAAGATGGAGTGCTCTCTGTGAGGAATAGAGAAAAGACCAGTTTGACAGGAGCACACAGGGCTCCAATCATTCTGGAGAAATGGTTTAGACTAGAGTAAGGATTGGGATGGGCCATAAAAGTTAAATGGAAGAATTCATATTCGATCGAACAGATGAGGAAACAACTGGGGTAGAGGAGTGAAATGATTAAGTCTTCAATTAAGAAAAATCACTTTGGTAATTGTTTCAGTTGGTCAACAAGCATTTATTAAGCACTTGCTATGTGCCAGGAATATAAATAAAAGGCAAAAAAGTCCTCCCTGCCCTGACATTCTAATGGGGCAAACAACATGCCAATAGATATACATATATGCAAATACACAAATGCATAAATGTAAGATAAGTAGCAGAAAAATGGAAAGTCGTCTCAGAGAGAAGGAACTAGTAGTGGAGGTGGGTGGGGTGCAGCTGGGAAAGGCCTCTTGTAAATAGTCTGATTTGAGTGAAGGCTTGAAGGAAACCAAGGAAGTGAAGAAGTAAAGATGAGAAAAGAGAAAATCCCAGCTATGGGGGACAAACAGTGAAAAGGCATGGAATCAGAAAATGAAATGTCTTATATGAGGATCATCAATT
>CM053769.1:440042134-440055011 GCA_028658325.1 Potorous gilbertii | reverse complement strand
CCCCCCCCCCCAGAAGAACCTCATTTCAAATGATAACAACAACCAAACAATCAAATGAAAAATTTAATGACCCCTGGATGAAAAGATTAACCAAAGGTGGAAGAAAATTGAGACTAGATATCCTGGACTTTACTTTGGAAAAATCAAATCCTAATACACTTAACCCTCTGGTAAAATTCATAATGGGTCTCCTAATGTAAAGAGATGACAATGAGCACCAGAAACATTAGGACAAGAGCCAAGATGGTGACACTTGTAGCACAATCAATACTTCATTATAGGTCAGGATTATCTGTAATATGCCAGCTTACTTACATACAGCTTCTCCTGATACCAAAAGGTACCCTGTACCACCACAGCCTGCTTCACTATTTCCCAGTCTACCAGCTTCCTTGAGATCCTCACTGGGGAAATAATAACAAATTTCTACCCTGCATAGATCTCTGCTAAGAGGATTCTCCCTTCTTTCAGTTTTATCCAGAATCACTACCAAATCAGAGAGAGAATGCTCGAACAAGTAAATATACATCCACAATAGTTATATAAGCAAGTTTCATGTTTCCCCTGCTTTTAGAAGGAAAGGTACCTCCCACCAAAGTTGTTCAAAACATCTCTAAGGAAAAGAAACCTGCCAACTGAATGGGATGGACCCAAGCTCTTTCCCTAGGAAGGGACAAGGACCTTGATGCCTGAGAGATTCTGTGCCAATGGAGAAATAGAGAAGACAGTGAACATCAATTGGACTTTAACCAAAAGCAGTCTTTCCTTATTGAGTAAATCTTTCTGGAGTCTAGATCTAAGAAACTACTGGACCAGAAATTCCTACCCCTTCTAAAGGTAGCCCTGACTTGTCATGAACATGGCCTCTTGAATGATGGACATGTGACCTTGGCAGTTAAGGGCATCATGATGATGCTGATTAGCTGTGGCAAGTTAGGTTCATGGTAAAAGTTAGGTGGGCACTGATTTGTAGAAGAAGTTCATCAAGAGTCCCTAACACAATATTAGGTAAGAGGATCACATGATCAAAGCCTAACACAACATGGCATAACAGCTCTTATGTTAGAATCGGTAATGGACCTATTCTCCAATATTTGTCATTCTTGCAACAGCTTCTACCTAGTTATTTAGTTCACCAAATACTGATGAATAGTGACATCATCCACGAATAAAACAGTCTCACAAATGTATTCAGTCAGTACAATAATGATAAGAATAAGAAATAACACAACAATAATGTTTTAATAGATTAAAACTTCTCTAAGACTTTTGGAATACCCTGTGCATGCAGTGGGAAGTACAAAAAAAAATCTGCCATTGGTCTTTATACCAAAGAGGAGATCCATTGATTGTCCAGTTCTGTTATCTTCAGACCACAGATCATTAGGTCAAACCTGTGGTCACCGTCTAGGAATTAGTGTAGATGAAGAGTTTAGTCAACACATCCCTCAAGTTTCTCTCACATGGCAGTCGTGTGGTTCACTTGGGAATACTTGTCAAGATCTGTATTCCCCACAGTATGCCCTATAACTTTATTTCTTCCCTTGTATAGGGAATCTAATCTTAATGCATTCCATAAATATTCAGTACAATTTAGTTCCCCAAAATAGCTGGGGGAAAGAACAAAAATGAACTCATGAGACCAGGATTATAAGAAAAACCATGAGCCTGTATTAAGTTCTCCGTCATCACAGAGCATGGTTTCATAAGTGTGGTGAGAGGGGCAGGGGAGAGTAAATCAGCACCCCTTTCAGGAGTGATGGTAGAGTTGACCTGATCATGGTTCAAGACCTGAGGGGACAATGGCAAGAGAAGACAAAAGGTATCAAAAATACTGAAGAAGGTGGTGAACAAAATGGCAGGAGAGTTCGTTGATTGGTTGGTTATCCATTCTGAAAGAGGAAGAAAATGACATCATTATGTTAGAATCAAGTTACAGTGTGTCCAACTGTGGCTGATCAACCAATGTGAACTCAGAACCACAGGCTGGGCAAATAGTCCATGGGAACATTTAGGATGGGTTGTCTACATCTGTACATCTCACATTTTTTTTTTCGAGCTACTTCAATTCTACTTTGGTCATAGAGCACAGAACCTTCTTTAATAAGGTATTGCCATGCTGGGTGGTCCTGTGCCAGTATCTTCCATGTCACACAATCAATTCCAAAGATCTTCAGGAGACCTTGAGTGTGTCTTTGTGTGTGTTTGTCCTTTGTTGCCAAAGGAGATCATGCCATCAGAGAAATAATGACATGACTTGCACTTGACTTTGTTTTGAGGGAGGGAGGGCTGTGCAGGTCACCAGCCTCACTTCTCCTCCAGAGTCATCTGAATCCAGTGACCAGATATTCATCAGGATGACTGGAGATGACCCAGAATGAGGCAATTGGGATTAAGTGACTTGCCCAAGGTCACACAGCCAGTGAGTGTCAAGTGTCTGAGGTGAGATTTGAACTCACGTCCTCCTGACGCCTGTGCTGGTGCTCTATTCACTGCACCACCTAGCTCCTATTGCTTCTTCTAACCACCATGTAAGTGCTTGCCTTATATGGAGTGAGGTAAAGCATGACTCAAGTCTGAATAAAATAGTGGACCAGATGAAGGAAGACATTGCACCCCCAGGGCAGAAATTCCCTAATAAATGAATTTAATTTAGCTTTTCTTGTTCTTAGTTAAATTCCTCCTGGCTGTGGTGATCATCTTTCATTTCTAAGTCATTGAAAACTTTTAGTTTAAATAATCTGTTACAGAATTGTAACACAAATTGATATCAAAACTGTGAAGCTACAGTTTCTATACTGGAACCAATCTTTTTTTTAATCTTTTAATACAGAGACATTTGAGAGTTTTTATTCTTTTGGCAGCTCTTCAGTTTTCAATGATTTCTCAAAGATTTCTAAATTCTTTCACTAGTCTGGTATGTGAGTCTTAAGTGGGTACTTTGTTTTCTTTTACTATTTTCTATTTTAGTCATCTCTTCCCCTTATCAATCTTGGTCTTCCCTCTTTAAGCTTGAATATCATTTTCCTTCCCGAAAAAACAAGCAAAATAGGAATTGGGTATTTCTGTTTACCGTTGTAATATGTAACATCATGCCTTCTCCCCCAAACAGTAGTTCTGCTTCTTTGCCATTCATTTTTTTTTTGCTCTAGAAATAACTTTTAGAACCTTTCCTGATGCATGACACTTTGTATTTCTCCTTGATTATGTGCCCCTCCTCTTGTACATATTATTTTTAAAACTGAAGTCCTCAAACACTCCTTGTGTAAACAATTTCTAGATATCCTTGCACAGTCCCTCCCAATTTTTTTTACTCTTTAAGAGTACCTGAATTGTTATAGTAGTATTTTCATTTTTGAGAGCTTCTCATGTTCCAAGTCAAATTGTCTATAGTGTCATACTGATTTTTTATCTAAATTTTTAAAATCTTTTCCCTTTGCCTCCTATCTTTCCCAACATCAGGGTCTTTTCTAATGAGTCCTGTCTTCTTAGTACATGGCCAAGCTATTTAAACCTCAGAATTAAGTTCACTTATTATTACAGTGTCATTTAAATGTGTGTTTTGAAAGAGGGAGAGATCACTTAAATTTAAACTTTTAAGTATGCATCTTGCCTTTTAAACACAAAATTGAACTATCATGATTTCCAAATCTCACTGTACAGATTTATCTGTGACAAAGAGATTAGAAAATAATGAGTTGTCTTGGCTTCTGTGTTTTCCCTAGAATATCTTAATTCCAAAATAGTGGAGAGACCTTGGATTTAGACCTCCATGAGTCTGCCTTGGGAGAAAATATTGCTAGAGAAGATTTTGGAAACACTGTGAAATTATATAAAAGAGCAGAAAAACTGGTTAGCAAAATAAACTGGATAGCAAACATTGAGAGATTCTTGAAATGCATTTGAGGTCATTCTAGAAGAATTAAGATCCCAAGGTTGAAAAATCATGTAATAAGGATTTAGCCAGAAGCCCAGATCACCTAAGATAAAGTCCTTCATAAGATGCTTCATGGAGACTTGTTTCACAGAGATTCTCATGGGAATTGCTTCTGAGAGATGAGAGAACTGACATGTACATATGTGGATATATTGGGTTGGCCTCTCATATGGTTGTTAAGGGAAGGCTCTTTCCATAGAGCCTAGCTGGAACTCTCTATAAATTCATCTGACTGAACACATCATCTCTCTTTTTAGCATTCTTGTCTAGAAGGTGAAGGACTTATTCTACGCACAGTAGGGCACACCATGTGGTAAGAGGAAGGGCCTGAAGACCATATCCCCCTGACTTTCCCTTAGGCTCTGTGGCCCAAAGAAATAAGCTCAAGATTTTGATCTGGTTTCATTTTTCTTTTTCATTTTTAGGGACAGGGAAGAATGGAGTCCCTGATAAGTTAGTTCAAAACATGGGGATCTCAGAGCCTAGATTTCAGGCCAGATGTAACAGCTAGCTCAGCAATGAAGCCTTGAGTGGCCAGGGTCCAGGACACTAACCTGGCAGGTCTTTGGATTTGAATTTTGTGCTACTAATGCTATATGAGAATTGAGCAAACCTATGGGCCTAATCTCCTCTTCTCTGGGTCAGGTGGTGTAGGGAGGATTATGACTGAAATGTTGGGTAAAATGTTTTTATTTTTCTTCTTGCAATGTTTTTAAAGTAAATTTTCCTTCTAAAAAGTTAATCTCATGTTAAGTGGCTAAGAGGAACTAACTGCAAAGAACTTTAATCAGGGAAAGAGAGTCTCCCCTGAACCATTTAGAGTACTAAAGAAGCATGGGATGAGGAAAAAGTGTAATTGGCCTGGCCCTCAGAGTGAGGCTAGAGCAAATCGATATTATAATAAGAAAATGAATACCTTTCATAAAAAAATTAACCATGAATAATATTCTTCATTCTTAGCATAGTGGGTGAGTCACAGACTTGATAGGAAAAGACTGCAATAATGCAAACACTTAAATGAGGGAAAACTAAGTATGCTGGCATTCCACTGAAACTCAGGAACCAGAAAATGAAAGGAAATGAACACAAATGGAAACCGCTTGATTTTTAAAGAACAGAATAGGAAAGTGAAATAAAAAATGTAAATGGGACACACTTCTTATTCTGATAAATGACTTAGCTAAATAAATAAACTGAGTATTCCTCAAATGTCTAGACAAGTCTTTAAAAAAAAAACCCAGTTACAGTTGGCTATATCACTAGCTGTTTTCTAAATAGTTTTTTTACTGAAAAGTTGAATCATAACTATTACCATGTCATTGAAGTGATGTGAAAGTCATGACATGAAATTAAAAGACTTATTGGTTTGAAATTTAAATCTCATCTCTGACACTTACTATCTATGTTGGGCAAGGTACTTAAATCCCCTGGATCTCAGTTTCCTTGGTTTACACTGAGTGAACTGGGGCCTCTGAAGTCCCTTGAGAGTCTATATCTATGATTGTATGATAGTATAACCACTCAGATTTCTTTGAAGAATTCAAATTCAGAGTGAGGCTAGAGCATGTGAATGTGAATTCTCCATTATCCTCACTGAGCAAAAAACCTAGTCACTCAAGGGATTACTGCCCAATTTGAGTGACATAAATGTATTTGCAACTTTTTACATCATCCTACACTAGGTGCTGGGCATAGGAAAATGAAAGATAAAATCTGACCTGCCCTCAAGGGACAGAGAAGTGAGAATATGACAGGTACACAAATAAATAGGATAGAAGTTATGGTGTGATAGAGACAAAGATGTGACCAAGAGAAGGTAGTGGAAGAAAATTTGAGGGATATATGATTTTCAACAAAGTGAATCACAGAGGGGGTGGTGTTTGAGATGAGCTTTGAAGAAAGACAATTTCCTTTTCCAGAAATGAGAAGAGTAGGCAATTCAGGACCAACTTCAGGACAAAATGAATGGAGATGAGTAATTTGGGGAAAGAGCTAATAATCCACTTTGGATGGAACACAGAATACGATAATTCAATTCAATTTAATTCAACAAACATTTGAGTATCTACCATCTTCAAGGCACCATGCTAGGCACTGGGAAAACAAAAATAAAAATTCAATGCTTCGTGTCCTCAAAGAGTTTACATTCAAAAGTCATTTTTAAGTGTCTATTAGAGATGCTAGAGGAGAAACAAGGATAATTAAGACATAGCCCTTGCGTTCCTGGAAGTTGTAATCCATTACCTGCTTATGTTACAATCTGAGACAGACTTGTATGAAGGTATTTGGTTAAATTACCACCAGTTAGACAGTGGTAGACCAGATTATAATCTCATAGTTTACAAATTCTGGCTTCTAATGGGCAAAATAAATCCATATAATGAAAGGAAGTAATAAGAAATAAAGTGAGTGAGAGAGCCATGTTATGGGAATTTATATTTCCTTTTATTCCTCCTGAGGTTACTGATTAATCTCAGGGGCAGCTAGGTTACACAATGAGTAGAGCACTAGCCCAGAAATCAGGAGGATCTGAGTTCAAATCCAGTCTTAAAATGCTTGATACTTACTAGCTGTATGACCTTGGGCAAGTCCCTTAATCCCAATTGCCCTGCTTTCTCCTCTCCAAAAAATAATAATCTCACCTGATCAAAACCTGTCCCATGGGGTGTAAAAACTGACTTAGAGCCAGAGGAAGAATCTCATCTCTAATGAGATAAGCCTCCTTCTTGATATATGAAGCCTGCTCTTCAAATAAACTATTTATGAGTGTAATTTAATCTGTAACCTGACTTGATTTATCTATGGAGTTTGTTTGATGAGGTATGTTTACTTAGGGTATGTACAAGAAGATGGCAATATAAGTAAGTTTTTCAACTTTTGGGACACTGAAGGAAATCTAGGATTAGATAGATAGGTAGGTAGGTAGATAGATGGATAGATAGATAGTAGATAGATAGATATAGATGTATTTATATAGATACAGATAAATCTAGATAGATAGATAGATAGATAGATACACATATCTTTTCATTAACTTGTATGGCCTAAGAGGAATATACAAGACTGAAAGATGTAAAAGAATTATTTCTTTGTCATTCTGACATAATTTTGCTATTAGAAGTCTTGTCAGAGATTTAATTGGTGTTCAGGTTTTCTCTGAGAAATCAATGATTGAGCACAATCATAAAACTTAGGTTTTTATCATCATAATTTCTGTGTTGCAGCAAATATATGCATTTGGCAGCAGTCCCATCAAAAGAAATCAAAGGCGAGATAGTTCTCCTATAACAATCACATGCTCAATAATCTCTTCTCGATCTGTGAAGCAAAAGTAGCTCTTTGCAGAGTTAGAAAAAAAAATATGACAAAGAGTAAAAATCAATTGGTACCCTCCAACAGAGAAACTAAAAGGAATAGTCCACCTGTGGAACAAATATAAAATGTAATAATTTAAAATGAACTATGAGCATAAATAACTCCAAATCTGCCCTTTCTTTAAGAAAATTAATTTAGCATTTACTTGCTTCACATGGTTCCCTCAAATATGATACTGCATAAAAAAATGCTTTGTTAATTTCAAGGAGCTGTGGTAGCTGTTTCTGCTGTTTAGATTTAATAACTAGAAGAACAGTATTAACAGAGTTCAAAGGATACAAAAAACAGCTAGGTCTACTTTGGAGAACTGGACTTGAGTACTGATCATGCTTCTAACAATATGCTTCTAACAATAGACTCATTTTTTTTGACTGCGAAATGCAGAAATTACTTTGACCCATTTTGAAAAATTCAGTTAACAACTCTGCATATAGTGAATGCATTAATAGTCATCATTAACTCTAATTAGCATATTATCAATCAACCATTGTAGAACTTGGGGCTCATTAAATAGGAGATGCTTTTCAAGTACATCATAAGAATTAGGATTGACTTAGAAGGGTGATCCATTATAAAATTTTATTGGGAAATCAAGAATTTATCTTATAATGATGACTAAATGTACTAATATTAATTCAATTACTACCACAGTTCATTTTTTAGGATATAAGAAAGAACTTTCTAACACCCCAAACTTTCTTTTCTACCAGTTGCTCTAATACTTTTAAGGAACAAAACTGTAAGAATAAAGAACATCCCACAATTACAGAATTTAAAGCAAAAAAAAAAAAACGGATCCTAAAGATCAGCTAGTGTTTCTGGTAGGTGATGGGTTAAGTAAAAATAATAGCAATGACACGGTCCAGGGTTTTCCTAGAGCTGGCCATAACCAAAGTTGGAAGGAAGTGCTGCAATAATCCCCAAATCAAAGCCTCCATTAGTATTTCTTATGTTCTCAAACTCCCCTATGTCTAACAATGAGATCAGTTTCACGGACAAGGAAGGTGCCACAAAGGAAGTGATTTAAAAAAACAAGAAGATGATTATTTCTTTGTGGCTTTCACTTGAAAGTCTGAAACTTGAGAAGAATTCATCTCAGTTTCTTTAATAAATTCCTTCTCTGCCGTCATGCAGTTAATTTACCACATTTTCTCCTACTCAAATTATTGGGGGGTGAGGGAGTAGAGGAAACTAGCCAGTAGCCTTCAGATATTTTCCATAGCTGAATTGTGTGAATAAAAGAAATGAGAGGGCATTCTGTTCCCTCTGGAAGACAAGTTGAGCAAAGTCTGTCCAAGATTGCAACATTAAGCAGGTGACATTCACCATTGCTAAGCAACTAAGATTTTCTCAATAAAGCTAGAAGATGCTCCCATATCTAAAGAGCCTTTGGCAAAGACAGCTCATGACTATTACTGAACAAGGAGAGGTGAAGACTAAAGACTGGATTCCAAATTCAATCCCCAAATAAAACATTGGAGGAAGAGGGAAAAGTTATGAAACTTAAATTGAGCTGAGTATTTTTTCCCTTCTACACTACAGTATAATATGGAGAGTTTCTGTAAATGTAAACAACTACACTACAGTATAATACAGAGAGTTTCTCCTTCTATTCATGGCAATCCTACTAACAAGCAATGATCAACTATCCAAAGCAATATAAAGCAGTACATTTTGTTGTTAAAAAAATCAATAAGAAGAAAATATATGACAATAGAGATGGGTTTTTACAACACTTTATGTAAAGACGACATACAGCATTTGGCTGACAGCAAACTCAATATAATACACCACTGATAAGGCTATTAAGAAGTGCAATGTAATGTTGGCCTACATTAATAGATATGTAATTTCAGGAATAAGAGAAATCATACAACTCTACAGTGCCAGACCTCATTTGGAATACTGTGTTCATTTCTGAGTACCAGACTGAGGAATATTCAAAGAATGGTTAACAAGATGGTAAGACCTCTGAATGTCATGAAAAATGGAGAATGATTAATGGAACTGGGGTTATCATGAAAAGGAGAAGTCTCAAGGGAGGCATGATATCTGTCTTCAAATCCCTGAACTGTTTTGATATTTATAACAGTGACTATCTCATAAAGTATTCATAGTGACAGGGTTGAACCCTAGAGACTTTTGTTAATATATTTTGTAGCTAAGGCTCTTCCTCCAGGGCACTGAGCATTCACCCAGGCAACTTTTATTGAGGAATGTGCTTTGGCCTCTTAATAAAGGACATACACAAGCAAAGCCTTCTTTCTGCTTAGCCCTCATATATCCAAGGACTTCCAGTTGGGGACTACTTTGAAGAACATTGATAATTGTGCTGGAAATGCCTCATACTCAGTGGATTTGAAAGGTGCGACAATTTGTGTACTTCTTTTTATATACTGTGAGCAAAGTGGAGGAAATGTCCCTTCACTTCCTAAACCCCAGTAGTGGCTACTCATCCATGGCAGTTAATTCCTGTTTTTGACAGAAGAGGAATGGGCCTAGACTTTGGGTAACTCTTCTTTTTCTTCTGCTAAGTATAGGTGGCTGAATATCAGTCTTCAGATGGGTTTTCACTTCATGAGCTAGAGAGGCAGGAAACTTCAGAATTGGGGTACTGATTACCCAGGAGACAGTGACTTCTGAAACCACTTCTCTAAGAAGAAAATGATCACCAACAGGACTTATCTTGAGTTAATGAGCCTAGTTTTCATTTTCTAGGAGACAGGAATTTTGAGTGAATTGCTTGGACAGTGCAGAGCCAAGGTGAAGGGGTCCTTGTTTAGCAGGGCCTGAAACTATTTCATGTTATGTATTTAGTATCAGTCTCCTGAGAGAATATACTAGGAATGGTGAGTTATTATATCCTGCTTTAAGTACTTTTCAATGAGAATTTATGAGCCCTTTGTTTTAAGCATTTATTTTGTGGGAGGAAGAGTGATAAGGTTGTAAAGTCCTTGAAATGCTTAACTTCAACAAGGATATGAAAAGTCTAAGGAGCTGAACGCTGCTCTCTGCAAAAAATGACTCCTTTAATTGAACAGACCTATGTAAAACCTCGCTAATAAAGCAAGAATCCAAACAGTTCCAGGAACCTTCACGCAGCTGTAATTGCTTTGATGTTACAGGGGAAGTTAAATGTAGCTAAAACCACTTAGCTATTCCTTTCAAAATGCCTTGTGCCCAGTTCCCCAGCAAGTTATAAATTGTTTAACTGATAAAATTTTCTTTGCTTATATAAAATATCTGTGTGAAATATCAAGGAGAAAGAGACTCAAACTTTGGACTCTATCTCTATGATCACAGTAAAGTTTCCAATATAATTCTCTATATTGACTGTTCCTCACTCTGGAATAGTCAGCTTTTCTGAAAGTAACTCTCTTAAGCTCTATTAGGGAGACCTTAGACATGAGTCAAACTTAAGCTTTGAGAGATTTTTCTAAGAGGAAAATCCTGTGTGGGGTATAACAAGCTAGAGAGTTTGAGAAAATGTGTGATGACTCTGCCTTCAAGGCCAGGTTTTTCTATGAATAAAACCAGGCTATATCAATCCAGAGTTTGAATCTGCTAGTGAGCAAGACAGCCCAACAACTTGGACTGTGTTTTTTGTCTGTGTTTGTTTTAATATAAAAGACTTATTCTGTGTAGGTCTACAGTAGTGGTCTCTAAACTGTTTTGACAGTATACCTTTAAAAATAATAATAAAAACTTAAACATGCTTCTCTGATACATATATATATATATATATATATATATATACACATCGATACATATATGTATATGTATACACACAGATACGTATATGTATATATACATTGTATGTAAATTGTATGCATGAGCTGCTGTACTAATAATATACATTGTAAGTCTTACACAAAAGTGGAAATCAAAAAAGGAATAAATAAAGATGCAATGTCTGATCCCAAATTCAATAGGGAGGCACTAGAGTTTATTGAGTTGGTGGAGTGACATGGTCAGAACTGTTTTAGGAAAATCATTTTAGCAAGTGTTTAAAAAATAGACTGTAGAAAGATGAGGCTTGAGGCAGGGAGATAAATTAGGAAGTCAGCACAAGAGTCCAGGCAAGAGGCAAAAAGTTCCTGAACTGAAGTGTAAATAGAGAGGAAACAGATATGAGAAATGCTGAAGCTGAACTGATAAAGACTGAGATATATCGGGTGAGAAAGAAGAGTTCAAAATGATGCCAAGGTTAAGAGAACCCATATGACTAGAAGGAGAGTGGTGCCCTTCAAAGGAGGGAGGGAGGGAAAGACAATTTAATGGTATCTGTGATTTTGATCACAGTTCACCTAAGTTGGTTTGTGCTGTACAACTCATTCTATCTCAATCAAAATTAAAAGGATGGATGGCAGGATTCTTGCTTTTCTCATTGCCCTCAACACAGAGAAAGTTCATTGTTTTTTTTTTTTGAAAGAAAAATATTGGGAGGAGGAGCCAAGATGGCAGAGTACAAAGACTCACATATGTTAGCTCTGAACCCACAGCACATAATTACCTGTAAAAAGAACTCCCAACAAATTCTGGAATAGTGGAAGCTGCTCAGCAACAGAGTGAAGGAGATTTCATTCCAGAAAGCCCTGAAAAACTGGCCCCAAAGGGTCTCTGGCCATGAGGCACAGAGAGGAACAGATCCGAGCAGGCTTCAGGAACAGAATCTCCAGTGGCCACGAAAGTCCCTTCACCCACAGACGCACAGGTCAGTGAGAGAGACATCTGGACTGGCTGAGAGGGGAGCGAGGTGTCTCCATAGCTCAGGCCGCCTTAGGAGGCAGCACCAGAGGCAGCGGCGGCCAGAGGCTCCCGGAGCAGGCAGGACCTCGGCAGGACCTCAGCTCCATTACAGAAGGTCTCCACATAAACCGCCTGAGGGAACTGAGCCTGGGAGGTGGCCCTGCCCCTACCTGAGCACCAGAACTTAAGCTCACATTGAATAGCAGCCAGGCCTGCCGCCAAAAGCCCTGAGGCTGGGGAGCAGCATTTGAATCTCAGACCCCAAGCACTAGCTGGGCGGACCTAGGCGGGGGTGGAGAGGACTCTCAGAAGTCAAGTAACTGGCTGGGAAAATGCCCAGAAAAGGGAAAAACATAAGATCATAGAAGGCTACTTTCTTGATGACCAGATGTTTCTACCCTTCCATTCTGATGAGGAAGAACAATGCTTACCATCAGGGAAAGACATAGGAGTCAAGGCTTTGGTATCTCAAACATCTGAAATAGATACCCCATGGGCTCAGGCCATGGAAGAGCTTAAAAAGGATTTTGAAAATCAAGTTAGACAGGTGGAGGAAAAACTGGGAAGAGAAATGAGATGCAAGAAAAGCATGAAAAATGGGTGAGTACCTTGATAAAGGAGACCCAAAAAAATGCTGAAGAAAATAGCACCTTGAAAAATAGGCTAACTCAATTGGCAAAAGAGGTTCAAAAAGCCAATGAGAAGAATGCTTTCAAAAGCAGAATTAGCCAAGTGGAAAAAGAGGTGCAAAAGCTCACTGAAGAAAATAGTTCTCTCAAAATTAGAATGGAACAGATGGAGGCCAATGACTGTCTG
>CM053769.1:440003946-440041634 GCA_028658325.1 Potorous gilbertii | reverse complement strand
GGGAGGGACAGGATCAAAAGAGAGAATAGAAACAATGGGGGGCAGGATAGGATGGAGGGAAATATAGTTAGTCTTACACAACACAACTATTATGGAAGTCATTTGCAAAACTACACAGATAAGGCCTATATTGAATTGCCTGCCTTCCCAAAGGGAATGGGTGGGGAGGGAGGGATGGGGAGAAGTTGGAACTCAAAGTTTTAGGAACAACTGTTGAGTATTGTTCTTGCTACTAGGAAATAAGAAATAGAGGTAATGGGGAATAGAAAGTTATCTGGCCCTACAGGACAAAAGAGAAGATGGGGACAAGAGAAGGAAGGGATGATAGAAGAGAGGGCAGATTGGTGATAGGGGAAATTAGAATGCTCAGTGTATTGGGGTTGGGGGTGGGGACAAATGGGGAGAAAATTTGGAAACCTAAATTTTGTGAAAATGAATGTAAAAAGTTAAATAAATAAATTTATATTAAAAAAAGAAAAAATATTTACATTACAAATTTATTAGATATTTAAAAGTTGTTGTATATAACAGATTTGCTCTCACTTTCATTAGCAAAAGAAATGCATTATTGTAAATTTTGCATATTTCTTCTTTTTCTAAACTTATTTATTTTCAGTTTTCAACATTTACTTCCACATAATTTTGAATTTCAAATTTTCTCCTCATCTCCCTCCTCCCTCCACCCCAGGACAGCATGTATTTTAATTATTACCCTTTCCTCCAATCTACCCTCCCTTCTGTCATCCCCCATATGCTTCCCTTCTATTTTCCTGTAGGGCAAGACAGATTTCTATATGCCATAGCCTATATGTCTTTTCTCCTAGTTGTATATAAAAAAATTTTTTAACAATCACTTTTAAAGTTTTGAGTTCCACATTTCCTCTCTTCCCCCTTCCCCTGCACCCCATTCTCATTGAGAAGGCAAGAAATTTGATATAGGTTTTCATGTGTGGTCATGCAAAACACTTCCATAACAGTCATGTTGTGAAAGACTAACTATATTTCCCTCTACACTATCCTGTCCTCTATTTATTCCATTCTCTCCCTTGACCTGTCCCTCTACCTACATGTTTGCTTCTGATTCCCTTAATCTGCAGTCCGTTTTATCTATTCCCCATGCTTTCCTGTAGGGTAAGATAAACTTCCATACCCAATTGATTACTTATGTTATTCCCACCTGAAAACAAATCCAATGAAAGGAAGGCTCATTTATTCCCTCTCACCTTCCCCTTCTTCTCTTTAATGGCAAAAGCTATTTCTTGCCTCTTTTATGTGAGATGATTTACTATATTCCATCTCTTCCTTTCTCTTTCTCTTAATATGTTCATCTTGTAATTTTCTTTTTTAGATATCATCCCTTCATATTCAGCTCACCCTGTACCCTCTGTCTCTGTCTCTCTTTATACACACACACACACACACACACACACACACACACACTCACACTCACACACACACACTCACACTCATACACACACACACACATACACACACACACACACATGTCCCCTGAAACTATCCTAATACTGAGAAAGGTCTCATGAGCTATAAATATCATCTTTCCATGTAAGAATATAGACAGTTCAACTTCAATGAGTCTTTTATGATTTCTCTCTCCTGTTTATCTTTTCATGCTTCTCCTGATTCCTGTATTTGAAAGTCAAATTATTCTATTTGGATCTGGTCTTTTCAACAAGAATGCTTGGAAGTCCTCTATTTCATTGAAGTTTCATTTTTTCTCCTGAAGGATTATACTCAGTTTTGCTGGGTAGGTGATTTTTGGTTTTAATCTTATCTCCTTTGACCTCTGAAATATCATATTCTAAGCCCTCTGATCCCTTAGTGTGGAAGCTGATAAATCTTGTGTTATTCTGATTGTGTTTCCTTGAATTGTTTCTTTCTGGCTGCTTATACTATTTTCTCCTTGACCTTGGAACTCTGGAATTTGGCTACAATACTCCCAGGAATTTTCCATTTGGGATCTTTTTCAAGAGTTGATCAGTGGATTCTTTCCATTTCTATTTTACCCTCTGATTCTAGAATATCAGGGCAGGTTACCTTGGTAATTTCTTGAACGATGATATCTAGGCTCGTTTTATGATCATGGCTTTCAGGTAGTCCAATAATTTTAAAATTATCTTCCCTGGATCTATTTTCCAGGTCAGTTGTTTTTCCAATGAGGCACTTCACATTGTCTTCTATTTTTTTCATTCTTTTGGTTTTGTTATATATCCTCGTAAAGTCATTAGCCTCCATTTGCTCCAGTCTAATTTTTAAGAAATTATTCTCTTCAGTGAGCTTTTGGACCTCTTCTTCCATTTGGCTCATTCTGCTTTTTAAGGCATTTGTCTCCTCATTGATTTTTTGAACTTCTTTTGCCACTTGAGTTAATCTAATTTTAAAGCTATTATTTTCTTCAGTATTTGTTGTGTTTTCTTTAGCAGGCTATTGTCTCACTTTTCGTGATTTTCTTACATCACTCTCATTTCTCTTCCCAATTTTTCCTCTACTTCTCTTACTTGATTTTCAAAATCCTTTTTGAGCTCTTCCATAGACTTTGACAAATTCATAAATTTCTTGGAGGCTTTGGATGTGGGAGCTTTGGCTTTGTTGTCTTATTCTGGTTGCATGTTTTGATCTTCCTTAACATCAATGGCATAAAAAAATACCTCTTCACCAAGAAAGTAAGAATCTATAGTCTTTTCCTTTCCCACTCACCCACTTTGCTCATTTTCCCAGTCAATTACTTGACTTTTGAGCTCTTTGTGAAGTGAGGAGCTTCAGAAGCAGTTACTGCTTCAGCAATGACTGTTGCTGCCCTAGGGTTTCATCCAGACCATGCTCCCCTCTCAGTCAGGTGAAAGACCCTTCCCATTGACCTTTGAAATTGTCTGATATTTGTGGGTTGAGAAGTCTGAAATTACAGCTGCCAGCAACTTAGTACCATAAGGCCTGCTCCAGCTTTGTCCACACTGCCACAGACCACACTGAACTATGCTCCTTTCCCAGCTTGGGGCAATAGACCCTTCCTGTTGAATTTTCAGATTGCATTGGGCTGAAAATTTGCTTCAGTCCTTCATTTTGTGGCTTCTGCTACAGGTTCCTGCTTCTACTCTGCCATCTTGGCTCTGCCCCCCAGAAGAGGCCCTTAAAAGGTATCTGTTATAATCACATAGCAATCTGGGGGACAGGGTAGGTTTGTTGATGAAGAAGTGATTTTCCTAAAGCAATCTGAACAACTATTCTATGGGAGCCCAGGTAAAATTAGGTTATAATTGCTCCTCATGTCTAATACCTGCCTCAGAAGAAGAGGAGTAGTCATTTACATAGCAGAAGGAAGGGGTAGAGTACAGAAGTGTTGAAGGAAGAGAGTAGACATGAATGCTGTACACAAGCCATACAATTGGCTATAGCAACTAAAGGTGAGATCTAACCTGTCTTCCTGTCCTCAAATTAATCATAGACATCCAAGGTTTCAGGATCAGGACCTAGTGAGGTCAAGCCATGGACGCACAGATGGGTCTAGCCCTCACTATGGAGACCACTTCTCTACAAGGTAGAACTATGATCAATAGGTGAAAGCTATGGGAAAGGCAGGTTCAATTTGATATCAAGAAAAAAGTTCTAGCTATTAATGAGCAAGCATTTATTTATTTGTTTTCAAATTAATTTATTTATTTTCAATTTGAAACATTCATTTCCCTAAGTTTTAAATTTTCTCCTCCCCATTCCTCTCCATCCCTCAAGATGGCATGCAATCAGTAATAGACTCCACATATACATTTGTATTAAACATATTTTCATGTTGGTCATGTTGTACAGTAGAATTAGAAATTATGGGAGGAACCATAAGAAAGGTAAAACAAAACAAAAAAAGAAAACAAATAGTATGTTTCGATCAGCATTCAGACTCCATATTTCTTTGTCTGGATGTGGATGGCACTTTTCCATCATGAGCTATTTGGAGTTGTTTTAGGTCCTTACATTGCATAGAATAGCTAAGTCTATCAAAGTCAGTAATCACAAAACGTGGCTATTACTCTGTACAGTGTTCTCCTGGTTCTGCTCACTTTACTCAGCATTAGTTCATATAAGTCTTTCCACATTTTTCTGAAGTCTGCCAGCTCATCATTTAATAAGCATTTATTAAGTACCTATTTTATGTACCAACCAGAGGCAACTAGGTGGCTCAATGGATAAAGCACTGGACCTGAAATCAGAAAGAACCAAATTCAAATCTGGCCTCAGATGCTTACTAGCTGTGTGATCTTTGACATGTCACTTAATCTCTGTTTGACTTAATTCACTAGAGAAGGAAATGGCAAATCACTCCAGTATCTTTGCCAAGAAAATCCCATGGGCAGTATGGTCCACAGGGTCATGAAGTTGAACTCACCTTAACAACAACAGTAAGAGCAATATACCAACAACTGTGCCAGGTTGTGGGAACACTAAGAAGGATATGCAACAGTTTCTGATTTCAGGGAACTTCCATTCTAACAGGAGGGAGAAAATGCATACATAAATAAGAATCTAAAGAAATATAAAATAGACACAAGGTCATTTTGGCATTAGGTCAGTAGTAGCTGAAGAGAACAGGAAAACCTGTATGTAAGATGCAATTCATAAGTTTTGAAATAAAACCAGGAATTATAAGAAATGAAGATGGAGAATGAGTAAAATCCAGTGATAGAAAACAGACAATGCAAAAGTTCAGAGAAGTGATGAACTTAAGAAAGTGACATACATTTTTTACTAGGCTAATATGGACATTTGTTTTGGCAGATAATGTAGGTATGTATTAGGGGATTTTTTAAAATTTTTGTTCAATTGCAGAGAGAGACATATCAATTTTAAAAATGCAGCTAACTTGTAAAAATTAAGAAAAGTGCTATTAAAAAGAAAGACAAAAGAGATAGCTATAAGGAAAAAAAAGACAAAGAAAAGAAATAGATTTTCATTTGTGAGAAACACTAAGATGAACAGTTTGACTGCATCATAGAATATATGAAGGAGAAAGACATGATCAGGTTGGAAAGTAGGGGCCAAGTTGTGATGAGAATGAAAAGATAAACAAATGAGTTTATATTTGATTCTAAAGGCAATAGGGAACCAATGGAGAACAAGATGGTCAGATCTGTACTTTAAGAAGATCACTTTGGCAGCTTTGTGGAGAACAAATTGAAGTTTAGGAGAGATATAAGGCAATTAAGAGGGAACTGCAGCAGTCCAGATGAGAATTAATATCGGTCTGAAAGGTTGGCCTCTATGTGAACAGAGAGGAAGGAACAGATGCTAAAAATGTTTCTGGCAGTAGAGCTGACAAGATTGGGTAACTGCTACAAATGAGAGTGAAGACACAAAGAGAAAATTAAGGCTGAAAAATGGTGGTACCTTTGACAATAAAAGAAGTTTGGAAGAAAGGTGGGTTTGGGGGGGAAAATGAGTACTGTTTTGGAAATAATGAATTTAGACATATTTAGATAGCCATGGGACAACCACTTTGAAATGTCCAAAAGGTAGTTGAAATGGTACACCTACAGCTCAGGAGAGCTGGTGGATGCTCTGGGTGGATGCACTGATCTGAGAGTCATGTGCATAGAGCTGAAAATTATACCCAGGAGAGCCTAGGAGGATTCTAAGTGAGAGAGAATGGAAAGAGAAGACAAAAGAAGTATTTTTAAAATGACATGATCTTTCTCACCTGATAGAATTCATTATCACTGGAAGTGGGTGGGCAAAGAATGACCATCAGATACTGCAAATGGAACTTCTACATTGAGCAAAGTTAAACTAAATGATGGTTGAAGTCCTGTCCAACTATAAGATTTATTATTTTGAACTGGTCTGAGGTCTCTAAATTATATGGTGAATACAGGTCTATAAAATGAAGAGCTCTACTACATTCTCTAAGATTTCTATAATCCTATGATCTTGTGAACAGAAACCGCAAAGAGAAAAAATGAATTTGTTTCCAGTTATTTGAAATTTAATGTATTCATATTCATTCAATATTTATCTTAGCTCTGTGGCATTCAACAAGAAATTATTAAATAACTATTTTGTGACAAGTTTTAGAGATATACATATAAAAGCAAAATAATCCTTGCCCTCAAGAAACTTACTATTAGATGAGATTATGTTATTAATAAGAAAGAAAATTTTCCACCAATTAGATTCTTAAGGCAAAAAGAATATTTGTTTATGAATATTCTAGCACTAATTCTTTCTTGAGTTTAAATCTGAAGTCCCTTAAAAGGGTGATCACATATTGTTATTGTTCGGTTATTCCAGTCAAGTAAAACTCTTTGTGAACTCATTTGAGGACTTCTCAGCAAAAATACTCGAGTGGTTTGCCATTTCTTTCTGCAGCTCATTTTACAGATCAGGAACTGAAGCAAAATGGGTTAAGTGACTTGCCCAGAGTCATATAGTTAGTAAGTTTCTGAGGCTACATTTAAATCCACAAAGATGTCTTCCTAATTCAAAGCCCAATCCTCTATCCACTGTGCCACCTAGCTGCCCCATGTGATCACATACCCAGCAACACATAAAATGCCTTATTTATGAAAAGATTTTTAATCTATCATGATTATTCTAAGGATAGAGAACTTATTTTCCTCATCCAAAAATTGTGTGATATACGTGATATCGTAGAACATTTCCACATCTATCCACATAAAAGGAAGAAAAATAGATTTCTTTCTAGGTATATGCAAATTTCCTATCAGTTAAAACTTACAGATCACTGCTAGGAAAGTGACATAAAAGATGCAGATGATAATTCATACAATTCATTGGAATTACTCTACAGTGGGCATGAGAGGTGTGGTTAATTCAGGGACGGCTTCTGAATACAGAAGACCTGAGTTCAAAATCTACCTCATGATGGGTAAGTCACTTAACTTCTCATTTCCTAAGATTATGAGTTCAGTCTCCCCTCCAAAAAAAAATAAACAATAACAGAGGCATGTTATTTAATGTACTATAAAATATCAGCAGCCCTCAGATTAAGGTTTGCTTCAGTGTTATCTTGAAAAGTAGTGATTATAACACTGCCACTAGCACCACTCATAATCTCCCTCTATGTACCAATAAATAGGCTCAAAGAACATGCCAGAATATTAAAATAATGTGTGAGTCAAATTATTGCTGGATAATAGGCAGTAGGATAACACTATTCCCAGTTTAAAAATGAGTAAACTGAGTTATGAAGAAAAGTGAAAACCTATAAAGCAGCCCAACAACAGAGCCAAGAAAGACATGCCTTCAGAAATCCTCTTGTAATTCCTACTACAGGATCAGGAACGTTGTTGGGTGGGGAACCAAAGCTTAAATAGGAAAGGGTTGCTCAGACTACTTTCTTATCAATGCATATATGCATAAGTTATCTCCTCAAATACAGTGCAACCACTCTGAGAACAGGAAGTTCTGTTGATCATGTACAATCAGATACTGGTTCATCTCTGTCTGAATCTTCATGACCCCACATGGAGTTTTCTTGGCAATTTTCTTGCCATTTCCTTCTTCAGCTCTTTTTACAGATGAGGAAACTGAAGCAAACAGAGTAAAGTGACTTGGCCAGGGTCATACAGGCAAACAAGGTTAAGTGACTTGCTCAGGGTCACACAGCTAGTAAGTGTCTGAAGCCAGATTTGAACTGAGGAAGATGAGTCTTCTTGACTCCCAGCCCCATATTCTGTCTACTATCCCACCACCTGCATGAGGCTTGGGACCATTATTTCCTACTGTAAGGCAAAGAGTGATCAGTAACCGTGCTGAATATTCATTCATTTAATAAGTTTTTATTAAGCACAAATATGAGCTAGGCACTGGAGATAAAACACAAAAACTGAAGAATCTTTGGTCTCAAGGAATTTACATTCCACTATAGACAAAAAAATGCATAAAAAACTCAATATAAAATATGTTCAAAGTAACTTGCTGCTTCAAGAGGCCATATTTGAGCTGAAGTCTGAAGGAAGTTAGGAGCTCTATGGATTTGGAGGCAAGAGGGTGGCTCACTGGAGAGACCACTGCTCCTTGAGTTGGGAAGAGCTAAGTTCAAATCCAGCCACAGGTGCTCACTAGCTGTGTGGCCCTGACCAAGCCTCTTAACCTCTATTTGCTTTGATCCACTGGAGAAGGAAATGCAATCCTATACAGGGTCACAAAGAGTTGAACATGTCCAAACGACTAAACAAAAAGAAGGAATCAGTGAAGCATGAGTGACAATGGACTATATTGCAGACATGAGGCACAGCCTGTTCAGAAACTAGATAGAGGATATGGAATATCATCTTTAGGGTGTAATGAGATGCTCAGTTTGACTGAGAAATCAACTGAAAGGTAGGTGGAAGTCAAATTGAGAAGGACTTTAAACATAAAGCTGAGGAGCCTGCATGTTATAGGTAACCTGTCCTTTAACAATTTGTCATTTGCGTGGGAAATATGTTGGAGGAGGAAGAGACTAGAAGTAGAGAAAATATTGCATTAATCCAAGTGAGAGGTGTTGAGGGTCTGAAGTAGGTTGATGGTTATGTGAATAAAGAGAAGAGGTCAGATCTAAGAGACACTGTGGAAGGAGAAAAGATTTTAAAACCTACTGAATACAAAAATGAGCAAGAGGGAAGAATTAAGTATGTGTCCAAGATTGGCAACCAGTGTGACTCTAAGGATGGTGATTCCTTTGCAGAAACAGAGGAGATACAAAGAGAGAAGGATTTGGGGAGACAGGTGATAGGGGAAGGTGATGACTCCTTCTTGGAAGTTGCTGAGCCTGAGATGTTCACAGGACATCTAACTCAAAGTGTCCAACAGGTGATGTAGAACTGGAGTTCAGGAGAAACACTGTGGCAGAATACATAGAGTCTGCATTACGAAAATAGTTGAACTAATGGGAGCTGGTGAGGTTACCAAGAGAAGGTATCAGTAGAAATAAAAGTAGCAAGTAAAGGTCAGATTTCTTGGGTGTAGCAACCCTAATGACATAGATAAAGATAGAACAAAGGAGAGGGGAAAATGATGAGACAAGTAGCACCTGGAAGGAACAGAATCATGAGAACCTAGGGAAGAGGGAATATTGAAGCAGCTGGAGACAATCCACAAACATCAAAAATGCTGCAAAGAAGTCTGAAGAAAAGAAGGGTAAGAGATGGGAAAAGAAAAGGATATCAGATCTGGCAATAAGCAAATGAGATGGAAGTAGAATAAATGGAATATGAGATGATAACATGGAAGCAGCAAGCCTAATCAACTTTTCCTGGAGTTTAACTTTGAAAGGAAGGGAAGACACTAAGAAGAGCTGAGGGGACAGTTAGATCTAGTGAAAGTGTTTGCTTTTGTTTTAAGGATTGGGGAAATAGGGATACATTTGTAAGCAGTAGAGAAAGTGGGCAAAGAGAACTTGAAAATTAGGGAGTGAAGAGGGAGATGTTCAAAAGGGAAAACTCCCCCAAAAGATAGAAAAGGTATCGGACCAAGGACATAAGTAAATGTTGGCATTTGCAAGAGTCACCTCTCTCTGAGACTAGAACAGAGAAGGAAAGTGAGGTGTGACGTTCAGATGCTTTGGAGTATAAAGTTGGGGAGAAGAGGGAAGCTCTCTTAAGATGGCTTAACTTTTTCATCAACTACAAGTCAAGATCCTCTGTTGAAAGGAATGAGAAAGAAGATTCTGTAGATGGCTTGAAGATATCAGAGAAAGTCTGCAACTAAAACTCAGGAGAATGAGATGGTGGGGCAGTCGGGAATGAGTAAAGGGCTTAAAGCACAACAGTGAGAGCCCAGTTACAATCATATAAAATAAATTTGTGGTAGATAGTTGTCGGACTTCCTGCAACAATGATCAGGAAAAGGCAATCAGAAAAAGGAGTAGAACAAGTTCTTAAATTCTTTTTGATTTGAATAGAGCTAAGATGAAAAGCCAGATCTCTTAACTTCAGGATTCTGTTTACAAAATCAGGCTACAATGCCTCCACCAAGCTGTGTAAACTTTGCATACATGTCTTAGCTGTAATTGTGTTTGCCTCCCATTGCAAAATAAGTCATCTCTTTCCAAAATGAAAAAGATTTTCCATTGGGAAGTTACACTTACAAATGTGATGTTGAAATGTTCTCCAAGCAAAGATTTTTATCTCTGCTGCAAGAAAGAGGGAGGGAAGAAGTGAGATTTTAAAGTACAGTTTTCAACACAAATTAAATAATCTTACTCTTTTTATCCCAAGCACATCTCATTTCCTGCATCTTACCACTCATTCCATTTTCACTCATTCTCTAGGGGAAAAGAGGGTTGACTTAGTTTGCTTGCACAGGAGGCAACTTGGTTGTTACTCCAACGAAGGAGATGAACATCCCTCACAGCAAACCTACCACCTTCTACCAAAAAGATGAATGAAAGAACAGATATGACTGATGATGAAGATGGAGATTGAAAGGCTCAAAGAGGACTAAACAAAACATTCATGTACGACTAGTCTAAGCTGTTGTCCAATACAGATTCTAGGTCTCTTAGGAAAAGGCAACATACATTTTCCACACAGAAACTCAAAGGATAGCATATCTGTCCGACTATTTGATATAATTAAGGTTCCTAGCCCTGGAACACAGCAATAAAGAGAAATGAGTTAGTGTGGATGAAGACTTCTGGGCTTGGAATCTGGAAAACTAGGTTCAAATCATAACTGGAAAAGTTGTAATCATATTTAAGTCTTACTTTTCTCATCAGTTAAAATTGAGACAATGTTTGTGTAGGATTGTTGCAAGGAATGTACTTTGAAAACCTCTAGAAATCTATGTAAAATTGCAGTTTTTTCTATTAGTCAAGAAGACTTTTGTTTATTTTATTCATTTCAATTATTTAAATTTATTTTATGAATGAAGAAGATTAAACACAGGCAAATGAAAGGACTTAAATGAACATGAAAACATCAGAATGAATGAAAAGTGACACTGATGCTATAAACCAAATAATCATTTGCAAAAATCCATTGTAATTTTCAAATTGACAAAAAATATTTAGTGTCTCAGAGGTAAAGTGCTTTAAAATTACATGTAATATTAATTTAATTTGAGATGAAGCTTGCCTATGTAAGTAATCTAAGATTTGGTCTGGATTTTTATCAATATCATTTTAAGTAATTAATATAGTACCTGAAGGTTTAAAAAATACCCATCAAGCAAAGCATTAGAAATGCTAAAGACTTCATATAATTAAATATATTCAAATTCTAAATGTTATTATAAACATTACTCTCTTCTAACAAAAAGATAAAAAAAGGAATGCAAAAAAGTAATTTAAGGGTAACTAAAATAAACCTAACTAACAAACTAGAAAGAACACTGCATTTGGAATCATGGTGTGGATTAGAATGTTGCCTCTGACATTTACTAGGGCAAGTCATAATAACCTCTATTAGCCTCATATTTTTCATCTGTAAAACAGAAGTGGTAATATATACACTACCTATGTCATTGGCTTGCAATGGGAGATAAGATTCCTACGCTTTAAAACACCATTATGACTGCATTGTTATTGGTATACTGATCACTTAAGTTATTTCCTCAGTCTCAATAAGACTTTTGGACCATAAAATGGGGAAGTCTTAATAAAATTGGGCTAGGAAGTTTTCCTTATTGGAAAAGAAAAAAATAATTATAGACTTCGGGATAGGAAAGCCTATGACTTTCGAAAATCTAGTAGAGAATTTTTGGTAACTCTCATGGGTCTTCAGTAAGTTATCTTCCTTTCACAATAAAGGTGGAAGAAGTTATCAAATAAAAGTACCTCATAAAGGTTCCTTTGAAACAGTGAGCCTTCCTATGTCTAGTTAATTAAGAACGCAAAAACAAAAGGACACAGCAGCTGCAATTTATGATAAACGGTGGTATAGTATTTCAAACAAGGCATTATAGTTACTGGAACCAACAAAGCTCCTTATATCCGTTCTATACATAACCTTGGTTTTGTCTGGCCAGTGAGTGACCTGCCTTGAAGTGAGACACCTGGGTTGAAATTTAACCCAGACTCCAACAAAGCTGTGTCACACGACTGGAAAACCAGTATTATCGCAACTAAGGGGAACCCCCACTTTTCTCACTGTGATTGGCCGGTATGAAGGTGGTTTCTAAAACACAGGTCAAAAACAAAAGCTATTGGTTGGTTCCAGACAGCACTGGAATGCTATAAACATTCATGAACTTTCCCAGTCAAACACTCTTATTCTTACACAACTAAGTTAACTTTACAGCCAGCCTTGGGCAAATATTCCTAGATTAAAGAAAGTAAACAAGCAACTCTTCTGTGATTAATGACACATACCGAGTTTCTCTGCTCTCAAAGTGAGGGAAGTCTCCCAGTGCAGCTGGCTATTCAACTAGTAGAAGACTTGTTTTGGCTGATTTATACTGAAAAGCCAAACTAGGGTGCTTGAATGGCAACACTATACTTCCTTCGTAGTCTGGAACTGAAGATCGTGTCCCATGAGCTCCGTCTCAATGAAGGATTGGCTGGGGAGTTGCCAGAGTTCATGGTTTTTATTGCAATGACCTGAGGAATATTTTTCTTTTCTAAAAAATGTATTAGGTATTTAATCATCAAATAAAATTAGCATTTCCATATACAAAATAAGAGTAGATAATGAAAATTGTACAAGGAATTAAGAATTTTAGTAAGAAATTTAAGAAATTTCATACAACTTGTTTTTCTTTCTTAAATTATTGCTTCATTTTTCCTTTCTCTTTCTTTTAGTATAATAATTTCAAGGTTATTTTGATTTCACTCTTTCTGAACTTCTGTTCTCTTCTATGTGTTTAAAAGTGTTTCTTTTCTTTCTGTTGCTTTTTTTTGACAAGACTGTTGCTTACTTCTCTCTCTCCTCTCCCCAAATGAAAAAAAATTAAAGGAAAAACAAAGCCCTTGTAACAAATACATATAATCAAACAAATATAAATCCACAAATTGGTAAGGCCCAAAATTGTATTGTCTCATTACTTACCTTGAAACCACTGGTAGGCAGGTAGAATGTTTTATCATCTGTCTTCTGGAGTCAGAATTCATCAGTTCCACTGAACATATTGCATGTTTTCCAGAGTTACTTCTCTTTTCAATTTTAGCAGTATTCATTGCTGTTAATAAATAGCTCATTTATGCTTACTTCCCTCTGTATCATTTCAAAAAAAATTTTCCCAGATTTCCCTGAAACTGTCCCTTTCATTATTTGGGGGGGTACAATAATATTTAGTTACATTCATATGCCTCAATTTTTTCAGCCCTGACCTATTTGAAGAGTAGTCCCTTAAAATACAGTTCCTTGAAACAACAAATAGAATTATTAATATTTCTGTTTTATGTGGTTCTTTCTTCTCTTTTCGGAGTTCTTTGGGTTAACAGTCTTAATAGTTGTTGGTGGTTGGTTGGTTGTTTTCCCTTGTTTTTTAAGATGACCAAAATGACCACTATGATACAGTCAAGTTTCAGTGTATCTGACTGGCTGATCAGATCATCACAAGTTCAGAATGCTTGAAGGCTCTGTCACAGATTAGGCATAGATAGTGTGAACATTTGGGGTGGATACTCTAAATTTGTGCATCCTATGTTTCCCTTGAGCTGTTTCAATTCTGTTTTACTCATAGAGCATAGTACCTTCTCTAACATGGGCACTCTTTGTTGAGTAGTCCTCTGCCAGTGTCTCCCACGTTACACAATCAATTCCAAAGTTCTTGAGAAAGAGACCTTGAGAGTGTCCTTGTATCGCCTCTTCTGACCACCATGTGATCACCTGCCCCATGTAAGTTCTCCATAAAATATTCTTTTCAGCAAGCATACATTTTGCATTTGCACAACATGGCCAGCCCATCAGAGTTGAAACATAGTTTGAATGCGTGGCAGTTTAGTTCCAGTAAGGACCTCAGTGTCTAGTACCTTATACTGCCAGGTGACTCAGAATCTTCCAAAGACAGTTCAGATGGAAGCGATTCAGTTTCCTGGTGTTGCACTGGTAGACTGTCCATGTTTCACAGACATACAACAATGAGGTCAGCACAACAATTCTGTAGACCTTCAGTTTGATAGTCAGTCTAATACCTCTTCTTTCCCATACTTTCCTTCAGAGCCTCCCAAACACTGGGCTAGCTCTGGCAATGTATGTATCAACCTCGTTATCAATGTGTACTTCCCTAGCAAGTATACTACCAAGGTAAGTGAATTTATCCAAAGCATTCAAAACTTCTCCATTTGTTGTTAACCAATGATTCTACGTATGGATGGCATGGTGGTGGCTTACAGAGCACCTGTGTTTTCTTGGTGTTAGTTGTTAGGCCAAAATTAGCACAAGCAGCAGAGAATTGATCCATACTTCATTGTGTCTCAGCTTCAGAGGCTGCATTGAGTGCAAAATCATCTATAAACAAAAAAATCATGCACCAACACTCCCCCTCTACTTTGGTCTTGGCTTGTAACTTTTTCAAATTGAAGAATTTACCATCAGTGTTGTAGCTGACCTTGATGCCGTATTCATTCTCCTTGAAAGCATTTGACAACATGGCTAAAAACATCATACTAAAAAGCATGGGAGCAAGCACAGAGCCCTGTTTTGCTCCACTTGTAACTGGGAAGGCACGAGAGCATTGTCCAGTATGCAGAACCCAGGCAAGCTTGCTGTCATGAAACTGGCATACAGCACTGATGAACTTCTGTGGACAGTAGTCAATGGCCTCAGCTTTGATTGATGATGGTCTGTTGAAAACACTATGGAAGTGTTCAGTCCATCTCTCTAGGATCATGTCCTTATCACTAATCAATGTGGCTCCATCAGAACTGAGTAGCAGTGATGTACCATAAGTTTGTGGTCCATAAATAGCCTTCAGGGAATCATAAAAGTGCTTTGGATTATTGCTATCAGCATAAAGTTGAATTTCTTCAGTCTTCTTACTGAGCCAGGAATCCTGCATCTCTCTAAGCTTTGTTTGTACTTTACTTTTGAGGGAATTAAATGCTGCCTTCTTGGAGATGGATGAACTATCCTGTTGGTAAATCCTGTGGAGTTCTCATTTTTCATTTAGCAGCTTCTGAATTTCCAAATCACTTTCATCAAACCAGCCTTGGTGTTTGCAAGTGTTCTGACCCAGATGAGCAGATATAGTGCTGTACACCAAATCTCTGAAAGCTGCCCACTCCTTTTCTGCTCCACTGTTGCCAACTGTGTGCTGGCCCAACTTTCCCTCCAAGTTAGCAACAAACTGTTCATGCTCAGAGAAGAGCTCTAATTTGTTGACATTAATTCTTCTGGTAGGGTGTGTTCAGGGAGGACCAGTACCTCTGGTGTGATGGCTGCTGAGCCCTTTTCAGGGCTGCTTTCCACCTGTGGTATCCACCTGTTCCACCCAGCTCTCACCTGTGGTTGCAAGAAGTTGTAGCATGTGCAGCAGTCACACCCTGGTAAACTATTTTGGAAGTGGGCCAAACCAGATTCAGGGTAACCAAGAGGTCTCAAACCCGTTGGTGAGTTAGGGGGGATGTCTACCCCAAGTAATAGATGTAATGATGGGTTGTAAGGTATACATAATCTAGGGGCTTTTGAGGTACAGAACCAAATTGCTTTCCAGAAATTCTGGAAGACTTCACACGTCATCAATAGTGCAACTACCCCCCCCCAATCCCTTCCAACCATTATCATTTTCTCTTGTTGTCAGCTCTATCAATCTGATAAGTTATTTTAATTTACATTTATCTAATTATTACTGATGATGAGAATTTTTTCATATGACTATTGATGACTTTGAATTTCTTTGTTTAATAACTCCTTTTACTTATTAATTATGTGATCCTCTCAAGTCACTAAATCTTTGTCTGCCTTCATTTTCTCAAATAGAAAAATCAGGAAAATAATAGTACCTATTTCACAAGGTTATACTGAGGACCAAATGAGATAATATTTGCAATGTGCCTAGCACTGTGCCTGGCACATAGTCAGCACGGAATAATTGCTTGTTTCCCCACTTTTTTCTGACTGTTTATCTATTAGAAAATGACTCTTATTCTCAAATATTTGGATCAGATACTGATATCGGAACTTCAGAGAAAGTTCCTATAAAATTTTTCCCAGAAATATGTTTCTCTTATCATTTTAATTATACTGATTTTGTTTATACAAATTTTCCATTTTATATTATTTTGAAAAGAAAGCTACACATAATAAAGTTTCATTTATTTCATTCATAATCTCATTCATAGTCATGGTTCAATTTTGCATATAGAAATGCTCTTTTTTCATGTTTGTTAAGTATAGAATGAAGAAAGAAAATTTTGAAAAAGAGAAACAAAGTGATAGCCCTAGGAATAGAATTCAGATCTAAACACAATAACAATTAAAACAGTTATTATAATTCTTGACCAGCCCATAGTACACATAACCTTGGACAGGTACTATATATGTGGACAATGAACTGGAGAGAAAATTGGACAGGAGGAAGAGAACAGGCTTGATTGTAATTGGTGAATTACACAACACTTTTAATACAATTCAAGATTCTCCAAGAAATAAACACAGAGGCAGACAGAGAGATATAGAGACAGAGGTATTGTGAGTACAAGTACTCACATACAAATATATGAGGCAATACAGTGTAGCCTTGACATCAAAGGACCTGCAACTGCGTGTTGGTTTTGCACCCTGCATCTTTCTCTGTTGGACATCCCTGACAACACTACATACCTCCCAACTCTAACTCTTTGCTAGACATCTCCACCTTGATGTCCTATAGATATCTCAAATTCAACATGACTACAATATAATTCATTACCTTTGGTCCTATACCCATCCCTCCACCTAACTTCCCTATTTTTGTTGAGGACATCACCATCCATCTAGTCATCCAGGTTTACAATCTAGGTGTCATCTTCGGATCTTCACTCTCACTGACCCCTCTCCATATATTCAGTCAGTTGCCAAATTATGTTGATTCTTTGTCCTCTTTGTCCTGCTCTCCATTCACATAACCACTCTACCAAAGTCTCTCACTACCTCTTGGCAGAACAGTTTCAATAGCTTTCTACCTAATGTCTCTGTATCCAGAAGTTCTCTCTGATCCTTTCTCCACGCAACAGCTAAATGGATATTTCTAAAACTGAGTTCTGGTCATCCACATCACAATAGTTAGGATTTATATAATGTTTACTGTGTTTCAAGTGCTGTCATCACATTTTAATTCTCAAAACAACTCTGAGAGGTAAGTATCTAAGACCATATCTGAACACAGAACTTCCTGACTGTAAGCTCAGCATGGGGCCCACTGAACTGTCTTTCTCACTATGACTGTGGGCCTTCATTTGCTCAAAATGCTTTGGTGCCTCCCTACTGCCTCTGGAATAAATCCAAACTCTTCTGCTTGACATTAAGGGCCCTTAGCAATTGGACTCCAGCTTACTTTCCCAGGGTGGTCACACCCCTTCAATCACTTGAAGTTCCAGCCAAAAGAAGCAGTTCCTGACCCTCAAGGAGCTATTCTGTGTTCAAAAGAGTCTCTTTCTTATCCCTGTGTTTCTGAAGAGATATCTGTCCCCTATTCTTGGAATATTCTGCACACTCACTTTAACCCCCGGAGCTCCTAACTTCCTCAAAGGCTAATTTCAAGAGACACTTCTTTCAAGAGTCTTTTCCTGATTTCTACAATTATACCCCTGACAAAAAACTTTGTATTACGTTTTCAACCATCCTGTATTCAATTATGGATGTACATGTTGTATCTCCCCTGCATAAGATGATCTCTTCCAGGGGAGGAACTATCTCACTTTTATGTCTGTGTCCCCAATACCTAGCACAGTGCTGGCACACAATAGGCACTTAAAACAGGGTGTCTTAGATGTCTTTAAGTGCCATTTTAAGTTCTGTAGGTTAAAACTGTCTGTGCATACTGACTGACTGATAGATTCATAGAAAATTAAAAGATTTAAAGAAAAGACTTTAGCTTACTGAATGGATCTTCTATAGAGGACTGATGAGAGGCTATAGCCAAGAGTTAGACATGAGCTCACGTTACACAGCACAGATGTAAGAGAAATGATTACTAATAACCAATGATCTGGGGAAATCCAGAGTTCTCCCAGACCTATCTCTATGTTTTTCTAAAGTCTTGATTTTAAAAGTTCAACCTCTTATATCTTATCTTACTGATAATGAGATTGGACTAAGACACCCAGGTGGGGTGGCCGAGGTGTTCTGCTTGGGTGAGGCATAAATTCTTTTCATAAATTGCCCAAGGCTGGGAGTGGTTGGGATAGAGAGATAGCAAAAGCAGCGTGAAGTCACTCTCAGCCCCTCATTTTAATATAATCCACTTCCCACTGTGTTAAACAATGAAAGTGATTATATCCCTCAGGAACACTTACTCTTTGAAAGGTGTACAGCTTGGGGGGAGGGACCCCGAAAAACCGACACACAGGGTCCTGCTCAAATCAATTTGACCCAAGACTTCTTCAAACCAAAGAAAAACAAAAGTTTATTAAAAATTTACCACATTGAGTCTGCATCCATGATTGTCTTTGGTCTAAAAAAGATTGTCACATGACCATCCTTTGACTAATAATGTGCTGGTGATATTAATAAAATGATTAAACTACCAAGAAACTATGTCTCTTGAACCTTTTGAATCATCACCCTTGAGTTGTGAATGGTACGCTTGGAGGTAAAGCTCCTCTTCAGTGAGGTCACTCATTGAAAACTCAAGTCAGAACTGCTGAAGTACTGAAATTAGCAAATACATGAATACATATGGGCAACTCAGTGGCTCAGTGGATAGAACAGTGAACTTGCAGTCAGAAAGACTCATCTTCCTGAATTCAAATCTGGTTACTTCCTAGCTGTGACCCTGGGCAAATTACTTAACCCTGTTAGCCTCAGTTCCTCTTATGGAAGACGAGCTAGAGAAGAAAATGGCAAACCACTTCAGTATCTTTGCCAAGAAAACCTGAAGTGAAATCATTAAAAGTTGGACATGACTGAAATGACTGAAGAACAAAAACCACAAAACACATACATATGACTTAACTATATGTATTTTGGGTAATGATTTTTTAATCCATAATTTGAAATATTTGTGAAAAGAGGACAACTGGATAAAAATGTAAACCAAATAAAATAGAAGAAATATTTCACAATGTTTCATGTTTTCCTTTCAGGAAAAATAATCCTACTTTTAACCCCATCAAACTCTGTAATTACGTATTCAAGTTTATAAAAGCTCAGATAGTCTCTGAAGTAAAGCTAAAACAAACATACAAATCTGAATCAATCCCTTGAGAACTGAATGGCTGAAAATGTTCCCTCTGGAACAAGTAAACCTACAATGTATTTATGTAATATAATGTAGTTGAACTTCAAACTGATGGAGTACAAGCCCAAGCCAAGACCTTTTTCCCTTGGATCGGGAGGATTTTTGTCACATTTGTCTGAAGGCCCCTGGAAAGTCTGGCCTCTGTGGCAGGGCGGGGGGACTCCTTGGATTCCTCTTCCATTTCTCCCAGGCCAGATACTCCCTCTCTTCTATTTAGTGTTCTTTTGATATTCTTCCCTTTGATCCTCTTACCAGTCACTCCTGTCAGGATCCTCCCTGGGTTTGATCAATAAAGACCATCCCTGGGACCCCAGACTACTTGGCAACACCTGGATTCTTCCCTCAGTCTCTTTCCATATTTAAGTTCCATCTTACCTCCATGAAGGAGCTGGATTCAATCCAGCTCAGTCAGTCTAGCTGAGATTCTATCTGGCCTGCTTGTGAATACAAGTGTTACAGATCCTTAGGCTCCTTAAGAGTCAACCTAATATGGTGAATTTTTCAGTGTTTTGGGGTCCCCAGCACCCCTCTAACCTCAACAAAACCAGTTCATCTAGCCCTAGAAAACAGGTATTAAAGTAGGAACTTATATAAGTAAGGCAAAATATAACTTAAATGCAGCAATGAGAACAATGAATTGGCCTATGTCTAGGAAGCTTGAAAAATCCTACCTCATCTATAGGAACAATAGTTACTTTTCACTCTTTATTTGAGTATAGTCACCTCACCATGTCCTGACTCATCTGATAAGGCCAGAATAAAAATAGTATTTAAAAAAAAATTGAAAATATCAATTTAACATTAACAAAGATATATACATATGTAAATATGTATATATATATATATATATATATATATATATATATATATGGAGAGAGAGAGCTAGATATAGATTAAAGCTAACTAAATTTATTAACAATAGGAGACTAGCAAGCAGGATTCCTGATTTTTACTCATTATTTTTCCAGTGACTCATTCTGTGACACTGTAGATAGTGCTTTTTGTGTGTCCTTGCTCCTTGGTCTATAAGCTGGAGATAATTATTTAGTGCACACCCCCTATTAGAGATGCATTGTTCTACAGCTCTTGTTCTCAGATGAAAGCACTTAGAGAACTGGAAAGCTGTTGTTTGGTGATTCCTATAGTGTCCTTTCTAGTATTTCATCTATTTTTCTCTTGCTTTTGATGGATCCTGCAGTGAAATCACAATCTGGCAAATTCGAAGCCACAGGTTTATGGTTTCACTGCAGGAGTTGAGTAGGCTGAGAAGGAGCAAGGTATGGATTAAACACCACAAATATCTCCAGTTACCAAATGTGGGAAGGGAAATGATGAAAAACATGAGCGTGTTGGGAGGAAGCTCTTAGTGTGCTTCAAAGTCTCCCCCTTTGGGATGAAAGTTCCTCTTTGAGGCATCCAAAGTTGAAATCTTGGGCAGGTTGGACACCTGCAGTGCATTAGTGAGTCCCAGATTCAAGAGGTGAAGTAGGTGGGATTTCATCTCGCTTCTTCCTGCAACCCATTTTTATAAAAACCCACAGTAATCTGGCATCTTAGTACACGGCACGCTACCTATTCATGAAAGGCTGAACCCTAGATTATCTAAAAGCTATTATCACCACCTAAATGCCATGACCCGTCTATGTAAACACATTTTCATCTCCATTACTGCAGTTCAAACTCTATAGCTTCATTGTGATGGGGGATGGAATGGGCCAAAGCAAAAGCCCACTCTCCAATCTGCTTTAGATCTCCCTAAAGAATTTCCTCAAGGAGCATCTAAATTTCAATGCACCTAACTTTTGAGTTTTTATGTCAATATACTGGTTGACTTAAGTAGAAATGCAATTCACTTTATCTCAGTGGTTCAGTTTTCTCATCTGAAATGCAAAGGTAATGCTACCAGATTGCTACCTGCTTCACTGTTTCCCAAATGACTTATAGGGGACACTTCACTGTTTTGTTGCTGGGTTGCTGCAATCCATGCTATGAAATTCCAACTCTGCCTGGGACTGAGAGTGAGAGGAGGTGGAGCCACAGTCCTACTAGTTCTATGCTTGTCATCCTTCCTGCCTCAACCCTATTTTAATTCACCCTCTGGAAACAGAACCCTGCTCCAGGCTTAACCCAGGCTTAAGCATTCTAACTCCTATTACAATACAAGCCCTCCCCAGAGCAGCTTAGATACCATAATTACTGGGTACTATTCAGATGATTAGTCCCACCACTTCCCTCCCTCCCTGCTTTACCCCCTCCCCTTTTCTCCCTCTCATATTTGCCTCATCCTTCTACATTATTCTGGTTAATAATCTTCTCAAAAGTCTATCTCTGCCCAATACAAGTGAATTAAATCACGAATGCCCTTGACAACTCACTGTCATGTGGCAATTTTTCTGAGCAAAATGGTTTTTTAAGTTTAATTTTTTAACTGATAGCTTTCATTTTTATATTTCTAAACATATCTCTTGCTCCCTGGAAGCTATCCCTTGTAATAAAAATTTCAAAAGAAAGAGAAAAAAGTAAGCAGGTTAGTAAAACTGGAAGCAGAGTAGAGAAATTACTAGATTTGGAGTCAATGACTTCAGCTCAGTTCTCCTGCTTACTTTGTGTGACTTGGCATGAGTCACTTATGTGGACTCCAGTGAACTGCAAGGCCTCTAAAAATGTCTTTCCACTCTAAACCTCTGATAATAAGAACTAAGCAAAACATTAGGAAAGTCTCACAGCATGCAATGCCTCATTTCTATGAAGATGAGAGTGCATTTTTCTTCTTGTAGGATAAGCGTGGTAATTATCATTCAATAGTTCTTTGTCTGGTCTGTTAATATTCTGTTTCTTTCTATTCATGTTGTTTGTTACTTTTAAGCATATAGTTTTCCTATTCCACTCACTTAATGTTGTATTCTTGTCCTTGTTAGGCAAATTTGGCAATCTACAAGTAGATAATTAAAGCTATAGTTTTTTTAAAAGATTGAGCTGCTATATTTATAACAGTTATTTTTGTGGTGGTTAAGAATTACAAACCAAAGGAATGGCCGTCAATTGGGAAATGACTAAACAAGCTGTGGTATATGATTGTGATGGAATGACAAGTAAGATGATTTCAAAAAAACCTGGAAAGACTTACATGAACTGACACAAAATAAAATGAGCAGAACCGGAAGGTTATATATAGTAACAGACATATAGTATGATGAAGAGCTATGAATGACTTAGCTATTTACAGCAATACAATGATCCAAGACAATCACAAAAGATTTATGATGAAGTATGCTATCAGCCTGTGAGAGATGCCAAAATGTTAAGTTTCCATAGAAGTTATTATTAGTTGATGAAGCCATTGAGAATATCAGATAATAAGAAGGCTAGCAGATTACAAGTGGACTGAACCAAACAGGAGACAGACAGAGGCCTTCAGAAAACCGCAGAATCAGGAAAGGGACCAATCAAGCCTGAACTGGTTCAGAAATATGACCAGGAATAACCAGGAGAAGGTTTTTCTTCTTTGTGCTTGCTTAATAAGCTATTTGCATAATAACTTCTCTGCACAGGGGGAGAAAAAGCACAAAATTAGGCACATTTCATATGTTAGAGAAGGGAGGGGAAACATATGGAGGAGATTCGTAATGGATATAAAGAAGGTGGTGACCTAAAGGGGAATGGACCAATCCATCCCCTGATGGGAGGATTTGTTTTGAATTAACTGCATATAGCTCATCTTGCTTCTGTACTCAGTGCTCCCTCCTCCTGAAAAGAGGGTGGGGGCCAGCTTTGGCCAAAGTGTTCAGTTCCTTTGAACTCTGCTGCAATAAATTTTCCTTGATGCCTTATTAGTGTCAACAGTGTTTCTAACATGCCCCTAAAGAAAGAAGTGGTATTGACTGATTATTCACTGATACATACTATTTTTCACCTCCTTCTTTCCTTGCTCCCTTTATTTCCTTCTTTTTCATTTGAGTCTTCTTGAGCAAAATGACTAACATGGAAATGTTTTGCATGACTGCACAAGTATAACATATATAGGATGGCTTGCCATCTCAAGGAAGGGGGAGGGGAGGGGGAAAATTTGGAAATCAAACAATTTTAAATGTTAACAAATTGTTTTAAAATGCAATTGGGGACATCAGAATATTGTAAAAACTAAAATAAAAATGAAGTCTGAGAAGCACTGACTGATTTGATAAGGGTAAAGATATATCCACCAGTTCTTCAGAAAATAAAAATACCTCAAATACTTTTCAGTTTAATCTGCATTATTTGAGATATTCTCCATCACTTAAATCTAGACCAGGGATGAGGAACCTGTAGATTCAAGGTCACATGTGGCCTTCTAGGTCCTTGGGTATAACCTTTTGATTGAATATGAGTTTTACAGAACAAATTCTTTTATTAAGGGGATTTGCTCTGTGAATTTGGATTCAGTCAAAGGGCTGCACTTGAGGACCTAGAGGGACACATGCCTCCTTGAGACTGCAGGTTGCCCACCCCTGGTCTAGACAATCAAAAAGTATTAAATCAAGCTCTGATTTGTAACATTTGCCGAATTGGTAGGTACAGATGCTTACACTGAAAATTTTAGAAATCTATTCCAAAATCATTTAGAGCACAACTCTGGTAAATGAAACACTCAGCCAAGGGTAAGTAGACACAAAGCCAGTTTCAGAATCAGAAGAACTTGGATTTGAAAACTGCCTCTGAGACAAATTCTGTCATTTGGGGAAAGTCACTTAATTCCGCAATTTTGTGGACAACTCTCTAAAGGCCGTAGGTGGAAGAACAGCTGCAAATCTGCATTAGTGGACAGAGTTGGCTCATCAGAAGCTCAAGGTAAAAATAGAAAGCATCTATCATTTATCTCCAAATAGATATGCCCAAAACTGTCAGAGTCAAAGTTCAAAGCTTCCAAGTTAAAGAAAAACTACTGCAAGGGGCCAGAAAGAAAAATTACAGGTAGCAAGGAATCAATATCAGAATCCTACAAAACTATGCCATACATATTATTAAAAAGGAAAAGAAAGCTTAGAATGCAGTGTATTGTAAGGCAAATGAAAAAGACTTACAACAATAATTTCTCTACAAAAATGATTATAAATAATGTTTGAGGTTATTTTAATGGACATTTAATAGAGGACTTCCAAGTATTTTGGACAAAAAGAATTTAACTGGGTAGAATATCTGAGATGTAAACCACAAGAATCAAGTGAAACATAGAAAGGCAAATAAAATTCAGCAATCAAATGGGGTTAAATAAAGAAATACTAATGTTTCTAATGGGGAAAAAGAGACAAAAAATTATTACAATCAATTGAAAAACATCTATAATCAATAAAACTGTTTATAAAGATTGTCTAGTGATTAGATTATTACATGTATTTGGATTAAAATCCTTTTGTGATTATTAAACTCTCTATGTGCATATACACATATATGCACACACATACACATATACATGCATGTAAATATAAACCTATATATACATAAACACATATGTTTATAAATATATACACTGTCTCTGGAGAATTAGAGATGATGACAATACAGAAATCTATAAGGAGGCAAATGGTGTGTGTTAGCAGGTTAAAACACATAACAAGGAGGAACTCTGAAGAAGGGAATGAAGAATGTCTTCAATGAATTGTATAACAGCAAAAAAAGAAGACCTGGAATATGGCAAGAATGAAGGAATGTCAATGGAAAGTCAAGGTGTTCCACTGGTATCCTCTTGATGTCAAGTGAAAGTGAGGAAAGTACAGTAGATGGGCATCTTGTGACAAACTTTTGTAAGAAACTGGACATGAGATGTAGAACATGGGCAGGCACGTGATCTGCAAGTGAAGTCCTAAGTCAATGAGATCACAGATATGGTGAGTATCACATACAAATCATAGAAGAAAGGAAGAAGGTACCTTTCACAACTATGGATAAGGAAAGAATTCTTGACCAAATAAGTAAGAGAGGATAACAGAAGATAAAATGTAAAATTTATACTAATTGCATAAAATTGAAAGGTTTTTGGAAAAACAAAATCAGTACAGAGGGAATCAGAAGAGAAATAGTTAAAGGCAGAGTATAAAGGTATTTACCACAAGGTTGTCCAAAAAGGTTTTAATATTCAAGATATATACATACATACATACATACATATATATATATATATATACATATATATATATATATATATGGAATTGAATCAAATATAGGAAAAAACCATTATGGAAGAGGATTTGAACAGTTAATTCTCAGAAAAAAAAAGGCAAACATATGAAAAATATTTCATATTTTAATAGTAAGAGAAATGCATGTTAAAACAGATCAGATTCTATCTCATACCCATAAGATTGGTAAAAAAAAAAACGACCAAATGGCAAGAAAAGAATATTAGGGATTGTGGGAGACACACTAATACTATGTTATTGGAACTGATAATCAGTTCAACTATTTAGGAAAAGAATTTGGAACTTTACCTTAGAAGTTATTAAATGCTGCATAGCCATTGATCCTAAGATACTATGGGGCATATATATCAAAGATGTCAACTGTGCATACCCTTTGATCCAGCAATACCACTACTAGGCCTATATCCCAAAGAGATCATGAAAAAGGTTAAAGGAACCACATGCACAAAAATATTTATAGCAGCTCTATTTGTGGTGCTCAAGAATTGGAAATTGAAAGGATATCCATCAATTGGGGAATGACCGAACAAGTTGTGGTATATGAATGTAATAGAATACTATTGTGCTATAAGAAATGGTGAAAAAGAGAACTTCAGAGAGTCCTGGAAGGACTTAAATGACCTGATACTGAGTGAAATGAGAACCATGAGACCATTGTACACAGTAACATCTACAGTATGAGAGGACTACTTCTGAGAGATATAGCTCTCCACAGCAATGCAAGGACCTAAAACGTTGCCAAAGGACTCTTGAGGCAAAATGCCATCCACATCCAGAATGAAGTAGATTATTTTCTCTTATGTTATGTTTTGTTTTGGTTTGTTTTGTCTCATGGTTTCTCCCCTTCATTGTAATTCTTCTATGCAACATGCCTAATGTGAAAATGTGTTCAATAAGAATGTATGTGTAGAACCCATATAAGATTGCATGCCATTTCGGGGAGGGAGGTGGGAAGAAGGGGGAGAAAATTTAAGACTTAGGAAGTGATTGTTGAAAACTGAAAACAAAGAAAAATAATTTTTTAAATGTAATTCCATTTATCTCATCCCTCTCATGCCAATGTGCCACTCCCTATATACATATTTGCCCTTTCCACTGCACACTCTGGAACTCCTAGTGTCTAATTTCAAACTGGATTCCTGCAGGAATCTCAAAATCAACATATACAAATCAGAATTTATTATTACTCCCTCCCTTCTCTTTCAAGCTTCCCTATTATTATTGAGGGTATCCTACATCCTTCCAATGACCAAGGTTCACAACCTCAGGACATCTTCAACTAATTCTTGCTCATTCCACATATTGAATCAGTTGTCTAATTTGCAATTTATTCTCTGCAACATTTCCTGCTTGTATCTTCTTTTCTCCATTAACACAGCCACCCCTGTACAAGCCCCTATCACTTGAAAAAGTGGAATACATCTTCTAATAAGACTTCTAACCTCAAATCTCTCCCTGCTACACTATACCCTTCATGTAACTCTGAATTATTTTCATACAATATAGGTCCCACCATGACATCCTCATCCTCAATAAACTCCAAAGGTTTCCCACTGTTTTTAAAATACAAGTTCCTCTTTTTGGTATGTGACTGACACGGTAATTAAAATCAGTATGTCAGAGTCAAGGTACAGTATATCCAACCATGACTGATCAGACCAATATGAACTCAGTCAGGCACAGAGAGTCCATACAAAATTTGCACATCTCATGTGGCTTTTGATCTAATACAATTCTGCTTTGCTCACAGAGCCCAGTACCTTCTTTGATGGAGGTGCAACATGCTGGGCTATGTCATGCAGTAGACTATAAAATTCTTCAGAGAGACTTGGAGAGTGTCCTTGCACCCTACTGAACACCATATGAGTGCTTGCCTGCATCTAAAACTCTTCATAACCACCTGGCCACAACATATCTTTCCAGTTTTCTTATGCAATCCTTCATGATCTCATTCTGGTCAGTTTACTGTTCCTTGCACATGACATCCTTTTTTCCTAATCAAATAGTGGCTATTTCCCATGCCTGAAATGTTCTGCCCCATAACTTCTGCTCCTTAATATCCCTAACTTCCTTTAAGAGTGCATTCAAATGCCAATTCCTGGAAAAAGTTTTTTGCAGTCCCCTGAACTGTGTCTACTCCTTGAAGACTATTTCATCTGTTTCATAAATGCTTATTCTAACTTAAGAGTCTAGAAGACCTCAGTTGGATCTCAAACATTAGCTATGTGATCTTGAATAAGTCACTTAACTGAAGTCTGTCTCAGGTGGTGATTTAAAAATGTTCAAGAGACATAGTTTGGGGGTATTTTAATGATTTTATTAATAAGGTCAGCAAATTTATTAATAAAAGGATGGTCATTTGGCCACCTCTTACATCAAAGGTAGTTTGTAGATACTTCAAAGAGTAAAGTGTTCCCAGGATGAGAGTTGACCCGGACTTTGAATTAATTAATTAACTGTTAATTAAACAAATACTAAAATGACCTGGTGAGAGTGACATCATGTCACTGTCAAACTGAGAGAATATACACCCAGACCAGAACCGGCCTTAGGCAACTTAGACAAAAGCATCTGCCTCCATCCAAGCTTGAATTAATGTAATTCGATTTAGACTAGAGATTCCTTGTAAGGTTGGGTTGAGTCTATAAAGAAGGTTAACTTAACCTTCAAAGACTGAGTTTTATAAAATAGAAAAGGGGGAACTCTGAATCTCATTAGTTATTAATAATCATTTCTACCACAGTTTCCTCATCTATAAAATAGGGAACCACTGGTACCCATATAGCTGGGAGAAATGTGAGAACTAATTCATTTAGATACCTTTTATTTTTCCCATCAGTTATTATGATTAATCAGTTTGATATTTTACAAGAATTATATAGGGATTTACAGGTTCTTATAGTGGACTTCAAACTTTAATGTAATTGTCACTACTTGTTTACCAAGAGATGAGGGTCACTTGCACAACCACAAGAATAGTCACAATGATGTCTCCATCCTGTTTTGCTCAAATTCTATGTCAAAACACTAAATGGGTAGGATGCCTTGATGTTTTCAAAAATCCCCTAACTTATTTTTATACCACCAGACCATTTTCTCCTGCCCAAACTAAACAGGTGACAATGTTATGATCACTTAGTATAGATGGCCATGCTTCACCCAACCTATGATGCCCTGCCATATCAGTTTTGACCCTCAAGAGCAAGGAATATCAACCAATAAGCTTCTCTATTTTCCCATGCCTATTCTGCATATTTGGAACAAGGTTCTAGAAAAAGGAGACGTGTCAGATCATGGAGAAGATCTGAGGTCTACTTCATTAGAGAGTGTAAACAAAGGATTTTGTTATCCTTTTTAGAGTTTAATTTCTCAGGATCCATGGCCATTGCAATGTTTAGTTTCCAGGTGTTAGATAATAATTCCCAGAATTCTTGCTCATTCCACATACTGAAGTAGTTGTCTAATTTGCAATTTATTCTCTGCAACATTTCTTGCTTGTAGCTTCTTTTCTCCACTAACACAGGTAGATAAATCACTTAACTGATATCTGCCTCAGGTGGCAATTTAAAGATCCTAAATAGTAATTCCTAGAACCATAATGACAGACAGTCCTACTGAGACTGCATAGTGAGATAAGGAGTGACATAATGTGAGACTTACCATACTTTCGCCAAATGCAAATATTTGCTAAAGTTAACCTTTGAGGCTATTGCTGGCAATAGACTTTCTCTGTCTGTTGCCCTATAAAGCAAGTGAGTGCTGGTCAGTAAGTGGGGAACCTATAGAGGAATATGACAGAGTAATGCTGTGTGTGCCTTGATCAGCCCCCATCAAGGCTTGAGGGGAATTAGTGAAGTGCACAACTATACCTGTCTAGATTGATCTGATCCAGAAAGGGATAATTGCCCCCTTTCTTGCCACCTCTGTGAGAAGGGCTATTGGAGAATGCTGTTGGAGCTGATGCTCCCCTTATCAGCAAATTCCTTTGAGAAGACTAGATTAGAATCAAGTAAGATTATTAACCCCCCTGAAGCTGTCTTCCTCTCCTTCCTGTCTGACCATATCAAGAATATCTTCCTGACTTTCCTAGCCTCCTAGTTGAACTGAAAACCATACAGAGAATTCTCAAAATCAGTTCCAATTACCTAGCTCCCCTTCTTATGCCAATGGCAGTAAGGTATCTCAGTAGAGTAGCAGACCTGAAGTCAGGATGATTCATCTTCCTGAGTTCTAATCTGGCCTCAGATGCTTACTAGTTGTTTGACCTTTGGCAAGTCACTTGACCATGTTTACCTCAGTTTCCTCATCTGCAAAATAAGTTGGAGAAGGAATGGAAAACCAATCTAGTCTCTGACCCAAGCAAACTGCAAATGGGGTCACAAAAAGCTGGACAAGAGGATGTGATTGAAATGACTGAACAACACAAATTTCCTCTGTCACTTAATGTCTTTTTCCTTATACTTCATTCTTTCTTCCCTTTTACCCCATTTTCATACACTCCAAACCACATGGATATAGTTTCTAGAGTTTCTTTCTAAGGGAAAGAAGATTATATAAAAATTAGGAAAATAACACCAGGTTAAAATAATTCTAAATGGAAAAAGATTCAGATAAGGTCATCCTAAATTTCCTAAAGTATTATATATAGAGTTATCCCAGGTAAAGCCTATTTCATTACTTGCTACAAAAAACAAACATGACATCATTCAAATACTGGCTGCATCAGGAGGATCTTTCAATCCACTGATAAAAATTAGGGGGAGGTGGAGCCAAGACGGTGGAATAGAAAGATGCACATACTCGAGCTCTTCCCCCATAGCCCATAAAATACCTATAAAGAAAGACTCTCAACAAATTCTAGAGCAGCAGAAGCCACAGAATGACAGAGTGGAGGAAATTTCCAGCCCAGGATGACCTGGAAGACCAACAGGAAAGGTCTGCTGCACCAAGAAATGGAGTGGAGCCCAGCACAGCCTTGGCAGTATGACCCAAGGAGGACCAGAACAGGCCTCAGGGGTGCAATCCCCAGGTGCAGTGATGATTTGCAGATCCCTGAACCCACAGGAGCCAAAGGCAGCTTCAAAGGTAGATGAGAGAGCTTTTTTACCTCCATGAAAAGGAAGCAGGGTTCTCCCCTAGCCCTGGCTTCAGGCAGTGGCCATGCACAGTGGCAGCAGCAGCAGAAACAGCAGGCCACAGCTAAGGTGGCTGAGCAGGCAGTGATTGGTTTCCATTGCTGGATAAAGACCCTGTGGGAATTGAGCAGCTGAGCTGAATCTCAGCCAGGAGTCAGGCCAGGGAGTAAACTCCTATCCCTTGATTGTGCCACCTTGGAGGAACTGAGAACTTACAGGCTCCCAGAGTATACCCTACTCTTGACAAAGGACCCAAAAGTCAAGTAACTGATTGCGAAAATGCCCAAAAAAGGGGAAAAAAATAAGACTATAGAAGGTTACTTTCTTGGTGAACAGGTATCTTCTCCCATCCTTTTGGATGAGGAAGAACAATATTTACCATCAGGGGATGACATAAAAGTCGAGGCTTCTGCATCCAAAACCTCCAAAATAAATATGCAATGGTCCCAGGCCATGGAAGAGCTCAAAAAGGACTTTAAAAATCACATAAGAGAGATAGAGGAAAAATTAGGAAGAGAAATGATGGTGATTCAAGAAAATCATGAAAAGCAAGTCAACAGCTTGCAAAAGAAGACCTAAAAAAATGCTGAAGAAAAAATTGGGGGGAGGGGATGATAAGAATCTTTTTCTTAAAACACTTGTAAACTAAATTTGAGATTGCACCCCTTAATCTCTCTTTGCTGAGTTCATTTGTATATTCTCCTCTTAGAAAATTTTTTCTTGGCTAATGGCATGGTAGTTTTATAGTGCTCAGTTCAGTAACCACATATATATTATAATTAGTTGTCTAAATTCAACTCTGTATGCAGGAGATAACAAAGGAAATGCAAACTGGTAAATAATGAAATTCTCATCTCAAAATCAGAATAGTAAATATATATAATATATCAGAATAATAAATACAAATAAATTCAGACCCTCAGACCAATCTTAAAATTCAAAAAATCCATCTCTCTTCTTTCACAGTGATTTTGAGATTTTCTAAGGGTTTTACTGCAAGTGACAGGGAAAAAAGATTAGGGGATAGGGAAAGTAGAGAAAGATCCCCCTTATGCCCCTCTTTTTTTTCTTCAACTTAGATTTCTAAGAAAAGGACAATATATTGTATAAATTAAAACAGCTTCTTTTTGGTATGGGATAGATTAAAGTAAGATTTCTCTGTATTGGAAGGAGGAAAAAAAAGGGACCAGACTCAAATTATCCTAGGCACTTTTTGACAGGGAGTAATTTGAGTACAAACATTTGTTCTAGAATTGGTGAAGCCCAGAGATAAAGAGATAGGTAAGAAGTATTATGTATTATGGATTCTAGACCAGTGCTGTGGGAAGGAGGGCAGGGACTGGGTTCACAGGGTGAGTAGAGGAATAACAGTGGTAGTGTATTTCAGAGAAGCATCTTCAAAAATTTACCCTGTATTTTCCCCTCACTTGAGTAGAACACCTTGATTAGTCTATTCACCGAGGCAATCAATCAAAAACCAGTTATGAATCTCTTAATTTATGCCAAGTACTATGCTGTACTTGGAGGAACAAAGAGCCAAAACAGACACTGTCTTTACGTAGTCCTTTATTTCTTTTCTTTTTTAAAAATTTTATTTACAATTCACAAAAACAGAACAAGTATTTCCATAACATATTACAGTAAAAAAAGATCTTGGTACATGAAACTACAAATCTACCAAGTACCACTTGTCATTCCTTCCACATACAACAAAGTTATCATGTAAATTTCTTTTCTCTTTCCTATTTTTTTCTCCCCCTACCCCAAAAGGAGTTTGCTTTTTAATGGAGACTGAAAAACTGGGGGAATGAATGGTTCCTCTCTCGGTTTGGTTCCTTTTATAAAATGCTGATCTTCTTTAAGTCTTAGGTGCTAGTCATATTAGTTATAACGGGCAGCTGAAAATCTCCTACAACCCTGGTTGATGCTGCACAGTTATTATGCCACTTTCTTCATCTTGAGGTCTTATCACAAATTAGAATAGACTTTCCTGATGTATCTCCAGAAAATTCCCTTTTACTACTTGTCCTTGTTCCTTGACCCCATCACCCCACAAGTGATGTGACAGTTGCCAAGGCTGGCCCTTTGTCTGAAAACCTTGTGTAAATCCAAGCCCCCCAGCAGCTCTGAGTCTTCAACTGGAATACCCAACCCACTGCTGGTCTGGGGCATCACCTGTGCCCTGTGGAACAGGAGAAACAAGGAAAGTTAGAGGTGCAATAACCGACTAAATCTCTATCCCTTTGTCCATACCCTCCTTTGCTATGGTTGGTTATAGCAGTAAACTATTTTAATCCATCTTAATGGGACTACATGCCATTCAAGTGAGCTCCACGCCAAAGCTGCATGACAGAGGTAGTACATAACTATGAATAATGATATCTAAAATCCATATGGTACTTTTAATATGTGCAAAGCACTCTGCAAGAATTATGGGTGGTGCAGTGGTTAGAGGGCCAGCCCTGGGGTCAAGAAGACTCATGTTCATGAGTTTAAATCTAGCTTCATACACTTACTAAATGTGTGACCTTGGGCAAGTCACTTAACCATATTTGCCTCAGTTAAAATGACCCAAAGAAGGAAATGTCAAACCACTCCAATTCCTTTGACAAGAGAACTCGAAACGAGGGTCATGAGGAGTAAACATGACTGGAAATGACAGAACAACAACAAATTGAATGTATCATCTCTTTAGGGTCACACAACAATCCTGTAAGATGAGGGCCATTATTACCCTTGTATTATATATGAGAAAACTGAGACTTCATTCCAAGAGGTTATGCAATTTGTCCAAGGTCACACAGCAAAAAAAAAAAAAAAATATCAGGGGAGGATTCAAACCTAGATGTCTGGCCCAGAAGGCCATCTGTGAGGCCATGATACATATATACAGTACAGCAATAAAGTAACTTTGGAGGGAAAGGCATCAGAAGATAATGGCTGTAGGAAAGTCCTCCTCCAGAAGGTGGTATCTGAGCTGAATTCTGAATGAAATCATGGATGTTAAAAGACAAAATTCATGAGGACAAGCATGTTAGGTTCGAGGGACAACCACTACAAAGGCATAGAGATGTTGAAGAAAAGCAGGGGTTGGGTAGAGGAGGGAACCATCCCTAGGCAGTGGTGGGCTGAAAGGGAGAAATAATCACATTTTGTGCTGCTTTTTATCTCCCAACACTGAGAACAGTGTGATGTATATGGAAAAGGAAGGAAGGAAGGAAGGGAGGGAGGGAGGCAGGAAGGGTTTTTTAAGTGCCTACTATGTGCTAATGGTTTACAAATATTATCTCATTGAATCAACACAACTCGGGGAGACAGGTGTTATTACAATTGAGAAAAAGGAGGCAGATAGAGGTTAGGTAATTAACCCCTGTCACACAGCTATTAACATATAAGGATGTCCTGAGTACAGGCCTACCATTGTAGCACATATACTATCTTGCTATTCAAGAATTAGTTTTTGTTTCCGTGAATGAATGAAAGTCTAAAAGGGTACTGTCCATGGAACCCACTCCTTATGAATATGCACAGTGTGCTTATCTAATGCAATCCCCATGTGAACACTGAAACATGCTTACACATCCAGGAACTAATTCCAGGTCATTAACAATGGCTTGAAGAGAAGCCTCTTTGGTTAGCTATGAATTGAGAACTGGGGGATATTCCAAATGGTCTTACCAGCCAAAACAAGGCAGAACTAGTCTTCGTTCCTGCAGTGAAGAACTGCTGAAAGTCTGAGAAGAAAAGAGATTTTAGGCTTTTATCTTCCCTACTGGCACTACTGCAAGTGAGTAGTGAAGTGACACAAAGGATTGAACACTTGGACCTGGAGTCAAAAACACATAAGCTTAAATCCGGTCAGGGGCATTTCCTAGCTATGTGACCATGGGCAAGTCACTTAACCTCTGTCTGCCTTAGTTCCTTCATCTGCAAAACAGGAATAATAACACCTACCTCTTAGGGATGTTGTGAGGATAAAATGACAAAATATTTGTAAAGAACTTTCAGAGCCTTAAAGCACTATATAAATGCTAGCTAAATAAAAGAAATGTAGCCTATGAACACATGATCTTGCTGTTTCTCCTGTCTCTATTTATATCATTTTTTTCTTGCTTTTAAGTATAAAACATTGGAAAATACTATTAATTTGTATACTTCAAAAAGTCAGGACAGTGAACCACAAGAATTTTGGTGGATGAAGTCCATGCCAATATATGCTTAAATCCAGATGGTGAAAAGTCCTTGAGCAACATGCCTGGCCAAGTCCAGCAGTAACAGAGATGAAAATTTCATCTATCAACCATGACATATTTGGAAATAAATGTTGTGTAGAAGATGCAGTAAGTATGAGGCCACCTACCCCTGAGAACAAGGTAGTACAGGAAAAAAATGTGCCACCAGATATGGGGGAAAATGTTTATATATTCTGATCGTATTTATCTTCATAGTAAATATCTCTTTGTAAAAATTGATATCAATTGATTCACTGAACCTTGGCACTACTCACTGGCAGTTAAGAGTGGTGAGAATACACTAGAAAAGGGACTTGAGCAGATAGTATTAGAGAAAGATTTCCACAATCCCTCAGTGGTCCCCGAAAGGGATAGCATCTAGCTTTATTCTTCTCCAGCATAGGTCCAGAGTCTCACAACAAATAAACAAGTGAAAGGGTATCTCAGTTTATTAACTCAATCACCTGCTGGGTTTGAGAGTAACTTACAGTAAACCAAGGAATATTCACAAGAATAGTGGGAGGGAAGGAAGAGTTTCTCTGACAGACAGAAATTAGACTATTCCCCTGGGTTTTTATATGGCTTCCAAAAAACATACCTGTTACAAGGAATGTGGTATAGATGCCACACTTTCTTTTATCAAAACATCAATGAGAAAAGAGCTCTCAAGATATTTCTAGCACTAGGTAAGGTACTAAAGTCTCTACTTCTTATGATGGCGTTTATATTGTCTTTCATGTTGTCTGTCCATGGGCTGTAAACTCCAATAGGAGTTTCTATAGATCTGTTTTTTGAGATCCTTTGGTGTTGAGTACAGTGAATCAAAGAATGATGAAATTTAGAGCTTACAGGAAACTTAACTAGTCCAACTTCCTCATTTTACATAAAAGGGAAAGGAAGCTGATAAAAATTAAATGACTTACTTAGAGCACACATTTTATTTTTTTTCCATTATATAAATTTATTTATTTAACTTTTTACCTTCATTTTCACAAAATTTCGGGTTCCAAATTTTTTCCCCATTTGTCCCCTCCCCCCACCCCAATACAACGAGCATTCTAATTTCCCCTAGCACCAATCTGCCCTCTCTTCTATCATCACTCCCTTCCTTTGTCCCCATCTTCTCTTTTGTCCTGTAGGGCCAGATAACTTTCTATTCTCCATTACCTATATTTCTTATTTCCTAGTAGCGAGAACAATACTTGACAGCTGTTCCTAAAGCTTTGAGTTCCAATTTCTCCCCATCCCTCCCTCCCCACTCATTCCCTTTGGGAAGGCAGGCAATTCAACATAGGCCATATCTGTGTAGTTTTGCAAATGACTTCCATAAAAGTCGTGTTGTGTAAGACTATATTTCCCTCCATCCTAACCTGCCCCCCATTGCTTCTATTCTCTCTTTCGATCCTGTCCCTCCCCAAGAGGGTTGATTTCAAATTGCTCCCTCCTCTCATTGCCCTGCCTTCCATCATCCACCCCCACCCTGCTTAGCCCCTTTTCCCCCACTTTCCTGTATTGTAAGAGAGGTTTTCATACCAAAATGAGTGTGCATTTTATACCTTCCTTTAGTCGAATGTGATGAGAGTAAACTTCATGTTTTTCTCTCAGGTCCCCTCTTTTTCCCTCCACTAAAAAGCCTCCTGCCTGCCTCTTCTATGAGAGATAATTTGCCCCATTCCATTTCACCCTCTCTCTTCCCTCTTCTCTCACCGCCTAACTTCATTTTTTTTAAGATATGATCCCATCCTATTCAATTTACTCTGTGCTCTGTCTGTGTGTGTGTGTGTGTGTGTGTGTGTGTGTGTAATCTCACCAACTACCCAGATACTGAAAAGTATCAAGAGTTACAAATATTGTCTTTCCATGTAGGAATGTAAACAGTTCAACTTTGGCAAGTCCCTTATGACTTCTCTTTGCTGTTTACTTTTTCATGCTTCTTCTCATTCTTGTGTTTGAAAGTCAAATTTTCTTTTCAGCTCTGGTCTTTTCATCAAGAATGCTTGAAAGTCCTCGATTTCATTGAAAGACCATTTCTTCCCCTGAAGTATTATACTCAGTTTTGCTGGGTAGGTGATTCTTGGTTTTAGTCCTAGTTTCTTTGACTTCTGGAATGTCCTATTCCACACCTTTTTATCCCTTAATATAGAAGTTGCTGGATCTTGTGTTATCTTGATTGTATTTCCACAATATTGGAACTGTTTCTTTCTAGCTGCTTGCAATATTTTCTCCTTGACCTGGAATTCTGGAATTTTGCCACAATGTTCCTGGGAGTTTCTCTTTTTGGGTCACTTTCAGGCAGTGATCGGTGGATTCCTCGAATACTTATTTTGCCCTCTGGTTCTAAAATATCAGGGCAGTCTTCCTTGATAATTTCATGAAAGGTGATGTCTAGGCTCTTTTTTTTGATCATGGCTTTCAGGTAGCCCCATAATTTTTAGCTTCTCTCTCCTAGATCTATTTTCCAGGTCAGTTGTTTTTCCAATGAACTATTTCACATTATCTTCCATTTTTTCATTCTTTTGGTTTTGTTTTGTGATTTCTTGGTTTCTCAGAAAGTCATTAGCCTCCATCTGTTCCATTCTAATTTTGAAAGAACTATTTTCTTCAGTGAGCTTTTGAACCTCCTTTTCCATTTGGCTAATTCTGCTTTTGAAAGCATTCTTCCCCTCATTGGCTTTTTGAACTTCTTTTGCCAATTAAGTTAGCCTATTTTTCAAGGTGTTATTTTCTTCAGCATTTTTTTGGGTCTCCTTTAGCAAGATGTTGACCTGTTTTTCATGCTTTTCTTGCATCTCTCTCATTTCTCTTCCCAGTTTTTC
>CM053769.1:439969628-440003446 GCA_028658325.1 Potorous gilbertii | reverse complement strand
GATGGTAAGCATTGTTCTTCCTCATCAGAAAGGAAAGGAGGAAACATCTGGTCACCAAGAAAGTAACCTTCTATGGTTTTACTTTTTTTCCCTTTTCTGGGCATTTTCCCAGCCAGTTACTTGACTTCTGAAATTTCTTTCCACACCCACCTTGCCTCCAGATCTGCCCAGCTAGTGCTAGGGGTCTGAGATTCAAATGCTGCTTCCCAGCCTTAGGGCTTTCAGCGGAGGCAGGGCTACTATTCAATGTAAGATTAAATTCAGCTTCCCAGGTGGGGGAAGGGCCAACTCACAGGGCTCAGTTCCCTCAGAGGGTTTACGTGGAGAACTTCAAGAATGGATCTGAGCTCCTGCCTGCTTTGGGAGCCCCTGTCAGCTGCTGCCTCCCGAGGAGGCCTGAGTTATGGAGATACCCCGCTCCCCTCTCAGCCAGCCAAACAGGCCCTCTCACTGACCTTTGTGCCTATGGGTGGAGGGAACCACATGGCTACTGGAGATTCCATCCCAGAAGCCCGCCAGGATCAGCTCCTCCCAGGGCCATGCAGCCAGGTTAGGGCTGGGCTCCACTCTTGGTCCAGTGTGCGATGGACCCCCAGAGTCGGTTTTTCTGGTCTCTCTTGAACAGAAATCTCCTCCACTCCATCGTTCCGGGGGCTTCCTCTGCTCCAGAACTTGTCAGGAGGTCCTCCTTACAGGTATTTTATAGGCTATGGTTGGGATCTAGCATATGTGTGTCTTTGTACCCTCCATCTTGGCTCCTCTCCCTCGAGAATACATTCTAATAGGAGGGAGGGAATGAATATCTAACAAGTACTTTCTATGTACCAAGCATTGTGCTAAGCACTTTAAAGATATTGTCTCATTTGATTTGGGAGAGACAACATGTAATTAGGTACATAAAAGATACATACAGAATAGATGGAAGGCAATCTGAAAAGAGAAGAATTATCACTAAGGGCATGGGGAAGAGAGTGCAGGACTGAAAAAGGTCTCCTACAGAAGGTAGGATTTAAGTTGATTCTTGAAGGAAACCATGAAAACTAAGAGGCAGAGGTAAAGAAACATAGCACTCCAAGCATGGGGGACTTTGTTGCTCAGTTTTAATTGTGTCTAACTCTTCATGACCCTATTTGGGGTTTCCTTGGTAAACATAAAAGAGTGGTTTGACATTTCCTTTTCCAATTTACTTTACAGATTAGGGAACTGAGGCAAAAAAAGATTAAGGGATTTGCCCAGGGTCACAAAGCTAGTAAGTGTCTGAGGCCAGTTGGAACTCAGATTTTCCTAACTGCAGATCTGGAGGGCTCTCCATGGTGCTACCTAGTTGCCCCATAGGACAACCAGAGAAAAAGCATGGTACTCCATGTACCTGAGTTATTATTGTGGAGAGTGTGAGTAAGGTGTAAGCAGGCAGAAAAAAATAAGGTGGAGTAAGATTATAAAGCTGTAGATGTCAAACAGAGAACTGTATTTTTAAGGACTGGATCCCAATTAGCAGAGGGAGGACATCAGACTTGCATTTTAACAGAATCACTTTGGCAACTGAGTTGAGGATGGATTGGAGCAAAGAGACTAAAGGCAGAAAAGTAACAAAGGCCTGACCTAAGATACTGTGTTTATGATTGAGTAGGGGGTCAAGGAGAAAAACAAGGTTGGCAAGTGATTGGACAGCTGGGATGAGTAAAAGTGAGGAATTGAAGATGATGTTGAGGTTGTAAATCAGAGGTGATTTCAAAGCAGCTAAGTGGTGCTAGGGACAGAATGACAGACAAAGTCAGGAAGACTCATCTTCCTAAGCCAAAGTGCAGCCTCAAAAACCAAGTGTGAGACCCTGGGCATGTCCCTCCACCCTGTTTGCCTGTTTCCTCATCAACAAAATGATCCGGAGAAGGAAATGGCAAACCATTCCAGTATCTTTGCCAAGAAAACCTCAAATAGGGTCACAAAGAGTCAGACATAACTAAACAACAACAAAAAAATCAGAGGCCCTGAAAGGCTAGTAGTGTGCTAGATAGTAATAAGAAAGTTTGGCAGACAAGAGCGTTTGTGGGGGGAGATATTTTATAGAGCTAGAAAAAATAATAAAATTCATGAGGAAGAACAAAAGGCACAGAATATCAAGGGAATTAATGAAAGGAAATGCAAGGGAAGATGGCCTAGTGATACCCGATCTTAAACTGAATTATAAAGTAGTAATCTTGAAAACTACTTGGTAGTGGCTAAGAAATAGAATGGTGGATCAGGGGAATAGGTTAGGTACAAAAGACACAGTAGGCAATGATTATAGTAATCTACTGTTTGATGAAACCAAAGACTCCAGATTCTGGGACAATAACTATTTGGCAAAAACTTCTGGAAAAACTGGAAAATGGTATAGCAAAAACTAGGATAGACCAACATCTTACACCATATAGCAAGATAAAGTCAAAATGGGTACAAGATTTAGATATAAAGGTTGATACTATAAATAAATTAGCAGGGTAGGTGTAGTTTACCTGTCAGATCAATGGAGAAGGGAAGAAATTATGACCAAATAAGAGATAGAGAACATTATGAAATGCAAAATGGATAATTTTGAGGTCATTAAATTAAAAAATTTTTGCACAAACAAAGCCAGTGCAACCAAGATTAGAAGAGAAGCAGAAAGCTGGGAAATAAGTTTTATAGACAGTATCTCTGATAAGGGGCTTATTTCTAAAATATATAAAGAACTGAGTCAAATTTATAAGAATACAAGTCATTCCCCAATTGATAAATGGTAAGTGGATATGAACAGGCAGTTTTCAGATGAAGAAATTAAAGCTCCCTATAGTCATACAAAAATGTTCTAAATTCCTATTGATTAGAGAAATGCAAATCAAAACAACTCTAAGTCACCACATCATACCTATCAGATTGGCTAATGTGACAAAACAGAAAATGATAAATGTTGGGAAAGATGTGGGAACACTGGAGTTGTGAATAGATCCAAACATTCTGGAGAGCAATTTGGAACTATACCCAAAGGGCTATATAACTGTGCATACCCTTTGACCCAGTAATAGCACTATTAGGTCTCTATCCCAAAGATATAAACATTGGGAAAGGACCCACATGTACAAAATATTTATGTCAATTCCTTTTGTGGTGGCCAGGAACTAGAATCGAGGGGATGCCCATCAATTGGGGAATGGCTGAACAAGCTGTGGTATATAAATGTAATGGAATATTATTGCTCCATAAGAAATGATGCGCAGGCAGATTTCAAAAAAAATCTGAAGAGACTTACATGAACTGATGCTGGGTGAAGTGAGCAGAGGGAGGACCTTGCACATAGTAACAGAAACATTATGAGATGACCAACCTTGTTAGACTTGGCTCTTCTCAGCAACGCAACTATCTCAAACAATTTCCAAAGAACTTAGGATGGTTCTGTACTGGATATACCGACTCTGAGACATCACCTATACACATACACTTTGAGATGTCTATGAGGAAATTAGAGATGCATGACTGCCCCTAATAAGAGAGCAGGACTAAATATTGAAAACTGGGTAGTGTCAGATGTGCTTGTAAAAGTAACCTTCCCTAGGCCATACGCTACTAGGTGCAGTGTGCCAACTATATTAGTATTCCAGATATGCAATGTGATATAATGGAAAGTGTTTTAGAGTGGGTGTTAGGAAGACCTCAGCTTGAATGGAAAATTGAAAAGCTTTAGAGAAGTAAAGAATTACTTTTCCCTCACTCACTACCTTCATTTAGTAGTAAAATCATAGAGGTTTTTACCCCATCTATTTGATTGTCTCCACTCACATGGCCACCACCTATTCATTTTCTGAATTCTAGTTAACAGTCTCCTCATTGGTCTATTAGCTACTCCTTGAATTTGGTTCTCCAACACCTCTTCCTTTATACAGATTGCCCCTAAGTCTAGAACAAATGTCTTTCCATTTTCTCCTCTCTGAACGATTATCTTTCTAAGCTGTTCTCAGATATCTTCCCTCAATTCATGATTTGTTAATGCCTCAATTCTTTGCAAATAACCTTGTATTTACTTATCTATGGTCCTCAACCCCAATATCCAATAAAACATATTTTCTGTGATGGCAGGAAGAATTTCTTTTCTGTCTATCTGTAACTCAGTAGCTTTGCTGTGGACTAGCATGCACAGTATCTTACAATTAGTAGGTACTAAATGAATGTTTACAGAATTGAATTAAAAGGAAGCATCATATATCAGGATTAGAAAGAAGGATATGAGACACACCTTGAGGTAGTAGATTGAAAGCTGACTTGTGAGTTAGGAAAACCTGGGTTCAAAATCTCTGCTATATGCTCACTATATAACCCAAGGGAAATCAGTGTAGTTCTGTGTCCCCCAGGAAACACAGTAAGACTAAGTTGCAAATTAAGTACTGATCTGCATTGGCACACCTATCAAATCAGGCTCAGTGATTGCTTTCATAAATAAATGTATATATACATATATATATATATATATGTGTGTGTGTGTGTGTGTGTGTGTGTGTGTGTGTGTTTGCTTTCATAAATAAATGTGTGTGTGTATATACATACATACATATATATATATATATAGCTAACTATGATTACTTGGATATCTAAGTTCAAATCCCATTTTTAGTGCTGACTCTCAAGGAATACATATTGCCTGCCAATTATAACAACCCAGATGTTCTCAGTGAAGTTCTCCAGGAGTTGGATGATTTGTGCAACTTCTGTTTGACACTGTTTTAATAGATACTTCTCTTTTTTCCCCATGTTAAGGGTGGAAACCCTGTAATTGGAAAAATGAGAAACCACATAGAACAAATGTACTTTTTTATACTTAAAAGTTTCAACTAAAAGTTATAACACTACATTTCTACAATGCCATTACAACACGGGAACTCAGAGTGCTTTAAAGATATTTTCTTTTTATTTCTCATATCACTTCAGAGTGATGGTCATAACGATCATTAATTTAATAATGGAGAAATGAAAAAAGCTCTGTAGGTTGTCTGAGGCCAAGCAGCAATTCAGTGGGGCAAATGCGGACTGCATTCAAGCCTTCTCATTTGAACCCAGTGAAATATTCTCCACTCATTATGTTTCTTGAATATAATGGAATATATATATATATGTATATATATACATATATGTATATACGTATATGTATATACGTATATATATACATATATGTATATATATATATGTAAATTCTTGTATGATCAAGAAATATTCAAGTATATATATACCTGAATATTTCTTGAACATACAAGAATTTACATAGCGCTGGCTATTTGCCAGACACAGTGCTAAAAGCTTTAAAATATTATCTGATTTGATCTTTACAGATTTTCTAGGGGTATGTACCGTTAAGTGACTTGCCAAGGGTCACACAGCTAGTAAATGTCTGAGGTCAAATTTGAATTCAGGTATTCCTTCTTTCAGAGCTTTCTCTATTGACTGAACTACCAAGTTGCCACTAATTCAATTTGGGATTTCATGTAATTAGTTCTGTAGATGTCATGCTTCTTCATTAACCATTATACTAGGAACTAAATAGTTACTTATCCAAGAGTATCACAAACTTTCAGAGTAATTTTTCTATTTAATTCAACAAATATTTATTAAGCACTTAATATGAACAAAGTTCTAGAGATACTAAAAATACTCAAATGTATCTGTGGGCTACAATATACATATAACAGTATCTATACATATATACACATGTATATAGTTACATAGATGTAAATACAAATATATGTGTTCATATCTGGAAACACAAACACAATAGTTAACTTTCTGTATGTAGACCTCGTTAGCTCTGAAGCATCTTCATCACAAATCCCAATGATACAGACAAGTTGAGCTCAACAGAGAAAAGGTCCACCCCTGGCCGGCTACATCTCTCCTTTAGGGTTTCATGGCAAGACTTTCTCTAATGCTATGGGCTCAGATCTTCATTCATAATCTTATTTAACCAATTAAGATCAATTAATTTTACAAAGAAATATTTGTTAAGGATAGAAAAAAACAGAAATACAAACATTTCCTTCCAATACCTGCAGTCCCTGGGGAGAGTGGGCCAAAATTTAAAGCAGTTTCTATCTAACATCCTTCTTACAAAGAGTTCACGTCTGAATGTGGCATAGCCAATGGAAGAGCTGCTGTCATTCCTTTTCAAGTGACTTTCTTTTGCTTCTATGATAGCAGGTTATGCAACCTTTTGTATGTGGGCTGGAACCAGGCAAAGCATGCTTCATATGCGCTGAGGATGGAGCTCCAAATGCGTATAACTATAGTCAGTATTGATAGCCCTTATAATGTGTATTTCCAATTTCTAACTGCTGACTATTTAGGTTTGATGCTAGTATGTCATATCTTTTCCTTTTTTTTTTTTTTACTAATTTTTGATTGCTGCCTCAACACAAGTCAATGATTGGATTGTAAACAAATCACTGATTTAGGAATAACTCCCCTATCAATAATGTCTTTTCTTTTCAGTTAGAATAAAATCTTTTTTATTTTTTGAGATAATATTTGGACTTGCCTATATAGCACTTCTCAATAGAATTCTTTTACCAAAGAAAATATTAATGATACAAGGCATAAAGTTTCTGTTGCATCAATTGCATATTCTTTCATGGTGGTCTTCATACAAATTATTTATCCCTGGTATTGAAATACAAGACACTCTGATACCCAATATATATTGTTTCTTTTGGCTTTGGAGCGTAAAAATCTAATTCCTTTCTTTGAGGCTCCAAGTAGTACCCATAGTCTATCTTTCCATGTAGTTGCAACTTCCTTCTTCTGGTTTCATTTATAGCAAGGATGGAGATGATTCATCTTCTCCAACAGCATGTTCATTCATTGGTGAGTTAGATCAGAGGAAAACATGAGGCCTATGAACCACATGTGGCCTTCAACAATCCTAAGCGTGGCCTGAATCAGATTAAAATGTATTTGGGAAATATTTTAAAACTAAGTAAAAATAAAATAAAACAGATGATATTTTATTTAAAACTAAGTCAATATACAGTCCACAGGGATGCTTGTGTATGAATTAGTCATCTGTCTTTCTCTTTCAGTTTGTCTCCAATCGTTAGGAGATCATGTTGAATTAAAGTTTATAAATGGTCTAAAAATTATGTGATTCTTACTTTCTGTTCTCTCTGTCCCACTCTAACACTGTTACTAGATAAGTATAAAAAGGTTTAACTGGATTCAAAGCCATTTTGTGTTTTTCTCTGTTTCATATGCAAAAAAAATAAGTGTCTCTGTCTTCTGACTGGTCTTTGGAAAGCAGACTCAATCTGTTGTCTAGACTATGACTGAGGCCTTTCTAGAATCCATGAGTGTTTCCAGTAGGCACATATGGATTTTGTAAGTCACCTCCATGCTGTGAGAAGGTCTGAATTAGGACACAGTAAAGATTAATCAGCATCCATTAGATAAAAGGTGAAAAAAATGAAGAATAATGGCTACAGACTTTTAACTTTCATTCCCTAACAAGTCATTTAATATTTTAGGAATCACAGTTAGCAACCCTGTTTCCATTTTAGTACTCCATCTGGTAATGAAGTAATCATAAAATATATCTACCTTATATAAAGGGTGTGCCTACTGAGTAAGTGGTTTAAGACACAAGCTAAAGTCATGGAATTAAGCCAAGAAATTTAAGTTATAAAGCAACTATTGAACCTCAATTTGTATTTGACTCAGGGACTGCAAAAATGGCCTATATTCAGTGGTGGCCTGGTAATACTTACTTTGACATTTTATCCAAAAGAAAGCATTTCTAAGAATACTTACCACTTAGTGGAATGCTCAAGGAATGACTCTGAAGGGAAAGAAAACCCACTAAATGAATCACTAACAGCTGTTTCTTTAGAACCTGAAACAGGTGTGTTCCTAGGAGATTTCCCTTGCAAAGGCCAGTGCAGTTCAATTCTGTTTAGACTATGAAATATGATGAATTCATCATCCCAGATGGTAAAGTCATTGATAAATGCATGTGAATTCTTAGAGTCACACACATGATGAATAAAAAGAAAATAATCTGTCTAATGAATTTAATACTTAAGTTCTTCTGAATGATTGATGAAATCCAAATATTACACATCTCTGGATCTATTTTGCTCCTATAATGTGTACATGGAGTTTTATAAAAGCATATTGAAGTTTTTCCCTCATGAATGTTTGTAATAAGATTAAAGGGAGGCATAATAGTCCAATATCCCTCCCTCTCACTCACCACCACTGCTATATGGGGTTAGCCCCCCCTTCTTTTCCTAAAGCCCAAGAAATCTGTCCCTAAGGTTTGATGGACTCAAGGGGTGAAGGCTTATCAAGCCTGGTAGCTGGAGACAGCTTTGTGATTTCAGGCAGTTCTGATAAGAATTCTTTTTCGTTTAAAGTCATACATAAAAAAAGCTCATCCATCTGGAGTCCAAAAGCCTTGAGATTTAATGTTACAAGGCACAACAATCACTACTGAAAGCTATGCTGACTCAGTGGCCCATTGTTCCCAGATCTACTTGGCAATCAGTCTTGGAAGAGGCATCACCCAGTCTGCAGCCTTGTATTACCTGCCATTTATCCTGTACGAAATTTCCTCCTACCTGTTTGTACTTGATAAATGTACAGGAAACTGGGGAGGAACTGAGAACTAAAAGGCATCCCCTTTTACTGACATAGACCTACCTAAATTGCCTTTATTTCATTAGGTCAAGAAAAGCTGGCTTCATCATGAAGACATTATTGATCTTCAGGAATCAGCCAATCAACATCTTGCTACTTTGATTTTATTTTATTTATATTTTAATAAACTGTTTTTAATTGTCCTCTGCATTGTTATTGGCTATAGATTATGATGGATTTGGCTTTCTAGTGTCTGAATAAATATTTTGACTCTGCCTTCCGTGTGGAGAGTCTGTTGTGTTTCAAGAGTCAGAATTGTGCCAGGATATTCACCATCATTGTAGGAGCTGTGAATCTCACTTTGACAATACAAACAAATAGGATTGAGTGATTTGCCAAGGGTCATATAGGTAGTGCCTGAGGCCAGATCTGAATTCAAGTTATCCTGAGTGGAAGACCAGTATTCTATCCACTGTGCAATCTAGCTGTCCCTATGTCTGTATTGACTCATAATTATATCATGGGAAAAGAGCCCAGAAGAGTGAGATTGGAAGATCATAGATATAGGACTAGGAGAGATTGTGGACATTACCTATCCAGGTTTTGTTCCCTTCTTTTTCCCTTGGGAAAAATATTTTTTTAATATAACTAAATGATATATGCATTAAGTATTTAAGATATACTGTTGATCACAACTCAACTGTAACACTAAGGAAACCTTGGACTTATACTTTCTACCAACCTTAAGACAAAAAGCAGAGAAAGAACTCGATCAAATATTAAAGACTACAATGATTCATTGACAAGATCACACAAGGAAACCTACATCTCAAAAGAAGGTTACTGCCCTGAACCTCTTGATTCCAAAATAGTATGTATATTTGAATATAACAAAAATTACAGGAATAGTACACATTATGTAATAGTCTCATTATCTTGAAAAGGAACTGGATTATTTTTATAAATCACTTGTTTTATCAAGTTACAAGAGAATTTTTGAAAAATTAAAGAAATCATAACTGAATGCAAACTGAAGTTCTTCACAGTCACCACTATTTCACAGTAAGTTGACAAGCTTTTATTAAGCACCTACTATGCACCAGGCACTATGCTAATAAATTACTGGGAATACTAAATAAGTAAAATAACAAATAAAAATATTTTTGAAGATCAATTCCTGTTCTCAAGGAGCTCACTGGCTAACTGGGGAGGCAAAAGGCAAACAAGTATGTTACAAACCACACATATATGTGATAAATTAAGAGTAGTCTCACAGGGAAGGCATTAAGATTAAAGAGGACAAGAAAACCCTCTTGTAGAGAGGCAAAATATTGGCTGAGAACTGAAGGAAGGCAAGGAAGTCAGGTAGCAGAAATGAACATTCCAGGCATGAGGGACAGAGAAGGAATTTTTAAAACCTATATGAAGAAAACTTCTATTAAGTGAATTTATCATATGATTGAAAAAAGTAGTCTAATAAAATGTTGTTCAAGGAAAATAACAAGAACATGTAAATGGATTATGGTGACAATGAAAAGGCAAAATATCTACCAGTTTAATTAATACTGATTGTATGTGACAAATGAGTATATATGTCTCTCTCTCTCTCTCTCTACATATATATATATATGTGTGTGTGTGTGTGTGTGTGTGTGTGTGTATACAGACATATACATATGCATGTGTGTATGTGTGCATGTCCATATAAATATATATAACAACAAGATTAAGCAATATATAATAGTGATTTATGTTGGTGTAAATTCATCCACCAAGACTTCATCTTTCTATTGTGCATCACTTCCACCTTCGAGAATTACTGATACAAGTATTTGCTTCATCATCCCGTGCATCCAGTTCTATTTTTAGGTCACCTCTGTCAGTGTCTGATGCTCCATAACTATGAGTCAATGCCTCTTGGATTTCATTTGCATCTTTCATCGTATCTTCCAAATGGTCTTGTATATCCTCAATCTGATGACCAATTTTGACTTGCTTGTATGTAACTATGACTTCTTTTTCTCTGCATTTCATAACATCCACTGTTATTTATGTGTTTTTCAATGACTGGATGGCATGATTTACTTATTCTTTGTTAAAGATAATTATGAAGAATTATTCCATCGTTGTCCATACATTTGTTTCTGTCTATTAAGGCATTCAACACATTCAAGGCTTTCCACTAAATCATATTCTTTGCAGATCCTTTTCTCATCTTCTTTATCTGATTCTTACATTTAACTAGTTCTATATTACACCAAGAAATCTTCTTCTCAATTGATTCTACCCTACTTTCAACTACTGATACTATCTATTAGTCAGGGCAGTTGGACACTGAGATGCATAAGAATTACAGCTATCCCATGGAGTTAGGAGCATGACACCCTGGTGATCTGAAAAATTCATGTAAAGTTTTTCCACCCTACCTTCATACCAGAGAAGAAGAAATTGTGTATATTTATGGTATTAAAAGATAAAACATGTTGATGTAATTCAATATTATTGCATATATTTTATGCATTTATTAGTTTCTGAACTTTTACTGGGTCATCAACTACTTCAACAAAACTCCATAAAAATTCTAATTTCTTATGCTGACCCATGATATAACAAAACTGAGACAGGGAAAGTCTAGATGAGGAAGGAATTATTGTAGTTTGTTTTAAGCTTTTGCTACTCAGCTGCTCTTACGGAAAGCAATGACTAAAACTGGAAATGAAACTATACTTCCTCCTCCCAATGTTTCCACCCACATTGTTCTTCAAATATACTTAAGCTAGGGTTCAAAAATTGAGGTTTAAAAAAATTTTTTTATTTTATGCATTTAAAAACAATATCCTGGAAGACAATTCATAGTCATAGACCCTTAACAAAAGGGTCCAGAATCTAGTCCATCTTCCTCATTTCACAGTTGAGAAAAGGGTTAAGCAGGTTAAAATTATTTTTGAACGACACCATACAGATACTAAGTATCAGAAATTGATTTCAAACATCCTCTCTTCTGCCACCTATTCACCTCTAATAATCTGAGTTTCTCCACCTAGGATTTTGAAAGAATTTTAGACAAATTTTTTCTAGACTTCTTCTGATAAACCTACTTCTATATCAAAGATAGCAATCTTGCTGAATTAGCATCTATTGGATAAGGGCTTGAACCTAAGTTTTGCTACTCTCTGTTTGATCCTGGATGAAGAAAGCTACCTTTTTTATTTGTTTTGGATTTTTTCATTAATTAATTTGTAGTTTTAAACATTCACTTCAACAAAATTTTGAAAACCAAATTTTCTCCTCATTTCATATAATGATTAGGTAGTTACTATTTATTATTTTATGGGAAGTTCCACTTATTCCTATGCTTTCCAGTATCTTCAATAAGAATGAGTGTTGCATTTTTTCAAAAACTTTTTCTGCATCTGTTAAGATAATCATCTGTTAGCTTTGTTGTTGATATGATCAATAATGCTAATAGTTTTCCTAATAGTGAACCAGCCCTGCATCCCTAGGATAAATCCAACCTGATCATAATGTATTATTCTCATGATTAGCTGCTGTATTCTTTTTGCTAATATCTGATTTAAAATTTTTGCATTTATATTCATTAGAGAAATTGGTCTATAATTTTCTTTCTCTGTTTTGGCTCTTCCTAGTTTAGGTATCAGGATCATATCTGTATCATAAAAAGAATTTGTTAGGACTCCTTCTTCAGCAATTTCCCCAAATAGTCTATATAGTATTGGAATTAGCTGTTCTTTAAATGTCTGATAGAATTCACTTGTAAATCATCTGGCCCTGGAGATTTTTTCCTAGGGAGTTCATTAGTGGCTTGTTCAATTTCTTTTTCTGAGATGGGGTTATTTAAGTACTCAACTTTCTCTTCTGTTAATCTGAGAAATTTATATTTTTTAAAATAATCATTCATCTCATCTGGATTGTTGGATTTATGGGCATAAAGTTGGGCAAAGTAATTTCTTATTATTGTTTTAATTTTCTCCTCATTGGAGGTTAGTTCACCCTTTTCATTTTTGATATTGATAATTTGGTTCTCTTTTTTTAAATCAAATTGACCAAAAGTTTATCAATTTTATTGATTTTTTCATAAAAGCAACTCTTTGTTTTATTTATTAATTCAATAGTTTTCTTAATTTCAGTTTTATTAATCTCTCCTTTGGTTTTCAATATGTCTATTGATATTTATTTGAGGATTTTCAATTTGTTCTTTTTCTAACTTTTTCAGCTCCGTGTCCAATTCACTTATCTCTTCTTTCTCTATTTTATTCATGTAGGCATTCAAAGATATAAAACTTCCCCTAAGAACTGCTTTTGCAGTATCCCATAAGATTTGGTAGGTTGTCTCATTGTTGTCATTCTTTTGAATGAAGTTGTTGACTGTTTCTACAACTTGTTGCTTAACCCACTCATTCTTTAGGATTAGATAGTTTAGTTTCCAATTAATTTTTGGTTTATATTTCCATGGCCTTTGATTACATATAATTTTTATTGCATTATAATCTGAAAAGGATGCATTGACTATTTTTGCCTTTCTGCACTAGATAGTGAGGTTTTTATGGCCTAATACATGGTCAATTTTTGTATATGTGCCACATAACACTGAGAAAAGGTATATTCCTTTCTATCCTCGTTCAATTTTCTCCAGAGCCCTATCGTATCTACCTTATCCAGAGTTTTACTCACCTCCTTAATTTTTCTTGTTTATTTTGAGGTTAGATTTATCAAGTTCAGAGAGGGGGAGGCTGAGGTCCCTGACTAGTATAGTTTTGCTGAATATTTCTTCCTGTAATTCGCTTAACTTCTCCTCTAAGAATTTGGATGCTATACCACTTAGAGTGTATATGTTTACTGATGAAAGTGCTTCACTGTCTATGGTGTCTTTTAGCAGGATATAGTTTCCTTCCTTATCTCTTTTGAATAGATCTATTTCTGCTTTTGCTTTGTCTGAGATTAGGACTGCTACCCCTGCTTTTTTTATATCAGCTGAAACACAACATATTCTGTTCCAACTTTTTACCTTTACACCGTGTGTATGCCCCCTATTTCAAATGTGTTTCTTGTAAACAACATATTGTTGGATGACAGTTTTTAATCCATTCTACTGTCTCCATTTTATGGGAGAGTTCATCACTCACAGTTATAATTATTGTTTGTATCTTTCCCTCCATCCCCTGTCCCTTTGTTTATGCTTTTAGTTCTCCCTTCTTCTTTCCCTTCCACAATGTTTAAATTTTTGACCACCTCCCTCAGTCTTTCCCTCCCTTCTTTCACCTCTCCTTCCTTTCCCCTTATTACTTCTTCCCTCTTTTTTAGCCTCTCCTCTCTTTTCTTTCCCCCTTCCCCTTCTACTGCCTATAGAGCTAGTTGTATTTCTGTACTTATCTGAGTTTATTGTTCTCTCCTTGAAGTCAATCAGATGAAAGTAACTCTCAAACAATACTCATCTCCCTCTCCCCTTTCTCTCTACTGTAATATATTTTTATGCCTCTTCCTGTGATGTAATTTACTTTTTTTCTGACTACTCCTCACATTTCACCCTCTTAAATCACATTTTTATCGTGATTTCATATGCTTTATACCACTCCTGCTATCTATGCATATCCCTTTTATATATCATAATAAATATACAACTCTCAATATTAACAAGTATCATTTTCCCTTATAGGGATGTAAACAGTTTGCCCATATTGAATAACAAGTTTGAGTTTTTCTTTCCCAGTTTACCTTTTTTATCCCTCTTTTGAGAACTGCTTTTGAAGATTGAATTTTCTATTGAGCTCTGGCCTTTTCATCAGGAAGGTCTAGAAATCCCTAATTTCATTGAATGTCCCTCTCCTTGCCTGAAATATTATGCTCAACTTCACTGGGTAATTGATCATTTGTTGTAGTCCCAGATCCTTTGCTTTATGGAATATCATATTTCAATTTCTTCAATCTTTTACTGCAAGGTTCTGTGTGATCGTGACTGTAGCTCCTCAATATTTGAAATGATTTTTTTCTGGCTGCCTGAAGTATTTTCTCCTTCACTTAATAGTTCTGGAATTTGGCAGTGATATTCCTTGGTGTTTTTAGTTTGGGATTCCTTTCAGGAGGTGAAAGGTGGATTCTTTTGATGACATTTTGCCCTCTGGATCTAGGACTTCTGGGCAATTTTCCTTGATGCTTTCTTGAATGATACTGTCCAAGCTTTTTTTCTCATCATGGCTTTCTGGTAGACCAATGATCCTTTGCTTTTGTCTCCTGATCTATTTTCCAGGTCAGTTGTTTTTCCAATTAGATATTTTACATTTTCTTCTAGCTTTTCATTCTTTACATTCTGTTTGACTGATTCTTGATAGAGTCATTAGCTTCTACTTGTCTACTTGATGCCATGATACTAAGATCCCAATAAGACACTAAGAGTCTGGTCCCCTCTTTAAGAGGCAAAGTCTGTTAAAATGAAAACAGCACACAGACTCATAGGTAGAAAATCTGGATTCTAATGTACTTTATATTAGGAGATAGCTCAAACTCAAAACTGAACTTATTATCTCCCATGCCAAGCTTGCTCCTCATCATAAGTTTCCTATTCTCTTCAGGGTACCACCATTATCAATCACTCAGGATGATATGACCTCAGAATTAAATCTGAACTTCCCTCTCCCCTAATCTATTTACATTGAATAAGTTACCAAGGTCTATTGTTTCTATTTATATATTAGCTTTTATATGCAACGAATTTATTCTTCGATTATCAAGTCCACTCTACAGTCTAACTTGAACCTGGTTTTTCTGGCCTTTTATTTTTACTGGTTGCTTTCATTGACACATTTAACACTTTAGTCAAACTGGATCTTTAACATTACTATACTAATCTTTAAACAATTCAAATCAGCAGAGATTTTTTAATTCCTAATATGAATGAATCAGTGACTATGCCAGCTACTAAAAATACAAAGACAAAAACCAGTCTTTATGTTCAGAAAGCTTACAATCTACTATGGTTTTTCACATGCTGTCCCCCATACCTGTCTTTCCTTTGAAATCTTTATGGTCAAGGGAAGGTTCCATGATAGTTAAATTTTCCTCTCTTCCTTCTCTCCCAACATCATATGATTTGTCTCTGTTTAAATTCCCTAATACTGCTTATTTTTATATCTACAATGTACTTATCATATTATAACTTGTAATTTATTGCTTACTAATTATATGAAAGCATATGATTCAATAAACTAATACGTCAAAGACAATCCTCCAAAAAAGTGTCTCATATGTATATATTAAAATTATAGAAGCTCATTTAAAATAAAGAATAACACAGATAACTAACTCTTCATTAACACTATGATCATAAATACCATGCAAGGCATAAAACAGGGAGGCATAAGACAAACATGAAACAAGGAGACTAATACTAAGGGAAAGTCTAAATGGAAATGTTTTGTATTAATCCCTAGTACATTGCTGTATCACCTAAATGACATTCATTGTGACAATAGATTTCACTTTAACTACCCATGTAGGAAAAAGCAAGTGGAAGAGGAATGTCTATCATCTTGGTTATGATACACAGTTGAAATGACAAACTATAAAGCTGATATACTAGTGAGTGTATTTTATATATACATATATATAAGCACATGTATATGTACATACACATATGTGCACACATGTATGCATATCAGCCAAGAAAGATGAATAACAAACTAAGCAAAAAGTTGAAAATAAAAAGCAGAGTGAATCAGATTGCACTGAAGAAATTGTAGGTTATTTTGAAATTTTTAAAAAATTTTTCCACAATTACATGTTCAAATTTTTTTATCATGTTTTTGTACATTTTGAATTCAAAGTTCTATGCCTTCCTCCCTCCTGACCTTCCCCCTCCTAGAAACAGAAAGTAATTAAATGTAGATTATACATGTATAATCACACAAAACATTTCTATATGTCATTTCGTACAAGAAGACTCAAATAAAAGAAGAATGGAAGAAAGTGAAAAATTGTATGCTTCAAGGAAATGATAATTGTTCTTTCTCTGAAAGGTAGATAATATGTTTCATTATTAGTCATTTGGAACTATCTCATATCATTAAATTATTGAAAATAACTAAGTAATTAACAGTTTTTCATTGTACAATATTGCTATTATTATATGTTGTTCTCCAGGTTCTGATCACTGCATTTTGCATTAGTTCATATAAGTCTTTCCAGACATTTCTGAAATCATCCAGCTTGTCATTTCATAGGGCACAATAATATTCCATTCCAAGTTTCACCCTAAAACAAGGCCCATCTTTAAATACCTACATTCTCCCAATTGTTTTACATGGCTGGGAAAAAAACCACAAAATTTCAGTCTCCAAACAAAGAAGGTTGAAATTTATCCAAATGACAACAGACGAATGTTAGATGTGAGCAGGCTACAGGATAGCAACAAAAAGTGATAAAGGAAAACGAGTGGTGTAAAAGGTATTATCAGAGAAATGTATCATTAGAAAAAATAACAGTCATCATTTTTTCAAGTGAGATGATTGTAAAGTGTTTAAGCACAGAGACTGGCACATAGTAAGTACTGCAAGTTAGCAATTATTATTGCTAATCAAGAGTGAGAGATGTATGTTTGTCCTACGCTAGTATCCATAAAACAAGAATCTATATGAAGGGCTATTAACACATTGGGGCAGCTAGGTGGTGCAGTGGATAGAGCACTAGTGCAGGAGTCAGGAGGACTTGAGTTCAAATCTCACCTTTGACACTTACTAGCTGTGTGACCTTGGATGAGTTGCTTAACCCCAATTGTCTCATCCTGGGTCATCTCCAGTTATTCTGATGAGTATCTGGTCACTGGATCCAAGTGGTTCTGAAGCAGAAGTGAGGATGATGACCTGCATAGCCCTCTCTCACTCAAAACAAAGTCAAGCGCAAGTCATGTCATTATTTCTCTGATGCCATGGTCTTCTTTGGCAATGAAAGATGAACACACACACACACACACATGAACACACACACATCAAGCATTAGACACACATTCTACACAGGACTTATAGAACAAAATTCAAACAGGATAGATGGGATCTCCAGTGCAGATGATGGTAACCACATCAATGAGATGACAGATTCACTGAAATACTGAAGTGTTACTAAAAGGAAAGAACAAAAGGAGTAAGAATGTATATTCAAGATCTTAGTTGGGGGACAGAAGAGGGACAGTGGAAAGAAAGCAGATCACTGCAATTATCGAAAACTATAATTTGTCATGTTCCTCTTTTTACCACAGTCTTCTTTGTTAAAGAAAAGGTGCGGGGGGAGACCAGGGGAGTCATGTAAAGAAAAGGCACAATAGCATGTGAAAAAGGAAAATACATAATTATCAATCATGACTGAATATAAACAGGATGAACTCAACAAAGTACAAGATATTAGCAGACTAGATTAGAAAGTAGAATCCAAAAATATGTTGTTAACAAGAAACATAATTGAAGCAAAGTTTTATACAGTGTGAAAAATAAGGGGTTGAAGAACAATGTATGTTTTAGGCAACTCTAAAAACCATGAGTAACAGTCAAGACTTCAGACAGGGCAACAGTAGAAATAGTCATGGTTAAAAAGCCAAAAGAAAGAAATCAGATTACGCTTAAAGACAACAGAAAACTGAAATAATATTAGTATTTAATATCTATGCACCAAATAGCAAAGCATCTACATAGTGAAAGGACAAGTTAATTGAATTTACATGGAGAAATAGAAGGCAAAAGTATAATAATGAAAGGGCATAATGTATCCTTTTTAGAAACTGACAACAATGAAACAATTTAGATGGATTCAGTCAAAGCAGTGCTAAAGGGAATATTTAGATCACTAAAAATTCATTAAAAATAAAACAATAAGCAAACCAGAACAATGCAGGGGCATAATTTTTTTAAAAAAATAATGTAAAAGCAACAAATCAAAAAACCTGAACACAAAAATAGAAATTCTAGAAATCAAAAATAAAATTAAATTAAATTGACAATGATTAAAAAAATTAAAAGTGGATATATCATACCAAAGAATTCCCAGAAATGCAAAGTAAATAAAGGAAATTTGCTAGACACTAATTCCCATCATTATGTACTATAAAATCTTGTTACATAAATAAAATAGATGAATATTTACAAAAATATAAAATCTAGAGAATAAAAGAATAAGAAATGAAGAACTTAAAATAACTCAAAGTCAGGAAAAATTAAATAAAATGAATGAATTGTTAAGAAAAATACTTCAGCACCACACAAATTTACAAGCAAATGCTGTCACCTGAATTTAAATATTTAATAAGTACTTATTGATTTAAATGTTACATAAACTGTTTGCAAAAATGAGAAAAGAAGGAAGTACACCTTCACTAGCAAAACCTAACGTGCTATATCTTTACCCCTCTTCAGGACTGTAGCCATAATGAAATAAACCAAGTCATTACTCTCGGAAAGTCTATATTCTTGTAGTTTATGGAGGTTTACTTCACAAAAGTTTTTCTATTAAGAACACTAACGAAACAAGGATATGCTTTACTGTTATTATTTGCCATACAGAGAAAAATGGTAACTGTAGAAATAAGACAAGAAAAAAAATTGAGGGAATAAGTAGAGTCAAAGAGGAAACAAAAAGATCAAATTTGCAAATAATAATTGTGAAAACTTTTGAGAACAAACAAAAATATTATAATAACTTCAACAAAGTGGAAAGATATAAAATAAACCAAAACAAATGACAAGCTTTTTCTGTATGTTACCAACAAAACCCAGCAAAAGGAAAGGAAAAATTGATTTAAAATAAAAACAGAATATATAAAATATTCAGAAGTTCCCCTATCAAGGCACACACAGGAATTCTATGAATCCAGCTACAAAACTTTTAAGAGAAGAAATAAAGACCTAAACAATTGGAGGGATATCATTTGTTTATGGTTATACCATACTAATATAATAAAAATGAAAATATTAGATTACTTTTTCAAACCCAAACATATAAAACTACCAATGTAGAGTTAGAAGATAATCTTAACAAAATTCATCTTGAAGAAACAAAGGCAAGAATCTTAAGGGAAATAGTGAGGGGGAAAATGTTAAGAAAGGGAACCTAGTAGTACTAGATTGAAAAATTTATTAACAGCGTAGAAATTATCAAAACTATTTGGTTTCGTTAAAAACAGAAAAGCTGATTAGTGCAACCTAGAAGCAAATGAACTTAGTGGTTTAGTGTTTGAAAACCCCAATGATCCCAGCTACAGGGGTAGGAATTCCATTCAACACTATACAAATGTGTCCATGTGTCCAAAATATGATATGAACCATGAACAGCAGAGTCCAGCCCCATTCTCAATACATGAAAGAAAGAAAGAATAAAATCCTAGGTCCCAGAGAAATAGGCTGTGAGTTGAGACGCTTAGGAAGATAGATAGACCCAAATATGAATTTCATTACTGACTCACTGGGTGAACTTGGCAAAACAAATAAAGGCTGTACCTCAACTACCTTATGAACAAAATGAGACAATGCTATCCAACTACTTGTATTTCACAAGGAATTACCTTTTTTGTAATTTTGAAAGATTTAAATGCTTATAAATCTGGAACCAGCATTCTTTACCAGAAATAAACCAACTTCCTCTATATGGAATACTAAGATAAGATATTTCAAAGATTTGGCTCAAAAGTAAAGTGGTTAATTGAGAAGGAAACCAATGAAAGTTAATCATCCACAGGATTCACTGTTTGATTCTTCTTTCGTAACAGACCAAACTATCTGAAGACACACCCGGCTGAACAACAACAAAAAGTTATAACAGAAAGAAAATTATACAAAGAAGTAGGGCTCAGTTCACATAAATGTACGCCACTTTCAATTCTTTGTGTATCCCTTCTCATTTTAAAAGTTGGTAGATAGAAAATCACTGTGTTGTTCATGACCCTGGGTGAGAGTGGAAAGAGTGGGTAAGAGTTCAGAAGCAGGACAGGGTCTCAGAGAAGAGAAGGGGACAGAGACTCAGAGATTACTTAAGAACAGATTAATCAATAATCACTTATTAAGCACTTTCTACATGCCAGACAATGTCATAAGTACTGGAGTTTAGTCTTTTTTTGTGTGTCACAGACTTTTGATGGTCTGGTGAAGCCTATGGCCTCCTCAGAATGTTTTAAATGCACAAAATATAAAGGATTAAAAGAGAGGCCAATTATGTCGAAATACAGTTATCAGAATATTTGTGAAAGAAATTCACAGATCTCAGGTTAAGAACACATACTTTAATGACACAGTATCTCTTCTAGATATACAATATGAATATTTTCCCCAAGGAAGAATGTTATTAAGCATCCATCCAAAGAAGTGTCTCCAGTTCATCCAGGGTTCTTTACTTCTGCCACTCTTATATTATCCCTTAGCAAATACATCCCTTCTCATAGCATTCTATCTTGAATTATGTTGATTAGCTTATGTCTTATCTTTCCTACAAACCATAAGCTGTTTGAGAAAGTACAAGACACTGTACAAGAGTACAGTGTCTTTCTTACTTGTGGAATGTTGTGCAGATGAATGAATGCTGTTCAATGATAGTTTAATTGCTTAATTAAAGGGAATGTAATCAATGTCCCAAAGTCCATTGGTATAAGACTCTCCCCTTATTGGTGAAGATGAATGCCCATTCCTGTGAGAGGGGTAAGCTACATAGAATTGGCATGAGTAAGAAAGAGGAGAGCTCTTCAATTTTTTTCCACTGTTGAATGGCTTTGGGGACTTCTGGCTTCCAGCTTAAAGAAAAAAAATGGAAGAGGCCAACCCCATTTCAGGTTGCTGACAGAAAAAATTGAAGACAGGATAGGAGTTGGAAGTCTCCATTATGTTCTTTTTCTCAACTTGCACCACTAAAGACTTTGGGAAATTCCCCCTTGGGTAAGATCTGGAAATCCCTCTCTTAGTTGAACTGAGGAAACTTGAAGAGTTCCTTCACTTGATATTGATATATATTATCATACACATACACACACACACACACACACACACACACACACACACACACACACACACACACACACACCCCTTCTCTGATTTCTGTTTTTCTACCAATTTGGATTAATGACTATTCACTATGTGGAAGTTGTATTTGGTAAAAAAGGGGTGAAGCCTTAGATATAAAACTCCGGATCATCCTCCAAAATGACATACAACAAAAAGTTAAATAGAACCTGATCATATTCCCATGACTAATAACATTCAAAGAAGCAGACAGATAGAATTATAATCTGTTTCCCACTCTTTCTGAAAAGAGCAAAACAGGCAAACTTCTGGCTCCAACTTCCTGTTTCTCCTGCTGGGAGGAATTAAAGTTCCCTTGGAGAAGGAAGTGGGGAGAATAGGCTAGAAATGAGTACTCTGACTCCTTTAAAGTCATACAATGATACCATCATCCTTGGGGGGAGAGGAGGGAACACACACGTGGAGGAGGGAAAGACAAACAACCCTTGACAAACGTTTGACATTCCTACCCAAGGTGTCTTGACATAGGATAAACTACGTAATTATGTATTAATATATTTATCTACGCTTTCAAAGGGGGTTGAGCTTTCAAAATTACAAAGATAAAGGGTTAACTAAATTGATATACCTCCAACAAGAAGTGTGTACCTGATGTAGCTGAGTGAACCTGGACTCCCACCTGGGCACCACAACAATGAAATACGTAGAAAAAAAAACAATATATTGCCATCACCATGCAATTAATCAATGAATAAACATTTATTAAGTCCCTAATATATTCTAGACTGTGCTAAGCTCTGGAGAAAAGAATAAGAGGCAAAGGCAGTTCCTGACCTCAAGGACCTTACAACCTAATGGGGGAGAAAACATACAAATGAAGTTATATAAGGATAAATAGGAAACAATTAACAGAGGGAAGACACTAGAATTAAGAAGAGTTGGATGGGTGGGGAGGGAGGGATGGGGAGAAGTTGGAACTCAAAGTTTTAGGAACAATATCACTGATGTGATTAGACTTTCAAATTGAACTGCTGTGTAATTTAAATTCCAAAGTGTTTATGTAATCACTCAGAATTTATTAGTTCCCAGTAGTATGAAGGAGGGAATTTATATCTGAGGTCTATGAAAATCATTTTCCTCCCAGGTTTGATAATGAAGAAAATTGTTTAATCTTGATAATGTATATACTAAAACAAAAAATAAAAAAAAAATCTATTGCTAAATCACCATCATCAAAAGCATGTTGATATGCTAGCAAACAAGATTTTCTGAGCATGGTCCCAGAGAAGCCATTGTACAAAAAAGGCCCTTCTTATCACCAAGGCTAACTGGCCCACTAACATCTTCATTCTCTCTATGATTTTGAACCTCTCCCTATCTCTACTGGATCATTCCCTATTGTTTACAAATATACCCATGTCTCCACTATAATCATAAAAAAGAAGTCACTTGATCCTAATAATAATTAATATTTATAAAGCATTTAAAGGTTTTCAAATTGCTTCACACATATTATCTCATTAAGTCTACAAAACAAAACTGCTAGGTAGGTATTAATATTCCCATTTTATATTTGATGAAACCAAGAAGGGTTCAGTAACTTGCCTAGAGTCAGACAGCTATTGTGGTGTAGGAGACAGGATCTGAACTCAGATCTTCCTGCTTCTAATTCCAGTACTCAACCAATTTTGCTACCTAGCTACTATCCTCACTCCATGATACTATATTGTAGCTCTCCTTCCCTTCTTAGCTAAACTTGAAAAAGGCATTTATACTCGATGGCAAACCCCTCCAACCACCTGGCTTCAAACTTAATTATTCACTACCCAACTAAAACTGCCCTCTATGAAATTGCCAATGAATTCTTAATTATACAATCTTACTTAAAAATCTTATCAGTTCCTATTGATTTAGTTACCATCTCTATGTAAGTGATTCCTAGATGTGTGTGTGTGTGTGTGTGTGTGTGTGTGTGTGTGTGTGTGTGTGTGTGTGTAGCCCAAATAGTCACTGCCCTGAACTGTAGTCCCACTCTACCAACTACCTCTTGGATACATGTAATTCAAAGTCCCACTTCGCATTGTATTTACCCCAACTCTCCGATTTTGAACTTCCATATTACTGTCAAGGATAATACAGCACACTCAGACCCAGGTTCACAACCACAGTGGCATCCTCAATTACTCATACTCATGCCACCTATCCAGATCTTATTTCTCTGTTCACATTTAACATAATGTGTCCTCTTCCCTATACTTCTACAAGATCCACCCTTATTCAGGTCCTCATCACCCCTCAACTGAACCATTTCAATAGTTTTTTAATCAGTCTCTCAGTCTCAAGACTCCACACTCTAAACTATCCTCTACTAAGCTGACAAAGTGATTTTCCTAAAGTGTAGGCCTGAGTTCTTTACTCTTCCTTGTTATTCCTTGGGTGTGCCTGACACTTCAAAGTCCTCAATCCTCTTCCAAGGCTTAGCTCAAATTCTCCGTCCTGATTGTCTTAGTTGTTAGAACCAGACCAGGCAAATCACTAGGAAGGTATTTTGTATATATTATATATTTACTTATCTGTGAACATGCTCTATTTTCCCTGTAGGAAGTAAACTCTTTGAAGAAAAGGATTTTATGTTTACATCCTCAGAGAACTAGAACAGAAGCTAACACAGTACACTTCATAAATGCTTGTTGATTGATTAATTCCTAATTATAAAATTTCAAGATTCATTCTGTAACTTTACCCATGATGGACTGAAGAATTCTTTGAATTGGCAAAATAAGTACAAACATATGATGTAGTGAGTATCAATTCCCTGAGAGGACTGCAAAAAATGTTTTTAAATGTTTTTTTAAAAAATAAAAAAGCTTTATACCCAGGAGTCATCAAGGTGCTTTTACTGATAGTACCTGATATAAGAATGCTTCAGGTTATTCCAAAAACCACTCACTATCATTTAATTAGAGTTGTATTCCTATCCTCCTACATGAAGGACAGCTCATTTCTAAACTTATGTGAATTCTTACATTATGAATATAAAGGTACTTAGTTTTAGGTACTTGACCTTAAAAAATAATGTACTCTGTGGAATTCACAACCACTGAACTGATTGAATAGCTGTATGAGTAAAATATTAAAGAATATTTGTTATATTTGCCTCTCTCTCAGGAAAAAATAAGAGCAAAGAAAGTCCTTACAAGTCAATGACCCTTGAACAACAGGTGCTATACCAAGTTTCAGTAGACACTCACTAAATAGTTGCTAAATGAATGAATTAATGAAAAAATTAGGATCAACTATGCAGGAAGATGAGGGAGGCAAGCAAAAAGCACTGGGTTAAGAACTGAGTATATGAATACAAGCAGAAAGAAAGATAGCTCCAGCCCTTCAGGGAGCTTATAATGTAATTGGGTTGAGAAAACAGCACAGCAAAGTCCAGAGAGTCAGATATGCAACTGACTTGTGCCCATTCCCAAAATGGAATACCTGGAAGGGACTCACCAATGGAAAAGAGATGATGAACGAATATTGTCAGAGATATTGACATTATGCACTTATCTCAGTTCACAAATGACAGAAAAACCATAATCTTAGAAATGTTATCTAAAACATAGAAATAACTAAAAATGGCCAATGTAAAAAATTCATCAAGATATTTTTGAACACCTTGTTTTATTAATATAATATTAAGGATATGAAGACTTTCCAAATTCATGACCCCAAGTTAATTGAAATGTCAAAGTGTCCTTGGCATTACATTAGACCACTTTTAGTAAAAAGATAATATAACACTCTTAGGTATGGCAAAATTAGTTAGAACATATTAACAGGAGTAGATCTAGGCAAAACTGGGAAACAGACAAAGTATATCTTCTGTGACTTTGTATTTCCATTGTCTTTAACATTCTTTATTCCTCTAAGCCCTCAATTATACTCTGAGTACTTTCAGGGTACTAATATACTGCTTGCCCACCAGACTTATGTCTTGGGGTATGGCTACAAAATTATCCCTACCACTATCTCAGTGGCTAGTATCATAACCCAAATATCATGGAGAGTATATATATATATATATATATATATATATATATATATATATATATATACATATATATATGTATATATATGTAATTATTTCTTTCATGATTTTAATAACTAAAAGAAAGGCAGCCTGGTATAATAGATAAGAGTGTTTAGCTTAGGAGTAAGGAGACCTGGGTTCAAATAATTCCTAAGTAGATGACCCTTAATACCTGTGACACTAAACCATTGAGTATTTGAATTTCTCCATCTATAAAATCAGGAAAATAATGTGTATTTCCTCCTACTTATTGCCTCTTTACTAAATTCATAGTGGTGATAGATTTTTGCAGTGATGAAAGGGATTTTGTAAACCTTAATTTGCTATATAGTAAGTCATACTAATATATTAACATGTCCTTTCAAGACCATTTTAAAAGATGTCTATGAGAGGGAATTCGTTAAACTGAAGAAGTGCCATGTTAAGAGTGAATTTCAGGGCTCTTGGAAGGTAGGTAGGAGAAATATTTAGGGAGAAGCATTGATAAAAACCCTAAAATCATGCCATGTAGTGAAGTGCCATCCCACCTACCTTTGCCTAATATAAATCTCAAAGTGAATTTCTGGTGGCTGCCATTAAGGCCACTCCCACAATATCCACAGTAGGGGTTAGACGTGGGAGAGTATTGGGCACTGATTCTGTGTACACTGCATGTGGTCATGGGCGATTCTTTACTTAAACAGCCCTACATCTAAATCAATGACCCTAGGCAAATATTTCAAAATTGAAGGTAGTTTGAAAGCAGTCTAATTGCTTAATAGCTAAACAAAGTAAAAAGTAAAAACAGTGTTTATATTGTCCTTAGGAGATGACAGAGACTGCAAGAACTCAAAATTTAGATGCAAAGGACTTGGAAGCGTTTCTCAGTTTTGTTTTGTTTTGCATCCTAGACCCTTTTGACAGACTGGCAAAGTCTATAGACCAGTGCATACAATATATAAGATTATAAGGAAATCAATTATATTGGAATAGCTATAAAAATATTTTTGAAATATCCCCAGGATAAGAACTTTTAAAAACCACAAGAAAAATGAAACACAAATTTATTTGACAAAAGTCACACTGCTAAGTAGTAGAACAAAGGGAAAAAATCCATATCCTCTGACTCTAAATCCAATGTTCTTTCTGCTATTTCGGACTATCTTTCTACTTCGCTCATAAGTTTGGAAAGAACGAACTGTTGTGTCCCATACATTGAAGAATTTGAATTTTTCAATGAAGGAAGTAGTAGCAATGTAATTCTTACTATCAAAAATACTTACTTACCAAAAATCTTATCATTGATTCCAATGTAGCACTGCTCTGAATCTACTTCCTCAACTCCTCAGACTAATAGTCTTCCTCTCTTAGGGTTCTACAGATAACCCTGAGGGTTTGGGGTGTCTAATACTGTCACTAACAAGCTCTAGTCTGAGTGATCCATGATTATTTTTTCCCAGAATTAATTAGTTCTTTGAAAGGATAGTCTTGTAAGCAGGTATAGCAAGGGCAATTCTTAAAGAAAATACGCCCCCTCCCCCCCAAAAAAAAATTCCTTCTGTGCACACAAAAGGTCCCCGGAGGAAGTGGGCTCAAACTTGGAGAATACATGCAGACAAAGGGTCAACTCACAGATCTGGTTACTGGAAGTCTTTTTCTCTCTGCTGGGCTCCAAGAGTTGGGGACCTTAAAGGTTTCGATGCTGTCTTGCCTAAATTTGTGTAATTTGTCCATGGTGCGTCTGTAAATTGCCAGTGTAGGTATTGCCTTCAGCAATTGCTGCCCACAGAGATGGAGACTGTAGGATTTCTGACCTTTTGAGTTCATAAGATCATCTATTAGGTCAATAAGAAAGGAGGGAAAGGAAGACTGATGAGAGAGGAAGAAGAGTAGGAGGGGAGGAGTGAGGAGGAAGAAAGGGAAAAGAAGTTAGGGAAGGGAAGGGGGAGAGGAAAAATGCCAGTTTCAATTGGACCATCATTCACCTGAGTGCTACTAGAGTCTAATGTGTGATCCTGGCTTCCTGGGTTATACCCTGGGTCCAGGGATGTGTTTAATTTTTGCAGTCATTCACAAGTTCTTTCTTCCATGAAGTAATTTACATTTACCCAATTTTCAAATATCTTTATTCTTGTCAAGTTGTTTTAGGACTTGTTCATACCTAGTCTACATTTTGGATTAATCTATTGATTGATAAAGTGATTGATTGTTGAGAGCTTGGGTCTACTATGATTATATGAAATGCTAAAAGTGACACCCTTAACATTAAAACTAATATAACTTGAGTTTAGAAGGAAGTTGTTTTAGTTGAGTCATGCCTAAGGATTGATAAACATGAAGCTAATGAAAATATAGGAGTAGTTGTATTAACAGGACCTGAATAGGAATTTTGAGCTACATAAATTCAAAGTACGTATTTTGAAACTTCTGGTAATAGCACCTTCTTTCATTCATGGAACTCTGAGAACTTTACATATTCTTCCATTAATTCTAACAGCATGCCTGTCAGGTAGGCAAATGTACTGAGATTATTATGCACATTGTATAGTTAGAAAAACCACAACATAAGAGTAGAAATCTATTGACTCACATAGGTATGTCATTAGCAGAGTTGGAAAGGGAATATACGTCTCTTAATTCAAGCCTTAATGTTCTCTTTACCAGACTATCATTATCATCAATGAACATTTAGTTCCTTCCCTCTGGGCACATGGCACCACATACAGAATACCATGCCAGACAACTTTCTGATGTGAGAAGAAATTAACAGAACAAAGTATCTTGGTGGTGGGGAAGGTTAATGGTTCTTCTGAGACCATTCTGATGCCTCTACACGAATGAGAACTTATAAGACAGGACATGAAAAACTTTAAAAAGTAATGTTTTATGCAATTCACACAATCTCAAAAATAAATTTAATGAAGAAAAGCAAATCTTAATAAAGTTATTATTTTCAGTCATTACTGGAAAAAAGTGTAATGAGAAAAACAAGCCTATTTAAACAACTAGCAATGGGATGTGGAAGCCCTATACCTCTAGTCAATTACAAATCCAGTCCAGACTTACAGTGACAAGTCACAATAACTCATTGTTGGCTAGTAGGGAAAGCTCAAGTTGTTTAAATATGGTTCTTAAATGGCAAGTATCTATATCATAAAACAAACACTATTCTTGGTCCTCCTTGGCCTTGGGGGATGGGATACAGGCAGGGAGGGAGTCAGCTAAATAAAGTCAAAACTAGCCCACTCACCAAAAAATAAAAGTAGTATTTTGTTCTCCACTCCAAAAGACTAGTCCCCGTAGGGAAGTACAATCCATGAATGAGTGTTTGTCTTGGTATGCAAATGCTCCTGTGCCCCTATATACTCCTGTCTTTTGGGATGGCCATCTGGTATGTCCTGGGTTATCATCACCTTTACCAATCACATCATAAATGAATAAATTGACTGTGATCAGTACACAAACCTCCTAGGAATTAATAAGGAAAGCAAAGAAACTGAATAGATTTTTTTCCGAAGGATATCTGAAAGTACTAACAAAGCACACTCAAGTCTCTAGCAATTTAAAGAGAGATAAAATAATAAAAAGAAAAATTCTAACCAAATTAACAAGGAAATACTTTATAGAGTGAAGGAAATCAATAAAAAAATTTCATTTGGAAGAACAAAAGTATTCAATCTCAAGGGAAGTAATTTTAAAATACAAGAATGAAAGGTTAAAAAAAAGAAAAGAGAGAGAAGAAAAGAAATCTTAAATCTTAGTCAGAGGAGCTGAATTTCAATCTTAGCTCTGCTGCTTGCTAGTTGTGTGACCTTAGTCAAGTCATATAACTTTTCCAAGCCTCAGTTTCCTCACATGAAATACAAAGAGATTGTACCAGATGATCTCTGAGGTCCTTTCTAGTTCTAAATTTATGAAACAAAAGTTACCACAAAAGTTAGTGAAAATATCATGTAAATAAAGCTCTTTATATAACATTGAGCTGAACTACAAAGGTAACATTTAACCACCATCTGTTTACCAAGTTAATCTACCAGATTTGTTTACTTTGTCTGATTTAGTAAGACAAATGCACTTTGGAGTGTCTGAAATGTTTTATCTGGCCCTGGGAAAGGAAAACTAAAGGAGAGTTGGCTTTTATTAATAGATAAGTGCAAATAGCCTCCATCCTATCAAATGAACAGCTAGGAACCTTTGACCACTGTTTACTGAAAATAAAATTAGTCTTGGCTGGCAGGTACTTATCAGATCTGAGAATAATTAACCATTCCCATCTGGTACATGTTACTGAAAAAGTGAGTGGGAGACATTAACTTTGGGCTACTTTTCCCGAACAGCCAACATCCGTCCCCCTAACAGCACCAATGGAATGCAACTTACATTCACAAACAGATTCCTGGCTTCACCACAGCCAGTTTAGCAGGCTTTTTTTTGTTTGTTTGCTTTTTCTTGACTTCAGAATGACCAGGAAAACAAAAAAAATTTTCAAGGTAACTAAAACAAATCACTAAGGTGCAAACTGGTTCCCACCACACCCTATCTAGCATGTCCACCAAAACCCTCCTGCCTCAGGGAGCACTGGGAACTCTGCAGACAAAGAGGGGTCATTTCAAGTTAATCAATAATAGCGTTTTGCACTTCAAGCTGTTTTTGTGAGTGGACTTCAAAGCCCTTTACTAACAAGGCATACAAACCTCACAACCTGGGAAGCAGGTGAAGTTCCCACAATGCCTACAGCTAAATGAGTAACTCCTAGAAGGCACAGACCCAACCTCATTTATCTTAGAATCTCCAGGAGCAGAATCTGGCTTATACATAATAGGGATTTAATAAGTGCTTGTTGGATGAAAATCAGAAAACAAGCCTACAGTAAAGCCAAAGATCAAATTAAGGAGTCTGCGATCCAGTTTCTCACTTTTCGACCTTGTCATTTTCTTTCCCAAGTAACAGTTTTCAGGGGTTTTTTTGTTTTTGTTTTTATTAAAGGAAAGGAAAATGTCTAAGATGTACTTGTAATTAAACATTGAGGAGTGCAGTAGATTATTTTAGATTTATTCCAACCGGGCTGTACAAGAAAGGAGAAACTCAAGAGTTAGAAGCCTTTATCTTGGCTCTATAATTAACCTGCTGTGAAATTCTCCACCAGTCACTTTAGCCCTCAAAGACTCAGCTTTCTAGTCTGTAGAAATGAGAGAACACTAACTCTGCCTCAAAGAGTTGTTAGAAAGAATGAGTGACCATAAAACCAGAAGTGTATTTGCAAACTGAAAAAGCTAAAGAAATGTAAAATACTCTAGAGAAATTCGTAAAGAACATAGGTCAACAGTTGGACTGTATTCACATGTAGTTTGGATTATTTGTCCAAAAATCTTCCAGTGCTTCTGAAACACTGCTCTGGGTGCTTAACCCTATTTAAGTGGGAAAAAAAGTGATTTTTTTAAAAAAAGTTTTTATTCTGTCGCAAAATAATAATCTTAGATAACCATGGGTTTCAAATAGGAAGCAACAGACTTTCTCCCAGGAAAAGCTACTAAAATTATATCTTCTTGTAAATTAGAATCCCTATTTCCTATTCTTAAATTCACATATTTTTGATACAAGATTCACCTAAGAAAATCAGCAATTAGGAAAATATGGTCTCTCCATTTGAGTACTAAATATATTTTGGTGAACAGCAGGGAGTCAAACAGCTGGGCTTGTCGTCAGTATGTGGATAGAAAACAGGATGGAGGTTGGGGTTAGGGAATGCGGATTAAGGAAAAAGATTCCTGGAATGAGAATAGGTGAAGAGTTATGGCAGGAGGTTAGAAACTAAACAAAAAAAGAACAGAAGAAGAGATGTTTATTAAATTAAGTAGTGGAAGGGGTGTGACCTTTGAAGAGAACGCTGAAAGCCACAGGGATGCCTCGTTGTTACATAAAGGAGGGTGGGTCTGCTCCTACACATTGGTTAGGTGTATGTATTGGTAGGGTTGTGTAAATTTCGGGAAGGGATGAATGAATGAACCAAGAAAGGAAAGCTGGAAGGAAGCTGCGAAACAGTTACCATGTGACATGCACTGGACTAAGTGCTTCACATACGTTATTTCATTTGGTTCTCAAAACAAACCCTGGGAGAGGCAAGTGTTATTACTCTCAACGTAGCAGCTGGGGAAATTGAGGAAGACAAACTAGACAGTTGAAATCAAAGAAAACATTAGTACACCAGTGTTGGGTTCTACCAATTTAGCTAAGAGCAGAGCGGGTTTCATTTGTAATTCTGGCCAAAAAAAAAAAAAGAACTCTATAAATATTAACAAATGATTCTCAGGCTAAAATCAGGAAACTACCTCAAGGAAATCAGAAAAAAAAATTTCCCATACATACCAACAAATTCCTAAGAATTCTTTCATGGTTAACAAATAACTGGAAATAAATGTACATAAACTGGAGACCAACAAAACAAGTTGCGTAATATAAATGAAATCCATTACTATAAGAGCTTACAAATATAAGGAATTCAAAGAAACATGAAGGGTAAAGTAAACCAAAGCAAGAAAGCAGTATACACACTGATTAAAGTAATGTGAAAAAATAAAACTATATAATTATCATAAACAGTTTTGGCCCAGGAAATGAATCAATCAAGCATTTCTTGTCTATTGTGCACTAGACAGAATTCCAGAGGGTAGAGAGAGACCCAAAGAAATGAAACCATCTCTTGATCGGATGGGAGTCCTCTTCTTTTGCTTTTTACTGGGTATATTTAGGGGAGATGATTCTCTACGTCTTTTCATGCTTGCATTGGGTCCAAGTTTCATTCCTTCTTGTTAGTGGATTGAAGAGGTAGGAAGGAGGTGCCTGTGAACAAATACCCATGATCACATCTTTCTTAGGTCTGGTTAGTGTGGATTTGGACAGTAGTGGGGTTAGGTCTGCCTCTTCTCTCAAGGATGTCAGAATTTAATCTTTACTTCTTCCTGTCCTTCACAATGCATATCTCTTATACTACAGAAGTTAGGCATACATGTTAATACTCTTTGGAACTCTCTAGGCTACCAATTTCCCAATCTCCTTAAATCCCATTCCACCTCAGACACATAGGGAAATAGCAAGAGGCTGCTTCTCACAATGACCCTGACACTCACATATCTGACCATAATATTATTCAAGTCTTCCCTAGTCCTCACCCTGGTTAAACCTAATATCATCAAAACTCTGAATCCTCTATATCTCAGCACCTTCTCAGAACATTTATTACCACTACTCTCAACTTCACTTTTGTCCCTTTCCATGACCACTTGTCCAGTATGTTATAGAGGATTTTTTTCAGATCCATATTGGACTAAATGATCTCTGAGGTCCCTCCCAACTCCCTTATTCTGTGACTCTCTATTTCTGTGATACCTTGTGCTCTGTTACTATGATATATTAAATCTTTCACATTATTTGGATCAAAACACCTCCAAAAAGAAAAGTGTTTTATATTTTATGAGCACTCAAAAATACTCTACTGACTCCTCAAGTGTCCCCTGGAAGGTTATATAGATTTTTCATTAGGCAGTGATTCTTTTAGCAGTAAATCAATGAATAAATAAATATATGAAAAAAGGTGAAAAAGTAGGAAAACAAAAAGTTCACAAGTTCACAAGAATTGAATAATTAGGTTCTTCATTTCAATGGTTTAAAATCTTAACCATTTGCTTGGCAGTTGTAAAAATTACCTATTTATTATATTAGAGAATTACACAATCTGGGATTAGTCTACAGTGCTTCAGGCACAGATGATGCAGTTTCCAACTCAGTATGGGGTATTTTTCTAGCATTAAAATTTTGTATATTTAATATAGTTTCATTTCTACTCATACAAAGATTCCCCTTGACTCCATTTGGTCAAAGCATTTACAAGGACCAAAAGAGTCTTGCAGAGGAGGTCAGGTTCAGCCTCTGTCATGAGCTGTATTACCTGTGACTGACTTAAGTATTAAGTGGCAAAGAGGGTAAGTAACAAGACTGAACAACATAACTTCATTTAAATGCTTCTCCTCTGACAAACACTTTTCCTTCCCCAGTTCAGAAAGATGCCAAAAAAAAAGTCTCTGGACCACATCTTGGGCTCAATGTACCAGAAAAGTATTTACACTGCAAAC
>CM053769.1:439941891-439969128 GCA_028658325.1 Potorous gilbertii | reverse complement strand
ACAGGAACAGTTGTTTTTGCAACTAGATCTTAAGGGCTATCTATCATGACAGACCTAAGTATGTATACTGATTGAAGCAAACTTGTTCTATAAATTTTAACCATTTTGACTTCTACCAAAGAATTAACACAGACTTGCTCAAATACTTTATTAATACATAAAACTTTTCCATCCACTTATAAGTGACTCAGGATAATTAGAGAACCAAAATCACGATAGTTAAACAGTGTGATTTCCCTATTAACTAAGTACTAGGGAAAGGATTCTTCACTAATTCACATTGTGACCTAATCAGTTCCTACAAGTTTATCCTCTTTATGCAGATAATTCCCAAATCTATATGTTCAACCCTAATCTTTGCCCTGCTCTCCAATTACACATATCCAACCATCTTTCCCACTCTGTTCATTCTAGGTCAGGTTATCACACTGTTGTAAAATGTGGGTCCATTCAAAAAGTGAAAACAAGATTTGGGCTAGAGTTTGAGGAACTTTCTTCCCATAAAAATGGTTTGAATATGACCTGAAATTATATTAAGTTTAGTTTCAAATCATTAACAAATAAAAATCTTTTCCTGTGGAAATGTACTCATTGCCACTTTTCCATTCTTCTAATGATTCTATTGATATCAATAAGTTTTAAGTAATTGACTCAGACGTATACGATGAATCATGACATTATTTTAAAATGAATAACACTTCACCCTCTTAAAAAAGGGGGGGTTGAGGGTTTGTTAAGTTCCTCAGGCGCTCTGTTGTGGATCAGAAAGGATTGTCCCAAAAAGATCAGATATTTATTAAGTCTTTAGGTAAGATGAATTTTCCTTTTGTATGGAAGGAGGAAAATGGTGATGGGACAGAGAAAGGAAGGGAAAAAGAAAGGGAAAGAAGAAGAAAGGAAGAAAACTTTTCAACTACTGATGTGAGTGAGACCTGGCTTGTACCACCTCAAAAAACAAGTAGTTAATGGGACATTAATGCACTGCTAGTAGAGTTGTGAAGTGATCCAACTATTCTGAACAACAATTTGGAACTATGACCAGAGAGATATAAAATTGTGCATACCCTTTGATCCAGCAATAGCAAAGCTAGTTCTATATCAAAAAACAGAGATGAAAAGAAAAAGGATGGGGGTAGTAAAAGACCTATTTGTAACAGCTCTTTTTGTAGTGGCTAAGAACCAGAAATTGAGAGGGTGTGAAAATTAGGAAATGGATGAACGAGTTGAAGTATATGATTGTAATATGACATTATTGTGCCATTAGAAATGACAAGCAGGATGACTCCGGAAAAAATGGGACTTACATGAACTGATACAAGTAAATTGAACAGAACAAAAAGAACCTTGTACACAGTAATAGCAAAATTTAACAATGAAGACCTTGGCTAGTTTCAATAATAAAATGATCCAAGACAACCCCACAGAACTCATGATGAAAAATACTATACTCCTCCAGAAAAAGAGGTGATGTTGTCTGAATACAGGCTGAAGCATACTATTTTCCTTCATCTTTTCCTTTCCTTCCTTCCTTCCTTTTGAAACAAATGACAAATATGGAACAGTTTTGCATGATGGCACACATTTAACTATATCAGACTACTTGGTGGGGAAGTAAGGAAGAGAGGAATAGAATTTGGAACTCAAAACATTAGAAAAAATACTCAAATTTATTTTTACATGTAATTGCAGGGTGGGAATAAAATATTATTTTTAAAATATTCTACTTGGGTTACATATATATATATATATATATCATTCTGTTGATTGTCTACACTTAAGTGATAGAGAAAAGGTTAACGCAAATTAAATTTGAAAATGTATCATGTGTGACATGACACCCCAACACATGCAATCCCCTCAGGAAACTAGTTGTCAAACATTTACCACATAGCCCTAGTTATTATCAACTTTTAATTTCAACAATTCTTACTAATAGCATAAATTGCTAATTAATGAATGGCATATAACAATACAAGATCAACACCTAATCTTTTTCTTTATAAATACTTAAAGTTGTAGACTTTCTTCAAAATGACAATGAGATGGATTTAGGCAAATGACTTCAATCAGATTTAGACAAAATAGCCCAAATCTCTCCCAACTACTCAAGTAAGGATTTGGGGGTAAGAAGTGGGGGAAGGGAAGGACCAGATTGATCAATGATTGAGAAATCCATAGAAGAACTTCAGTAAATATATTTTACTAGTTTGGGTAATCAAAAAAGCGACAGAAGTCTGCAGCAACCGGTAAAGGGTTCCAGAAAAAGGTGCCATCTTGAAAACACAGTGTGATGATGCCTTTCAGTACCAATGAGAGAAGTTATCATCTATGTTCCAGAGTCATACAGTGAAGAGGACACACTAATGTAATACCAAGGACAACTGGGCCTGCAGCTCTGTGATACTGACAGAAAGGGCAAAGAAGAGGCAGCAAATGATCAGTATTGGAGAAGACTGCTTCTCAATGAGACTGTACCTGTACAAATCACCCTTGCACAAATGTGCTGGCTTGGGCTTCTCCAAAGGTACCTAAAATACATGGATCTCATTACTCAGCTCCCAGAAGATATAATTCAATAGGAAAAAAGCAATTCATTTTTCCTTTCGGAAGTACAGTTATCCCATCCACATCGTAACTTTCCCCATATTGGTTTCCATATCTTGAAGATTGGCATGAGAAACTGAATGGGAATTTGTAGGGATACTTGCAGAAGCCACAGACAACACAGAACAAGTTTTGAAACTCAGAAGTGAATTTCTACATATACACACATATAGACACAGTAATGTATAATATCAAGGCATTTTATGTTTTAATACCATAAATATACACAATGTCTTTTATAAAGTTAAAAAAAAATAAAAAGTTAAAGTTTGAAAAAAGAATGTGAAAATCAGCATAAGACACACAAAGGCTAGTAATTTTACTTAATATAGACCTACATATGGTCTATGACAACATATTTAACCCAAAATTTACAATAAGGCACTGTAAATACCCAATCAAAGGAAAAAAGGAAAAAATTAGACTTATTCTCTAGTGCTATGGGAAGGTCAAAAAATTTTACACAAATTCTCAGGATTGCAGGAGCACCTTGCCCCAGAAGAGATAAACTATACACAGAGCCTGATACTGAAACACAGCCCCACTTCAAGAAGGCTGGGAAAATAAAAACACCTAAAATAACACAGATAATAAAGAAATATTGCCAGGGAGTAATGGGGGAACTCAGACACAAACCTATTAAATACTCCACATCATCTATAAGCAAACATAGATTTTCAGCAAATTAAATTGTAATTATTGAAAAATATTGAAATAAGTTAAAAATGATATTACAATAAATTATAAAGGCAATATTGAGAAAGGAAAGGAAAAGGCTATAGAAATTAATTGGAAAAATAAATAATTTGCTAAAAGAGGTTAAAAAAAAAACCTCTTGTAAATTTAGACTCCTTGAAATTCACTATGGGACTACAAGAAATGTTGGGGGAAAGAAATGAAAGAAATTATAAAATATCAGTTAGTATAAGGTTAAAACAACTTACCTGAAAAACATTTTGAAAGAAAATCAAAGAAACATCTAACTACATGATAATCTTGAATATATGAAAGCCTAGATGCTATGTCAAAAAAAATTTTTTAAAAACTGCTCAAACCTATTTGAACCAGAAAAGGGAAAACATCACAAACAAAAAGAAACCTCAAAATATAAATTCCTACACATGTCAAAAACAAAGTCCAGAGCTTCTAGGTCAAAGGAAAATATGGACATCATCAGAAAGAAAGAATTCAAGTACAAAAAAAGTCACAGTCAAGATCACATAAGACCCTGGTAGTTACAACCATAAAGAAAGGAACACTTGGAATATATTTTAGAAGCAATAGATAAAGGCTTACTGCTAAGAATAATTTACCTAGACAAGTTCATTATGATCTTAGGGTGGCAGTGGGGGAAATCAATCTTTATTGAACTATAAGGACTAAAAGTGTTCCTGATGGAGACCCTCAGCTCAGAAGATATTTGGAAATGCAACTGCCAGAGAGAAGAGGGAACAAAGAAAGGAAAATGCATCTGAGAACTTAGAACGGACTATATAGGATGATGAAGCATTTCCATTCTAATAGGAAAAGAAACAAGTATCCCCTAAGAAACTTCAAGTGTCATAGCTAGATCAAATAAGGCAGAGAGCATAAAAATAGTTTTGTTATATTTTAATTATCTTAAGAGAAAACAAAAGAGAAGGTAAAACCAGTCAAAGCTGCAAGGGATTTCTTGGTGTTTTATAACCCAACTGGAAATTTATAATATGAATCTTTTCATAATGCGTGACAGTCACATGACTTCCTAATACTTCTGTTTGTACACAAAGTTTGTTTCCTTTTCAAATTCGTCATTATTCATCATCTGTGAAACTCATAAATATTTAAATTCTACAAAGTGCTTATACTTACTAAGTCTGGTAAAAGAAGGAAAAGTTACAATGAAGTCATCTTTCAGATCCTGTAAAATGCAGTTCTCTTATCCCATATAAGTGTTATTGTGCTGGACCGACCATATTTTACAGAGTACAACTTTGGAATCAAAGTATTTGCCCCTTCCTTCTCTTCTGAAGAGTTAGCCTCCTATGGGTTGTTTAAGATGCAAGAAACCATTTCATTCATCCATTCATTCAACAAATATTTTTTGACCATGTCCTTATCCATAAAACATGAGGTCAAGTGCTGCAGAGGGCTACAAAGATATGGTCCCTGCCCTCACAGAACTTACAAATGTGTGCCATGAGAGGGTTATGAAAGGGCTCTAGGAGTTGAGAGTACAGAGAGATTAGTTCTGGATGGAATGATTCGGGAAGACTTCAAAGAGAAAGCGACAACTGAGCTTTGAAGAACTGAGAGCATTTTTATAGTCATAACTGATAGGGAAGGAAGTTATTCCATGCAGAGCAGCAACATAAACAAAGAGGCAGGAGTCCAGATTGAATTAAGCAACCTGAAAGCAGAGACTATGTTTCTGTATATTTTGTTCTCCGGAGCACCTAGTAAGCATTAAAAAGTTTATAGAAAAACAGTGCTAGATAAGGATGGAAAAGTTAGCTGGGTCATGATTTTGGAAGGCCTGCATAAAATTGTTGAAAAATTTGGATTTTCTTTGAGGGTATCAAGAGAGTGTCACTAAAGAAAGACATCCAAACCTTCAAAACAGGGGAGCACACAAGCAAAGATGAATTTTGGAAAGATTAATTTGAAAAGAATAAGAAATCCTGCTTTGGAATAAATGAATAAATTGAAGTTAGGAAACTTTTTAATATCCTGTGTTATAATATAATAGCAAGAAAGTATTGAGTCAGAAGTATGATGACAGAAGTAGGAATAGAAAAAGTCTCCAGAGACATTGGAAAGGAAAAATCAAGAGAACTTAGGAGCAGGAAGAAGAAAAAAAATTACTTTTTTTAAGGCTAAGTTACTAGGAAAATAAAATCATTAACAAAATAAGAAAAGTCAGGCTTTTGGTGAAAAGGGTACATAGATAATTATAAATATAACAATAGGTAACATTTATATAGCATTTTAAGGTTTGTAAACATATTTATCTGCATATTTTACATATTATCTTGATTCATTCTCAACAGTTTAGAGGTAGGTGATATTTTTACTCCAATTGTAAAGATGAGGAAACTGAGTGACTTGCCTAGGATTACATGATCAGTGTCTCTGAGGTGGAATGTGCTTTTCTAACTCCAAGCCCAGTTCTCTATATATCCCACCATCCTTTCATTTGAGGGATTTTGAATCAGAAGTGCCAGAGGACCACCAGAAGGTAAGAGCTAATGGTTAGGATTCTGACATGGACCCCAGGCAAGTGAGTATACCACAAATTGAGGAGGGATGCTAGTGCAGTGGGAAGCATGCTAGATGGTATCTGAGGAATGAGGATTGAATGCCAGCTCTGATACATACTATGTGACTTTGGGCCAGTCATTTGAATTGTTCAGGCACCAGTTCCTCGTCTGTAAAATGAGAAGACTGAATTGGTGTATCAGTAAGTACCCCAACATACGCAAACCAAGGAGAGAATCATTGGCACTGTTTACATTTAAAAGGTGGGAGAATGAAGAGGCAATTTTAAAAAATGAGGAAGAAATGAGAGAAATAGTCAGAACTTCAGAGTTGTATCATGGAAACCAATTATCACAGGTTCTTAAATCTGCATTTATAAAAGGAAAACAAGTTTTGAGGAATCAACAATCACTTTAATCAGTTCAAACAAATGCTTCCAGTCACACCTTTTTTATCTTTTACATTCTCAAAGTGAGCAAGCCTTCAATCTATTCAACAAATAGCCTTTTTATCTTCATTATTTCCAACAGATAGGACTCTACTGCCTGAATCAGAGCAATATTGCCATACAATTTACATACATCCCTGGATCAAGAGAGCCTTTAAATCTGAATAACTGGGGGTCTGAAAATATGGCCACTCAGAGTCTCGACCAGATAGCCACAAGTTCCTTCTCATAAGTGAATCCCCAAAGTAAAATACAAACCTTCCAGTATATATAACTAAGAGGTGGCTTCTGATTGGCTCAGAATCATCAGGCACAAAAACCACATGACTCAGCACAGCTGTAAATCATCAGGGCTCAAAGGGGATGGAACTCTCAGGTGCTCACAACCTAGCTTGAGTCTGAAAAACAACTCCAAACAAACAAATCCCACCCCACTTGCTCCCGCAGTTGGTTAATTAAGAAGTTCTATCCCAGGGTCCATATTTATAACCCCGTAAAAATCAATGAGATTCATTTACCCGGGGCAATAGCTGAAGCCATGGAAACAGCTAAGATCACTAAAGGATAAAGTATATAGAGGAGAAAAAAAACAAGGAGAGAATCATTGGCACTGTTTACATTTAAAAAGTGGGAGAATGAAGAGGCAATTTTAAAAAATGAAGAAGAAATGAGAGAAATGGTCAGAACTTCAGAGTTGTATCATGGAAACCAATGGAAAAAAAAGTTTTGAGTTTCAAATTGATCAACATTGTGAAATGCTGCAAAATGTTGAAAAGGTTTGATTTCTCTGTATGTCTGTCTGTATTTGTCCTTCATTTTCGAAGAAGACCATGACATCAGAGAAATGATGGAAAGACTTGCACTTGACTTTGTTTTGAGTGAGGGAGGGCTGTGCAAGGACACCAGCCTCACTTTCCTCTCCTGAGCCATCTGGATCCAATGACCAGATATTCATCATGAAGACTGAAGAAGGCCCAGGATGCAATGAGAGACCTTGGCCTTTTCTGGTACTCACTTAGAGTGAGGTAAGACCCATTCAGTGAATAAGTCTCTTTAAGAAGTAATCAGGGAATGGCCCCTTTAATGAGCAAAAGAAAAAACAAGTAAATCAAGCTGGGAGGGATCTATTTGATATTTGAAGACCTAGACTTATTTCAGATTACTCCATCTCATGTACTATACATTCATTCAATCAATAAATAAATATTTACTAAGTTCCTACTGTGTTGCGGGCACTGTGCTAAGTACAGCGGGTAAAAGAAATGCAAAAGCATCTACTCTCAAGGACTTTAGGATCTAAAACAACTATGTACAAACAAATTATACAGGATAAATTGGAAATATTCAAAAAAGACAAGGTGTTAGACTTAAGAAGGATATAGCAAGTCTATATGGGAAGAAAGCCCAGAAATCCAGGAGTTAGAAATGAGGAGGGAGAGGATTCCACATATGGAAATCAGTCAATGGAAATGCCTGGAGTCAGAAGTTGGAGAGTCTGGCATGACCAACAACAATAAGGAGTACACCAGGGGAAGTTGGACAGGATGTAAGGTCCAAGAAGACTAGAAAGGGTGATGGAGGAGGTTTGTGAAGGGTTTTGAATGTCAAAGGGATTTTATATTTGATCCTAGAAATGACAGAGAGCCCCTGGAATTTGCTGAGGTAAGGGTAGATGTGTCTGTCACAGTAAGATTTTAATTTTAGGAAATCACTTTGAGTGTTGAAGGAAGGGTGAATTAGAGTAGATAGAGATGTGTGGCAGGGAGATTAACTAACAGATTACTGCAATGGTGACAGGAGTCTGTACCAGGTCAGAAGGGATAAAGGGGCAAATGTAAGAGATATTACAAAGTTAAAATCAAACAGCCTTGGATACTGATTCGATATGCTGAATGAGATAGAGTGAGGAATCAAGGATGACACTCAGGGTGCAAGCCCGGCTTCCCTTCCTCTCAACTCAACCTCATATAATCCCTAACTGCCTTCAAGGTCCAGCTTAGGTGTGAAGATTTACATAAACCCTTTTCTGATTCTCTCAGTTGTCAGTGTTTAAGCCTACTCAACCCACATGTCTCCGAAATTAATTTGAATTTCCTTTGTATATACTATAAATATATATAGCAATGAGTTTATTGTGCAGTCCAAGAGATCATTTGGTTTTTCTCTTTATGTCCCCAGTAATTAGCAGTGTCTTGCTGGTAGCAGAAACATAATGAATGCTTAGTAAATTGAATTTAATTAATAACTATGAAAGGACCATTGGATTTAGTAATTAGAAGTTGATAATTTCATTAATATAAATTTCAAGGAGTTAAGATGACAGGAAATGGAGAAAATAAGTATAAACTAATTTATCCCTTCAAAAAGACTTTTCATGAAATGTATATGAGCAAGAAAATTACAGGTGCCTGAAAACAGCATTAAAAAATCCAACTCCCTCACCTTCTAGAATTTTTTGTGCTACTAGTTCCTGGAAAATTCTACTTTACTAATTAATTATAACAAATGGTTATTGAGTATGTACTATGAGTCAGGATTTATGTGGTAGTTTTCCATTTCCTAAGTCCATCTTGCTTCTATTCATCATATGTGTGTCAGCAACTGGAAGCTTGGGGGTTACTAGGCTCTTTAAATACATATAGGGCTCTTTCAGCCAAAGCAAACAAGTGAGTCAAATTACTGAGAACAGAGGAACAATGACTCAATAATCTTGGAGACAAGTAGAGTTCAGGGCTAGACTCTGACTTCTTGCTACTGCCCGCACCACAGAGCCTCAAAGCTCATTTTTAATATTTGCTATCTCTCCCATAGTTCCCACTGCTGATCACTACCTTAATTTCTTCCACACTTTACCTCTCAGTTTCGTACCTCATTTACTCAAGGTCAGGTCCTCATTGACATCTTGGTGACAATTAGTTAATCTGATCAACTAAGTATACTAATGTGATCATGGAGGAAAGCTCTGGAGAACCACTGAATGCTCTTCTCAACTTCTAGGCCACAGATATACATTATAATAAGGATCTTTTGGAGAGAAAGAATTACAGTTACTAATATAGAACCACAGTAAAAAAGGATTTGGTATATAACCCTATATAAATTAAATTACAAAAATATGTATGAATAGGGTATTGTGAATCTGCTCAGGGTACCTGAGATGGCATCTCTCCAAGTGCAAGCCTTGGAAGCCTGCTTGCAAAATTATAATTATGTATATGGGAAGTTCTTTTGGAAAAAAGGCCTATGGATACATGGATCATGCTGTAACTGGTTCTGAGCAGATAATCACATGTTAAAGATTGAGCTCTTCGGCTGTCCATCCATTCATAAAGGACTGGTAGCTATAGCTATTGAAACTTGGCCTCCATCACTGTGGGAGTGTCTGGTAACTCCTATGTTCATGGTTCCTGGTGAAGGACCAACCACCCCTCATTCTCTAGACCACAACATATGCATCCGGTGACACTTGACTTTACTTCTACCGTTCCCATTACAGACTAATGAGTTCTTCCCAGAAGCTACATTTTGGGGGAAGGTTCGAGACCAAGTATCCCTCATTCTCCATACTACACCAACATGTCCCCAGATACCACCCACACTCTCTCCCTGCTTTACACTCACCTTTTATTTTGCTATCCAACGTTAGAATCTAAGGTCTTTAAAGGCAGGTACTATCTTTTGTTTTGGTACTTTTTGTATCCTCAGTGCTTAGTACAGTGCCCAGGACATATAAAGTGTTTATTAAATCCTTGTTGAATGATTAACAAAATGGAGTCTGAATTTGAGAGTTTCAAAAGATCAGGAGAGGAAACCAGAGGGATCTGGGAATCTGAGTTCATATTAAGTGTTGCAGTCATCAAAGATTAATCCGTCATCCCAGGTGAAAGGAGCAAAGATCCTTCAGGAGGTCCTTTGATTTCCTCAGACAACAGAAGTTAAGATAAAGACTCATCTGGCAGAGATGATGTGTTTAGATGGGAATTTAATCAGAACAATGCTATATGGGAAATGCACTAAGTCAAGTCTACTCACACCCAGAGATAAGTTGGTGCAGGTGAGAGTATGACCTGAAAGTGTTTGTATATTTATTCTGACTATGTCTTTAAAGTAAACACACGCCTATAAAAGGTAACCAGTGTCAAATGGTTAAATGGAATTTGGATGCTAGTCATTGTCACTCTTGAAATTATGAAACATAGTTAGTGGAGGCTTCAGTCAATAGTAGTAGAGAAAAGACATCCTACAGATACCCTAGGACCAAATGGGTCAAAGGTGGAGATGAAGAAGCAGAGCATTTCAGGTATGGAAGATGGATAATGCAAAGATAGGAGATAATAGTGTCTCTGGAACTGCAAGGAGAAACTTGTAACTGGATCACAGAAAGTACAGAGAAGAGTACGATGTTAAGAATATCAGGAAAGTATGAAAAGTTTTAAATGCCAGGGGATTTGATATTTTATGCTAGAAGGAAGAACCACAGGAAATTATTGAGTGGGTTATACTCATTTTGGTCCTACGAAAATTATATTTTGATATTATAAATGCCAAAATGGAGCTTCTCCCTTAAAAGATGACCAAACCCTGCCTAAGTACCAGGTATAACTTTATCATCACTGTTTTACAATAAGGATCTTCTTCTGAAATGGGATGGTAATATATTACCTATTTAACAGGCCTGTTGTGAGAAAAGCACTTCATAGGAAACAAGATGCTATTTAACTATAATCTATATAATTATATATAGATCATCATCATTTACTATTATGAAAGGCTATTTGAAAAGGAAGGGATTTGCCTATGACATGGCTTCTAAAGCAGATACTCTACTGCATTCCAAGGCATTAACCTCCCAGCAAACCAAGTAAAGTCACACTCACATAAATCTCTCTGGTCTAGCTACTTCTCAAACTTCCTGACTCATCTGCCTTGTATATTAGACTCTAGTTTCTCCATAAATTCAATTCAAATGACATGGATAAAGTATACATTACATAAAAGGCACTTTGCTAGGCAAAAGGGACAAAAAAAAGGCACAACACAGACTTCACTTTTAAATGGTTTATAATCCAATGGGGAAAAATACATGTAGACAAATAATAATGCTACAAGAGAGAGTTAGAGAAGTACAAGCCAGAAGTCTAAGCAAAAGGCTAGTAGAAATCTGAAGAAGGAAAAGCCACTTTCAATCGAGAGGGTAAAAAAGACTTCACTGATGTAACTGGCAACTGATCTGATACTTGACTGTTTCTCAGGCTGGATATGAGAGTAAATTCATAAAGCCAGGGGAAGGTAGGATGAGATCTGACAACACAAGAATTCTTCAGCTTGGTTGAAACAGAGAGCTTATGAAGGTGAGGAGAATAAGATATGGCTGAAAAGGTATTTGCAATGCTTTGGAAAGCCTTGAATACCAGACTCTGGAATCATTGGTTTTTGTTTGTAAGTAATAGGGAGTCAGTGAAGATTTTTGAAGATAAGAGATTTTCTTTAGAAAGATTACTTAGGGATCAGTGTGAGGGGATAGATAAGACCAAGGAAGATTATTGAGAAGCTAATCTATGAGAAAGAGAAATGGACATGGGCAGGGATATTAAGGAGGAATTAAGAGGGGAAAGATAGATATAAATATTGTAGAGGAAGAAAAAACTAAAGATGACAATTGTGTGAAAGTGAGGAGTAAGAAAAAAGAGCCAAAGATGACTCTATGTTATGCACCAAGGTGATTGATCGATGCTACCATCAATAGAAATGAGGACATGGTGAACCACTTAAATATCTTTTCCAAGAAAACCACAAATGACGTGACAAACAGTTTGACATTACTGAAATAACTGAAAGATATCATCAAGAGGAACAAAAGTGTTAGGGAAAGACCAAGTTTGTGAACAAGAAGATATTTCATGAGAGACATGTGGAAGGTGAGATACTGGTGAGACATTCAGGTGAGAATTGCATCCAGACAGATGGAAATACTAGGCAACTCAGTACAGTTTGGAGGTGAAGATCTCTATTTGATAATGGGCTGCAAAGGAATGAAAAGTGAAACCCTAAAAATGGATGAAATCACCAACTGTAGAGAGAGAAGAGGTTCAAGAACAGAACTCGGAGCAAAGAGAGAGACTGATGGTTAAGGAGCAGAGGAAAGATGAAGTAGGAGCAAACGAAAATAAAGATTCATCAAAAGGGGAAAAAGAAGCTTGAGATAAAATGTCAATGGAAAGGAAAAAGTAATCAAGAAGAAAGCAGTGGTTCATGATTTCAAATGCTATGCAGACACCAAGGAGGATGAGGACCCATAAAAAATATATAGCGCATCATCATTTCCTATTATGTACTTTCTGATTAGGAATTCCCCTAACTTCAGATAGAGCTATTTCAGTAGTAACGAGCACAGAAAAAGATTTCAAAGTCTTGAATTGTATGATTGGAAGTGGAAAATCATCCTATGTATGATTTTCTAACATTTTTATGTCCTATATATCTATGCTCAGCATCATTTCAATTTTGTATCTAACACAAATCAAGATTCACACCTTCAAAAAAGAGAGGTATTTGAATTAAGCATATAAAAGACAATATCTATCCACAGCCAGGAGGGAATCATATAAAACAAACATAACAGAAGCTATTCATTACACATGAAAGTGGGCTTCCAGAAAACTCTAAATTATAAGAGTTTAGCTATAGCATTTTGCACATTTGGAACCTGTATTACTCTGGTTCAACTTTCTGTTGCTGAATTAGGAGGAAAAGAATAAGCTAACGTAAGGGACACACATCTGTTCTTACTTCAACTTGTGAAAAACATTTTGGTCAAAAATAAAAATAAACTTAGCTGATGATCTGCCAATTACATTTGAAGACACTAAGAGAAAGGAGAAGAACTAAATAACAGACGTGCTCTTGGACAACCATTTTGACAGCACAGGGAATGATGGGCTGGTAGAGAGAAGAGAGGCTTAAGGGAAAGGGAACAAATAGCAGGTTTAGAAAGTTCAAGTATGAGATGGCAAAGATCTATATCAGGGTGGGGGCAGTGAAAGGCAAGAGATGGGGGTATATACAAGAGATATTACAAAAATAGAATAGTCAAGACTTGTTGACAGGCTGGATATGTAGGGGGAGGGCTGAGAGAGTGTGTAATACCTATGTTGAGAGCCTGGATGACTAAAAAGAGGGTAATGTCCTAGACAATAGTAGGAAAGTTAGGAAGAGGAAAGGACTTGCGTAGAATGATATTGAGTTCAGTTTTGGACATTTGAGATTAATAACTCTACAGCATATTCAGCTTGAAATGTCCAAGAAGCACTTAGTTGATTCAAGAGTGGAGAGTAGGAGAGATGTAAAATGGATATAAACAGATTTGAGAAACACTGGTGTAGATATAATGACTAAATCCACGGAAATTGATGAGATCACTAATTGAAGTAGTTTATAAAGAGTGAGAACACAGCACAAGATAGAAACCTAGGAACACATCCTGTTTAGTAGGTGTGATCTGGATGAGAACCCAAGGGAGTGTGCAGAGTGATTGAACAAGTAGAAGAACCAAGAAAGAGCAAGGTCTTGAAAACCTAGAGAGAAGTGGATATATCAAGGAGAAGACAGTCCTCAACAGTGTCCAAGGATCTAGAGAAGCAAAGAAGGATTAAAGACTGAAAAAGGCCCATTAGATTTGATAATAATGAGATCCTATCTCTCCTTACTTCAAATTTAGCATTATCTCTATTAGATCACACCAAACCATTTCATTCATGCACAACAGGCTTATTAACAACATCCCCTATATATTATTTCAATTCCTTCACAAGATTATTCATGAAAAGTATAAAAAAGTATTGAAAGAATACAGTACTAGGACTCAAAATGACTAGATTCTTAGAGGGAAATTGTATAGCCTTGGAAAAATCATTTCAATTTCTGGAAGCCTCAGTTTCTTAGTCTATAAAATGAAACAATAAGGTGAGCTGATATTAAAAATCAACTTCAAATTCTGGAAGGAAGGAAGGAAGGAAAAATATATATTAGAAACAAAAGGATAATATAAAAATGAATCATGGAGTTTATCTGAGAAACAATAATTAGAACAATATAGCATAATCAATCCTTGGGAAAATTAACTAATAAATTTTACTGAAGAACCCTTCACAACTTCCTCTCCTCAAGCCCCAATGAAGGCAGCCTAAGAATGTAAACAGAAGATCCCTCCTGAGAGCAGTGTTTAGTACCCCCCACCCCAAACAATAGCTGTAATTTCTCCCTGTCCCCCACAGTGATCACAGAGCAATTTCTTTAGAGAATAGGCCCTACATTGCTCTCCACAACGACTACTAGTTACTGACTATCTGCCAAGGGCAGCAAGAGAGGCCAAGAGTCCAAGAAATGCAAGAGCTACAACAGGAGCTAGAAGCTGAGAATTGCTTCTCGAGGTACAGTAGGCCTTTACCTCCTTTTCAATCACAGTGACAGAAATCTTTAGATGAACATCAGAAATAGATGTGATATTATCTATAGAAATGACATTCAAGAAGCGACATTACCTCCTATCTCTGAAAAACCATGAGGATGAGACCTTGCCACTTGGCTTGAAGGTGGAATCTCCTATAGGGGTCAGATCCCCACTAGACTATGACTATTTCTGCTCTGCTATTTGTATGCCCACTGTAAAGCACAGGGAAGTGTGTAATAGATTTCTTTTTCTTGTTTTTCATTGATTCAAGGAAAATGATAGCAAAGAAAAGAAAAGAAACATGACCCAGTTAGAAGAGTACTGCTGTCTCCTGGGTCACAGAATCAGGCCGTTGACATTTTATTACTTTTGGAACTTTGGGCAAATCATTAAATATCCCTAGGCCTCAGTTTGCTCACCTCTAAAATAAAGAGATTGGACTATATGAGGAAGGGAAGAAAAAAAGGAAGGGGATAAGTATTTATACAGCACCTTTGATATGGCAATCATTTGCTAAACATTTTTTTTACAAATATCTCATTTTGTGTTCATACCAACCCTGTAAACTAAATGCTTTTATTATTTCTGTTCAGTTGTTAAGAAAACTAAGGTAAACAGAAGTTGACTTCCCTTGCGTCATACAACAGGATCAATTCCAGACTCTGTATGATGACAGCTGAGGCATGGGTCACTTTGGTTTTCTTTATTTTAGGAAACTAGAGAAAAGTTAGGAAACTTGACTAGGGTTCTTTGGCAAAAGTTTATAACAGAAAGACTCTATACAAGGGAAGGTAATATGTATATGATGATAGATTTGAACTCAGGTCTTCCTGACTGCAGGCCAAGTTCTGTATCCACTACACCTCCAGCTACCTTGTACTGGTCTATAAAATCCTATATGATTATGTCGAAAGTAAATCTGAGATGGGAAAGATCAACTTTGATATCAATTAATACAAAAAATTAATAGTATAAAATATCTTCCAATCTCAGTTACCGGATCTTTAACATGAAGGGGTTGGACGAGATAACTTCTGGAGTCCTCTCCAATTCAAAACCAATGATTCTCTAGCCTCTGAAATCCTTTGTAGTTCTAAATTCAATAGTCCTATTTTTTGTCTTAAGCAGGCTAATCTACATAAAAACTCCAGTTAAAACCTCCAGTGTATATAGTCTTTCTCTTACCCAAGTGTACTGGTCAAATTTCCTGATGCTTCTCTTGTTTCCAAAATGAAGGAAAACCAAGTGACTTTTGCCTCAGCTGTCATCATGTAAGAGCCAGAATGGAATGGATGCATGTAAGCCCTATGGGGAATATCAGGTAAATCAAAAGTGAATGGAAATATAGGTTAGCCTTCCATGGTACACAGGAAAATAGAAATCATGCCACCAAGAGCTCACTGGGTTTTAAGAGACTTAGTGGTGAAAACTCTGTTATCTGTGTTGCAAAGGGAAATACTATATGATGCTGAGAGAGCAGAAAATTTGCCTATCCATCTCCCTCTGCCTCATATATAAATATTTTGTGAGAGAGACAGAAAAAAGAAGCCTAGCAAGAATCCAAAACCAAGTCTCCTGTAGAATGTTTGTAAACAAAAAGGGAGAACAATACTGAAAGAAATTTCCCAAAGAGAAGAAAGAAGGAGAAAAAAATGAAAGCCATCAGTTTTGAAAATGAAGATTACACACTTGATTCTAATCCCCGGCAAGTCAAAGTTCCTATTGATTCTGATAGGACCTCCTCTTCTATCTACGCATCTCTGCCTCCCTCACTCTCACACACACTGCATTAACATTTTGTTTTATATATATATAATGATAAATATATGTAAAGCCATACAAAGCATTTTGCAAACTTTAAATTGTACTGTAAATGTTAGTTACTATCATTGTTATTGCTACTGTTTTTCAAAGCCCTGGTTCAAAGTCATATAGATGACAGTGCATGCTGGGTGATGAGAGGAAGTAAAGGAGAAGGAATTTGGCATAACACAGAATGACAATTAAAAAGCACAAATGCAAAAAAGAGACGAGCTGCTCGATACTGGAAATGACAGAATTTCTCCGCTTGATTTCTGAGGGGAGTTAGCAGACTCGGGTCTTTTCACATGGAAAGATCTTCAGGAAATGAAGCATTCACGTGTCAGCTCTGGTTCGTTCTTGCCATTTCCATGCTTATCTGCTGGGGTTTCTTTTTCTTCTTCTTGTGGCATATCTGCATAAGATAGATCACAGTATGGTTGTGTTTTTTCATTTAAAGGTCTAGAGGAATATGATATTATAACATAGAAGAAAGTAAATACTATTTACCAAATCACAAAGCTGGAAAGGCTCCTAGAGATCTATCTAGTCCAAACTTATTTTAGAGAGAAGAAACAGTGACCTAAAAGTCATTTGCCAGAGAATCAGAATCTTTCAATCTTTGTGTTGGACCTCAAAAGTCATCTAGTTCAAACCATACTGCAAGCATGAATCTTCTTAACATTCCAGGAATCATGAAGTCTGCGAGTGGAGACTAACGGTAATCTCACTATTTTTAAAGGCAGCATGCTCCATTTTGGGAAAATGTTGCTGACTGCTCAGGCTAGATTGGGATGGTGAGATGCCTTGGTGAGAACCAAGAGGACTGGTGAACTTCACCAAATCCTCCTTTTTACTAGTCCTCTCAATTTGTCCTATATTAATTGTTGTCAATCTCTTCAATAGAAGACTAGGTTTCGTCCATTTCTGTTCTGGACCCATTTCAGATTCCAGGTGAGCAATTCTGTCTTCAGCACTTGTCTCAGGAATATTGGGAGGACCAGGGTGAGAAAAAGGTGAGAAGAAAGGCTGTATGCCTGAAATAAATATGGAAACCCTACATTGAAAAGAAATACTGAACAATAAAGACTCAGTATTGTTAGAATCAATTGTTAAGCTAGTAGTACACTGTGAAGTTATTCATTAGCTATTTTACATATGGCTGATATAAGGCCTGTAATATGTCAAAACTCAAATAACTCTCAGGTCCAGAATCAAGGCTACATCTCCTTATCAGGTTCTATGAGTACCCTTTTGGAGCTGGAGGTGATTTTGTGATGTCATCAACCACCCACAAAGAACATCAGTTGATAAGTACTTTAATGGTCCAGCCATAACGTAACTTTTAGAAAGGGTTATTTAAAAAGTTGGCATATTAAGACAAGTTTGTAAAAGAAATTGCTCCAAAAGCCTCAGACCCATGTTTCCATTTGTATATAGAGTGGAAGGAAAAGTAAGCTCCAACTTAGATAATACATGAAGCAAAAGGAGAAATCAGCATTCCTGACTGCTCAAGAGTTCTTCTATACAAGGGGAACTCAAAGAAATTATGGTGAGGAAGGATATAGTTTCCTTGCTGAACTTCGAAAAGAGCTATTAAGCAATGTCATCAGCTCTGCAAAAGAGAGGTTATGGGGACAGAACTAGACAATAATGGGAAATCCCAAACCTATAAACCCTTCAAAGCTTGCAAAGCTCTACTCCAAACAAAGGTAGGAGAAAGAAGAAGAATATCTGACCAGAGTAAAAGCAGAGACTTCCTTCCCTACTCAGTCCCCCAAACACATGGTTCTTCCCCAAGGGTATTAATGGAAATCATACATTTCAACTTCACAAATGGCCATGGCCTCTAAATTGACTTGCTAATTTATAGACAACACCTAAAGCAAGGTCAACTTCCTTGTTTATCTTTGTTTACCCTTTTCCTGTGTAAGGTCATCTTAGTTCTAAGGCCTTTTAGCCCTTAGTGGAGAGGAATAATCCAGATTAATACATTGGACATCTTGTCACTTACTTTACGTGGTGGGGGTGATTTGATTAAGTAAATCCATCAGCTTCCTTGCATCTTTTTGATATTTTCTAAATCCTACTTCTATTGCTCTTTGAAACCATTCCTATGTCAAGGTACTTAGTAGAATCCGTTTTTACACCTACGCCTTCCTCAGAGGATTGTGGTTGAATTTCCTTTTCTGTGAATGGCTTATTCATTGAAATGGCTCTTTTCTTTTACATGGTTCCTAATTTCTCTACCTTGAAAGGCTTTTGTCTGTCCTTACTCATTTCCCTATGATGTGCTAGAAGAAAACCTGCTTACCCTCAAACTTTTCCATTCAAAAGATACAGTGCTGTGGTACATCTCCACCAGTAAGTTTCCAATGAAATCTGTTTGCCTTGGAAGGTAATGGTGAACATTTAGATGACCGATCCAAACAGATCATCAGTCAATGCAGAAGGCACCTTGACTAGTCCCATTCTCCTCAATTACACTGCAGCAGACTTTATCCAGACTCTAGCAAAGCATTTAGAGGCTTGTGGTGATAGGTTTGGGGGAATATATCCTAGGATATTTTTAAGAGAGACATGCTGAGTCACTTTTGTTCTTGAAATTCTTCAATAGCTTTTCCTACTCTTCTTCCTGGCTACCTGTTTCCTTCCATGTGGTATTAATTTTTATGAATATGAAATTTCTGATCTATTGTCTCTATTTTCTTATCCCTCAAGTTACACACTCCACATCAAGCCCATTTCCTCTTTCTTGAGCTTGGCTTGAAACTGGGAATCCCTGTGAAATAATGCTAACTCAAATAATCTAGTGCCAATAATCTCCTTTACAACAAGAGTTAAAATGAAAGAGCTATGGTAGAATGGAGGTGTATGCCAATGACAGGAACTCAAGATGAAAAGGACTTTTAAGTTGCCCTAATTTGTTGGGATTTTTTCAATACGTATAGAGGGGAGAAAGACTCATTCATTTTTCTTCACATAATTGCCAACTTTTCTCCATTCAGTAGTTTTTCATTGGTGTTATTTTGTGTAATGAGGGAAAAGCTACCTATGGGAAAAATACTGTCATTATATTATTTTCTTAGGATTTCTCTTATTGTATATTATCTAATTATATAACACTTTATTTATCAATAGAAATTCTATTATAGAAAGAATTTATAGAAATTTTGAATAGAAATTTTTAGACATCAAGAGTTATTTTCCGACTGAGAAAATGAGATTGACACAATGTGGCTCCAAATACCTTTCTGTCTTTACTATGTATCATTCCTTTTCACTCACTTCACAGTCCAATGAAATTAGCCCTATTTGATGCAACTTAAATATTATTACCAGTGGAGGCCTTAAGGACAAGTGAAGGTGATTAAGGGGTATATTTTTAACATAAACATGTCTTCTTACTAGACCCCTACCTACATTATACATCATCTCTGATCTAGACGACATTACACAACATGTCTCCCGTATGTAGAATACATACTTTTCTCACTTCCGTCCCCTAGAATAGCTCAATCTTGTCTCACTTTCTCCATGAGGTATTTCCTAATCTTCCCAGCTGCAAATGCCTTCCCCTACCCCCAACTCACATGATCTTAGATTATATATAGCCCAGGTATGGCACTGAGCCTAACTCTCCCTAGCTTTTCTCCATGGGCTGGAAAAACCTTGTTCACCAATTGTGAACTCACCAGAGTAGTTCCACAGAGGAATAGCCATGTGGTTGCTTCTCGTACCATCAGAATCTGAGGGATAAGCCCTGGTGATGACAACCACCAAAAATATAGTACATTAGCACCCATAATTAGCAAACCAGTCATTAATTCTCATTCTGAACCAAAATATTTCCTGAAAAGAAAAGCAAATTCATAATATTTACACAATATTCCATGAAAAAGCCACAATTACACTTCCCTTTCATGTACACAGTGTTGATGAAAAGTATGCAAACACCTGAAATCCTATATAGGTAAAGCATACACTTAGTGAATATATATGGCCAAGACAGGTCATCATTCAGAAGTTACACTTTCATGTCTTCCTTCTGTCTTGAGAACTATTAAATTTCCTTGAGGGGAGGATCATCTATTACTAAACTGAACTGATCTACCTTGTATTTAACTAATAATACTGGTTTAACCTCTGAGCTACTGCCCTGATTCTTTCCTCCCAAGCTTGCCTGTGTTCAGTGGAACTTAATCCCTGACAGTATCATATTCAGTTTCAGGTCTGGCAGATGCCTTTCCATAAAGTAACATTATACTCATTTTAGAAAAGGAAATGACCTTTATTTTAAAAAAAATCTCTCCAACTTTACTCTTCTATTCTTTCTCTGACATAATTCTAAAATCTGTTTTCACTTCTCTCACATTATCATCTCCTAATGTTCTTGGTTCAGAAAATGGGTCTCCTCTAAGAATGACCCCTCCTTAGCTTATAATTAGGACTCAAATTTTCATCTTGTCAATGATCAGGTAGATAAAAGTTCTTCAATTCTTCACTTATTCATACAATTCATCGTAGCACAAATTATTCTCTATGCATTCCAAGGGTCTCCAACTTGTCACTTAAAATTATGTCACATGAAAATGAAGAAATACTTTCTCAGAACTCTGAGGTAAAACTATGTCTCACATGAGTAATAGACAAAGCAAAATTGACTGAGGAATTTATTTTCTCCAAATAAGATGTATATGCAACAGAAAAGCAAGGGGCAAAGGTCATACCCTAAAATCTATATCTCTATTTAGGTAGAGATATTAGCTAGAGTAAGTCTTATTCCCCCCAATTGACAGAATGTATAGCACATAAGCTCCTTAAGGATAGTGACTGATTTTCATTTTTGTTATCCCAAAGATTTAATGAATTCTTGTTGAAGGATTGATTGATTAACTCATTTCTTCCTCAGATTTCTAATGAAAACTCAGAGACTCTAAAATAAGACAGAAAAACTAGAGCCCAATTTACAATATCTGCACAAAAATCATCTTGAAAATTGGACATTGGTTTTTATACCAGGGAAAAGCTTCATTTACTTTGTCATTTCGCCCCATCTCTTATCAATGAAGATTGATTGATCCTGATATATATCCTCCTATATCCTGAATATAGCAGAGAGATAGCAAATATTGTTCATTTCTGAAACTGGGTAACAAAATTATAATCTGCGGAGACAAGAAATGTCCAGCTACACACCAAGAGTTGTCATATTTAATAGCCACAGGAAGATATAGGGAAAACATTTTGACTTGCACAATTTCCCATTGTTTCCAAATGAGTTTACAACATTTGAACATGCAGAACACTATCCTAAAATACCTGAAAAGAGTAAATTGCTTATAACAATAATGAAAGTGTACATAATGGCTACAGTACCTAGCCACCCCGTCCTAACAATTTATGGCACTTAGGGAGGAGAGGAAACATCTTTGAAACAGTATTAAGATGAGTCTACAACAATTCCTTTTAAGTTTACTCTGGAGCACAGGCAGCACTTAAAAAGGGGAGAGGAGAGGAAAGAAAATAAGAGCTGTGAATTCTGACTATTGAAACTTTAAAAGGAATTAATTTGGCCTTATATCTCCCCCAACTATAATGAAATCTCAGAAGCCACCCAGTACTTACGGTAACACTATGGTAAAATTATAAGACAATTTTTATGACTAGTGGCTGGCAGGTAGGATCTTGTTCAGACTCTTTAAAAACCAGTGTCTTGATGGAGGTAATATTTACTGTTTACTGCAGCTCCGGTTGTTAGCAGTAATTGCTAAAGTCCCACTTTTCTATGACATCACCAGCATTCCAGGGGAATTGTGTACCAGGAATTTTCAATAATGACTCTTTTTTCAAACTCTAAAAATGGAAGCTAAACTATGCTAAACCTGCAGACTAGATGAGGTAAAGTCAAAGAAAAAAGAAGATGGATCAAGTGGAATTTGTTACTCTCATCCAAATTAAAGTAAATGAAGGCTTCCTTTAAATTTTGTTTCTGTATATTGAATAATAACACAATCTCCTAGAAAATCCTAAATAACAGAAGTCTTCCTTAAATTTTTGTTAAACCAAGTGTTGAATTGATATTTCCTCTAAAGCATCAGAGAAATTCTGGGTCACATTCACAGAGAAAAATCTAATATTGTTTTTCATTTAAAAAACTGGTGTAATGCTCTACTTTGTTGCATAAAGACTCTGGAAGGTTTCCTCCCGAGGTATATACCTCTCCACCAAAATGGCAGGAAGTGGGAGAAATTAATGGAAATTTCTATGTAGCTGTCTTAAATATCTCACCTGATTTTGAACATCACAAACCAGATGTGTGTTCTAAAGGCTGAAGACCACATACCATACTCTGCCATTTTTGTTAACAAAGGGGATCTTGTTCAACCATATAGTGGGCTCATGGAGTCACACTTAAAAAACACATGATTGGAAAAATAGCTTTCACTAATAGACTCCATACTTACGTAAGACCTCAAAAGCATTTTATCTACAATAATTTGCTAATCGTTACAACAATCCTCTGAAGTAGGGAGTGGCAAATACTAGTTCAGATGAAATAACCAAGGGGAGGGGAAGCATAAGGATAGCTGTAAAAGATGAGTAATACAAGTTTTATGTTAAATAAGGAAGCATTGGCAGAACCAACATGCAGGGAAGAAAAGGACTCTTGTAAACCAACTCAGCAATCATTTCTTTTCTTCTAACAATTTAGTTAGAAGTTAGTTAGAATTTAGTTAGAATGCTTGATATCATAGAAAATTAGGAGAATTTGATATAAAGATACGGCAAAAATTTCACATTAGGAAAATGGTTTGGGGAGGAGTGCCTGGGGTATCCAACATCTATTTTTGTGGGCAACTATATAAACAATATTTATTCTATTTCTGTTTATTCAACTATTAAATAGTAAAACAATATTTTCAAATATTTCAAAGAGCTTTTTAGAAACTTCAACATAAAATTAATTTTTATGATGTGCCTGATGATGCTTTACTGAGAATCCCCGAGGTGCTATGCAACTTAATTATTATTAATAACAATGAATGACTTAGGGACAGATCAAGGTGACTAGGTGCTAAGTTTTATATACAAACACATAAGCATGTATATATGTTTATAATTAGATGTATAAATGTATTTATGGGTACATGTATATGTATCAACTCAATACTTACATAAGACTTTTCTTCTAAGAGATTCAGAGGATTTTAAAAATTAGATAACTCTGTATATGTGTGTGCGTGTATGTTATATATATATACACGCACACACACATACACACACATTCAGAGATACATATATACACACATATAGGCACATACGTGAATGAGTACTAGCTCACTCAAACCGAGAATATGAAAAGACCTTAGGGTCTCTTTGGGATCTTGAATCATCCCCAGTTCTCCTGATCAATATCCGGCCACTGGACTCAAATTGCTCTGGAGGAGAAAGTGTGAATGGTGACCTTTCCCAGCCCTCCCTTATTCAAATCAGTGTTAACTACAAGTCATGTCATCATTTCCCTGAAGTCATGATCCTTTTAGAAAAATAGACAAACAGAACCTGCGATTAATCCGACCTGCTTGAGTGGGGACCCAGACAGTTCTGTAACTCAGTTCGTCCTCTCCCTCTTCCTCTTCCTCTCTTTCATCCCTCTCCCTCCTAAGGAAGTAAAATTTTGATTGTTTACTATCTAGATTCTTTCCTTCCTGCCTTTCTTCCTGTCTCTTCATTTCTTTTTTCCTTCTCTCATTACTTCCTTTCTAATTTTCTTATCTTCCTTCCTACCTTCCTTTTTCTTTCTCCAATTCTTTCCTTTTTCACCCTTCCTTTCTTCCTTCCTTTCTTTCTTGCTTTAATTTTTCTTTCTTTTTTCCTTCTTTCTTTTTTTCTTGGTTTCCTCCTTTTTTATTTCTGAGTTTTTGTTTCACTTTGTCTCTTTTCTCAGAGGTCAACTCATAAACCCCATTTTCCTTTGGTGCTCACAGACTGAACCACAATTGCTCCATGCCCAAGCATTATTTAATGGCTCTATTTTGAGCCCACCAGGGTCAGAATACTTGTCATTAGTAACTCTTTCCCTTTGGACCAGTAATCCTGAGCCTCTTCCTATCACAGTTTGATATTTTTAAATGACAGGGGCAATCCCTTGACTCACTCTGTAAAGAGGCCTATTCACTGAATGAGTGCTACCTCACTCACTTCATATTGCCAGATTTTCCTTTCCAATTTCATTTCCAATTCTCCTAATCACTGTCCAGCCACTGGACTCAAATGGCTCTGGAGGAGTAAATGTGAAAGGTGACCTTTTATGCCCCTCCCTTATTCAAATCAAAGTCAAGTACAAGTCATGTCATCATTTCTCTGATGTCATGGTCTTCTTCAAAAATGAAGGATGAGTACAACCTGTGAGTAGACCATGCTGCCTGAGTGTGGACCCAGATAACTGGGTAACCCAGCTCTTCTTCTCTATTCTGTCTCCTTCTCCCCTTCCTTTGGGGTTTACTGGCTAGATATCCTTCTTCATTCCTTCCCTCCCTCCTTCCTTCTTTTCTTCCTTCCTTCTGTTCTCATAGGTTGGACAACAATGGGTCCCTCCCCAAGTTCTACTTAGTGGCTGGCTTAGAGTGGTTATCGATTATAAAAGTTTCTCTTTCCCTCCTAATTTAGTTTAGTTATTTTTTTATTATTTTGCTTATCAAAAAGGGCCATTTCCTGACTACTTCTTAAAGAGGCCTATTCACTTAATGGGTGTTATCTCCCTTGAAGTGAGTACGTCAAAAGACCTACCTGAAAAAGGCCAAGGTCTCCCATTGCATCCAGGGCCATCTCCAGTCATCCTGATGAATATCTGGTCACTGGATCAAGATGACTCAGGAGGAGAAATTGAGGCTGGTGACCTGCACAGACCTCCCTCATTCAAAACAAAGTCAAGTGCAAGTCATGTCATCATTTCTCTGATGGCCTGGTCTTCTTCAAAAACAAAGGACGAATACAACCAATCACAACAAACAGGTACATATGTGAATAAAATATGATTACATATGAGTATTACATGTAATATACATTTACAATGAAATTAGAATTTTGCAATACGTTTGTGGAAGTTGAGGCATTAGTTCATTCTTAGGAGTACACTGATTAAAAAACAAAGAGTACTTAGCAAACCCTAACCCTAAATGTAAATACATATTCATTTTTATAATCATATATACATTATAATCATACAATGTATGTATAAATTCTCTTAAAGTTTAATAAAATTTACATTTGATATATACATACATGGATAGAAACTATCAAGCAATGGATATTGATAGATATGTATGTATACATGTGTACATATTATCAAGTTTAAAAATATCATAAAGTTCTTATTTGGAAGAAAAATATTTTTCAAAAATCTTCAAATTAATAACAAATTAAGAAAAAGAGAGGTATTTTTGAGAGGAGAGATAAAATCATCCTTATTTGCAGATAAAATGTTGTTTCGCTTAAAAAAACCCCAAAGAGTCATCAAAGAAAGTAAGGAAATTAATAGCTTCAATAAAGTAGAAAAATACAAAATAAATCCACAAAAGTCATCAGCATTTCTGTAAAAAGAAATAAACAATTTTGAAGTACACAATATGACACAGAGAAAAATTAAAATTATCTGTAGTATAAACCTGTTACATTTTACACAAAACAGGTGTATTTCATCAATAGAGTCTTTCTAACTACATCAAAAATGATTCCAATATGGGATATACTACAAATTCTGAGCTTCATGCAGAAAGGCAAGCAATACGACTGCGTTTCTCAGTGAGTAGTTTTACAAGCAATCTACTCCCAAGAGGTGTGTGGCACCTGATTCCTAAATACCTCAGCTTCAACAAGAGTAAAAATTAAATCATCAATTTCTTTGTAAAAGTAGAAAGAACTAATCACGATGTGTTTTGAGTTGAGGAAAATAGGGAAGCAATTAGAGATATTTAATCAACAAAATTCTCTGTTGATGAAACTCAATTTCATGTGACCAGACACTCAGGCAAAACTGAGTTGTAAAAAAAAACTTTAGGACAACAGACAGATGCATTTTATCTAAACTGCTCAATTCTCAAAGATATTTAAAATAATTTGGTTTTTTGTCACCTGAGGATAAAGAATTCTATACACTAGCCGTCCCCTTGATAATCTGTTTATACTAATTACTTTCCTCAGTTATGCAAATTTTCAGAGGAGCTTTTCCTATTAAAATGTTATTTTATTACATTTAAAGTGTAAGGACAGTGTAACAAAACTACAAAACATGTCTTTAACGCCATTAAGTCACCAACCTATACTTATCAGATATTTTAATTGATCAGTATTTTTTCATCTTTCACAGGCCTTAACTTTCAACAGCACCTTTCCATGCTTGAAATTAACATGTGATAAATTCTGGAAATAAAATCCCTGATGCATGAGGGATTTTTTTGTTTGTTTTGTGGGAAGCTTTCATCTCTACTACAAATCTACAACTGTCCCGGCATCACTGTTAGTGAAATTGCATTTCTGTACCCAGAGAATGGATAGATAAGGAAGATAGTCTCAAACCACAACACATGAATAAATATGAAGAAGTATCTTTTTTTTTTTAATTTTTTATTAAATAAATTTATTTAACTTTTTACATTCATTTTCACAAGATTTTGGGTTCCAAAATTTTCTCCCC
>CM053769.1:439883914-439941391 GCA_028658325.1 Potorous gilbertii | reverse complement strand
ACGGAAATCTCCTTCACTGTGTTGCTGCGCGGCCTCCACTGCTCCAGAATTTGTCAGGAGTTCTTTTTACAGGAAATCTATGGGCTGTGGGTTCGGACCTAGCATAGGTGAGTCTTTCTACTCCGCCATCTTGGCTCCGCCCTCTATGAAGAAGTATCTTCTGAAAAAGCCGGAGAATGAATGGCTCGAATAAGAGATGTATTTTTTTCCCCCATTGGCTCTTAGTGATGTCATATTTGCAGTGCCCAGGAAATGGACCGCGACTAACAAAGTTCTTTGCTTGAACAAAAAATGAAATTGCATCAAACAGATATGAGCCAGAAAGACTGATCATGAGACAGAAAAAAATTAAAGAGAGAGACAGAAAGAACAATTTAAATAACATGGGGGCCATTTCATGAGCCAGGAAACAATTCTTCCTGTTACCTCTGTAAGTCTTAGTTCAGCTGCCAATCACCGTGCAAGCATTTCATTCAGCTCAAAAATGAGTGTGATTCTACAGTCTATTCCCCATACCACAATTCAAATCTAAGCAGTCTGTTCCTAGAGCTAATTAGAGTGGCACCTGTAGCTCAAGTTGAAAGCATTCCTGTCAATTAGAATACCCCCCCCCCAATGCATTTCCCTTTGTTTCCCTTCAATCCTCTCCTGCTTCATGGTGAAGCAGAGTGTTTTTAGAATGTGATCACCCTTCAATAATACAAAACTGCACTTATATTTAACAACCAGTCAAAAGCACTTTTTTCTTTAATTATCAGTTTTCCTGACATCTATCTCTTGCTTGTTTTTACTTTCTTCCTTTTAAGCAGAAGTCCCAGTTTCAATTCCCCTGATTTATAATATAACAAGATATTATGAAAACAATGACCACAACAAATACATTTGTTTCCATAGCAATCATCACAAATCTTTCTTATTAAATCTTTAAAAGAGATTATCTGGCCCTGGAATTTAGTTTTCTATTGGAAATTCATTTATTTCTTGCTCGATTTCTTGAGTTAAGTTCTGTAGTTCTATTAATCTGGGCATTTTATGTTTTTGTAAATATTTGTTCAACAAATTCATAAACATTTATTGAACACACACTATATGTCAAGCTCTAAGGGACTGAAAATACAAAAAATCCAAAAGACAAATGCTTGCCTTCAATAAACTTAAAATCTATTTCACTTAAGTTTTTAGTTTTACTCTCAATTGTATAAGGAAAAGAATTTCAATAATCTTTGTTTTGCCTTCATTTTTTATGAAATCCTTTCCTTCATTTTGATAGTTCATTCTTCTTAAATAAAATTGGCAGATTGTTTGTCCATAGGTCTTTTCCAAAAAAAACAAAAAAAAAACTTGCTCCAAGTTTTATTTATATAGGGTTTCTTTTTGCATTATATTTTGTCATTCTTTTATCTGAGTTTCATAGTTCCTATTTTGGTATTTTAAATTGATTTTGCAAAAGACTGTTGCTTTTCTAGAATTTTAAATTCTATGCTGAAGTCATTGATCTGTTTCTTCTTTTGTTAACGAAAAAATTAGAGATAGAAATTTTGTCTTAAAAAGACTGCTTTGACTTCATCACACTAATTTTGCTATGCTGTCTCCAGGTTGTCATTACCAAAAAAGAATACAGGATAACAAAAGTGATCTAAGGATTTGTTCTTTTATCAATCAGTTCCTAAGGAATAAGTTATTTAGTAACTACTTAATTTTCCATTCTTCTTCAGTGATCCTTATTGAATATAATGTTTATTTCACCATACTCAGTAAAGTGTGTTTAAAATTCCAGCTTTTCTGCATTTCTTTAAGAAGATTTTAGTATATTCATTGTAAAGATTCCAAGAACAGGTACAACATATATACTCTCCTTTCTGTTCCCACTCAATAGTTGCGAAAGTTCTAGTATATCTAATTCTTCCGAAATTCTATTATTTAGTCCCATCCCCAATAGAAATTGTGTGGTTATATCTATTGAGTTATGACAGGAATAAACTGAGATGCTTTACTATTAGAATTTTACTTTCTACTGCTCCCTAAAATTCATTTGTTCCTTAAGTTTATGGATATTACGTTTTAATTAACTTCATTTTTGCTGTTCCCTTGTCTGAGATCACAATGTTGCCTCTGTTTTTTTTGAGATTAGATAAAACATAAGATTTTTTTGACTCCTTACGTAATCCATGTCTTTATATATTATTAGATTCTGTTTTCAAATCCATCCTGCTACTCTCTTGTAATGCAGGCATAAATTAATCCAAAAGACAGTTTCTGATTGCAATTTTATGTTTCTGTCAATCCTATTCTTTTGTATTTTTTCTCTTTGCTCATCACCCCCCTTTTTACAAAATACAAGAGTGTAAAGAAATAATGTATTTATATCATGTTCTACAATTGGGGAATCAGCTTCTATTGCCTGAACTTCACTTTCTATTTTTCTTTGTCTGATTTTTTCAAGGCAATCAGAATTGTGACTTGTCCACAGTTGCATAGCTAGTATATGTGTCAAGTGTCTGAATTTGAACTCAGGGCTTCCTATGAGATCTATCCACTTTAACACCTAGCTACCCCACTATCCCTTTCTTTTCACCAGAACCCAATCACAAGTTCTTCCTTCTATCCTTTCACTTTGCTCTTTGGTGATATGAGATCTGGAAACGATCTTACATGATTTTTTTTGAAATATGATATTCAGGTTCTATTTTTTGTAATGACTTCCAAGAAGTCAGTCATTCTTATATTATCTTTTCTTGATCTGTTTTCCATGTGAATTGTTTCTGATTTGATATTCTTTATATTTTGTTTTATTTCTCTATTTTTTATACTATTTATTTCACATCTTGTGGAGTCATTAATTTCTATTTAGTCAATTCTAATTTTCAAATAATTTCTTGCTTGCTTATGCCTCTCATACTAAACTGCTTTTTTCTTCCAAATCATTCCTCCATAGAACTCAATTTTTCTCCAGTTTTTTCCTTAAGGACTTGTCTTTCATTTACAAAGTAATTTTAAACTTTTGTTTTTAATTCTTCCTTCCATTCTTCCAGGAATTCTAGTTAACTTCGTATTTAGAGTAATGTTTCTCCTCAAGGCTTTGTATTTTAAAAATGTCTTAAAATAGTTTTCCTCTATGTCTTGTGCATCCCTGTCTCAATACCAGCTCATTATTGTGGGAGTCATTTCCTTTTTATTCATTCTTTCTTACTTCCAAAATTGGAAATTTAAGGGTGAAGCTCAGTGAATGTCTGGAGGAAATTTCTGAGCCTTGCTTCATCTTGTTTTTTATTCTCCAGATAGCACTAAAAGCATTGTAGTTCAAGGACCTCAGAGGAGGCTGGGACAAGGTCCTAAAAATTTTCAGTGTTCTGAAAGTGGTCAAATCCAGGGCAAAGTTTGATCACTATCCCAGTGGTCTGAAATTTCCAAACTCTTGACCACAGTTTTGGCCTGAGGGACCCAATTCTAGGTGTTTCTCTAGTTGCCTAGAGATGGCTGCTTGCCTGTGCCCTGGTCAGCTGACTTGAAGACTCTCCAGTTTCCAAGTGATAGAAAAGCAAGCTTCCCTTTGGGTAAGGTTTATTCACTGGTCACTCAGCTTCAGACAGAGGGCTAGGCTGATACCTGACTCTGTGACCCTGCTAGGAGGTTTGATTTACACAGCAGCTGCTCAACTCTGATCCTTCTCCTTGCCTACTATGTGAGCTGAAACCTAAGACCTTTCCTTGTCCAAGCCTTGTAGCTGCTGGTTATTAGGACCAAATCTAGGGTCACAATGAACATTTTCACAGAACTCTTTTTCTAGCTAAACTCCAGCACCTTTCATCTGTCTTCCTGTTTGGATCTGGGTTGGAAAAATTTCTCATTCTTCTCCTTGGATTTTACAAACATACCTCTGGGTCTTACTCTTTCCAGGTCTTTCTTGGAGTAGTCAGGCAAAGATAAGTCACCAACTTTGCTTGTCTCCTGACTGTTAATATATTTTAAAAAGACAAGAAAATCTTGAGATTCTAGAAGTTTATATGCCATTATGTAGAAACTATGAACAGAATTGACTGGAGATTTTTTTTCTTTGTTGTTGCTTTATTGTATGTATTTTTTTATTTTAAAGGAAATGAGTCAAAATAACTTCAACTTAAAATATAATTTTTGCATGGTTTGATTATCCATGGACTTTTCCCGACATTTACCATAACATTTAATTTTTCACTCTACTTTTTTCTCATCAGTCTTAGATTGATAAATACAAACCAAATGCTTCAACCTAATGACAAGAGTAATAGTAAATCGTTTCATTCCTAATATTTTTTTACCAGCAATCAAAACAACTGGAGACTTAAGAAGAGAGTAAAGTTGAAAGACAAACTTAGTATCTGTTCTAGAGGAAAGTAAGGCATTAAATATGGCACACTGAAGGAACAATTTGTAAAATGCTTGTAATGCACTCCAAGGATTAAAGTTATCACAATAAATGTGTTTAGTACTCCTAGATATTTGTTGATTCATTGATAATGTCTTGAGTTCCACCAATGACACCCTAACATGTGGAGCATTTCTTAAATCACTTTACCCAGTGAGACACTTTCAACTTCAAAAGATGTAAAGGAGAAAGAAGTCTCTGCTGGTAAAAACAGGAGAAACATCAAAGACCACTGATCGGCACAAACAAGACAGTTTTCTTCCCTCTCACTATCTTGCTTAGTTATTGATTGAAAAAAGTGGAATCTCAGTGTTAGAAAGGACCTTAGAAATCCCCTAATCTTTTTATTTGATGCAGGGATTGCATCTGTAACATCCCTAAAAGTGGGCATCTAACCTCTTCCCTGACCCCTCCAATTTAAGAGAATTTAAGAGTCCAAGAGGCAGTCCATTCCATTTAAGGGCATAACTAAAAGTTTTTACAAAATCACAAATTTTCAGAGTTGTAAGGGAACTCAGTAGTGTTCTAGTGTAACATATAGCTGAAAAGGTATTCCCACTGCAGAATACCAAGAATATCTAGTTTTTTTCTATAATACCTCCAATAATAGCCATTAGTTTCTAATGAAGCCTATTCCACCTCTCAATAGCCTTAATTATGACAAAGTTTTGTCATAGCATCAAGCCTTAATTATGACAAAGTTTTGTCATAGCATCAAGCTACAAATTAAATCCTTCTGACTTTCATCCATTTTTTCCTAGCTCTGCCCTTTACTATCAAAGATAATAAGGAGAATCCCATTTCCACACTGTCATCCTTCAAATACCTAAAGACAACTATCATGCTCCCCAACCCCCTATTCTTTCCACTATTAGGTAACTTTTCCCTACATCTTTCTTTTTTTAACTTAATTTTAGTTTTCAATATTCTCTTCCAGAAGGTTGAGTTTCAAATTTTCCTCCAATCAATCCCCTCCTGCCATACAAAGATAGTGTGCATTCTGATTATGCAATCACCGATCTTCCCTCCTCTATATTACCCCCTCCCCTTCTCTTATTCCATTTATTTCTATTTTTCTGGAGAGCAAGATAGATTTCTCTATGCAACTGTCTGTAACATTCATTTTTAAAACTTTAGGAGTTCCACATTCTGTCCCTTCCTCCCTCCCCAACCAATCATCATTAAGAAGGCAAGCACTTCGATATAAGTTATACAGATGTAGTCATGCAAAACACTTCATAAGTCATATTGTCAAAGACTAACTATATTTTCCTCTATCCTATCCTGGCATCCATTTATCTGTTCTCTCCTTTGACTCTGCACACCTAAAAAGTGCTTGCTTCTAATTACCATTCCCCCCATCTGCCCTCTTCTCTATCATTCTCCAACTCCCTTATCCCCATCACTCCTACCTTCCCATAGGACAAGACAGATTTCCCATACCCAAATGACATGGTATGCTATTCATTCTGACAGTCAAATCTGATGGGGGTAAGGTTCTCTCATTCCCTCTCACCCCTCACCCCTCTCCTCCACTGTAAAAGCTTTTTTCTTGCCTCTTTTATGTGAGATAATTTACTCTATTATATTCTTCCCTTTCTCCTTCGGACAATACATTGCTCTCTCACCCTTTAGTTTTATTTTTTAGATATCAACCCTACAAATACAGAGGAAGGTCTCATGAGTTACAAATATCATCTTTCCATGTAGGAATGTAAACAGATCAACTTTATTAACTCCCTTATGCATTCTCATTCCTCTTTACTTTTCATTTTTTGCTTGATTCTTATATTTAAAAGTCAAATTTTCTATTCAGTTCTGATGTTTTCATTAAGAATCCTTAAAGTTCTCCTATTTCATTGAATTCCCATATATTCCCTTGAAGTATTATACACAGTTTTTCTGGGTAGGTGATTCTTGGTTTTTAACCCTAGCTCCTTTGACCCATGGAATATCATATTCCACACCTCTGATCCCTTAATGTAGAAGCTGCTAGATCTTGTGTTATCCTGATTGCATTTCCACAATACTGGAATTGTTTATTTCTGGTTACTTGCAATATTTTCTTCTTGACCTGGGAACTCTGGAATTTGGCTAAAATATTCCTAGGAGTTATCCTTTTTGTATCTTTTTCTGGAGGTGATGGATGGATTCTTTGTTTCTATTTTACCCTCTTTTCTGCCTTTGAAGTTTGAAGCAGATTCCTTCTCTACTGCTGCCACAAGCTCTGGAAAGTCAACAGTCCTCATCACACCAGGATCCACACCCAGGACTACAACCCAGAGGTAGGCATGGCAAAGGAAGAGGATACTGCCTGAACCACAGCAAAGAGATGACTCATCACAGTGTGTCAACCTAGATCTCTAGAAGCAGTTTCTCCAAAGCCTCAGTTGAACGACCTAGGGCTAGGGCTAGACCATACCCTTGTCTCAGCCAGGTCGAAAGACCTTTCCTGCTGACCTTTCAAGTTGTTTTTGGTAGTTATGGTTTGAGAAGTCTAGAAACTGCCACAGATGCCACTGATTTAATCCACTGAGGTAAGCTACAGACCCAGCTATGCTGCCACCAACTACATTGGACTATTCTCTTCTCTCAGATTGGTGCAACAGAGCTCTTCTACCAATCTTCCAGATAGTCATCGTCTGGAAATTTGTTTCATTCTGTGGGTTCTATTGCTCTAGAGTTTGTTTATAGTCATTTTTACAGGTATTTGGATGGGTTTGGGGGTGAACTCAAGCAAATGCCTGGTTTCACTACACAACCTTAGCCCTGCCTGAAAAGAGATTTCCTGAAAGAAAGTTTAACATTTATGAACATTTAGAGAATTCTTGAGAAAAGACGTTAGTCATCCTGAAAAAAAAACTGTATGAGGGGAGTATGTTTCTCATGATTAATAAAATAGTGACAAGTGTAATAACCATGTGCTGAACAATAGAAAGACAAATAGAAAGAATGACACAATTACAGCTTTCCTGAAGTTACATTCTCAGGGATAGATAGCAAGGACATAACAATATAGAGATTATGAAAAACATAGGAGGAAGACAAATAAAAAGTAGCTAGTGCATGAACATTTGGGGATAGACAAGAGGGTGGGGAATCTTGAAAGGCTTCTTGTAGAAAGTTAGTGCATGGGTTACACTGTGAAGAAAAAGAAGGATGATATAAGATGAAACGGCAATACATTCAAAGCATGGTAGAAAGTCATTCAAAAGGCTCCAAGATGTGGGATTGGAGTGCTATAGTAGAAGTGATGATTGGAATGGATGTGACAATTTTAATCAACAACAGGGAAAAGGCCAAACCGCTTAATTCTCTTTGGGAGATGAATGACCTTTACATTGGACATTACAGAACAAAATGGTCTCAATATTTTTATTGCTATTGTTTAAGACAAAGTCATCAGTTGAAATGTGGGAGAAGGAATGCTGAAGGAGGTTTAGAAAGAAAAGTAGCACAGAGAATGAATTAAAAAGTAGAAATTTTGTCTTTATTGCACTGAGATGTTATAAATACAAATTTGCAGTGGACCAGATCAGCATAGTTTCAAGACTTCCTACAGCTCTATTCAGGAGTATGTGAATAGAGGAATCCAAGGCTGGGGATTGGCAAGACATACTTGACAAAAAGTGGAAGGGATTCAGCTACCTCCCTTACAAACAGCTTCAACACTCAACCAAATTGCCAAATCTAAGAGCTCAAAGGATTCAGTGATATAGAGAATAGCATTGAGTAAAAGGGAGCTGCCCTAGGATAGCTGTGAGGATTCTCCTATGGAGATTCTAAGCTGCAGATAGAGAGTTCAATGATGATAGTTTCGATCAAGAACACTGGCATTTCTAGCCACCAGATTCACAACCTTAGCTTATTCTCTACTATTCATTCCACCTTACACCATAAATCCAATCAAATGTGATAACTTCTCATTTATAATGACAAAACATGTACATCCTGTGTCTTTTAGCTCTGCTTAACTGGAAACCACGGCAGCTCAAGTTTTAATCACTTTCCATCCATACTAGGGGATAATACTGTTCTCTTTAAAGAAAACTCATTCAGCTCTAATCTATCCTCAATATAGCTGCCCAAATGATTTCCATAACTTACAAATATGACATCATACCCCCATTCAAAAAATTCCAAAGGCCCTAAGACAAAAAACAACTTCCACTGTCTAAGCTATTGAAGTCCTTCACCATCTGGCTCCAAGCCATCTTTCCAATCATACACATTGTGATGCTTCCAATCTTACACATTATACTCCTTCCAACACTAACTACACTGGCCCTCTTGCTTTTCCTCAGATATGGTATTCCTACTCTCAAGGATCTGGCACTGGCAGTCCCCCATATGTACAATGTAACATCATCCCACCTCTATCTCTCAGAATCACTTACTTCATATTCAAGCAACATCATCTTCATGAAACTTTTCCAGGACTTTCTAGCTACTATTGCTCTTCCCTCCATTAAACTACCCTTTTATTATATGTATATATATTTGTTACATTTGTTTGTATAAATTTCATGTCCCAGACAGAATGTAAACTCCTTGAGGATATAGAATGGCTCATTTTTTTCTTTGCATTACCATACTATAGTGGCTAGGGTAGGTAAGCAATATAAATGATGACTGATTTTTTTTAAATCTTGGATTTCCTCCAGGACCTGGTAGAGAAGTACCAGATTATGAACATCATCATCATGACAACAATAAGAAAAACATTATTAGTTATTATCATTGTACATATACCTACTGGTAGCTAGAAAGTCACAATTAAGTGTCTAAAATTACATATCAAAAATTAAATTAAAAAAATTCCTCTTGGATAAAATTATGAATCCTTGAAAATTCAGCCAATTAAATAAACTGGAATCAAAGTAAAAATTAATTACAACCACAACCACCTGGACAAAATATTCATACATAAAAATTTGACATTTTTAATGAATTTCACCATACTAAATGCTCAAACACTGAAATTTGTGGAATAAAAAACTTTTAAACTATAGAGACCCAGAAGAAGAAAATGAAGCACATGGGAAAAAAAGATAAGGCATATGTTCTCCATTATCTTCTCTACTACAAGAGCCAACTCAAAGGTGATTTCAGTGAGTCTAGAAGAACTTATAAATGAATACTTTTATTCGATTATAAAAAGTAGTCATTTTATCCATCTATTCAGAAATATCAGAAATCAAAGACCTATCCTCATATCTTTTCCATCTGAACACTATCAAAAAAGATCAGAATGAGATAAAAATGATGATGCTAATCACAAAAATAACTTACAATTTTATATTTATGAAGGTTTACAAAGCACTGTTTCACCAAATAAGAAGTTTAAAAATTATTTTCCAAAATGCTAAACTGAGGCTCAAAGAGGTAAAATAATCTCCTCATGGTCACACAAAAAAGCAAAAATGACATCTAGAACATTAAACTCAGGTCTTCTGACTGGACACTCTCCATTACAACATGTCTGATGAATGAATGAATGAATGAATGAATGATATCAGCACACACAAGAAAAAATAAGATGCATTCATCTGGCTAATTCCTTAGGGGGAAAAAAAGACTGCTGAAAGGGAGACAACAACACATAGATTTTTACAAGAAAGCAAAACAAAACAAAACAGGATGCTATTCAATTATGTGGTGAATTCTGGACAATGGAAATAAGCATAATGTAAGGTATACTGTGGATAATGTACTCTATTTTTCAGAGGACATAAGTGGTTTAGCAGGAACCAGAACAAATGGTCTCTTTTTCGACAGTCTGTTATTAAGCCTCACTGAAATTCGAAACAAAAATGCTTTACTAAGTGCACCTGGATTTCCTCCTTCCACCTATAATCCAAACCATCATTAAAGGGGTGGGAGGAGAAATATGCGAAGAAAGGTAAATGCATGACCCTCCTATCATGAAATTGTCCAACTGTATATTTGTGTAACTCCATTCATCTCAGAAATCACCACTCTGGAGAATTAAAAAAAACCTCTCTTCAAAAACATTCTAGAATTGCAAAACTAAATGGTAATTCAAGTAATTAGGTACTTTAGAGTTGAGCAGCCCAGTCATATATGTACAGGACACAGTCCTTCATTAGTTAGAAGAGAACAGTTTGTTCAAAAACAAGGACATTCTGTTTCTTTGAGGGTAACCCACATGCTAAAGTTTAACTTTTTTATATTTGTGGCTGACCAAAAAAAATGTGAAATATATTTTTAGAACAGAAAAAGTATGTTTCCCCATCTACAAATTCAAGAGATTTGGACAATTTTATTCAAAATTTCCTAAGGATTTAATCCTTGAGATAAAAACCAATAGGGAAAATGTTAGCATAGAAGAAAATGTCTTGTTATAAAACAAAATGTTTTAAATTATTCTATAGAAAACATTTATAATCACAGAATTTCCATAACCAGTTGGAACTTTAAGATGTGATTCAATCTCACATCCATTATAAAAATCAACTCTAACACATCACTGTCTTCCTTAGTTTTTGCTGAAACACATCCAGTGAGGGAAGCTTACTACCTACCTCGCAGGTTTGTTCCGTTGGATTAGAGTTCTGATTTTTTTTAGAAATTCTTCATTTACAGAGAATACAGATATCCCAACTGATCACAGTTTGCCTACAGGTACACCCTTTATGTACAGCATTACGTTACTCCAGATATAGATTTCAAATGAGGGATTTTGAAAACAATTATTCAATTCAATAGACACTTATTAAGTGTCCACTATATGACAGACATTATGCAAGGTACTGAATGAATCGAAGAATGAATAAGCATTTATTAAACACTCACTATGTGCTAAGTATTGGGGATACAAGTAAAAGATGTAGAGAATCTCTGCTCTCAAGGAATTCACTCACACACTGAGAGAGAGGCAAAAAACAAAAGAAAATTCAGAAGCAGGGTTTCTAGGAATACTCAAAAATCCTAAGCATACAACAGAGGAATGAATGGGAAAGCCCAGAGGGGTTTTGGGTTGTTAAATGGGTAAGATGAAAAGGTCTGACAAATAGGATTAGAAGATCTGAAGGGGCAGTGCTCAAGCAGATGAGAAGTCATGGTGCTCCTTTATCTCACTATAAAGAATAGAACTGTTGACTTCCATTACAGAAAAAACAGAGCAGTCAAACACCACAGGCAAGGCAGGAAGGTTAAGGAAGAAGGGCAGAGCTGTTACTGGTATTCATCCTGCTCAGCCATGGCCAGTGGACTGTGGGACAGCCAAGTTAGAAGAAAAGGGAGGGAGTTAAAGAGTTAACATGCCTCTAGTGATGTTACCAGTTCCAATTCATTAAATAGAAATAAAAAAATAATTCAATCTCTGACCATATGTACATCCTACTGGAGTAATACAATATGTATCTGGATAAATCAATAAAGGTCAAATGCAAGATAAATATGAAATAAATTCAGGATACAGAGGGCATTACCAACTGAGGTGATCAGAAGAGACCCTAAGTATGAAGTGTGAGTCCTTGCTGGAAGGCCCTGAGCTACGTCATGAATGAAGTCAGAGATTCAAAGAAGCAGAAGGAATTAGGCAATGAACGTGGAAGGGACATGAGTCCATTTGACTTGTGAAAAGGCATAGAAGCAGGAGAAAAAATGATATACTCATATAACAGTGCGAAGGTCAGTTTCATTGGAATGCAGAGTATATAAAAGGGATTAATATAAAACACATCTGGAAGGGCAAAATGAAGGCAGCTAGCTGGCCATGGGCTTTCAATACCCAACAGAGAAATTATATTATATCCTAGTAACAGCAGTGAGCCACCAAAAATTCATGAGCAGGAAAGTATCATGGTAAGACTTGTACTTAAAGAGTGTTATTTTGGCAGTTGTGTGTAGGATAGATTAGAAAAGAGATCATCATCATGTTCGTCCTTCATTGGCCAAGAAAACTATGCCATCAGAGAAAAGAGATGAAGTGAAAACAAGAACACCAATTAGAAGGTGGTTGCAATCACCCAGGTAAGTGACAAGGTCCAAACTACAGTGAGGGCTGTGTGTCAATACAGATGAAAGGCTGGTAACAGAAATAACAAGACTTGATAATTGATTTAAAATGGCAAGAGGGCAGAGGGAGAAGCAAGGTAGAAGGAGAGGAACAAGTAGAGTTAAGAGTCAAGAAAAAATAAGGAGTTGCATGCCCTGGTAGCCTGAAAGAATAGTATGCCCTTGACAAAAAATACAGAGGGTTTGGTTTAGAAGGAAAAATAATGAGTTCTGCTTTGTACATATTGATTTTGACATGTACAAGGGACATTCAAAAAGCATACAATATTGTTGTTCAATTGTTTTGCAGATATGTCTGACATTTCATGAGATCATTTGGGGTTTTCCTGACAAAGGTATTGGAGTAGTTTGCTGTTTCCTTCTCCAGCACATTTTACAAAAGAGAAAACTAAGGCAAATATGATGAAGTGACTTACTTAGAGTCACATAGCTAGTGTCTGAGTCAGATGTGTCTTCCTGACTCCAAACCCAGCACTCCATCCAATGGATCTCCTCACTGTGCCTTCAACAGGTGGTATATAACCTTTTCTTGTCAAATTTGGGCAATCAAGCTATGTTTTAAGATAAAAATAGGTCATTTTATTTATCTAGAGAAAAAGAAAATATTGAAAAAAGTTCTAGAGCAAGAATTAGGAAGCATGTATGAAGAAAACATGGGGGAAAAAGTTCTGGAGCAGGAATTAGGAAACATAGTCATGTTTCACAATTCTGGGAAACAACTAAGTCACTGAGACTCTCTGTGCTGTATTTTCTTCATCTGTTCAATGAGGAGTTAGTATAGATCATTTGTTGCTTGATTGGCTTATTTATTATAATTTACTGGAGATTTAAGCACAAATAAGAAAAAATCCCCTCCTTACAATGAGCTTATACTACAAGGGAGAGGGAAACAAGTACAGATAAAAATGTTGATGGCATAAATAGAAAGTTAATAAAATGCATACACACATACACAGAAAAAAAGTTAGTTTGAAGCATTTTTTATTTTGTGCTGCAAGATGATTTGGGAGAGAATTCACTAATGGAGGATAGAAAAAGAATGCATGCACAAAGAAAATGGTAGAGGAACTCTAGCAGGCAAAGATGAGGATGGAATATCTTCTAGACATGGAGCAAGGAAACAAATGATTAAATCACAAAAGGGCAGTGCCAAATTTACCAAGGAGACAAATGCAGAAGAAACAGTCAAAAACTGTCCATTTTAAAACCTCAAGAGCAAGGGACAGAACATAGTCAACAATATTGGATATGTCCTTCTTTTTATTGTGTTTCTTATATAATAAATGACAAAGAAATGGCAAATTCCAATGACAGAGAAATAACTATTGAAGAGAAGGAGAGTTGGAATTAACTGATTTATTTTAATAACAAGTTACTTGAAAAAGACTTTAAAATGGTAAGAAAATCAAAGCTAGTTGAAAGATTAAATTAAATTTACCTAATTTAAACATAAATTATGCAACAATGACATAATCTATGAAAAACTTATTAGAAGGTGAAATTATCTCTATTATAAATTAACTTTAAATTCAAAATTAAAAGGAGTCTGAGCAAGATATGTATCGAAAAGATAAAGTCACAAGAAAATTTACACTTCACTTGTATTAATGGTATGACAGAAGGAAATATGCTTCTATAAACTAATGACATTTATTTTCTTTCAGCAAAGTGTTTGAGGCTGATGATTTCAGATAGAGAAAATGAAATAGTTTATATAAAATGTCTCAAAACATCAGGAAATGAAGTAGGAATAGAAAACTGTAGGAGCTCTTGTATATAGTATTGTCTTTTTCTCCAGGGACTGCAAAACACTCTCCTGAAAAAGTATTCTATAAAAGGAAAAGCAAGACTGTTTAGAGGTATTATTCAGCAAACTCTTCAGGGCTAAAATTAAGGCAGATGTAAAGCTGAAATCTTGTTACATGAAGATGAGGAAAATATCAGATAGTTTATGTCTTTAAGGACTGTAAGATTGTATTCTTGGATTTCTTTAAATAAAGGCGTCATTGGTACACTTCACTTATAATTTATAGCAAATATATTATAGTATGTAAGTAATATACTGACCAACATGTTCATGTTCAGCTTTTCAAAGGAATGCTACCCTCAATAGTATTTGAATTATTTTGGACATAGTAAAATGATTAAATGTATTGATTCATGAAATAAATCTTACAAATATTTTTATCTGTAAAAACATGCAACCCATTATTCTTTTGATATAGTCATTTACTTTACATGATTTGGAAATTAGTTTTAAAAATTGACAGATATTTTTAAATTCTTTTTCAAGAAAACACACATCATATTTCATATTAAAGATGCCTTTGACAAATAGACTATTTTTCCCAAGAACTGCAATATGGTCCATAGCTTTTCAATGGTATTTAAGTTAGACAGGTTCCAAGGTCATCAAAACATTTCACCTCCACCTTCTGAATAAATCTTGATAAAGCTATCTAGATCATCTAGGCTCATGTGGACTTTTCCTGATAAAGATATTGCTATATTCTTGAACAAAAGAATTGTTTCATCAGAAAAAATTACTTTTTTTCCTTCCTAACACTTGTTAATGGTTGGGTTTTTTCCCCCAGATTTTTTTCCTATCCTTCATATGGGTCTTCTGAATTTAAGAATTCTATTTAATACTGTAGTGAAATCAATAGCAATACTTCAGTTAACAGGTCCCTCTGAAGGTCTTGATTTCAGAGGATAAATTAGGCTATTGTAGAGTAGTTCATCATCATTCTTTGACTTATTTTTCATTTTCAACCACATTTTATTTTTCAGTTACATGCATCTGATTATGGGCTTGAACAATACTTGAAATACTTGACTTTCCCTTACCAATGATAGCTTTAACCTATCTTGTAGTGTCCTGCAAAAGAGCTGCAATTCTCCATGAGTCATTAGAGAAATATCCTTTCTTAAAATCACGAAATTACAAATAAAATAAAAAAGAGAATATGAATATGTTACAAAATTGAGTACTCATCAGGGAATAAAGGTGAAAAAACTCACATAATCTGAATCAAAAGGATCAGAATCTGATATCCTAATTCAGCTTAGTACTAGTGAAATGTCACTTGTATGACCATCGCTGCTGCAAAATTAATTACCATAATACTATACATAGTATATGCATTATATATCATTACATATGGGCAATTATATTTTTATATTAGAATTTTCTGTTAGTTACCTCATGAATTTTAGAGTTTACACTGAAGATAATTAGGAACAGATAAACATTAAAAATGGACCCCAGGAAAAAATAATAGAATATTATTGCATTCAAAAAACTCTAAAAATGAAGAATTCAGTGAATGAAGAGTTGAAGATGAATTGGTACAGACTGAAGAAGCTATAGCTCTGATGAGATATTCCCAGTGCCTATGGGGGCATGAAGAAATACTGAATCATGAAATACGACAGACTCTCCACATGGAAGACCAAACCAAAATATTTATTCAAACACCAGAAAGACAAATACATCATAGCACCAAAGAAATCCATACACAAAAACAAAGCAGCAGACACTATCATCCCCAAGTCTTCCCTCTGTTGGGCTTCCCACAAACCATCTCTTCTAAACAAATCACAAACAGGCTCCCTTAAATAAAATAACAGACAAGCTCTATCACTCAAGCTAGGCAGCTACCTGCTTTTCTCTCTCTCCCTCAGTTCTACTTCTGACTGCCCTCAGACTAATTTGCTCTCTGCTATGCTCTATCCTTCCTATTCCACCTTTCCTTTCCTACCCATTCAACAAATTTCTCCCACCACAGGCTCCACATGACTCAGACTTCCTGTGACTGAGGGAGATTACATGGGCCTATTAATGAATGGGAGATTCTCGTTTAAATTGTTATTGGAGACACCAAAAACAAAAGACAATGTGAAAAAGCAGAGGAAGGTGAGGCGGGGGAGAGGAGAGAGACACAGTGTGTAATATAATAACCAAACTTTGTACCTTGAGTAAAAGGTTTTAAAGCATACCTCTCTTTTCTTATTTATCATGGATATGAGGAACTGTTAAGTAAGGAATACTGCAGATACTATCGCATTTGTTTGATGTACTGATTAGTTTTTGTTGAATTGCTTTTTTGGCCTAAGTACCATTGTATCATTTTATTTTGGGGGATATTTGGCTTAAATGTTTTAATATTCTTTTCAAATTTAACAGTCTTTTTTTAATAATTTGCAAATTCCTAATTCTCTTCCTGCCTCTGTCTCCTCCACCTTCCTTGAAAAGGCCAGCAATTTCATATAAAATATACATGTGTAGTGATGCAAAATATATCTGAATATTTGCAATGTTGTAAAATTAAAAAAATAGAGTAAAGAACAAGTAAAAAAAAGAAGGTTTTTAAAGGGTAGGATTCAATCTACATTCATTTAATCAGTTCTTTCTCTGGAGGTGGATAGAATCTTTCATCATATATCCTGGAGAAAGATCTTGGATCCTTGTAGAGCAGAGACAAGATAAGTCATTCACACTTGAACGCTGTACAATACTACTACTACTGATGTATACAATGATCTGCTTGTTCTGCTCACTTCATTTTGCATCAGTTCACATAAGTCTTCTCAGATTTTTCTGACCACTTATCAATTGGTGAATAATTAGTACACTTATGTATACTAATGTTTTCTGTTTTCTATATATGTGAGAAATGAGGTCTCTATGTTCACCTGATTTCCTTATGATGTCACCCTTACGTTGTATTTCTAGTATTTGTAACACAAAATTTCTTACTGGGTAAAGGAGATGGATGGATATATTTTAAGTTAAATATAATGAAAATAAAGATGTTTAATTAAAAATGAAAAACACTACAAACAAAAAAATGGAAAACAAGAAAAGTGCTTCTGAATGCAAAACGTCAATGTCATTGCTGAAATTCCCTACACTGTATTAGAATACGGGAGACCTCAAATAACTCTGGTAAGGTCTATTAGATGACTCCAAACTAATGAGATCAATACCAGGAAGTCTCATGCATTCTGTCCATGAAGTTTAGAGACTAGATGTTTCATGAGTTCGAGTAACGTAAGAGGTGTCCTTTAAAAGTTGGTATACTAATGTTAATAGAGGTATTTGGCAATGGGAAATGCAGCAGATTTAATACAAACAAAGAAGTCCAATCAATGCTTTGTAATTTAGAAGATTTTAATACCAAGGGACACCAACTAGTTATTAGAGTATTGGAATATAATTTCATATATTCCCTTAGTTTCTCACACCCTTACAAAGCAAAAGCAAATGGTTTCTTCTTGAATTGAACTTTAAAGGTCTCTCATGCCCTCTTATTCACAGAGAATCAATTAACTTTGTATAGTTAAAAGAAGAAATGGTTTAAACACGCTGGGAACTATAAAATACCAAATACAAATTAAACAATATAGATTATTAACAATTTCAATTTTTTAAGAGTAGCTACTTTTATTATATAAATGAGCAGTTTCACTTGGTATAAAAGAAATGTTGAAGTTTAGGAATTTGATGTAATAAAAAAAAAAACTCCTGTACCATGAAGAAAAACCATACTTTTGTCTTCAGCTCCATCACACTGTGACACTGGTCATAGAGTTTACATTTAAAAAAAAAATAAAAAGGTTTTTGTAAGTAGTCCAACATGTTCCATAGTTCCAAAGAAGAGAAGGGAAGATATGAGTATAGGAAGAAAATAATTATTAAAAACCAAAGGCATAAGACATTTATATGTACCAAACCATAAAATTCCTTCTTTTGCAAACTTTAGGGCACAAAAATGACTTACTGACTATTTAAAGGCTAAGTGTATGTAGGCACCTATTCACTGACATAACCAAAATAATGGGAGTGATCTAGGAATACAGTAATGTATTCAGGGAATTATAAAAAATGCTACTAAATAACAGATGATATAATAGAGTATAAAAGAAAAAACATACATAAACAAACATAAACAAAATTGGCCCTGTACCAATGCAAATAGTATAACTGACAGAGATAGCTACATTTAATTCAATTTCTGTTTTCATATCTTTGCTATATCTAAGCCATATATGCATATATATGCAAGGTCTATTAGCATAGTTGATAACAAAAGAAATTGCATTTACTTAGATTTTAATGTTAATCATAATAATTTCCAAAGAGTAACAACTTGAATAAGTATAGATAGATATAACCATCAACATTTAGTAGTTGAGAAACTAGTAGGTAGATCTCAGATAGTACAGATGAACATACTATCTAGTTACAGATGTTAAGTCATTGGATATCTTCACTGGTTAGCTGTCTATATCTGTTTCTATATGTAAATACACATATTTGAACTTTACAGTTTGAAAAGAACTTTGTAAATATCTCACTTTTTTTCCTCCAAACATTCATGAGAGAAAGGTGTTATTTTTATACCCAGTTTTCAGATGAGAAACTTGATGCAAGTAGAGAATAAGGGACTTTTATAGAGTCACATAGCTAGTAAGTATCTGAGCCCTCCCTCACTCAAAACAAAGTCAAGTGCAAGTCATGTCATTATTTCTCTGATGGCATGGTCTTCTTCGGCAACTAAGGACAAACACAATTCTGTGAGTAGATGCATCTGGCTGAATGCTAGCTGGATAACTCACCTCCTCCTCTCCTGTCTGCCTCCTCCTCCCTTTCCTTCTCCTCTCCAAAGGAAGGTAAACATGGATGCTCAAAAGATGCCCAGTTGACTTGGGTTTTACTGGCTCCTCTCCTATTTCCCTTCCCTTCTCTGTCCTCTCCTCTCCTCTGTTCTGTCCCCCTGTCCTGTCCTCTCCCAAAACCTTAGACCTATTGCACTCTGAAACTAGAACTCCATTGGGGCCCTGCCTGAAGGCTCCTCTAGACCGCTCTAGCTTGAGAGTGATTATCAGTGGTAACTAATGCTGTTTCCCACTCAGCCTGATGTCTTTCTTTTCTCTTAATCTCATTAAAGGGGCCATGTGCTGGCTACTTCTTAAACAGGCCTATTCAATGAATGGGCATTGCCTCACCCTAAGTGAGTGCCTGCAAAGACTTTGGCCTAAAGGGCCCAAGGTCTCCCAGTACATCCTGGGTCATCTCCAGTCATCCTGAGGAATATCAGGTCCCTGGATTCATATGACTCTAGAGGAGAAGTGAGGCTGGTGACCTGCACAGCCCTCCCTCACTCAAAACAAAGTGAAGTGCAAGTCACGTCATCATTTCTCTGATGTCATGGTCTTCTCCAGCAATGAAGAACAAACACAAAACTCAGATCTTCCTGATTTCAGGCACACCCTAACAGACTGTTATAAATGTAAAAGCCAGGTCTTCAAGAGAAATAAATAAAGATCTAAGAATAGGGCTAACCATCAAGATTCATGAACAGTACTCTACAGACTGTCATGACAAGATCCTGGATTTAGAGCTGTAAAGGGCCTCACAGATCACTGAGCCCAGTCTTACAATTTTATAGAAGAGAAAACTGAGGCAAGGGAAGCGAAATGAACTGAATTGGGAATCAAATAAAGATTCTATGACTCCAAACGCAAGACTTTTTCCACTCTACCATAATGTTTCTCATGAGAAAACAAAATCTATTCAACAGCCTAGTACTTTAAGACAATTAAGCAGTCTTTCAGAATAAGCCAACTGCAACTGTGCCCCACAGTAGAATGGCTACAACTTTTACAATTGGCAACCAACACCCACTGATACCAGCAGATCCCAGCAGATCCCAGATTGAACTTCATTTTTAGGGAGACGCAGGACACTAAATATTCTCTTGACAAGTAGATGCAAACCACCATGTACTTTTTCCCATTTCATCCTTTCTCTGTTTCCATGTAAACACAGTGATTATCATAGCTCTGAGCAGGTCAAAAAAGCAAAGGCAATAGGCAGTAGTGATTCTCTATGATATGAGAAGGCCAACAACTAAGGAAAAGCAGAAAGATTACAAAAAAATGGGAGGAAGGGAAAAAATGCTGAAAACTTCATCTCTCACCTCCTAAATTCTACTGTCACTGTCACTATGAATTTAAGTTTTGATTTTTTTGAAGTATTCCATAATCAGTGCCACATTATTTCAAGTGATGTTTTAGCTGAAAAGTGAGTTTCTCCATGAAAATGACTTTTTTAAAAAATCACAGCAACTAGTTTTTAGGAAAACATAAAAAAGGTATGAAACCACAAAACATGCTTCAGTTTTCCATATTTAAAACAAGAATAAAATTATTTCTCTAATCTAAAGTACAGCATGGATTTTGGAATCCTTCATAAAGGGGATAGTACATTCAATTAAGTTTCTAGGGTTAACTTTAAGGAACTAGTGGATTTCTATTACTATTGCTCGCAAACACCTATCTATGTGCATACTATTGATATTGATAGTAATTAGGTTTGAAAAAAAGAATATGCAAAGAAGATATAGCAAACTAACTATTATTAGATATTTTCCTCTTCCACACACAACTCCATGGGGAGAGCAGGCTCAAACAAAGCAAAAAGGTTGCGAGTATACCACACCATATAGAAACCATGTATGATAATGAATTCCACAACTCCTGATCACTGGGGATTCTTTTCTCCTTTCATACTTTGGATACAACTCAGCTTAAGTATAGCTCTCTGCAGGCATCTAAAAGTCAGTTTCCATGGAAAGAACATTAAAGATACTACGCTATACTTCAAGGGGCTATGCTTCCTGCAGGAACCTTTACTCAGTATCTGGTTTGGGCTCAGTGTGTCTCTCAGTGCCTGAATGTAGTAGCTGCTCAAATCCACCAATGATTCAGAGATAATGTTACCAATGTTAAGGGGGATCTCCATATCATTCCATCCTCTCAAAAGTCATGACTTCTCTTCAATGGGGGAGAGGGGAAAAAATGTGATCTCACCTTCCCCCCACCACTACCACCTTAGTTCCCTCTTAGGAGCCCTTCACCTCAGAATTCAGTCAGGTCTCAATTGAGTGGCACCTAAGTAACTTGGTGCTTTTAGATGTAACCCAAAGGAGTGTTGGTTCTTCCTGATAATCACAAGATTATTTCCTGCATATAATCATCTGTCTTTAGCCAAAAATCAAAAAAACTTTATTCAATCAAATTGATTAGAAACATGTTTGTTCCAAGTTTATGCTTCTGATTGATTAATCCAATTGAATTTCTGGATCACCTGTGATAAACTGGAGTGGGACCAGAACCCAATATTATACTTACAGAAATTCCTTTTGTCTCAGAAACACATTGATTCGTCGCCTCCATGAGGATAAATAATGAAGTCTTGGTGTCCTCACATGGGCAAGAAGAAAGATAAAAATTAAAATTAAATAATTTACTGATTATGTACTTTCGAAAGTCAAGATGGTACAGGAAGAAATAAATCCCTCTCCATTACTGACCTCTAAAAATTTTGGAATGGCTCAAAAACACGGGGTACAATGGCTTGGGAAGCTAGGAAGATTAACAGGAAAGACCCTTGTCGCTATCATGGAGGGGAGCAGTACAGGACTGGAGGCTTCCCAGCAAGTCAGCAGCAAACCACACCTCAACAACCTGGGGAGAGATCCTGAAACCCAGGATGATGGAGCAGGCAAGTGTACCAACATCAGGATTCTGCGGGTGCCTGACAACAGGCAGGGATACCATTAGACACCATCTCAGAAAACCCCAAAGTGCATCAGTGGGAAGACTGCCTCCAAAAGCCAAACATCCTGGTGCTTCAGCACAACTCCAGGAAGAGCAGAACTCCAAAAGGTAAAACTCCAGGCTGGCAGGCATTCCTCAATAGTCAAACCTTCCAATGCTTTAAAGAAGTTCAGGTGAACAGATGTCCTCCAGGAGCCAGAATCCCTACCCCTAGCAGAAGAGCTGTAACCAAAGCTTAGCATCAGGTAAGCTGCCAGACACCTACAACCTCCAGGTACAAGCCACTGAGGTCCTAGAACAGCAACAAGACCCAAAGGCTCCCAGTACAAGAAGCCTGGATCATTGTCCCCTGCGCTTCAGCAGGACAGCTCAACTTTAAAAAACAGGAAGAAAAGTAAAACATCATGAGCAAAAAGTAGAAACGGACAATCACTATATACTCTTGTTATGGGGACAGTGAAGATCAAGGCAGAAATTCAGAGGAGGAAAACATTGTCAATATACCTACACCCCAAACCTCAAAGGGGAATGGAATATGAACTGGTTACAAGCCCAAAAGGCCATCTTGGAAGAAAACAAAAAGGATTTTATTTTTCTGTTGAAATTTATTAATTTGTTTTCAGTTTTCAACAATCACTTCTAAAACATCCAAATTTTTTCCCTCTCACTCCTGAAGACAGCATGCAATTTTATATGAATTTATATGGATAAACCTGTATTCTTATGAAACACATTTTCACATTAGTCATGTTGCATAGAAAAATTAAGATGAATGGGAGAAACAATGAGAAAAACAAAACATAACAAAGGAGAAAATAGTCTGCTTCATTGTATGATCTAACTGCATAGCTTTTTTCTGGATATGGATGTCATCCTCCATCAAGAGTCCTTTAGAAATGTTTTAGGTCTTTGCATTAGTGAAAAGGGCTAATTCTATCAAAAACAGGCCTCGCACAATGTGGCTATTACTGTGTAGAACATCTTTCTGGCCCTACTCACTTTGCTCAGCATTAATTCATATAAGACTTTCCAGGTTTTTCTGAAATCCATCTGTTTATCATTTCATATACCATATAGTATTCCGTTGCATTTATATACAGCAATTTGATAAATCAATCCTCAATTGATGGGCATCCCTCCATTTCCAGTTCTTGGCCACAACAAAAAGAGTTGCTATAAATATTTTTGTAAAAGTGGGTCCTTTTCCCATTTATATGATTTCTTTGGGATTCATCCCTAGAAGTGTTATTGTTGGGGCAAAGAGTATGAACATTTTTATAGTCTTTGGGGTATAGTTCCATATTGCTCTCCAGAATGGTTGGATCAGTTGACAGCTTCACCAACAATGAGTTAGTGTTCCAACTCTCCTACATCTTCTCTAACATTTATTGTCTTCCAGTTTTGTCATTTTAACTAAGTTGATAAGCAAGATATGATACCTCAGAGTTGTTTTGATTCGTATTTACCTAATCAATAGTGATTTCCAGCATCTTTTCATATACCTATAGATAGTTTTAATTTCTTCCTCTGACAACTTTTGCCTGTTCATTGATCAATTGGGGAATAACTTGTATTCTTACAAATTTGACTCAGTTCTCTATGTTTTTTTAGAAATGATGCCTTTATCATAGACTATAGTATTGACTTTGTGCGAAAACTTTTCAATTTCATGTAATCAAAGTTATCCATTTTGTGTTTCACAATGTGCTCTATCTCCTGTTTAGTCATAAATTCCTCCATTCTCTATAAATCTGACAAATGAACTATACCTTGCTCTCATAGTTTGTTTATAGAATCACCTTTTATAGCTAGATTTTGTACCCATTTAGACTTTATACTGGTATAAGATGTCAGGCATTGGTCTATGCCCAGTTTTGGCCACACTATTTTCCACATTTTCCAGCAATTTTTATGAGACAAGAAATTCTTATCTCACAAGCTGGGGATCTTGGGTTTATTAAACAACAAACTGCTACAGTCATTAATTACTATGTCTTGTGTGAGTAACTTTTTCCACTAGAGTACCCTTCTATTTTTCAGTCAGTAGTAAGTCATTTTGATGATTGCTGCTTTATAATACAATTTAACATCTGGTATGCCAAGACCACCTCCCTTGGCATTTCTTTTCATTAATTCCCTTGATATTCTGGACCCATTTTTCCCAGGCTGTAAAATAACTTTTTGGTATTTTGATTAGTATGGCACTTAATAAGTATATTAATTTAGATAAAATTGTTATTTGTGTTATACTAACTGGGCCTACCCATGATCAAGTAATGTTTTCCCAATTATTTAGATCTGACTTGACTTGTGCAAAAAGGGTTTTGTAATTGTATTCATATAGTCCCTGGGTTTGTTTTAGCTGATAGACTGGCAAATATTTTATCATGTCAACAGTACCTTTAAATGGAACTTCTCTTTCTCTCTCACTGTTGGACTTTGTTGGTAATATGTAGAAATGCAGTTGATTTATGTGGGTTTCTTTTGTATCCTGCAACTTTGCTAACATTGTATATCATTTCAAGTAGTTTATTTTTTATTTGATTATCTAGGATTCTCTAAGTATACATCATCTCCAAAGAGTGATAACATATGTTTCTTCTTTGTTTATTACATTACTTTATATTTCTTTATCTTCTCTTATTGCTGAAGCTAACATTTCTATGACAATGTGGAATAACAGTGCTGTTAACAGACATCCTTGTTTCACCCTCAATCCTATTGGAAATGCATTTAGCTCATTCCCATTATATATAATGCACTCTGATGGTTTTTGGTAGAGATTACTTATTATTTTAAAGATGACTCTATTTATTCCTATGCTCTCCAGGGTTTTCAATAGGAATGAGTGTTGTAATTTGTTGAAAGCTTTTTTCTACATCTTTTGAGATGATCATATAGCTTCTGTGAGTTTTGTTATTGATATGATTAATTATGGTGATAATTTTCCTAATAATTAATGAGCCCTACATTCCTTGTAAAAATACTACCTGATCAAAGTGTATTATTCTTGTGATAATTTTCTCTAATCTTTTTGCTAATATTTTATTTAAAATTTTTTCATCTATATTCATTAAAGAAATTGATTTATATTTTTCTTTCTCTGTTTTGGCTGTTTCTGGTTTAGGCATCAGCACTATATTTGTATCATAAAAAGAATTTGGTTGGACTCCTTCAATTTTCTAAATAGTCTATATGGTATTAGAATTAACTGTTCATTAAGTAATTGATAGAATTTGCCTGAAAATCCATCTGGCCCAAGAGATCTTTTCCAAGGCAGTTCAATGATAACTTGGTCAATTTCTATATGTGAGATTTTGTTAACTATTTTAATTTCTCTTCTGTTAATCTGGGCAATCTATATTTTTATAAGTATTTATGAATTTCACTAAGATTCTCAAATTTATAGCATACACAGGAAAAATATTTTTTATATATTTTTTTTATTTTCAGTTCTTAACATTCACTTCCACAAGAATTTGAATTCAAAATTTTCTCCCCATCTATCCGCACCTCCTACCACAGGACAGCATGCACCCCATTCACCCCTACCTTCAGTCTGTCCTCCCTTCTATTATCTACACTTTGTCCATCCCCCTTCCCCTCTATTCTCCTGTAGGGCAGAAATAGATTTCTATATTCCATTGCCTGTATACCTTAATTTCCAGTTGCATGATAAAACAATTTTTGACATTCACTCTTAAAGCTTAGAGTTCCATATTCTCTTCCTCCCTCCCCACCCATTCTCATCGAGAAAACTAGCAATTCAATATAGGTCATAGATATGTAACAATGCAAAGCACTTCCATAATATTTATGTTGTAAAAGATTAACCATATTTCCTTCTGTCCTATCCTGGCCTTTATTTATTTCAGTCTCTCCCTTGACCTGTCCTCCCACAATAGTGTTTGCTTGTGATTATCCCTTTTCCCAGTTTGCTGTCCCTTCTATTATCTTCTCTCTCCTATCCTCTTCCCCCTTGTCTTCCTGCAGGGTAAAAAAGATTTCCATAACCAATTGAGTGTGTGATATTCCCTCCTTAAACCAAATCCCATGACAGTAAGATTCAATTGTTTCTTTTCATCCCCCACATTCCCCTCCATTGTAAAAGCTCTTTCTTCCCTCTTTTATGTGAGGTGATTTACTACATTCTACTGTTCCTTTTCTCTTATTCCTTGTACATTCCATTCAGTAGTAAATTTTTTTTTTAGGTATTCTTCCTTCAAATTCAGCTCACCCTGTGCCTTTTTTTCTGTATGTGTGTGCATACATACACACACACACACACACACACACACACACATATACACACATACACCCATGTACATACATATACCTGCATATATATAATATACACATACATATATACCCATATACACCTACATATATATGTATATATGTATATACATATATATGTATATATCTATACACACACACACACACACACACATATATATATATATGTATGTATTCCTTCTAACTACCCTAATAAATAAAAAGATCTCACGAGTTAAAAATAATATCTTTCCATGGAGAAATGTAAACAGTTCAACTTTAATGACTACCTCAAGGCTTCTTTTCCTGTTTACCTTTTGATGTTGCTTGATTCTTATATTTGAAAGTCAAATTTTCTATTCAGCTCTGGTCTTTTCAACAAGAATGCTTGGAAGTCCTCTGTTTCATTGAATGACTATTTTTACCCCTGAAGTATTATATTCAATTTTGCTGAGACAGATATTCTTGGTCTTCCTATCTCCTTTTAGCTCTAGAATATCGTATTCCAAGTCCTTCCATTCCTTAGTGTAAAAGCTGCTAAATCCTGTGTTATCCTGATTGTATTTTCACAATACTTGAATTGTTTCTTTCTGGCTGCTTGTAATATTTTCTCCTTGACCTGGGAATTCTGGAATCAGGTTACAATATTGTTAGGAATTTTCCTTTGGGGATCTCTTTGAGGAAGTGATTAGTGAATTCTTTCTATTTCTATTTTACTCTCTGGTTCTAACATATCAAGGCATTTTCCGTCATAATTTCTTGGAAGATGTTATCTAGACTCTTTGTTTCCTCATAGTTTTTAGGTAGACAAATAATTTTAAATTATCTCTCCTGGATCTATTTTCTAGGCCTATTGTTTTCCAACGAGATATTTCATATTTTCTTCTATTTTTTTATTCTTTTGGTTTTGTTTTGTAATTTCTTGGTTTCTCAAAGTCTTTACCTTCCATCTGCTCCATTCTAATTTTTTAAACAATTATTTTCTTCAATGAGCTTTTGGATCTCCTTTTCCATCTGACCAATTCTGCTTTTTAAAGAATTCTTCTCCTCATTGGCTTTTTGGACCTCTTTTGCCATTTGGGTTAGTCTATTTTTAAAAGTGTTATTTTCTTCAGCATTTGGGGTCGGGGGGAGGTCTCCTTTAGCAAGCTATTCACTTACTTTTCATGATTTTCTTGCACCACTCCCATTTCTCTTCCCAATTTTTTCTCCACTTTTCTTAGTGGATTTTCAAAATCCTTTTTGAACTCTTCCATGGCCTGAGATCAATGCATATTTTCTTTGAGGATTTTGGATGTAGAAGCCTTAACTTTGATATCTTTCTCTGATGGTGCTTTGTTCTTCCTCATCCAAAAGGATGGAAGAAAATACCTTTTCACCAAGAAAGTAACCTTCTATGCTCTTATTTTTTTTCCCCTTTTCTGGGCATTTTCCCAGCCAGTCACTTGACTTTTGAGCCTTTGTCAAGTGGAAAGTATACTCTAGACACCTGTCAGTTCTCAGTTCCTTCAAGGCAGCACAGTCAAGGGAGAGGAGTTTACTCCTCTCTTGGCCTATGCTGTTGTCTGAGAGCAACCACAAGCACTCTGTTCTGCCCCAGATCTGTGAGTAGAGTTCCCTCTCCACTATCACCACCAGCTCTACGAAGTCAAAACTCCTCCTCACCTCATGACTGTCAATGCAGATCAACAGCTTGATTTCCTCAGGGTCTTTAGACCCAGTTTTCCAAAAGGGGAAGCTGTTGAAGTGACTTCCACCACCCTGGGGCCTGGGCTGAAGCCAGACCCATGCTGCCCTCTCACCCAGGTGAAAGAGCTTTCTTACTGAACTTTGAAGCTGTCTTTGGTTATTGTGGATTGAGAAATCTGGAAAAAGCAGCGCTACCCAAGATTATGTGCCATAAAGCCAGCTCCAGTCTTGTCCCAGCTGTGCAGTGCAAACAAGGCTGGGATGCACTCCACTCTGAACCCAGTGCAGAGAGAAGTTTCATGTTTGCCTTCCAGGCTGTCTTGTGCTGGAAATCTCTTTTACTCTGTCCTTTTGCAGTCTCTGCTGCTCTAGAATTTGTTTAGAGTCATTTTTTACAGGTATGTCCTTCTCCACCTTTTCAGGAAAACAATTTTTAATTATTGTTTTGATTTCCTCTTCATAGGAGCTGAATTCATTCTTCTCATTTTTCATACTGGTAATTTTGTTTTCTTCTTCCTTTGTATTAATCATATTGACCAAATGTTTATCATTTTTATTTGATTTTTTTCCCTAAAAACTAGCTCTTGGTTTTATTTATTATTTCAGTAGTTTTCTTAATTTCAATTCTACTAGTCTCTCCTTTGGTTTTCAGTATTTCTAATTTGGTATTTAATTTTGAATTTATTCTTTATCTAGCCTTTTTTCAGTTACATGCTCAATTCATTGATCTCCTCTTTCCCCATTTTATTCATGTAAGCATTCAGAGATTTAAAACTTCCCCAAAGAACTGCTTTCACTGCATCCCATAAATTTTGGTAGGTTGTCTCATTATTGTCATTCTCTTGAATGAGGCTATTGTGTCAATGATTTGGTTTTTTGACCCACTCATTCCAGTTATTTAGTTTCCAATTAATTTTTGGTCTATCTTTCCATGGCAATTTATTACATATAATATTAATGACATCATGTTTGGAAAGAATGCATTGACTATATCTGCCTGGTTGTACTGGACTGAGAGATTTTTAAGTCCCAATACCTTCTCAATTTGTGAAAAAAAAGGATTTTAAAAGGAAAATAAGAGAACTAGAAGAAACATTGGGAAAAGAAATGAAAGATAGAAAGAGGTCAATAGCTTAAAAGGAAGTACAAAAATTGATTGTAAAATATAAGTCCTTCAAAAGTACAACTGGTAAAATGGAGAAACACAATGAAGGAAACAAGTCCTTTAAAAGTACAATTAGGCAAATGGAAAGGGAGGGACAAAAACTCACTGCAGATAAAAACTCCCTAAAAAGTAAAATGGGACAAATGAAAAAACAAATCCAAAATCTAACTGAAGAAAACAATTTGTTAAAATTAGAATTGGTCAAGGGGGAAGCTAATGAAAATCAGATATCAAGAAGCAAGCAAACAAAAACAAAATAATGAAAAAATAGAAGGCATTGAAAAACACCTCATTGGTAAAACAATTGACCTGAAAAATAGATCCAGGAGAGACAACTTGAAAATTATTGGTCTTCCTGAAAGACATGATGAAAAAGAAAAAGGCTTCACAGTATCTTTAAAGAAAAAAATCAAGAAAAACTGCCCTCATTTCCAAGAGCAAGAATGTAAAATAGTCATCAAAGGAACCCATCAAAAACCCACTAAGAGATATCAAATTGAAAATGCCAAGGAATATTGTAGCCAAATTGCAAAATTATCAGGGCAAAGAGAAAATGCTACAAGCACCCAGAGAGAAACAATCATGAAAACAGAATCAGGATTAGACAGTACTCTACAGTTTCTACATTAAAACATTAGAGGGCATGGAATAAGATATTTCATAAGGCAAAAGAGCTTGGATTACAACCAAGGATCAAATAACCAACAAAACTATGAATAATCTTTCAGAGGAGATGGACATACAACAGAATAAAGGACTTCCAAATACACCTGATGAAAAGGCCAGAGCACAACAGAAAACTTGATCAATGCAAGAACCAAGAGGCATAAAAAGGTAAATATGAAAGAAAAAATACGTTATTAATAAGAGGAAATTTTTCATATACCTCCAAAGGAAAATGACATGTGAAATCCTGAGAACTGTATCATTATTCCCATTAGAAAGGGGTATCCGTAGATAGAGGGAGTGGGTATAAGTTGATCTTGATGTGTAATAAAAATGAAAAGACATTTCACTAGGAGAAGAGGAAGGGGTTGGGAGGCAGACAAGGGTAAATTTACATCACATGAAAAGGCACAAAGATATTACAGTAGAGCAAAAGAAAGGAGAAAGATGAAGAATGTTTGGATTTGGTCAAACGGAATAATATACTCAAGTACAGAAATCTAACTTAGCCTATAAGAATTAGGAAAGGAAATGAGAAAGAAAAAGAAGGAGGTGGATAGAAGGGTGAGAAGAAGCAGTAAGAGGGAATTGAGAGAGACCAAGGGAGGCACTGGTCAAAAGCAAAAGTCTAGTGAGGAGGGAAAAGGAGAAAGCAAAGAGAAAACCAAAAACAGGGGAAAACAGAATGGAGAGAGAAAGACACGGTAAACGTAACAGTGAATGTTAATGTGATGAACTCTCCAAAGTGGATAACAAACCATAATTCTACAATACATTGACAAAAGAACACATTTAAAAAGAGGAATGCACACAGAGCAAATGTAAGATATGGAGTAGAATATATTTTGCTTAAGCAGATGTAACAAAAAAAGCAGGGGTAGCAATCCAGATCTCAAAGCAAAAGCAAAAATATATCTAATTAAAAGAGATAAAGAAATAAATTATATCCTGCTAAAAGATACAATAGACAATGAAGAAAAATAACTATGAAAAATATATGCACAAAATAGTATAACATGCAAATTCTTAGAGAAGTTAAGAGAGTAATAGGAAGAAATATATAACGAAACTATATTGGGGGGAACTCAAGCAGCCCAATTCAGAACAAGGTAAATCTAGCCACAAAACAAAAAAGAAAGTACATGAGATGAACAGAATTTTAGAAAAGTTAGATATGGTTGATATCTGGAAAAATTGAATGGGGACAGAAACTAATATACCTTTTCCTTGGTGGTCCATGGCACCTGAACAAAAATTGATTAATTAGGGCATAAAAACCTCATAGTCCCACTCAGAAAGGTATAAATGCACCCTTTTCAAATCAAGATGCAATAAAAATTATGTGTAACAAAGGGTCATGGAAAGAGTGATTAAAAAGGAATTGGAAAGTAAATAATCTAATCCCTAAAGAATTAGTGGGTAAAGTACAAATTATTTCATTGAAGAGAATTGCAACAATGAAGCAACACACCAAAACATGTAATAAAGACAATTCTTAGGGAAATTTTTATATCTCTAAATGCATATATATATATATATATATATATATATATATATATATATATATATATATATAAGGAATCAGTGAATTGGGAATGCCAATTTAGTTGAAGAACAAATTAAAAATCCTCAATGAAATTTACAACTAGAAATTCTAAAAACTTAAGTAGAAATTAAAAAAATAAAAATTAAGGAAACTATTGAATATATTTTTAAAAACTTATAATTGGTTCTAAGAAAAAACCAATAAAAGATAAATCCTTGGTTAATTTGAATCTTAAAAAAAAAAAAAGAAAATCAAAATTGAAAAGGGTGAATTCACTATGAATGAAAAGGAAATAAAAAATAATTAGGATCTCTTTTGCCACACCGTATGCCAATAAATTTGACAATATTGGTAAAAAAAGATGAATATTTACAAAAATATAAATTACTCAGATTAACAAAAAAGGAAATAAAATAATCCCATTTCAGAAAAAAGGAATTGAACGAGCCATCAATAAATTCTCTAAGAAAAACTCTCCAGGACCAGATGAATTCTCAAGCAAATTTTATCAATCATTAAAGAACAATTAATTCCAATACAATATAAACTGTTTGGGGAAAATAGGCAAAGGAGTCTAACCAAATTGTTTGTATGATACAAATATGGTACTAATGCCTAAACCAGGAACAGCCAAAATAGAGAAAGAAATTACACACTAATTTCCAAAATGAATATAGATGCAAAAATTTTAAATAAAATATTAGGAAAAACATTATAACTACATATCAGGGAGATAATACACGATTACCATAGACAATTTATAACAGGAATGCAGGAATTCAATATTTAGAAAACTATCAGCATAATGGACAATATAAAAAAAACTTACAGATATCCTATTATATCAATAGATGCAGAAAAACAGTGATAAAATACAGCATCCATTCCTATTAAAAACAATAGAGAACATAGGAATAGAGGTATCTTTAGACGCATAGATAGCATCTATCGAAAATGATTGGCAAGCATTATATGTAATGAGAATAAGATAAAAGGATTTCCAAAAAGATCAGTGATGAAACAAGGATGTGCATTATTACCACTGTCATTCAATATGGTACTAGAAATGTTACTTTTAGCAATAATAGAAGAAAAAGAAATTGAAGGAATTAGAATAGATGAAAAAGAAACAAAGCTATCACTTTGTAGATGATGTAATGGTATGCATATAGAATCCTGGAGAATCAAGTAAAAAGAATACATGAAATAATAAACAACTTTAACAAAGTTGCAGAATATAAAATAAAACCCACATAAATCATCAGTATTTCCATATATTACTAAAAGAGAGCAAAAGAAAGAAACAGTAAGAAAAATTCCATTTAAAGATACTACAGACATGATAAAATATTTTGGAGTCTATCTGCACAAACAAACCCAGGAAGTACATGAACATAATTACAAAAACACTTTTCACACAAAGTCATCTCAAAATAACTGGAAAAATATCAGATGTTTATGTGTAGATCATGATACTACAAAGTCACAATCATCAAAACTACTTGATACTAATGAAGAAATAGAGAAGAGGATAGGTATGCAAGATAGTAGTCAGTAACTATGGTAATGTGCTATTTGACAAATCCAAATACTTTAGATGCTGGGATAAGAAGTCATTATTTAACAAAAACTACTGGGAAAACTGGAAAATAGTATGGCAGAAACTAGATATCAACAAACATCATTCATCCTATACCAAGATAAAGTGAAAATGGGAACATGATTTAGATATAAAAACTGCAAATTAGGAGAGCAAAGAAGAGTTTGCCTGTCAGTCTAATGAAGAAGGTAAGAATTTATGACCAAACAAGAGATAAGAGAACATTATGAAATGAAAAATAGATGGTTTTGATTAAATTAAATTGAAAAGATTTTGCACAAACAAAGCCAATGCAACAAACATTAGAAGCAAAGGACAAATCTGGGAAACAATTTTAACAATAAGTGACTCTAATGAAGGGCTCAATTCTAAAGTACATAGAGAACTGTGTCATATTTATAAGAATATAAGTCATTCTCTACTTGATAAATGGTCAAGAGATATGAAAGGGCAGTTTTCAGAGGCAGAAATTAAAATTATGTAGTCATGTGAAAAAATGCCCTAAATCACTATTAATTATCAAAATAACTCCTAGATAAACACATTGGCTAACATCAAAAAACAGGAAAATGATAAAGAAGATATGGGAAAATTGGAACAATAATGCATTGTTGGTGGAGTTATGGACTTTTCAAACCACTTTGAAGAGCAATATATGCACAAAGGGTTATAAAACTGTGAATGACCAAGTAATACCACTTGGAGAACTGTATCCAAAGGAGATCATAAAAATAGGGAAAGGACCCACATGTACAAAAATATTTATAACACCTCTTCTTGAGGTGGTCAAGAATAGGAATCTGAAGGATATCCATCAGTTGTAGAATGGTTGAACAAGCTGTGGGAGATGAATGCAATGGAATACTATTGTTACATAAGAAATGATGAAAAGGCAGATCTCGGAAAAACTTGGAAAGATTTATATGATCTGACAATGAGGGAAATGAGGAGAACCAGTAGAAGATTGTACATCGTAACAACCACATTGTACAATGACTCACTCTAATGGACTTAGCTCTTCTCAACAATGCAAGCATCTAAGACAACTCCAAAACACACTAGATAGAAAATGTTATCCACATCCAGAGAAAGAACTATGGAGTCTGATACCAGATGGAAACACGATTTACCCTGTTTCTCTTTTCTTCTTTTGTTCTATTTCTTTTTCATGGTTTCCCTATTGATTTTAATTCTTTGTTACAGAATGACTAATGTGATAATATGTTTAAACCAAGTGCATATATAGAATCCATATCATACTGCAAGTGCTCTTGAGGAGAATGGAGTGGAGGAAAGGGGAGAAAATTTCAAACTCAAAATCTTATGGAAGTGAAGATTGAAAGCTAAACATAAATAATTATTTTTAAATAATTTACTCATAAAGAGGATAAAATAAACTAAATCTTAAGTTAATAAAGTTAATCATGACTTTCACTGTAACTTTTGAAATACTGGGACCAACTCTCTGAAGTACCTAATGTGTTCTTTTCTGTCATTATTGCATTACATAGCTTTTAAAAACATTATTCTTGTGTCAAGATTTTTAAAATAATATATCATAAGTATCCAAAACATGGCTCACTACTGAGACAGCTTTGAGAGCTAAAGTATGTATTTTAGAATACCCACATCCCCAGAACAATACATGTAAGATGAACAAAGAAGTCTCCTACATATCTTTTTATGAGATCAATCAATTAGTGAGTATTTATTATTGCCTCCTATGTACTAGACACTTGGGTACTGGAAATGCATCTAAAAAGAGTAAAATAATTTTACAATCTAATGAGGAACAAAACATGTAAATGTAAAAATACATACACCATAATTATCAATTTAAAAAATACAAATCTATATAAAGTTAAATATATGATAACTTTGGAGGCATTTGGTCATTTGGGAGGGAAGACACTACAAGTGGGGGAAAATCAGTAAAAGATTCCTGAGAAAGAATGATATGTTTTCTTTCTAATTATATTTAAATTTGGTTTAAGCATAAATATAAAATAAGAAAAGGAAAAAATCATAGCCATGTTTATGTAAGAACATAAGAGACGTTTCAATATAATCTATTTCCATTTCAAAAAAACCTATATAATAAACACTCCACATTATTTTCAAAGCTGCCCTTCTCCTCTTTGCTTCCTTGTATATTTTCTTGTGTGCTCTAATGTGCACTATTTACTTTTTCCCCTTCCACCCCCCAAAAAGACTACAATTAAACATGGATACACATGAAATATACATATATATATAATATTATATAGACCCATATATTTGCACATAAATATACATGTACACATATAAATGCATATACATAGATATAACCAAACACATACATTGAAACACATATATGTAAGACCCCTTTTCCACTTGTCACCTGTTTCTCTCTGGGGGTATCATTTTCCTTCATATGTCCACGTATCACAATATTTTTCTAAATCGACCAGGTGATCATTTCTGAAACCACAACAATATTCCCATGCAATAACTTTCTATATGGGAGAATGACGATAAGTTTTCCCCCAAAATTTTTCAGGAACTCTACTATTCCTGGCTGTAAATATTTTATTTACATAGCAAAATTTTAATTTAAAATAATCAACATTATCGATTTTAAACTTCAACATTGTTCTCACCTTATGATATGATTTGATATGATTTAAGATATTATTAAATTCTACTCCTGATTTTTATATTATGTTTGTGGGTATCTCTCATTATTCTAATATTTTCTAAAAGCAACATATTGTTGAGTTCAAATTGTTAATATGCTATCAGTTTCCATTTTATGGGTAAATTCATCCCATTCACATCCTAAACTCTGAGTTCAATATTTTTCTCTTTCCTATTTTTGTCACTATCCTTCTCACTCAATTCCTATCCCTCATCACTCCTCTACTGTATTTCTACCCTCTACCTTGCACTCCCATTCCTTAATTTAGCCCCTTAAGATCAGACCCTTGTAATTTCTCTCAACCTTATCTGATCCCCTTAGACTATTAGTTCTTTCTGAATTTAGATTTTTAAACCCTTTTAAATAGGTTGTTCCTTCTTTATCACATTACCATTACTCTATACATCCTTCTATTATCATACTCCTTAAAGCTCACTCATTCCATCCCCCCTTCCATCACCTTAACCTTTTATTTCTTTCTGAATTTCAAAGACATGTATGTTACTAGATATAGATGCATACATACGTACATATGTATGTACATACACAGAAAGATATTGTTCCCTCTTTAACCCATTCTAGATGAGAGTAGGGTTCCAGAACTACCCACCTTCCTCTCCAATCTAATTCCTCTCTATCAGTTCTTCCTGTCCCATCTCATTGTTTGAGGCAATTACTCTTTTGGCCTTTTCCTGTCATTTTCCTTTTGAGCATCACATCAAACTCATTGTACTGGTGTAGAGAGTTATTATCTCTTTCTTTCAAACTACAAAATTACTAATAATAATCATAGACATACAATTTACATTTCCAAATATCAAAAGTAAAGAGTTTGTTCTTATTGAGTCCCTTGTCTGTGATATTTCTCTTATGTTTCTCAGAGATCATGTATGCCAAATTTTCTATTTAGTTTTGTTATTTTTGCAATAAAATGCTAAAAGTTTGCCAATTCATTGGATGTCCTTTTTTTCCATTCAGGATTATACTTAACATTACTTCTTATATTTCTGACAATGACCCAGTTCCTTTGCTCCTCAATATTTAGTATTCCTATTCCTGTGACCTTTTGGAATAGCTGACATTTGGTCATATGTAATTCTAATTGGAGTTCTGCCATATTTGTATTGTTTTTTCTTGTTAATCACAATATTTTCTATTTTAATTGGAAATTTTAGCATTTGGCTATGATATTGCTGTAGGTTTCCTTCCAGGCATTGATTTCTGGTGGACTTTTTTTCCATTTCTACCTTCTTCTGTTGTTCCAATGCTTCAGGATAATTTTCTTTAATTATTTCTTGTATTATTATATGCAGATTCTTATTCTGATTTTTTATTTCAGGTAGTCCAAATATCCTTATGTTTTCTCTTGATGTGTCCTACAAATCAGTTGCTTTTCTTATAGGATGTTTCACATTTTTTTCATTGTTTATATTTTGTTTTATTATTTTGTGTTATCTTATGACTTCACTAGCTTGCCCTTGGCCAATTCTGATTTTCAAGTTGTTTTCATTTTTAAGATTCAGGATCTCCTTTTCCAGACACTTGACTTTCTTCTAATACTCATCTCATTTTCCTCAAATTATTCTTACGTTTTTTAAAAAACAATTTTCCTCAGTCTCTCATTTTGTATTTGAAAACTTTTTTGAATTCTTCTATGAATTCTTTTTAGACAGGAGACCATTTGAAATTATTCTTTGGGGTGGAAGAGATGCTTTTTCTTCAGTATTCTCCTCTGAAGATGAGTCCCAGTCTTCTCTGTTCCCATAATAACAGTCTATGGTTGAGTTTTTTCTCCTTTCCCTGCTCATTTTTTTTTCATTTTTAACAGTTTCTGATAAATAACTAATTCTTGGTTATATAGGGTGGTGCCTCTGACTTCAGGTTCTTCTTGCTGTTACTTTTTTAACTTTGTCTAGGGCCCAAACTGCATTCCTTTAACCCTCCAAAACACAGCTAGAGCCCCTTTGAAAACTATGCTAAAATGTTCTTGCACCCTCCAAACCCTCCAGTTCTCTTCTCTGGCTTGTAACTGAGACCCAAACTCAACTCACTTGTAAGTGACCACAGCTAGCAACAAACTCCACCACATGGCTTCTGCATTTTACCGCTTATGCTGGTTTCTTCTAACCAAGAATTATGACTGGGTATCCTGGCATTACATGTGACCACAAGTTCCCTCAATCTTGGGCCTCCCATATGCATGAATCCCAACACCATTTGAGGGGAGAACATTACTAAGGTTGACATGAAGGCTACTTCCCAAACTAGCTGCTCCTAATGGTCACTGCTTTTTTTCGCAATGGAACTAACTTGGAGGCATATACCCTTCATTTAGGCCAAATCTAGTTTTCTGGGATCCTTCTTTTGATGTTCTACAGTTGTATCTTTGGATCTTCTCCAATTGTCCCATGAGAACCACTGCTCTGCCCCAAATTTTCTTTATTTTTGCCGGTCTAAGTTGATATTGAGGCCTTTGTCTTATTTGTGGAAGAAATCTGAACAGCTTGAAATTTAAAGATCTACTCTGCAATCTTCCCACAATCATCTCTCTAAACTGCGTTTTGAAGGAAGAGACGGATTCTTTAAAAAGGTAACTCCAGGCATGGAGAATGTCTAGTGCAAAATTATGGAGATGGGGAGTGAAATGTCTTATGGGAAAAAGAAAGTAAGGCAAGCTGGCTCAAGCAGAAGACTGCTGGAAGTAAAGTAATGTCCGACAAGGCCATGAAGATAAGTTACATCCAGATTTGAAAGGGCTTTAAAAGCTAAACAGAAGAATTTTTCTTTTATTCTAGAAGCAATAGGAAGGCACTGTGTTTGGCAGACTAACAAAGTTATATGATCAGATGTTACCTTAAGAAAAATTAATGTGGTGATAGAGCATAGGAAAGACTAAGGAGAGAGAGAGACAAAGCAGAAGTCCAATTAGGAGAATGTCCTATTAAAGTAGGTGAGAAGTAATAAAGGCCTGCCCTCAGGTGGTAAACATGACAAGAGAGAATCTTAAATAAAATATGATGAAAATTGAAATTACAAGACATGGCAACTGATTGGATAAATGGGAAGAAGAAGACTTGAGGAGGTATTATAATGTTGAAACTCTCAATGAAAAATCATAAAAATAAAGCTTAATAGAGATATTATCACATGTCAGGAAAGTAGGTTGGAGTTGTAAATTTCAGAATTTCTTTAAAAGCTGCCTCTACATGAATATAACGTATGTATTATTGTGTGTTTATACACACATACCCACATGTTTATATACATATTCAGATGCTTCCACATGTGCACATGTATGTATGATACATCTAAACTCATGAGAGGTAAAAAGACTTTTTAAAAAATTATTAATCATGAAATAAAATGTAATAAAAATTATAAACAATCCTTTGTGTTTGTCAATTTGGGAATAACTTTTATTTTATTAAACTTGACTCATTTTTCCATATATTTGAGGAAAAAGGCCTTTATGCAAGATACCTATTCCAAAAAAAAATCCCATTTTTTGTTTTTAATTTTGGTTCCACTGAGTTTCTATGAAAGTTATTTCTTTTATATTTTGTAATACTCTCTATATTTTCTTTAGTTATAAATTCTTCCCCTATCCACTGATCTGACAAATGAAAAACTAGTTCAAGCTCTCCTCATTGGCTTAGGTTATCACCCCTTATGGGTAAATCATGCACCCATTTTGACCTTATATTGTTATGGTAAGAAATGTTCTTCTATACCTACATTCTGCCATATTGTTTTCCAATTTTCCCAGAAGGTTTGTCAAATAATGAGCTTTTATTCCAAAAGCTTGAATCTTTATATGGTTTGACAACCTTCCTTCACATTGTTTTAATTGATTCGCTTGATATCTTTGACATTTAATTCTTCCAGATGAATTTTGTTTTTAATTTTTCCTAGCTCTGTAAAATATTTCTTAACAGTTTGATTGGTATGGCACTGAATAAATAGATTAAATTAGGTACAATTGTCACTTTATTGTATTGATTCACTGTACCCATGAGGAATTAATATTTTTCCAATTGTTTAGATCTGACTTTATTTCTGTGAAGTGTTTCATAGCTGGCAGGTAGATGACGATGCAATTTATATTCTTTACATTTATTTTAAATGGAAAGAATCTATTTCTGGTTGCTGGGCTTTGTCAGTAATATGTAAAAATGCTGATGATTTATGTGAGTTTATTTTGTATACTGAAACTTTGCTAAGTTGTTTACTACTACCTGCTATCATATGAAAAAAGTTCTAAATTATTGTTTACTAGATAAATGCAAATTGAAACAACTGTGAGCCACCACCTCAGATACAACCTGTATATTATCCATATCTATATCTATCTATCTACAACCTCTCAGATTAGCTAATAAGACAAAAAAGGAAAATGACAGATGTTGGAGAGGATGTGAGGAAACTGGGACATTAACATACTGCTAGGAGAGCTGTGAACTAGACAAACCTTTCTGCAGAGCAATTTGCAATTTTGCCTAAAGAGCTATAAAACGGTGCATACCCTTTGATACAGCAATACCATAGCTGGATCTATATCCCAAGGACATCCAAAAAAGGAAGAGGGTTTGCGGGGAGAAGACTTGTTCTGCAAAAATATTTGTGACAGCTCTTTTTCTGGTTGCTAAGAATTTAAAATCAAAGAGATGCCCATCAATGGGGAATGGCTAAATAAGTCATGAATTGTGATTGCAATGGAATATTACTGGGCCATAAACAATGAACCGCAGTATAATTTCAGAAAAACCTGGAAAGACTTACTTAAATTGAGGCATAATGAAGTAAGAAGAACTGGGAGAGATTGCACAAAGTAGCAGCAATATTATATGATAAAGAATTGTGAATGACTTAGCTGTGCTCAGCAATACAATGGTCCAAGACAATCCCAAAGGACTAATAAAAAAGTATACTATCCATATACAGAGAAAGAACTGATGTTGTTTAAATACAGACTTAAGAATAGTATTTCTCACTTTGTTTTATTCTTTGACTAATATGGAAATATTTCACATGATTGCATGTATATAACCTATGTCTAATTAGATATTTTCTCAAGGAGGGCAGAGGGGATGAAGTGATAGAATTTGAACTCAAAATATTTTCTTTTAAATGTTAAAAATGTGTTTCAACATGGAAATGGGGAAAAATAAAATATACTGAATAAAAATTGTATACATTTTGCTAGATCTTAATTTTGTTGATGGCAGATAATATCACAAATATCGAACTTAGTATGTATCCAATATTTGTTCATTAACCCCTTCTAATGCACAGGATACCTGTCTATTTATATAAGTGAAAAGGACATATCTTCAAATATCATATAAATCATAAATGGATAATTACTCAAACTAACATTACAACTAATCTCTTACTTTGATTCTTTTATTTCTAAGGGGCTTTATGGACATTGTTCGATTCATTAAATTGTGAATACAGCCAGCTAAGTCACTGCTTTTCAGTGTTCTTCGATCAGATTCCAAATGTAGCATATATTAAAGGACGCCAAGCAGAGAAATACAAAGCAGCATTGACCTTTCTTGTTCTGTCTTCTAATCCAATAAATTTTCAAGTATTATTAAATGATAATAAAAATTTTGCAAGAAAACCCATTGTATCTTGACTGGAATCCAGAGTCATTCTCATGTGATTTTTATTCGTGTTCAAATACTTTGCATTTATGAAGATAACAAGGAGGCCAGAGAGCTGGAAAATGTGACCTTTTACAACAGAACTTGCATCCAAGTAAAAAGCACTACAAAGTTCAATCCTTAGAGGACTCTTAAAAAAATAGCTTTTACCTTTTTCAAAGAACACTTACTATCACAGAGAATGCAAACATTTGGAATATTCAAACAGAAAGGAAGCAAGAGCTCTGAAATTTACCTGCATTTTATACGATGACATAAAATTGACTGTGGAAGTCAATGCAGTTTTCATGAAGAATTATCACTGAAACAAATCAACACTGTTCTGGACAAACTTTTTCATACCAGCTATAGCCATTCCACTACAACAAACTTTTAATAAAAACAACAATATAGCTGTAAGCAATATTCTGGTAATTAGGGCTTCAACAGAAACATTTTTCTAACATTGTTCTACTGATTTCACACATAAGGGTCAGAAACGAGAAGGATAAACCAACAGTGGCAAATAAACTAGTCAGATGTGGAAGAGCAAGGAGGTTGTCAAGTCAAGATGGAATACAATGGGAAGAGTCAACAATTTAACATGCTACAGAAAATTAAAGTAAAAAGAGTTTTCAGAAACTGGAATTTGAAGAATATCATGGAGAAAATAAAGGCAAAAAGAAACACTTGGGAACACTTGTAATTAAATAATACCTAGGAGGTTTTTCCTAAAGAGGAAGAGATTGGACCCTCTGGGGAAAAAAACATCTGTCTAAGGCTCGAATTACTAGTTTGATTCCTTGACCTTTGAGTCACGAGAAGCAGATCATAGGAAAATGGCATTCCAGAGATTTAAGACCTACAGAGACCTATCATTGCTAATTAATTGTGCGATAAATTTAGAGGCAAAGGGGAGTAAAATTTTATTTGAATATAATTGACAAGTATATATTTTTAATTCTTATTAGAAGCGATTTTAATTATATTTCATTGTACAATAGTATCTCATCGTGTTTGCCCGGGTATGACTTAGAATATTTGGGATTAGTGGGGAAGGGGTTGATAGTAATAAGCTAATGGATAATTCCATTACTAAAGCAGGTGGACAGTGCTACTGTATACACGTGATAGATCAGAGCTAAATAAAGTAAGAACTATGGTTGATTTTTGTTATATCAGAGCTAAGGAAGCCTCATTTTGTTAACTGTGCAATGAACTTCAAGTGCCTCAATTCATCCTAACATACAGCCTCCACTTACAATATGCTGCCCATCCCTAACAACATGGCAGAGAAAGGGATCACCAAGTGATTAGATTGACAGAGACAAGTACAGCTACAAATATTGTAGACATATGTGGGAAATCCTTTCATTGGGATAAGGAAAAAGTTCTTGCTGATTCAATAGCTATTTACAGAAGCAAAAGAAGCTTGATAGAAAATCCATAAAAGTACAGGACAAACTAACCCTTGGCTTTTACTAACAGGTTGGAACAACAATTTAAGGGAAATGAAATGAAAAAAGACTATTTTATTCAACAATGAATGCACTTTTGATATTTAAGAGCAATGCATGAAACAGAAGGTGAGGCAGTGTTTGTACATCTGAAAGTGGTTGTGTTAAAGGGGGACTGATAGGCTATATGTGGAAATATGATCACTGATCAACAGTGTTGGCTCAAAAGCACATTGAACCCAGCTGAGATTAGGATTATTAGGGAACAAGACCAGGAATAAATTAGGATGATTGAGAAGAGAGCCTCAAACCCATCCCATTACTAATTTTCTTTGTTGAAGGCACTACACCCTTGGAATTGAATTTGCACTGCAGTTGATTTTTGAAAGGCAATACCAAAGAAAGTGGAGAAATTTTTCAAAGGGGGTCATCTTGAGATAATTTCCAAACCTCACGAATCCATTCCTTATAGCATTTACTTGTTCTCTGACACTGCTCTCTAGAGAGGCTCCAATTCCAGATTCTCCTTCTCCCACCACAGTGGTCAAAAAAAAAAAAGTCATACCAACTGAAACAGAAAGCTGCATTGAGTCCATAACAGCCTTTTCCCAAAACAATGCTGGCCATGAGATAACTAACTCCCCAGATACAAATTCCACAACTGGGTTCCTGACCTTCATGAATATAGAGCTGTCTTCCTTCACACATAAGGAACCTGGTGTTCTGGATTTCTGATGAAGAAACTGGACATCACCAGTGATGGGAAGATACGCTTTTAAAAATACATATATATAATTTATTTATTTTTCAGTATTCAACATTCACTTTTACAAGAATTTGAATTCAAAATTTTCTCCCCATCTCTCCCCAACCCCCACCCAAGGACAGCATGCACCCCATTCACCCCTTTCTGAAAAAGAGTAATAGAAATACAATACAATTATTACTCTCTCTTCTTCCATATCCCTCCCCTCTTTTTCCTATGTAGCAAAATAAATTTTTATACCCCATGGCCTATACATCATATTTCCCAACTGCATGAAAAAACAATTTTTAATACTTATTATTAAAGCATTAAGTTCCATATTCTCTCCCTTCTTCCCTCCCTACTCACCTTTATTGAGAAAGCAAACAATTCATTGTAGGTCACACATTATGTAGCCATGCAAAATGCTTCAATAATAGTTATGTTGAGAAAAAGTAATCACATTTTCCTCAGTCCAATCCTGCCCTCCATTTATTATATTTCCCATGACCTGTCCTCCCACAACAGCGTTTGCTTCTGATTATCCCCTTTACCCAATTTGCTGTCCCTTCTATTATCTTCCCTCTCCTTTCCCCTTCCCCTACTGCCTTCCTGCAGGGTAAATTAGATTTCCATATTCAATTGAAGGCATGTTATTCCTTCCATGAGATAATTTCCATGATAGTAAGGCTCACTTATTCCCTTTCAACTCCTCCCTCTTCCCCTTCATTGTGAAAGCACTTTCTTGCCTCTTTTACTTGAGATGATTTGCTACATTCTACCTCTCTCTTTGGTTCACTTCTAGTACATCCCACTCAGCAAGAAACTTTTTTTTAGATATTCTCCCTTCATGTTCAGCTCACACTGTGCCCTCTGTCTATATGTGTGTGTGTTTGTGTGTGCATACATACACATATACCCATGTACATATACATACTTACAGATATAATATACACATGCATACATACCCATATATAGCTACATATATATACATCTACAAAGATATACACCTACATAGATAAATACACCTACATATATATATATATACACTTACATATATATATATATACACACCTACATATATATGCTTACATATATACATGCATACATACACACACACACATATACTCTCACACATACACACACATACATACCCTCTAACTACTCTAATACTGAAAAAGGTCTCATGAGTTGCTTTTAGGAATGTAAATAGTTCAACTTTAATAAGTCCCTTATGACTTCTCTTTCCTGTTTTTCTTTTCATGTTTCTCTTCATTCTTGTATTTGTAAGTCAAATTTTCTATTCAGCTATGGCCTTTACAACAATGATTGGAAGTCTTGTTTTCATTGAAACTCCATTTTTTTCACCTGATGTATTATACTCAAGTTTGCTGGGTAGGTGATTCTTGGTTTTAATTCTACCTCCTTTGACCTCTGTAATATCATATTTTGAAGCCTACATCCCTTAGTGTAGAAATTGCTAAATCCTGTGTTATCTTGATTGTATTTCCACAATACTTTGAAGTGTTTCTTTCTGGCTGCTTGAAATATCTTCTCCTTCACCTGGGAGCTCTGGATTTTTCTAAGAGTTTTCCTTGTGGGGTCTCTTTCAGGAGATGATCAGTGAATTCTTTCTATTTTTTATTTGACCCTCTAGTTCTAGAATATCAGTGCAGTTTTCCTTGATCATTTCTTAGAAGATGATGTCTGGACTCTTTTTTTGATCATGGTTTTCAGGTAGAGCTGAAAATCTCCTGGAACTGTTTTCCAGGTCAATTGTTTTTGCAATGAGATAGTTCACATATTGCCTTTCATTTTTTCATCACTTTGGTTTTGTTTTATAATTTATTGATTTTTCATAAAGTCACTATTTTTTCATTGAGCTTTTGGACCTCCTTTTCCATTTCTCCAATTCTGCTTTTTAAGGCATTATTCTCCTCATTAGCTTTTTGGACCTATTTTGCTATTTGAGTTAGTCTATTTTTAAAGGTATTATTTTTGTCAGTATTTTTTAGTGTCTTCTTTAGCAAGCTATTGACACTTTTTTGATGATTTTCATGCATCGCTCTCATTTTTCTTCCCAATTTTACTTCCACTTCTATTACTTGGTTTCCAAATCCTTTTTGAACTCTTCCATGGCCTGATACCATTGCATATGTTTTTGGAAGCTTTGGATAGAGGAACCTTGACCTTGATGTCTTCCTCCAGTTATATCCTTTGGTCTTCTGATGGTGGGCTTTGCTCTTCCTCATATAAAAGGATGGTCGAAAACAGTTTTTGAACAAGAAAATAACCTTCTACAGTCTTATTTTTTTCCCTCTTTATGGCACTTTTCCAGTCAATTACTTGAGTTTTGAGTCCTTTGTCAAGTGGAAGGTATACTATTCCAGACTTCAGAGGTTTTGTGCAGTTGTTCGCTGAGCTATCTCTAGGGACATGTAGATTTTCAGTTCCCCCAAAGTGGCATATCCAAGAGAGAGGTGTTTACTCCTCTTCTGGCCTGCACTCTGGTCTGTGAGCAACCAAAATCACTCTTTTCTGATCTGGAAATGCGAGAAGGATTCCCTCTCCACAGACACCACCAACTCCCCAACAATAGCACTTCTCCTCACCCCAAGACCATCACTCAGGACTGAGACACAAAATAGCAGCTCAGTTCCCCCAGGGACTATAGGCAGAAAGCTCCAGAAGTGGTCCCTGCTGCACCACTGGCTGCAGCTGCCCTGGTACTGGAGCTGGGACCTGACAATGCTACTTCTCATCCAGGTGAAAGAGCTTTCTCACTGACCGTTGAAGCTGTCTGTTGTTTCTGGATTGAGATATCTGGAAACTGTAGCAGGTCACAGAATCACATGATTTTGTGAAGTGAAGGTGCTCCAGTCTTGTCTGCTTCGATCCCACATGGTGTGATAGACGATTCCTGTAGGCCTTCCAGGCTGTCTTGGGCTAGAAATCTGTTTCACTTCATCATTTTCTGGCTTCTACTGCTCTAGAATTTGTTTACATGTATTTTAAGAGCTTTTGGGGGAGAACTCAAGCAGGGCAGCGCTGCTACTCTGATATCTTAACTCCTCCTCCCAGGCAGTTAGACTTTCAAGATTTCCTTTATCGAATTGGAGGCCTGGCTTAAGTTTGCTTCGCCTCCTTCGGAGCATCTAACCAGACTGTCTAGAAAATGTGACTGGGCTTCCCAGCCAATTTTCCAAATGGATCCTTCCTACAAACCAGCAAATGTGCACCTATTTCTTATAGTCACACAATGAACCCTAAAAGAAGCCAAGGGTACAATACAAAGCCAATCCTACGTAGGAAAAAAACATGATTTAATAAAGAAATTTTTTTTAATCTTTGATAGGGATGGATTTATTATGCTACATTTATACCTCCTCCACCAGACTTCCTTTTATCTATGATAAGATGTCATTACATAACAATTGAATCCTGCCCTTTCCAGCAAAGCTCCACCCAAATGGCATTAGGCTTTACCTACTGATCTTCACCACAAAACCACCATATATGGCTCAATAGGTCTATTGGCACAATTATGAATGCCTCCTCTGCATTACCTTTACTGGTCAGAATCTTGACTCCAGCTGTTACAGAATACCATATAAAACTTCTCAGATGATACGCCAGGAGCAATTGCAGAACAAATGGTCTGAAAACTACTAAGACACTCCCAGCATCCCTTTATCTGCTCCCAGTCATGTTAAAGAAAAGGAAAGGTAGGTCTTATCTCTCACCAGGGCAAAATCTATAATTCTTCCGAATGCAAAACCCTATCCCAAATGATGACCTTTCTCAGACCTTCATTCCTGTGTCAAGAAAAAAACATGGGCTCAAGATCATTGCTACAAAAGCAACAACATTGAAAGGAAAGGAAATATGAAAATAAAAGAACATCAAATTCAAGACTTTGGCCACTAAGAAATCTTCATATACATGAGTTGGCTGTCTTTCTAGATTTCCTCACTGGTATATCTTTTTCACAATTAAGAAAGAAATGCTTACAGAACATTCATTCATTTCACAAATACTTATCTAATAACTACTTTATATTAGATACGACCCGAAGTCCTAATGTTTGATAATTTTTCAAACTTATTTTGGTTTGGACCTATGACTTGAGAGATATGTGGAATCCTGGAGGGTAGAAAATTACTCCACATATGGAAAACCACAACCTCCAACTCACAATGTTGGAAGACTGCCTGGAAGTGCTGAGTTGATAAGTGATTAACCATAATCACCAAGTTAATATGTATCAGAGGTAGGATTTGAACTCGTACGTCTTCCTGATTGCAAAATCCAGCCTCCACATAATAATTAATGCAATCATTTATTATCCTAGTAATGATTGTTTAAATTGCTTGTCCAATATTGATGCCTATAATTAATATCAAGGATAATAAAAATATTAAGTATTTATACGCAAATCTTTTAATTGTAAATTTACAATATGCCACTAAATATAAAGTAAATGTGCAAAAAATAAATATTTGGTGTATATGCTCTAACCTATTACAGAGTAGCTATAAAAGAAATTAATGCACAAATAATTAGATGCCATGAATCAAGGACCATAAGATAAGAAGTTATGTGTTGATATCAACTCTTGACTGTATAGATTGAACACTACCTGAGGGCTCAGGTTTGGAATTACCAGAATATTTAGTACAATTGCTTTATTCTTCATAGTGAGTTTGCATAATTTACAAAGAAAAATTAAGGATGAGACTTCATCCTTACATGAAGGATGTAGTATTCAAAATATTTTATGTTTCAAGTGTCGCTAAGGAATCTATCATTTCCTAAACATTAACCTGAAAGGCATACCATTGCCAAACAAGATAAGGACACTTCATGAAGCTCAACACTGATGGAATTTTTAAAAAATAAAAGCTTCCACTTTTCCCCTCAAGATTCAGGTTAGTAGAACACACAGCTGGGACCCAGATGTAGCCCAGCTGCCAGATCTTATTTCCCTAGTCTGCATGAAAATAAGAATCTAACCTTGATCATATGATAATTAAAGCTGAATTACTACAGGCAAATTTTGAAATACTGAAAATTGTAAAACTTGCCAAGATGTATGAATGATGAAACAGTCCACAGAGTGAGACATCTTGCTGTACTTTCCTTTTTCGTCTGTCAGATAGCAGCTGTTTCAGCCTACATCAGTCAATTCATAAGCATCTAACAAAGAGGCAAAGTTAAAGACTATATTTAGAAGACATGACATTTTATACTTGCTAACTCAGAAAACAGTGAAGTACTTGATGGTCTATAACTTCAGTAAAAGGAATTTGTATGAAATATCACACCACTTAAGAAAAATTTTTCCATCCTTACAGATCGCTACCTATACCCCAAAATAAAAATTAGATCTACTGGATAGCCAACACAAAGTCACCTCACAGCTAGCCTGCATTGTTTTCAATGTCCTCCAAAATTATCTCATTGTCTCAAACTTTCCATTGTCACACACTTTGCAAGTCATCTTCATAACCATCTGGCCAATCTACTATGCGTCTTAATAAATGCTGGTGACTTCCCACTCCTTCTAAAATAAAATACCTTTTAGTGTTCTTCACGATCTAGCCTTTATCTTTCCAGTCTCAATGAACATTACTCTCCATTTTATACTCTGCAATCAAGACAAACTGATCTTTTCTCTGTTTCTAGCACTCCATCTTCTATTTTTCTATCTCTTCACTGGATGTTTCTGTATCTGAAACACATCCTCTTGAAATTTCTGCCTCAATGAATCCCTCTCCTTCAAGATAAAACTCAGATGCCACATTTCACAACCCCAAAGTGCTTATCTTCTGTCTGTCTCATTAATCACCTGGTATTTATATTTATTTATTGCATGCACACGTACATACATCTATACATACACAAACACACACACACACACACACACACACACACACACACACACACACCCCTATACTTATCTCCACAGTAGAATGTAAATTCGTTAAATTAGTAATTGTTTTATTCTTTGTCTTTTTAGCTCCAATCTAACATCTGGCACAATGCTAGTCACATTTTAGATAATTTGAAAGTGTTTTCCATTGAATAAATGAAAGAATGATGAGAAACAGAGTGTATTGAAATGAACTAAATCCTCTGACTCAAGCATAGCACTACCAACATGTTTTTGGTGAAGAGAGTTAAAGATAATAGGAAGTGGTATATTCCTTAGCTCCCATGAAATTCATTAATTTCAGACCAGACCTGCAAAATGAGATTTTTAAAGACCTCATAGTCATCCTAAAAAGAATGAAGAGAAATGTTCTTGGAAAGCTAGGACAGGGCTATACCAATGGAAACAAAAACAATGATAACTGTGATGACTTTCTCTATGTAGGCCATTTTAAGGAATCTTATTTGACCATCAGAGACCCAAAATGGATAAAGCTACATGAAAACTAAAGTGAATTTGCGATCTGTTCTTTGTACTTACTCCCTTCAAAAGTACAGACTGCACTTTATAGAAAACTTATCCTGTATGAATGTTGTCCTCATCCTGCAATAAAATTTCCATGGGGGATAGGGGCAGAGCCAACATGGCAGAGTAGAAAGATGCATATCCTCTAGCATTTCTACTTCAACCCACAAAATACTTGGAAAAAGTGACTCTTAACAAATACTAGAGCAGCAGAAGCCATAGAACAACAGAGTGAAAGAGGTTTCCAGCCAAAGGGAACTTAGAAGGCCAACAGGAAAGGTCTATCTCACAGGACACTGAGCAGAACAGAGCCCAGCCCTGGCCATACAGCACTGGGAGGAACAGGACCTGAACCTCCAGGCAGAGTTCCCAGCAGGGAGGGTCCCAGATCCCTTAACCCACAAGCAACAAAGAAAGCTCCAAAGGACAGTGTGGGAGGGCTTTCCCAGCTGGGTGAGAAGAGAATGGAGTTTCTCCAGCAATAGCTCCAGACAACAGCAGCAACAGCTGATTGAAGGCAGCTACTGTGGCTGGGAAACAACCTGGGTCCATTGTCTAGGCAGTTCAGCTTAAAGCCTCTGGTAGTAGGGAGCAGCTGATCTAAACCTTAACCCTCAGTTGATGGCCCCACCCCCATCCAAAGCCCCAGGGAATCAAACAGCTGAGTCAAATCTCAGCCTTGAACATGGTACTGGGGAGAGGAGAGGAAATAGGACCCTCCTCTTGACAAAGGATTCAGAAGTCAAGTAACTGGCTAGGAAAATGCCCCAAAAAGGGAAAAAAAATAAGACCATAGAAGGTTACTTTCTTGATGAACAGGTGGGTCCTCCCATCCTTTCAGATGAGGAAGAACAAGGCATACTGTCATAGAAAGTCAAGGCCCTGCCTCCAGTACCTCCAAAGGAAACTCAAAATTGGCTCAGAAAATAGAAGACCTTGAAAAGTGAATTAGCATCTTGCTAAAGGAGAACCAAAAAAATGATGAGGAAAATAACAGCTTTAAAAAGAGGCTAACTCAGTTGGAAAAAGAGGTCCAAAAAGCCAATGAGGAGAAGGAGGCTTTTAAAAGCAGAATTAGCCAACTGGAGGAGAAGGATCAAAAACTCACTGAACAAAATAGTTCTTTGAAAGAGAGAATTGAGTTCAGGGAACTGAATGACCATGAGATAAACCAAGCGGTTAAAAGAAAAAAAAAACCAAAAGTTTGAAAAAATAGAAGATAACGTGAAACATCGCATTGGAAAAACAACAGACCTGGAAAATAGATCCAGGAGAGACAATTTAAAAATTATGGGACTACCTGAAAGCCAAGATCAAAAAAAAGAGCCTAGAAATTATCTTCCATGAAATCATCAAGAAAAACTGTCCTGATATTCTAGAATCAGAGGGCAAAATAAATATTGAAATAATCCACTGATCACCTCCTAAAAGAGACCCAATGAGAGAAACTCCTAGGAATATTGTGACCAAATTTCAGAGTTCCCAGGTCAAGGAGAAAATACTGCAAGCAGCTAGAAAGAAACAATTCCAGTATTGTGGAAATACAATCAGGATAACACAGGATCTGGCAGCTTCAATATTAAGGGATCAAAGAGCTTGGAATAGGATATTCCAGAAGTCAAAGGAACTGGGATTAAAACCAAGAATCACCTACCCAGCAAAACTGAGTATAATGCTTCAAGAGAATAAACTGGTAATCGATGATGTAGAGGACTTTCAAGCATTCATGATGAAAAGACCAGAACTAAAGAGAAAATTTGACTTTCAAACACCAGAATCAGGAGAAGCATGAAAAGGTAGAGAGGAAAGAGAAAGCATAAAAGGCTTTTTAAAGCTGAACTGTTTACATTCCTACATGTAAAGATAATATTTGTAACTCTTGAGATTTTTCTCAGTATTTGGGTAGGTGGAGGGATTGTACACATACACACACACACACACATATATAGACAGAAAATACAGGTTGATTTGAATCAGAAGAGATGATATCCATAAAAAAAATGAAATAAAAATTAAGGGGTCAGGGAGGAAAATATTGGGAGGAGAAAGGGAATGGGGCAGGCTATAACTCATAAAAGAGATTAGAAAAGTCTCGTTCAATGGAGAAAAGGGAAACGGGGAGAGGGGAAAAGTGAAGCTTACTCTCTTCACATATGGCTTAAGGAACGAACAACATGCTCACTAAATCTGGTATGAAAATCTACCTTACACTCCAGGAAAGTAGGGGAGTAGGCGACAAGTGGGGTGAGGGGAATGATAGATAGGAGAGCAAATGGGAGAAGGGAATAACTAAAAATAAGCACTTTTATGAAGGGATAAGGTCAAATGAGGGAATAAAAAATAAGGGGGGACAGGGTAAGATAAAGGGTAATATAGTTAGTATTGCAAAACATGATTATTATGGAAGTCTTCTGCAAATTGACGCATATTTAGTCCGTATTAAATTGCTTGCCTTCTCAGTGGGGATGAGGAGGGAGAGAGGGAGAGAAATTGGAATTCAAAGTATTAGAAACAAATGTTGAGAATTATCATTGCATATAACCAGGAAATAAGAAACACAGGTAATGAGCTATAGAAATTGATCTTACCCTACAAGAAAAGAGAGAAGATAGGGATAAGGGAAGGGTGGCATGTGATAGAAGGGAGGGTACAGTGAGGGAAGAGGTAGTCAGAATGCAGAGTATTAGCGGGTGGAGAGAGAGGAGAAATAGGGAGAAAAATTGGACATATTACAAAGTGATGCAAAAGCAATTAGTATTAAAACAATTGATTGAATTAGTTACTGAGACTATACAGAAACATCTTTAGTTGGGGGAAAAGAGTTTTAGTCCAAGTTTCCTAGAGATAGGAAACCTCGAGTAAAATTTGGCATTGATGGAAATGTGAAAGTTTTAATGGTAAATTTGATTTTATGGTTGTTATTTAATCAGCAACTAGAACATGTATAGAAAGGCATGTAAGTCACTTAAGACTTGCCTCAAAAGATGTTCCTTAGCCAATGTGATATTATAGTCATATCTGAAACATGGTTATTTAACTTGCTATTTTAAGATGCTATGGGACTATTAAGTGACTGTTCTTCTGAGTCTAACTCCAGGTATGGATAGCAACAAAGGTAATCTGAGCCTCTACTTCATGATGCCAGTAAGCCTGTGAGATGCTGGTATGAACTGCAAAAGGTGATCTCATGAGAAGGGTGGGAGAACTGGGCTGAGGTAGGATTCTCCTGACAAAATGACAATTTTGCCATTGAGACCTGGCAGACTTTAAGCCTGACTTAAGCAAGTTCACAATCTGTTCCTGCCTGGAACTGACATGAAGTTGGGGAGATATTGTTTCCCTGCAATGTCCCTACTCTTAGTGGCAATTTCCTATAGTCAAAAGGTTTGTAAGTTTAATACCAGATTTATTAAATTATAGATTGTTGGTAGAGGAACATCCGATGTTAAGTCTAAAATTAAACTATTAGGCTTAGAACTTTAGACCAACAACAATAAGTTAGAGTCCTTTAATTCTTAGTAATAGTGTGGAGACAATTAAGTCAAGGGCTTGCAAAGTTAGCATATATAGTTACTATTTGTGTCTCAGTTGGCTAATGTTAAAAAAAAATTCGTTTGTGGTCTATATTGTAAATGTTTTAAAAGAAGTATCACCTGACCAAAAGTTGGAATTGCTTTATGTGATATTAACTGTGTTAAAAAAGAAAAAAACAAACAAAAAAATTTCCAAGGGATCCCCTTGAAAGAAATTAAGGGTCTTCTTCTAAGTCCCTTAATATGCTACATGCTTCTTCACCGACCTTGTCAGCTGCAAGGAGTCAATTTTCATCTCTGTACAGATGACATTTTAAGCCACAGAAGAAGTGCACTTGCCTGTTGGACTGCTTGCGGGACATTTCAAGCAGGATGTCCCACAGACATTTCAAACTGATCATGTTAAAAACTTATCATTACCTTTTCCCCCAAACCAAGCCCTATAATTAACATCCCTATTTGTGTTCAGAGTGTTATTGCATCCTGACAGTTTCCCAGGTTTTCTAGCTCAGTCATCCTCACTCTCCAATGCTACATTCAAGACTTGTCTTTTTTATCCCCAAATTTCTCACCCCCCAATATTTTTTCTCCACTCCCATAGCTCCATAACATAGTTCAGGCCTTTGTAGTCTCTAAACAGGCCTATGGCAACAGATTCTTAATGATGAGTCCATAATGGCATTCAAATATCGATCCTGATTTATTCTGTTCACAAATACCAATGTGATATTTGGAAAAGTCATGTATGACATGTCAATCATCTGATTCAATAAACTCAGATGGCTCCATATTGCTTCTGAGAGCCAAATATAAACTTCTCTCATTAGAATTTAAAGATTTTTCTAAACGGTAGGAACCTACTTTTGAGCTTTTCACACATTGCTGTCCTTCATGGACACAATTATCTCATGGAATGTGTACAATTATCTCAAATACATGCAATAATCTAACAGGTCTTTTTGCTGTTCCTCACATACGACACTCCAAATTCCAGGGCTCAGGCAGGCTTATTCCCCACACCTTGAATTTACTCTTTCCCTATCTGTATCACCTAGAATATCTTGTATCCTTAAAAGCTCCACTCAAGTACTGATTTCATGAAAGTGAAAATGAGTCTGTTAATAAAATGACAATGCTTGAACGCATGAAAATTAAACATGTGAATATTGAAAATCAACTAGACAGACCTTTTAGGTCAGGTTATCTGCCCAACCCACATAAATAGAATGCAAGTTCCTTTATGATAGGGACAATTTCATTTTATCATTGTATCTAAAACTCTTAACATATAGCCTAGCACTAACTGATATGCATGATATCCTTCTAATATCTTCTCATCTTGCTACATGAAAAGGTCATTTCCTTTTACGTTCATACCTTACGCCTCTTATGTGACTTCTTACATGCAACTCATCCCTGAATATATGCTATGACCAATATATCCACTAAACATTTCTCCATTTCTCTTTGATGAAGACACAAATTTGATTCCTTAAAAATTATGGCCATATAATATCACTGGAGGAATACTGGAATAAAAGGATGAATTATTCAGGTTTAAGGAAATATGGTAAAAGCAACATTCCAGCTAAAGAAAAGTGATGCACAAAACAATAAAGTGGCAATGGCTGATGCATTCCAGAGGAAACATAGGCTAAGACAAAGGAAAATATCACTCAACTTCTCATTCCCACTGAGCACTTAATCAAATTCTAGTGTAGATTTCAAGTACTGTTGTGCCTAAACAGGGAAATAAACCAATAGCTCAGAACCTCCAAATAGAAGAACAGGGAAGGAGGAAAAGGAAGGGAGAAGGGGAAAGGAAGATAAACAGGGAGAAGGGAAAGAGAGGACATGAAAAGGATGAGGAAGAAGGAAAGAGAAAAGAACAGGGAGCAAAAAGGACAGAAAAAGGAGGGACATTTTAATGCTTACTATGTGCCAAGTACTATACTTAGTTCTGGAATGCAAGGAGGAAAAACTCAGTCCTTCACTTTCAAAGAGATTACATCACAGGATACAGCAAATAAAGAAGAATGGAGGTCAAGAAATTTTGGTTTGGAAAGTTACAGGAATGGAAATTAGAGTCCTGGGGGAGTAGATGGACATGCCCTTTCCAAAAACTATTGCAAAGCCAATTTGATTATGCTTCAAAAACTAGAAAAGGGGTACACACAATTAGCTTAAAAACTTAAGGGGAAATATCTAAGGAACAAAGTCAAACAGTCATTGCCAGGGGTATCAGGGCCAGGATAGAGAACATGAAGGGAAAATAAGATGGGCTTCACTGAGAGATGACAGATTTCACTCCTTGTTAGTCTTAAAGGAGAAAATGGGTTGTTATAGTACAGATCCCATCCATGTACAAGGTGAACTAGATAGGTGCTAGGGCTCCTTCCAATTCATATTAGATATGTGAGAATGACTGATGTCTTGACATAGTCAGACCTGGGGAATGTTCAAATCAAAGTCATTACAAGAGTCAGTTATACACTAATTAATTTGTAAAAAAAAAAAAAAAAAGGACTATCTCAGAAGGAAATAGAGATTTTGGGGGATCTGGAAAAAGAAAAATTGAAATCATTCAGAGAAGAATCAAGAATTGATAGCCCTGGGTAAAGATCAAATGAAAGAGAAGATAAAGACTGAGCTAAAAAAGAAAATGAAATTACTAAGTAGGTTCAGTGGCCCTATAGAAATCTTAAACCAGAAGACTGGCACTATGTGCCTTTGAAATCAAGGATTAAGGAAGTGAACTCTCAAGAAAAGATTGGCTTTTTCCACAACTTCCCTTCTCAGGGGCTGGAAAGTTAGCTAGGAAAACAAAACTTAAAAATCATTGAACTTTCTTGAAAACCATCATTTTTTTTAAAAAGCCTGTATACTGTACTTCGAAAATAAATACTTTTGTACATCTTTAGAATGTGCCTTGTTTAGAACTAATCTCTTAGAACTAATCCCTTAAGCTACCCTTCCTAACCTTCTCTCTCCCAAACTCTTCATTTGCTTCTGTCACTGTTCACTGAAATGATTTTCTCCAACTACTTGTTTGTATATTCTTCTTTCTTTTATTCAGTCAACAATTATTCAGTCAACAATTTAGTTAATCTTGGAGAGTGAGGTAAAAGTGTCAGCTGCTTCAGTCAAAGACATCCTCCTGGACTCTAGAGGTTCATTCACCATCATTATATCCATAATTTTACACTAATATTCCCAATCCTTGTAGCACCAGTGTATTACACTTCATCTGTGTTTCCCATTTTTTCTCAAGATAATCCAAGTATAACAGAACAGCTCTCTGGCACTGTCTAACTGAACTACTTCTATGAACCCTAATGATGATAGGAAACATAGGGGATATATTTATCAATAACAATTTAAATTTGAACCTTTATCACTTTCATTCATGTTTCTCTTCCTAGGTTTAACTTATTATGTTTCTAGTGACTCTAGTTTGTACTTCAAAGTTTCTACATAGATCAGTACTTTGCATCAGGGATGCAAGACAATCCTCTGTCCAATCTGTCCCCTTCTACCTTCCAACACCGCCAACTCCCTTAATATTAAACTCCATTATGCAAGGTAAGGTATATATGGCTGTAAGTCAATATTCTTTGCCATCTGGAACATCACATTCTGAGATCTCTGCACTTTCAGGATAGTAGCTGCAAGACCATGTGTGTTAATGACTATGTAGCTTGTTGGTATTTAAATTCTTTCTTTCTGACTGCTTATATTATTTTCCTTAGAGCTGGAGGCTCTTGATTTTCACTATGATGCTCCTAAGAGTTTTCATTTGGGGTTTTTTTATCTTTTTTTTTTTTGTTTTTTTTTGTTTTTTTTTTTTGTTTTTCTGGGTTAGAATTTATTTTTATTTTTTTTAAATAAATTTATTTAACTTTTTACATTCATTTTCACAAGATTTTGGGTTCCAAAATTTTCTCCCC
>CM053769.1:439786538-439883414 GCA_028658325.1 Potorous gilbertii | reverse complement strand
CAAATGGGGAGAAAATTTTGGAACCCAAAATCTTGTGAAAATGAATGTAAAAAGTTAAATAAATTTATTTAAAATAAAATAAAATAAAATAAAATAGACAGTGCTATCTATGGAAATGTGGAAAATACATGTAGATCTTGACCTTTTTTCCACTTTTAAGGTCATTAATTTGGATTTTGAATCTTTGGTTTTCTTTGTAGAAATAACTTTGTTTACTATTCTCTCTTAATTCTTTGATATTAATAACATTTTGGACAGTGTTGCCAGCTTCCTATAACAAAACAGAACTATATAGGGTCTATGGTCCAGTTCTTAACAGGAGTGATGGTTGTGTCCAACTCTTCATTACCCAATATGGGGTTCTATTGGCAATGATCCTATAATGGTTGGCCATGACATCTCCAGTTCATTTTACAGTTGAGGAAACTGAAGCAAACAGGCTACATGATCTACCTAGGGTACCACAGCTAGTGAGTGTCTGAGGCAAGATTTGAACAAAGGAATATTAGTATTCCTGATTCCAAGCCCTGTGGCCTATTCACTGCACAACTTAGCTGCCTCAAAATGGCTGAGGATACAGAATCAAATGAGCTGCGATTCCCACTTGCAAGATGAAAGGGAGGAGGTATCTCTATGAAGTAACACTTGCATTACCTGCTCTTGTCTTCTGAGTAGAAACAAAGGGGACCTCAGGTGAAATGTTGGCCTACAGAGGCAGGTTTCTATAGTCCCTGCAACTTATCTCATCTTTTGTGAGATTCTGTCCTTCTCTAATCCTTCCCACATTGGCTTACCCTCTTCAATGGTCTACAAAACAAAGCCAATGAGATTGTTTTCCAGAACCCAGACAAGAAGGAGGGGTTATAATTTTTCTTAATACTTACCTCTCTTTGAACCTCATCACTCCAATCAGGGATCTTTCCTTACTTTTTCAATGGCTGATCTTGGATTATCTTCGAACCAGAAGAGGAAATATTTCTTCTGGAATTCTAATTCTCCTTTTCCTCCTGCCAAGAATCTACATGCTCTTTGAACTCTACTAACATTTCATCAAGGTCTGTAAATGGCCCTAAAAGAATTACCATTTTTACCTTTGTTTGTAAAAGGGATAAGAGGAGACTGAGATTGTACAAGTCAGCTTGACTTAAATACCTATATTTAAAAACTGTCCTTTTCATGTTGTTTGAAAGATTCAACCCATCCATTCTCTACCTTTTCCCACAAATTATATATTCTCATGCGGAAGAAAATGTTTGGACAGTTGTTAAATCTGGTCCAGTCTAAGTGATCATTAGATAACTATTACCTAAGAGATCCTCCAGTAATACTTACCTTCATATCCTTGCCTTACTCTGTGTTTAAGGACAATGTATCTAAATTCAGACATTGTGGAAAAATCAGGACTCCGCAAATGTACCTACGGGGAACTTCATGACCAATGTCATGAAAGAAAAAAAGGAATTCCAGGAAGCAAAAGCATGGAGTTAACCCTTTGCCACATGTGCTATCCAAATTCAATCCTACTTTTCCCATAAATTGTATGTGTAGATGTACAAAAAACTGTCCTGGATTAGCCCTGGCCTGTGTAGCACTCAGTACAAGGACAGTTCTCTAATAACAATATGAAATGGTCAACCAGGATGTGCCCTCAGGGATCCCTGGGTAATAATCAGTCATTAGGTCACCATTCAGTGTACTCCTTATTGATAACCAAGCAGGTACAATAAACATTGAGAAAAGTTTTCAGGGAAGGTAAGGGAAGAACAGTATTATAAAAAAAAAAAAACCACCTACAAAGTCAGTCAGTCAATGAGTAAGCAGTTAATAAGTACCTACTATATATTGTCCTATATTAAAACAGGTAGGTGGCTCAGGATAAAGCACCAGGCCTGGAGTCAGACCTGAGTCCAAATCTACTTACTACCTGTGGGACCTAGGGTAAGTCACTTAACACTATTTGCCTCATTTTCCTCATCTATAAAATGAACTAGAGAAAGAAATGGCAAAGTACTCGATGATTGTTGCCAAGACAACCCCAGTAGCATCATAAAGAGTTTGATACAGCTAAAATGAATGAACAAAATTATATTCTAAGCCCTATACTAAACATCTCGAGTACAATGAAAACCCAACAACAGTTGCTATTTTCAACGAGAATTGCAGGCTAATTCTGTGCACTGGAACTCTTAGGTATACCTTTCTAATAAAGGCAAGTGTTCTGAAATTTTAAAACTCTTTGCTTGAGTGTGTTCAATTTCTCCTTGATGTGTGTCTCTAAACTCCCACTGGAGACACACATCAGCCATGGATGTCTGTGGAACACTGATGCAAGAGAGATTCATGGTTAAAATCTGCAAACCTTTCAAAGTGTGAAACATCATCTTCTGGCCAATGTAGAGATAAGTAAAAGGAAAGGCACTTAATCCACCTCACCCAAAAACAGGTACCTGAACCACCACCAGTATGGCTTCTTTTTGAATGTTCCTGCCTGCATGCTTCACTCTGACATTAACCTAAATGTATGTGTCTAATTCTTTCAACCAATCCCAATGCTATGTGCCATGACCTAATTTTAATCCATGATCAAAATATCTCAGTCCTCCAAAAGTGATTTAGGATTTGTTCTCAACTGGTTTACAATACTTGTGATATACTGCCTGACTGAACAAAGATGTATATACCTTCTGTAATTAATTAGTTGGAGTGGGCATGTAGAACAATATCCTTCCATGTTCACCAAACATTTTATACATGAAATATGAACCTCCTTCATCCAGAGCAAAAATTACCATTGGGTGAATTTAAAAGAAAAGCAACATACATGAAATGATTTTTTTGCATGGAAATTTCCTTACTAAAAAGATCACTGATATCCAATTTCTGAAAACTTTTCAATTTTATTCTTCTTTCATTGAGCCTTTGAATTAGTCACATCAATTTCTCACAGTTCTTTCCCAAACAGCTGTCTTAAATTTATTTCTTCTGGTAACATACAAACCTTTTCATGCTGCATACATAAGAAAACTGAAAAATCCATTTTCCCTAGATTCCTGGAGATGAAAAGTTTCATAAACTATTGAAGCTGAATTATGGGATCAGAAAAATAGGAAAAAAAACATAGAATTAATTGTTTTTGACAAATCTTGCTAACCCCAAAACCTAAGAAAAAGCAATTATGTACCAGGAAGAGAGTAAGGGAAAGATGAACTCACAAGATAAGAAGACAGAAAGAAAAAACAAAGTAAAAAACTCAAGAATTAACACTGTACAACTATAATAGCAAAAGCCCCAACTAGGGACAGGGAATACAAAGAATCTAAGGGGCTTCTACCTTGGGGTCCAGATTTGAGAATTCCAGCCTATGCCACCCCAAAGAAATGCCTCAACCTAAACCCACTCATATCAGAAAAGACAGTATAGACTATAGCTATCAAAAAAGAAAAAGTGAACGACTTCAAAGTAGAAGTGAGCCGAAGATATATCCAGGAAAAAGTCCACTGAAAGGAAAATCGTGTTCAATGCCTAAGAGAAGGGAAAATGAAAAGCTAGATGGGGCCAGATCTCTGGGCAGAATTGAAGGACAGACACCCACCACCTCCAGTTCAAGGAGTCTGACCAAGGCCAGACTTCTAAGGGCATAGACCACAAGTGGTTATAACATTTTTGCAGCAGTAAAAGGTGCCCAAAGAATGAGGAGGGAAGTCATACGTAAGGAAAGGGAAAAATACAAGATTATAAGAGGAAAAAGTTGAGGCTAGAAAGATTTAATATAAAACTAGCCTATACAAGCAGATAAGACAGCAAAGATTCAAAAAGACAGAAAACTTACCTTAAAAATTCATATAAAGGCCATAATGCAAAAAACACGTATATCAAAATGCAATAAAATGAAGTAAAATAAAAAAAAAGAGAAGAGATTCAATCAGATACCTTGTTATGTGAAAAAAAAAGGATAAAATTGCCAAATAGTCATAAGAGAAATAAAAATTCAAAAGTAAAACATTAGGAATGACATGTCATAAAACAGAGCCAATGGAAATAGAGTCAAGATTGGGGAGTGAAAGCAGGGACTCTCCTGCCCTATGTGACAAACTTCTTCAGATGCCTCTAAAGAGTGAATGTGAACAAATTTTAATGCAGCAAAGAGACAGAGTTTTGCAGATTTCAAGGCCAGGTCAACCCTGATAATTAATATAAGGGTTGGAGAGGAGCACAGAGCACACAGGCAGTTCCAGAAAGGAACTGATCATAGTCCAGTCTGAGAAGACCCCAGCAGACTGAACTACCAGCAGCAGTGCTGACAAATAGATGTGCAGATGCAGAAGGGAGTCTCCTGTAATGAGGTGAGAGAGGTCAGGTTTTATTGGGGCCAGTGGCATCAGTGACAACAGGAACTACTACTGGCCCTATCAGCCCACAGACTGAATGTTTGAAATTTACATGTGTGAAGTTCAAAGGGCCTGAATAGCAGAGTAAAAATAAAATTGTTCTCATCCTCTGTTGTCCTTGAAAAAGCTAGAGAATATTGCCACACTAAAATCCTGGAATTGGAGGGAGAGGAGGGACAGGGTATGTGAGAGCATGAGAATAGAAAGCTCTACCAAGCCCAGTCTTCCTCATCAGAATGACTAACTACCCCTATAGCAGGCCGTACATTATTTATACCCCTGAGAGTTTAATTAGTATTAGAGTAGTTGAAGGGATTTAAAAGCCAATTCTATCAAACATTTAAAGAACAATTAATTCCAATACTATAAAGAATATTTGGGAAAACTAGCCAAAAAGGAGTCTATCAAATTCTTTTTAAAATACAAATACAGTTTTGATACCTAAACTGGGAAGAGCCAAAACAGAGAAAAAAACTATACACAAATATCCCAAATGAATAAAGATATAAAAATTTTAAATAAGGTAGTAGCAAAAAGATTACAGCAACTTATCATAAGAATAATACACCTTGATCAGGGAGGATTTACAACAGATTAGAACTGGTTCAATACTAGGAAAACTATCAGCATAATTGATCATATCAATAACAAAACTAACAGAAACCATATAATCATCACAATAGATATAGAAAAAGCTTTTGTTAAAATACAAGACCAATTCTTATAAAGAGAAATAAATGGAATCTTCCTTAAAATGATAAGTAGTGTCTAACTAAAACCATCAGCAAGAATTATATATAATGATGGTAAGCTAGATGCATTTCCAATAAGATGTGTGTGTGTCTGTATGTGAAACAAGGTATCCATTATCATCACTGTTATTCCATATGGCAATAGAAATGTTAAATTTAGCAATAAGAGAAGAAAGAAGAATTGAAAGAATTAGAATAAGCAAAGAAGAAACTAAGTTATGACTCTCTGCAGATGATATGATGATATACTTAGGGAATCCTAAAGAATCAAGTAAAAAACTACTTAAAATAAGAAATAACAAAGATGCAAGATACAAAATAAACTCACAGGAATCCTCTGCATATCTAAAACAAAGCCAGTAAGAGATAGAGAAATTCCATTTCAAGTTACTGTTGACATTATAACATATTTGGAAGTCTATCTGCCAAAACAAACCCAGGCACTATATGAACACAATTACAAAACACTTTTTGCACAAATAAATTCAGATCGAAGTGATTAGAAAATCATTAGTTGGTTGTGGGTAGGCCATGCTAATATAATAACAGTTCTACTTAAATTAATTTACCTATTCAGTGCCATACCAATCAAACTACCAAAAAATTATCTCATAGAGGGAGAAAATATAGTATCAAAATTCATCTGGAATTATCAAGGGAATTAAGGAAAAGAAATATTAGCGAAGGTGGCCTAGCCATCCCAAATCTTAAATTGTATTATAAAACAACAATCATCAAAAACACTTGGTACTGGCAAAGAAATAAAGGGGTTGATCAGGGGAATAGGTTAGGTACACAGAACAGAGAAGTCAATGATTATAGCAATCTACTATTTGATAAACCCAAAGACTCCAGCTTGAGGGATAAGAACTCACTATTTGAGAAAAGCTGCTGGGAACATTGGAAATCAGTATGGCAGAAACTTGGCATAGACCAATATCCAACATCTTATACCAAAATTAAGTCCAAATGGGTACATGACTTAGATATAAAATCTGGTATTATAAATAAATTAGGGCATCAGGGAATAGTTTATCTGTCAGATTTATGGAGAAAGGAGGAATTTATGACCAAACAAGAAATGCAAAATTGATCATTTTAATTACCTTAAATTGAAAGGCTTATGTATAAACAAAACCAGTGGATTAGGAGGGAAGCAGAAACTAGGAAAGAATTTATATAAACTGCTGTCTGAGATAAAGGCTTCATCTGTAAAGTATAAAGATAATTGATTCAAACTTCCAAGAATACAAAAGGATAGCAGGAAGTTTTCAGAGGAAACAATTAAAACTATCTCTAATTATAATTTTAAAAATGCTCTAAATCACTATTGATTAAAGAGATGCAAAACAAAACTCTGACACATCACACCTATCAAAATTGGTTAACAAGACAAAACAGGAAAATGATAGATGTTGGAGATGTAGGAAAGTTGGAACACTATTCATTGTTGGTAGAGCTGTGAGATGATCCAACCATTCTGGAAAGCAATTTGGAACTATGATGAAAAGGTTATAAAAATGTGCATATTTACTTCTAAGGCTTTATCCCAAGGAGATCATAAAAATGGGAGAAGGCCCTGCATGTACAAAATTATTTATAACAACTCACTTTGTGGTGGCCAAGAAATGGAGGAGACACTTATCAACTGGGGAATGACTGAGCAAATTGGGATATATGAAAGTAATGGAAAAATATTGCGCTATATGGAATGATGAGCAGGTGTACTTCAGAAAAACTGGGAAACATTTATATGAATAGATGCTGGAAAAAGGGAGTAGAACCAGAAGAACACTGTAAATTGTACAGTCACAGTCTGCTATGACTAATTTTCCACAGGACTCATAATGGAAAATGCCATCCATGTCCAGAGAAAGAACTATAGAGTCTGAATGTAGAGTAAAGCTGACTAGTTTGTTTTTTGTTTTGTTTCTTTTTTTTCCTGGTTTCTCCCATTTCTTATTATTAATCTATACAACATGACTATGTGAAAATATGCTTAATAGCAATATACAGAGAGAGCCTACATCAGATTTGTTACCATCTGGGGGAGGGAGGAGGAAGGGAAGGGGGAAAAACTGAAAAATGAAGGAAGTTGTAATAGCAACTTAAATGGAAAGGTATTTCCCATTCATTAATAGAGTCATGTGATTTCTAAATCACCTGGAAGGCTAAGTCACGTGTGGTAGGAGGAGCACGATGAAGGGATGGAACAGGAAGTATGGATCAAAACCTTGAGGAAGTTAGGCAGAAGAGAGATGATAAAGGCTAGCCTGCACAGCATGGCTTTTGAGTGTTTGCTTGTGAGAAAGGCCAGGCAGAGGTGGGGTGGGAGGTGGGGAAGTTTGAAAATGCCTTTAATCCCAGCAGTGCTAATGTGTATTGACTTTTTTGCTAATATGGCAGGTTTAACTTTATGGTGTTAGGATCAGGTTTTCTGGGAGAAAAAATTTAGAGAAATTGAGAATGTGTAGGAAAACAGTTTCCAGGTTCAAGGATGGGTCAAGATTCTACTCCCAAGTTGCCTAAGAAACAATCTCAGAAACAGTTAAGGAGGAAGAATAAAAAATGGAATAAGGAGGATTAGGAGCAACATCAAAATTTGAAGACTAAAGAGGAATAAGGAAAAAGTAGGTGGGAAAACAGGGCATTGCAAGAAAAGCCAAGTAGAATGAAAAAAGGTAAAGAAAACTGGTAGAATAGATTGAGACATGCAGCAAACTGCTTGGAAGAAAGAATTGCATTCAATTACATTCTCTATGCCAGGTATTATGTTAAATGCAAGGGATGAAAAGGACCATGAAGGCCCCTAAGGACTTTATATTTTAATAGTGCTGATCACTCACAAAAGGAAGATGAAGAAATGAATTCTGGAAAAATGTTGGAGAAAGTCAGAAAACGCCAAACTCTTAAGAATTTCCACCAAAAAAGAAATAAAATAGCACAACAGAGTGAACAAACTGCAAGTAAAAATAAACAAGAACCAAGTCTTCCAAGAACAAGTTGAAAAGGTCAGAAATAAATAGAAGATTTGTTAGCCATGAAGAGAAAACATCTTCAGGCAAGGATCCATTTTAACAAGTGGCGAGCCCTGGGGTTACTTGGTTTAGGAGCCCGTCTAGGTATAACAAAAGAAACTTTTATCCTCTGGAAAGGAAGGGGAGATGGATTTCTAAGGCCTAGTAAGATAAAGGGAACCTCTACTGACATAAGGAACACTAGACCCACTTCTGCTATGAAGAGGGGCTGGTCAAAAAGGAACCAGAATGTGAGGGCAGAAGCAGTGGGGGGCAGAAAGTCCCTGACTGTGGTTGCTTTACAGGAGAGTTGGAGGGTTGACTTTGGCTCCAAGCTAGAGGTGGCAACTGAAGATCACAGATAGAGGGCACCATCCCCCATACATCTAGGGCTAGAGGTGATTAAAAAAATTAAACAATTACCACAAAGGAGAAAGAATCCAACTCTATAAAACTATTATTGGAGTAGAGAAGACCCAAGTTCACCTTCAGAGGAGGATATTGAAGTAAAGAAACCACCAAAGAGTAATATCAAATGATCACCAGCCCAAAAGCAATTAATAGAAGATCTTTAAAAATAATCTAAAAATCAAAAGACAGACAGGGAAGAAAAACTAAATAAATAAATAAAAACAATTCAGGAAAAACAAGAAGATTATGAGAAGAAAGTCAGCCAAAGAGGAAATGAGATCCAGAATCTTAAGGGAATAAAATGAGACATTGAAAATTAGAATTGGGCAAAGTGAAGCCTGCAAAATAGTAAGAGACAAGGGGAAAAATGAACAAACCATGGAAAAGGAATAATAGAAGAGAAAGTTAAACATGTTATATGAAAAAACATATTTGGAGAATAGACCAAGAAGAAAAAATATAAAAATAAGATAACAGAAAATTATAATTTCAAAAATGGTGATACCATAATACAATAAAGTTTCCCTGAAGCTTTAGAACAAGAGGGATAAGTAGAAATAGGAAACATCAATCCACCATCACTTAAAAGAAATCTTATGAGGAAAACTCATATGAATATTATAGTCAGTTTCTGAAACCCCAAGCTAAAGGATAAAATATTCAAAGGAACAAGAATAAGACAATTTAAATATGTTGCCACAATTAGAAGTGCACAAGACTTAGCAAAAGAAACATTGAAGTGTCACAGGTCTTAAACACTTTGTATCAAAGAGGTGGAGCCTTATCCAAAAGTATCATCCCCATCAAAGTTAATTATAATACTGAATGGGGAAAAAGGGGGGGGAGAGACATATGATCAACTAAAAGATGTTGAAGATTTTGTTTAAAATAAAAACCTAGACTTAATAGAAGACTTGACATAAGAGATCCAAGAGAAATACAAGGTACAAGACTTATTAAAAGGGATTGAATAAAGGTAAACTGTTTACTTATTAAACAAGCAAAATGTAAAACATTTGTCTAAGATTCTGGATAATAACTAGGTAGCTCATAAGAAAGACTGGGCTAAACTTGAGTATGACATGAATTTAAAAAGTAAAACCATTTAGGAAAATCAAAAAAGAGGAATTATTTTATACAAACAAGGCGCAAGATGAAGAACTGATACAGAGGAATTGGATGTAGAAGAGGGCTGGTAATTCTGGTAACCTACTTTCATGTGGAATGGGTTTAGGAGGGAACAATACATATTTAGAAGAGAATAAAATTATTCTAAATTCAGAAGAAATAAAACAAGAAGGAGAGGGTAACTGGAGCATCTAAGGGAAAGATCTTTAGAGAGGAGGGTTACAGAATAGGTAAAGGTGGGTATGAAACAGTGTTTAGATTTCTGAGAATGGTAGGATAGTGGAGGGATCCTTGAAGGGGTAGTAGGCAAGTAACACTAGGACAGAGTAGCTGGTAGAAGTAAAGTAGAGGAATTGGAAAGGATAGGAAACAAGAGATATACACAAATATAAAAAAGAATGATCAGTAGTAGAAAGTGTTTGTCTACATATGTATGTACGTATATGAGTATGTATATCTATAACTTATGTAGGAACATATCCACACTTAATTGTAGCCTAAGTGACAGAAGAACAAAGTTTAAAAAATTGCACAGCAGAGAACAAAAGAACACTTACAAGGAAGTAAAGATGGACAGTACTTGACGTGTAATATTTATCATACAGGCTTTCTTGAAAATTTTTTGCTACATATTTTAAATCATTTCTTATGCTCTGCTACGCACATGACATGCTTTCTTCTGCTTTACTTTTATTTAAGTACCAATTTGTAAAAGAATGATATATTTTTGTTTCTTTTCTCTATTCTGTATTTTTATTTTGGTGTTTGAGTCTAAGATAATTTTTTTTAAAAAAGATGAAAATTGGAGGAAAGAAGCAGGGCAAAAGGGTAAAATCGAAAAGATCATAGGACATAGCTCCCTGGAGGAAAGCACCAATAGGGAGAAGGAAGTATGGCTTGAAGAGTAATATTCAAATCTAAGAAGGCCACAAGGACATTTGAATATTTCTGAGCAAGGTAGATATTTCAAGGTGAAGACAATCGAGAAGACACATATTTTGAAGTACAAAAAAGTCAAGAAAAGGACTAAGAGGTGAGTTGGGTATGGTTGTAAAAAGTTTTGATTGAAAAATTGGCTAAAAACATTTTATCCAAGGAGTTAAACTTGAAGTGTAAACAATCACATATAGCTTCAAGAAATAAGGCAAAAAAACTCAACCAACATGGATAGCAAAAGAATTGGTAAAGTTAATTACACTGGAGGTATGATGTTCATATTTCTCATGAAATGAACTGATTATTTTCTACCTTTCAAGTGAAGGCAGATCTACCTCCAGGAGAACATGGTAAAAGGATTAGAAAGAATACTTTATCTTGCTCCAGGTTAATAAGATTCCTAAAGGAGACAGAAAGCATGCTTCAATGGAGGGAAAATGGGATCTAAACTTGACAAGGTGAGTCTTGACTTTTTGTCAGGAAGTAAAGGGAAAATTACTACAAAGAGAGTGGGATGAAGAAGAGTCTTTTTAAAATTAGAGCTTAAAAAACAGATTAGAGATTATAACCTTTGTCTCCTTCAATTTCTTCAGCTATAAAATGAAGATTATAACAGCCCCACCCTCTCATTACATACTGTGGACCAAATGAAATAACATTTGTAAAGCTCTTGAGTACAGTGCCTGGTAAATAAGAGACACTTAAGAAATTCTTTTTTTTTCCTTCCTTGCTAACTTAAGAGAAGAGAATTAGATGCTTTGAGGAGAAAGAAGCCACTTCTCTTTTACCTCTTTTTACATCCCCAACACATAGAACGATACCTACCAGATATGAGGTGCTACATAAATATTTACGGATTGATTGAACCAGAGAAATTATCTGGAATACAGTAAGAGGCAAAGGAACAAAAAATGATTAGTAGCACTTGATGACTGCCAGTTCCAGCCTACTGGGAAAGCTATTTGTTGACCTGAAAACACCTGAGTTTTACTAACATTTTAGAGCACATAACCAAGATATAACAGAGAATATCTAAAGAATAAGTCAAGATACTAGATAAGTTATTTCTGGTGATTTGCTGTGTGCCAAATGCATGATGTTTCTACAAGAAATCTGACAAAAAATGCCAATGATTCTCAAGTTTGAAGACTATAAGAACAAAAATCATCTTTTCATATTGATGGCCTTCTGTATTTATGCACAAATGGCTGAATCTAGGAAACACATAAGAGGAACTAGAGAAAAAAGTGAAAACTCTTGTTTCTCTTCCCTTCGCCTTGCCTTGTGTTATTTTATAACACAAAGAAGGAATATAGCAGCTGATTTTCCATAAAAATGTGAAAGAGACATAGTGGGATGAAATCCATGACTGAATTATGGCTCTGGAAGACTTTGTTTTATTCTAAAGAAATGAGATCAATAAAACTCAGAATGCGTAGAGGTTGCTGTTGTGTTGCACATCAGACTGCCAGCTCCCTAAGATCAGGAACTACCTTTTTCCATTCTTACTACCTCTCATACTTACAACAGTGCTTGGCACACCGGAGTTCACTGATTAACTACAAGGAAGAAGGCAGGAAGCAATGTACACGGAGATGGTATATTTAAATGAGGAAACCCAAGAATGAAAAAACAAAAGAGCTGAAAAGAGTATGTGGGTGAAAGTAAGTGGAGTGAGAGGCAGAAATAATTTGTAAACTGAAGGATATGATAGACAGTTGGGAGGAGGGGAAGAAGAGAGAGGTAGACTGAATTAGCCATATGGTACAGAGAATAGATAGCTGGTCTCTGAGTCAGAATGATTTGAGTTCAAATCCTACCTCAGACACTATCTAGCTGGACAGTTCTGAGCAAGTCACTTAACCTCACTCAGCCCCAGTTTACAAAGCAGTAAACTGGGTGGAGGGGAGTAATGATTCCATAAGACTCAAGGTGAAGAATTCCGTCTCCTGACAGAGAAGAGTTAGACTAATGATGCAAAAAGAAACACACCTCTGAAGATACGGGCAATGTGGGGATTTGTTGTGTTTGGCTTTAGTTTGTTTGGCTGTATTATGTGCTGTAATAGTTCTCATTTTCTTTTTCACTTAGCAGGAAAGGGCCAAGAGAGAACAGAAAACAAAATAGAAATTCTATTCTGAATCTGATTCGCACAAAAAAACAATCAAGGATTGTTGGAGTGAAATTCATGAGAACCCTAGAGGAAAGGGACCAGGTCTACTTACAGTGTGTAATAAAGGAAAGGAAATCTAGAGATATTCTAAGACATAACTCAGAATTTATGAGCAGATTTCAAAGGATTTGGAGCAAAAATGGATAAGATTTCATAAATTTAATTTTTCCAAGGAAGGTATACCTAGGAATGATGAGAGATGTTTAAGAAATGAATTATGGAGACAAAAGCAGAATTTATTTCAATGAGGAGGGGCATTTGATTGAAGAGATGCATGTAGATACACAGGGAACCTATCAAACCACTTAGGTTTAATAAAGAAAAGTACAAAAGACAGAAGCAAGATCAGTCAACAGTAGATAGATATAACTATAGGCATGGTCCTACAAAAATGGTGTCACGTTTAGTTCAGAAAGAATCGAAATTGTTAAGAGAAGTTAAAGACAACAAAAGAGGTTTCTGTCTTGTTTGGGGCAATATTGTTAGAAAAAGGAGAATCCAAGAAGGGATAAGACCTTTATATGCTGGGTGGATGGGATGACAACAAATTACAACAGAATCAAGTAGATATTCTACACACCACTTATAATTCAGCCATCAGTCTCATCCACCCCTTTCTCCTAAGCAATAGTCTGTATCATATCATAACTGTATCATATCATATCTAACAGATGAATTTTGCCTTATCTTAACTGTAACAAGGCCTCCATAGCACTTCCTAGACATCTCCAACCCATGTGTCCATCAGCTAACTTCTATATGTTCTCCATTAGAAGTTCCTTGAGAGTTAGAATTGTCTTGGGCATTTGTGTGTTGATGCTCAGAATATAGCCCTGTAACTGGTCAACAGTAAGTATTAAATAGATGTTTAGTCTCCTTATCTGTCTATTCACTTCTTACTTGGCTTGTATTTTCACTGCAGAAATGAATGAATGAATGAATGGACAGATAGAGATAAATAAATAAAGGGACAGAACCTGGCTGTCCTTCATATATCTATTTATATACATCTATCTATTCATATTCAGCCCTAAGGAACTACATCTTCAAGTCCTGATAGAATTGGCAGAATATGACTGCTGAATCATTGGCATTGATAGGTGAAAGGAATATGGGAAATGGGAGAGGTACTACAAGATTGGAAATAATTAAATATTGTCCCAATTAAAAAAAGAGGGAGTCAGGAAGAAAACAAAATCTTTTAAACAACAGGCTACTGAGCTTGACTTTTAATTTCTTGAAAATACCAAAAAAATTCTTAAAGGAACAACTGATGTTACTCTAAAAAGAGACACAGTGAATGACAGAGAGTCCGTAACGATCTGTCAAGAAGATGTCATACCAGATTACTTTAAAAGAATGAAAATCTTAGAACATGGTTACTTCAAAAGATAAAGGCTTATAATCCAGAATTATTTAGGCTGCAAAACAGATCTTAGCAGGGAAAAAATGAACCACTGTACCAGAATGGAGAACTTTCAAAGAGTCTTTCTAAAAAATATAGAAGCAATGAAATTCAAATATTCTTAAGAATAAAGAGAAAAAATGTTCATGAGCAAAGAAAAATTGCCAAATAAAGACATGCTTTTTCAATAATAGGGGGAAGAGAAACAGTGTTCTTGCAGAATCCCGCTGTTCTAAAGGACCACAAAGGGATTTAATAAGACAAACAGAAGATGTTAAATTTTCTCTTTCATTGGTCTTAAGAAAGGAAAGAAACAGAATACACCTGAATCTTCTCTTTCATTTATCTTGAGAGGAGTTTCATTTTTTTAAGAGAGAGAAGAAAGAGATGATGAAAAAAGTTACACAAGAGAATAAAAAGGAAGAAGAGGAAGCAATTTACTCTTTCATAAAATTGGTTTATGTGAGAAAAAGACTTTACAATCATCAAGGAAAATTTAGGGACAACATGCATGTCGGAATATCAGTATAATCTGTACCAGACTAAGGAGGGTGGAACACATATATACTAACAAAGAACTGGGTGGCTAGAAATATGTCCATTTCAACAAGAAACAAATGGGGACAGCAAAAGAGAAGAGGAACTTTGAAAGTAGGGTAGAAGCAATGAGGGAATAGTCAGAAGTAAATCAAAGTGGACCTTGGAGTTGGGTCAAATAAAAATTCAGAAAAAGAAAAGGAACTAAAAAATCATAGGAACTAACAAACTAAGAGTCAGAAATACACAGCTGGCCTTTAAAAAGCAAAAAGACCTTGAACTGCATATGCAAGAATAGATAATGAAACAAAACTCTCAAGTAATCTTATTAAACCAGTAGGTTCCGTTAGCTTCCCCATCCAAAGCTCTGCCATTCCAAAGTCTAAAAGGGAATAGCAACCTAAGTTAATTAAGCCTTCAGTTTATGGAGTTTGCCCTGTAATGTTGATTCTCACCCATTAACATCTAATAGGAAGCAAACTTAATGGGCAAAGTGGAAGGAGCACCTTGGCAGTCTCACATATTACATTTTAGGATTATTAAAGAGAGGAAAATTTTCTTGATTTTATAAACATCACCTTCAGTGTTCATACTTTTCGATACCAACTACCTAATGGAGCCAATTACCTGACCCATTGATATAGGGAATTATCTATCAAAAGTACTGAGATTTCCAAAAGTTTCCTCTCTGATATTCCCAGAAGAGAGGGCTTAAAATTTACAAGTCTCTCAAAAGTTGTACTGAGGCTTTTAACTAAAGTCCCTCAATTAAATTAATTTCCACATACCTTTATTAAACATATATCTATATATGTATATATATATATATATATATATATATATATATATATATATATATGCACAAGTTACACGATGTTGGAGAAATGACAAAATGAAAATCAGCCCTGACATTCAAGACGTGTAACGTACCGGACTATAATTATTATTAATAATAATTATTAAATTACATAACATTAACATAGATACTGCCTAGCACGTAATATGCCCTTCTTTGAGAACTCATTAACGGCTGAAGAACTAACGAATAAGGAGGTCAGGAAAAAATGGCTCCATGTTCGAGGAAGTGATAACTAATTGGAGCTTTAAAGGAATTCCTAACCCAAACTCTCCATTGATTATTTAAAGATAACTGAGGCTTTTCTTACCAATTCAGTATTTCTCCGGCTAATTTATGAAATTAATCAAAGATCCACACTTGACCAACAAACTGCCTTGAGGCAGCTCAAGTTTAGCAATACTTGGGTTGGGAAATATTGATGCAATCCATAAATCCTAGTCTATAAATTGTGGTTTGAGATCCTAAGGGCTTGGGATGTGACTGGGGAAAGTAAAACTGTCAGGGAAACTTGGAAGCAAAACTTATTTTCACACAGAAAAATTGATGCACACAGTATTTTTGATACATGTATAATTTTATATTCAATATTGTATAGAAAAATAAAGGATAGCATTATTCATCTTTAATGGATTAAAAGTGAATGAGGATTTTTGGACGTAATGCTATTAATAATTTTGGTCATTGAAACTTTCTTCACAGTACAAGATCTATCAAATACAGTCTGGGAAATTGTTCCTTTAAACAGTGGATTCTCACACCATTTGAAGCAATAAAGCAAGATACTCTTTGACTCTTCTATACTACAATTTAATGGGGAAAATTGGACAAGGACATAGACCTAAAACTCTGCATGTGATAAGGGAAAACAAAAGTCAGGGAAAAAAAGTGGTTCCCATAGTCTAGTCGGTTTCTGTCTATTCTGGATCTGGAACTAATGATTCATCTAGTTTTTCCTCTTCCTTTGTCTTAAACAGCACAGGATTACATCGGTTTTAGCATAATCCTACCTGTATTTTCTTTCTGCCTTAACTTGCCTTTAAAAGAATCTATCTCCAACACTACCTAAATTCCCTCCAGAAGAATTTTAAGCTTAACTTTAACACAGAAAAAAACAATTATTAAACAAATAGATGACGACATAGTTTTATCAGCAAGTTTATATCCCTTAACTGCTGAAATGGCTGGAAGAGAAACACTCAAAACTCCACCAGGGAGTTCCCAGCACCCCTACATCTTTGTCTGAATTGTTTTTCAAGGTGTGTGTCTTTTTCTAAGGACACATTTTTATCTTTATCTATTTAGGATCAAGAATAAACACCAGTCCAATACTGTATCATTCCCTAGGGTTAATAATTTAGAGAAAACATTTTTTAAAATGAAGAGAATACAGTGATAAGGAAAAGAATGTTTTTTTTAAAGCTAGGACACAATAAAAACAGAGAAACCTACTGCATTAAGGCTATATGTTTCCTTGTAGGTCCTCAAATGCACATCTTTGACTGAATCAAATCTTTACAGAACAAATCACTTTCATAAAAGGATTTATTCTGAAATACGTGGACTCAGTCAAAAGGCCTCACCCAAAGACTGAGAATACCCACATGTGGCCTTGAAGAAACAGGCTTCCCACCCCGATGCAATGTTTCCAAATCTCAGATTTACTTGGAATGTTGTTGGGGAAAGTCTGTTGCTAGTATTCTGTTAGTTCAAGGTTAAAAATGGGAGTTAAATGAAGCATTCACAAGTCACTGGACATTTTAAAAAGTAGGATTACTTAACACATATATAGGAAGGATATGCAACAAGAATATTGGCATTAAGGGACAATTGATAATCCCCATTTTTTTCCATATGAAACCTATCTTATCAGGAGAACAAGATAAGATGACTTGTGTGGTCCTTGGATATCCACCAAGCCTGAAGGACACTGATATGAACACCAATGGGATCCTTGAATGGTAAATTAATAAATTTTTTATACTATAAAGACCGTAGGACCAGAAAGACACACCAAGACATCCAGAGGCCAACAAAGCCTAGCCCCATGCTTGGGGAAATCATGTAGTGACTGCTACTTTTTTAGAGAAAATTTATCTTAACCCATGTTACAGAACAGATACTAATCTTATCATATCTACCTTATAGAAAAGTTTTGAATGGCATAAATGATGTAAATCCAAGGTGTCATAAAAAAAGCAATGTGTATTATAATAGAAAGATGTATTTCATGACTTTGGGAGTTATTCAGCATTGGAATGGATTAATTACCTTCTTAAGAAAGCTTTCAAAAAAATGATATTTAATCAGTTGAAATACTCAATCTGAATATTTGTTCCAAGAGGAAAAGCAAGAACTATTCACTACATAGGCTTTATTGTATAAACTAGTTTTCTAGCTTCCATTTTTGCATTCAAACCTGCTTCTATTCCAGAAGCCATGATGAAGACCACAGTCACTACTGAGAACATCTACTGCCAAAAATGCCAATAACCACTCAAATCTGGAAATAATAGTTTTAGTGACCAAGGGAAGAAACACAAAAATGAGCCCTCAAATAAATTTTGTAATTACTGATATGAAAATAAGAAATAATTAAATCAAATTTAGTTGAATATGACAACTCAATCTCACCACTTTGCTGAGGTGAAAAGTTCAAGAATGCTGGATGATGAACGTTTTCTGACTGTTACTATATATTGATCAGATATACTGATTTTACTTTTTATTTCTTCTTGCCTTTGTTAAAAGTATCATTTCTTATATATGATGGCTGTCTGTGAAGGGAAGGGAAAATATACTGATGGAACTTAAGATGAGATTTTTAAAAAGACATCAGTAGAAACTTATTTCCGAACAGAAATTCTATAGAGAAAGAGGGGAAAATGGCTGCCATAGATGTTCACAAGCAGGTGTGTATGTAACCAGGTGAATTATCCTTTGTAGTTCACATCACCATATCACGGTGCTCAATTTGACTGGCTCAGGAAAGAGTCAAAAGCAAAAGCTGAGGAAAACACTACTCTTCTTTGACTAAGAATACATGAGTGGAAGCAACAGAAGGTAAGGTGCCTAAAAGAAGAGGGAAAATGAGGTTATTAAATAGCTTGCAAAAAAGTTAATTAAAATTAATATTTTTAGAAGCTGTAGCCATATTATAAATTTTTCAGTATGCATGCTGTCTTCCTAAACATCACTTGAAGATACTCATCATTCAATCAAACAAGAAAGAATTCAAGTGAATTTAAAATGAAAAACCAAAAGTACAGGAGATGGTGATAGTCCTTTGTATTATCATATATTGTCCATGTTTTCTTCCCCAGTTCCATATTTCCAGCATGTCCCAGAGCAGGTGCCACATCTAGACCTTTGACTCTTTGCTACCCATTCTTTAGGGTAGCTTCTTCTTGCAGTCACACTTAAGAGAGGGAATTAAAGATGCCCAATTACTAAAACAAAAGAGTAGGCTGATCACTGAAAAACTATTTAATCACTTGAAGAAATATCTTTCATTTCTAATATAATAAATTCTTCATTTCCCACAAAAAAAGTTTTCTGTCTGTCATACAGAACTTTAGGATGGAAACTGACCCCTATGACTACAAAAACAAACGTCAAGGGTTCTATCCTGATGTTTACAGATGACAGAGACTTGGATGAATTCATCGTATAAACTGGGTTCACAGCCAAATAATTAAAGTTTTATTCAATCTGTCTGCATTTTATTAAATTTTGAATCATTTTCCTACCCAACTCACAACCAGCATCAATAGATCCTTGAGCTATTTCAAATCCATAACTGTTAAGTCTCACTACAGTAAAGATGGCCATAAACTGCCATGAATAACAGGAAAAGCAGGAAGCAAGAAAAGCAGTTCCTAAACCAAATCAGGACTCCTTGGGATAAACACCTTTACAAATGATGTAATTATAACAATATAACATACTTACTTTGAGAATGACTAAAGCAGTATTTTTTGAGGATGAGGAAAATGAAAACAAAAATTACATCATATACCAGTTTCTGCCTGTTCTTAATAAATGTAGTTTCTAAAACTTCAGAAAAAGAAATCACAGTTCATCTTGACTTTAAAAGGAGTCAGAATTACTTTTAATCAATTCAATTTAAAGTAATTTTGTTAAATGCCTACCTTATGGAAGGTATTAGGATAACAGAGATTTTAAAAAATTTCTCACAAAGATTTCACTTTGTTGATTAAAATAGATAATGAGGTGACCCAAATAATCTAAATATACATTATGAGCTTTATGAGCAATATGAGACCCTCAAATATAATGTATTACTTTAATTCCTCTTTATTTTCCCATTATTCTCCAGAAATAGTCAGCTAAAAAGAAGTAATCATTTGTTAAGACATTTTATTTTCCAACCATTAAGGAGAGACTCTCCTAGTAGGTCCCATTTATCAACCCAAAGGTTCAGCAGAGTCCCCACAAAATTGTGGCACCATGTCTAATAAAGACAGCCTTATTAAGGGATATAGCCCAATTCAATTTCATGTATATCTCTAATATAAGTACATGTGTAGGGTCACTATGAAGCCTTTGGTGGGTCTATGTGAGGTTACTGGACTGCAGAAGTAGACAACACCATCTAAATTTTGGGCTTCATAAGTGCCATTTCTCAGCATAACTGTTTATCTGTGATCGTGTCTCTCTCAGTAGTATACCATGTAGAATACAGCTTTGCACCCTCAGCATTCATGCCTGATGGTTCGTCATTGATTCATTCAAGTGGAAGTATCTCAACATCAATTTGACCAGTCCTGCTACAGAAGACAACAATATCTTTATGCCAAATTAAAAAGCAATGATACATCATAAACTCTCCAATCTCCACAATAATTATTTGCCCCCAACACAGTAAATAATAAATTAAATTATTAGAATACCATCATAAGTTGAACTGTCTTTTGCACTTTTGATATTGACAGTGCTCTTCACAAATCCTGGCACATAGTAGGCACTTAGTAACTGCTTATTGATAGACTGGTAGCATTAAGTCCAGAACACGAAAGAAATTAAAACAGAACTCAAGGCTATCAAGTAAATAGGTGAGAAATTTTATCCAAGTCTTCAGCACCTTATAATAAGAATGCTAAATATAGGAACAGCAATAAAAATGGGTTTATTAGTGACAGGAATGCCTTAAAACATTTTATTTACTTACAGATTCATTTTTTTTCTTCTATAGTATCATACTCATTTCATCAGCTTCTTGTAGAAGGAGCAGGGGTTGCAACAAGCAAAGTTAAGTCACACAACTAGTATGAGTCAAGTGTGTAAGGCTGAATTTGAACTCAGGTCTATCTGACTCTAGGCACTAGGACACGTAGCTGTTGATTTAATGCTAAAATTCAATGTTTTCCATTTTGGGATATCAATTTCTGAGACTTCTTCTCCTTTATAATAGTTGTAGCAAAGTGTTGTGATGTAACCACAGCTTCTTGGTGCGGTGCTCGTTCATTCCAATTGTTAGGGTTTTTTTCTCCTTCTATATGGAATCTCTAAATTTTAACTAGAATGTTCTTGTGAATTTTCACTTTTACTGGTGACCAGTAGATTGTTTCTAGTTCTGACTTTGATCTATGGCTCTAATAAGACATAGGAAATTTTCATTTATAGTTTCTTAAAATATAAGATCTGCAATTTGGAAGGAAAGAAAAAACATAATTTTCAGCTATTCCAGTGATGGTAAGATTATCATTCCTAGATGTCTTTTCTAGGTCAATTGCTTTTTATTAGTTGTATCTGTTATTGTTCAGCAGTATTCAAATTTTCATGATCCTGTGGATCATATTGTCCATGCAATTTTTTTTGACAAGGATACCCAAGAGGACAGACATTTCTTTCTCCAGAGAATTAAGAAGAGAGGTTAAGTGACATCCCCAGGGTAACACATGATGTACTCTGTACTGAGTCATCTAGATACCTCCTCATTTTTGAGAGCATATTCCTTACTTTTTTTCCCCAAAACTTGGGGCACTTTTTTAATATTATTATTATTTCATGGAGAAATTCCTTTCTTTGGCCCATTTAATTCTTCAATGAGTCAAGTTCTTAGGTAAAGCTTACCATCTTCCATTCTAACTAAATAGCTCCGGGATCTATTCATTCTTTCCTCACCGTCATTTCATTTAACATTACATTTTGTATATTTTTCACCTCAAGGAAATTTTACATTGCTTGTGGACAAATTGTTCTTTTCTTTGAGACTCTGTATGAATTTATGGTAATATAATTCTTTTCTTCTGAGTTGAATTCCCTCCATGTGCGTTATTTCTTCATCATAGAAAGCATTCTCATCAGTTTATTCATAATTGTAAGTTTCTAGACTAGGGCCTTATGCTTGGGTCAGACTCTGCTCCCCCCACCCACCTTCTTGATAGGAGTTAGGAGACCCTACTTGGTCCTAGATATGATGGTTAAAACTGGGCACCTCACTCACTACAGGAATTCCTGAATTTTGGCTCAGTCTTTTGGCAGTTTAACTTAGATTGTGGAACTAGCCCCTCCTCTGTTTGCTTTTCCTTGTGCAATCTCAACCCTGGAATTAACTCCATGCTATACTAAAGCAGAGTGGGCCCAAATAAGAATTGTTCTGGTAGGAGGACACCTTCAAAAACTATAAGTGTTTTGTGTTCCAAGCATCATGTGATAGTCACCTGGTGCTGTAGATCTTAATTTGACTTCAATGTGAGGTGCCAGGTTCTTCTTTATTCTCCAGGCAGCAATATCTCATCTCCACAGGATGTTTTCTACTATACTACAGAAACCTCTTAACCCTGGAAGCTCATTCCCAACCTGGGCTACTTCTCACATTGAATCTCTAACCCTGAGGACTCACCATCTGATTGGCTATTTCATAATAGAAACTTTGATTTAAGGAAGAGAAACAGGACAAAGAAGTCTTTGTCTCCCTCAACATTGTATAACTACTCTTATCACCACCAGACTTTTTCTACTTCAGCATCCTCCCCACTTTTTCCTTTCCATTTATCCTCATTAGAATGGAAGCTTCTTGAAATAGACTGAGGAGCGAACTTGCTGAGTCAAGGAGTATAGATGAAGAGAGGAAAAGGAAAAGAATCCATATGTTCTAAAATTATTATAGAGGTCTCTTTGTAGTAGCAAAGAATGAAATTATAGGGATGACCATCAGTAAGGGAATGGTTGAGCAAGCTGTGATGTATCATTATCATGGAATACTACTGTACTTTAAGAAAGGATTACCTCAATGATCTTAGAAAAACATGAAAAGAATTGCATGAAATAGTAAAAAGTAAAATAAGCAGACACAAGAGAACTTTGCAAACAGTAATTGCGATATTAGTTTAAAAACAACTTTGAGCAAATAGGTAATATTGACTATTATTAATAATGAAATAAACTCTAAAGGATATATGAAGGTACTACCAGCAGAGATAATGACATTATCATCCAGAGAAAGAAGTGGTAAACAGCAGTTATGTATAGAGCAATTATAGATATGTGTGTGTATGCATACATACATACACACACATCCCTATCTATGTCTAATGGTAGCCATCTGCAGGGCAGAGCAGGAGGAGGGAAGTAAAAAAAGTGAAAAAAAAAAGAAATTTACAAGATAACTTTAGTACATGTTTAATAGAAATAGCAAGTTACACATACCAGATTTGCAGTTTTAGGCACAACCATCTTTTTGTTGTGCTATATTATGGAAATGTTTGTGTTAATTTATAAATAAAAAATAAATTTTAAAAAATAATATAAGGGTGGTTGTTGAAAACTGAAAACAAATAAATTAATAAATTTGGAGGGGGTGAAGAGAACGTAAGCTCCTTGAGAGCAGGAGCTGTCTTTGTTCTGACTTCTAACACTAAGCATAGTGTCTAACACATAGTATTCACTTAAAAATTGTTTGTTGACTTACTGTCTTGACCGGGGATAGTATGGACTGCTGAGTCATTTTGCTAAATGTGTGATGGTCTGCCTATAAAATTTTAATTGTTATATACAATAGCAATATGCACAGAGTTTTAGTCTTAGAATCACAGAATTAGTAGGAATTTTAGTGGCCATGTCCAGAACTAGCAGGGTTATTGTGTAGCACTGTTCTGATCTTGTTCAACCTGCATTTGTATAACAATGCTTATAAAGAAAAACTAACAAAGAGTCAATCTTTACTTCTGGAAACAGAAATTCCCTGCCTCCCAAAACAACCTATACCATTTTAGGTAGCTCTAATTATCTGAAAGGGGGTTTCCCCCTATAATCAAGACAAAATTTCCCTCTGCAATTTCAATCAAATGCCTTTAGTTTAGCCTTCTGGATTAGAAAAAAAAAGACTAATTACTCTTCCATTTGATGATTCTTCAAACACCTGAAGACAGCTATAATGGTCATCCAAGTTGTTTTCTTGTCCAGACAAAACATCCCTGGTTTCTTGAAGGAATCTTCACAAGGCATGATCTTAAAATGCTTCACCATCCTGAGGCACCCTACACATCTTTTCCTTTTCCCAGCACCCAAACATCCAAGAACCTACTCAAGAAGTTTTGCTGAGCTGTTACCATAACTTTGAGCACTGTACCCAATATATTTCTGCCACTCACTAACCTTGGCTGAACAAGAACTCTCCAAAGACAACCAGAAAGGAAAATACTATCAATGTGAACTTCCTATTAATGTGCCTTCGCCATTAAATGGATTGTAATGTGAATGACATAAATGTTATCACCCAGGCACCATTCACAGAAGCAATGGCAACTATGAATATACCAGAGAAATTCTGAATTGCAAAGTACAACAGACTCATCATATAGATGGGAGAAGAAAAACATTTATTCAGACATCACAAAGTCAAATCCCAACATCAAAAAGTTAAATTTGTCATAGTAACCAAGATGTATTGACACATTAGAACAGCAGGAGACAAGCCATTCCCAAGCCTCCTCCCATGCTAGGGAGAAACAAATACTCACAAGTCTACCCGTGCCTGTTTGCCTGTGGCCTCTCCCCAGCCATCCTAGATGCACTCAACAACTTCCTCCCAGCTCATTAACGCCATGTGTGACTTGAGGCTCCATGTGAATTAAGTTGGTCACATGAGCCTAGTAATGAATGAGAAAGATCTTCCCATTTAAATTACCATCACACATAGAAATCAAAGACTCCATTTCCTCACATGCGATGGAAGACCATTATTCTTTATCCTCTGCCCTGCCATTCCTTCCTAAAATGCAACACTCCCCAACAGAGGATCTCAACTCTTAGTAGCTACTTTACTTCTATGCTGAGCAGTCAGGGAGCATGATTTTCTTAAGGACTTAAGGAACCTAAGAATCCCCGGGCTTAACCACTGATCTAAAGACAGCATCTTTAGTAACCCTCCAGGCCTTTTCATTTGCACTCTTGAATATTTCTGTTATGTGGGTTCTCCCCAAAAGAAGTATGAAATCCTTGAAAGCAAGGACAGCTTAGATTGTTCTATTTGTATCCCCAGAGCTTAACCCTGTGCTTGGCACACAGTAAGCACTTAACAAGTATCTTAATGAGTCATTATCCTACTACCTTACCAAAATCCCAGGTAAAATATGGTGCCTGGATTGAAACCAGTTCTCCATATTCAACGAAACAGAACAGAATATCCTTTCCCTCCCCGAACCTGGAAACTGTTTTTCACAACAGAGTCTAGGAATTGCCCATCACAACATTATTACCCCATTTGATAGATGGGGAAACTGAGACAAGCAGAGGTCAAGTGACTTGCCCAGGGTCAGAGAAGTTTTTCAACTTCTGCACAGCTTTTAGTCTAAGAGAATGGCTAAGGCACTGACTGCTTTTCTAGAGAACTATGTTGGATCTCCCAGGTAGTTAACCGTCAGGACTCATGTCTTCCTGCCTCTGAGATTAGTTCTTTATCCACTGTACCTTGGGACATATGAAACTTTTAAATTGAATGAACCCTTCCACAGACACAAATGAATTCCGTTTTGAGGGCTTATTTTACATGCATGCCCTTATGGTTAAGCACAAACCTGAATCCTAAGTGTGGTTCTCTAGTTCATTTAAAAAACACAAACAAGTCATTTCTGAATTGAATGAACTCTTCTGTGGCTTTCTTGTAATCCACTTACAATAATGATGTGGGCTAATATTCATCCATATGGTATGTGAAAAGAGACATGATGTCAACAGTGTCTAGAGATAACCCTGCCTCCAAAGAGACTCAGTTTAGTGAAGCTCTATGGTTTAGTAAGGCCGTATGGTGATGAAAAGCACTTAACTGAAGGACTGCTAGGACAAAATGCACTGGAGAGGGGAGATTAGATAACTATGTCTTAAGACTGTGAATTCTGTCTTGCTCACATTATGTGACATTTGAAAAGATCCAAACTTTCTATCATAATCTATTCTTATTAATACTATTATATCCAAGTGACATATTTAGTTATTTATGGATATCAAAATGTTTTATCAGTAATAGTAAATCCATTTGAAATTTTCAAAGGATATAATAGATATATAATAGAAGATGACCATGCTTTTTAAGTAATCAAAAAAAACTACAAGGAGTTCTAGGAAGGAGGAATTGGGAGAGCAGCAGGGAGGTATGGTAGAATTTGTCACCTTTCCTTACATTTCTTTCCAAGGTTACAGAGCTGACTATATTCCCATTATCTATTGTGACATCTTCTGATACTTTATACCTTTAAAGCTCATACAGAAATAGAAATTCCACCTTTCCCCCAGATTTGGCATTCAGTACTATAACTTCTGTATTGTAACCTATAAAAATGACAAGTAAAATTATCCCCTTATACATTTGTATATTTGGTGTATGTTGTTGCCTTGAGTTGCTGGGATTCACAGCCAACATAAATATAGAGGACTGGTGTCAGACTGAGCCAGGTTGCTTCAGTCCTGAACACTGAGGCTGGGTCATTTCCAAAATTCCCATGTACCCAAGAGTATGTGCCAGAAGAATGACAATTCCAACACTTTAAATTATTTTTTCTAATATAAAATATAATAGATGTTCAAAATCTACCACCATCAGAAAAAAAGCAATAAATTCAATGTTTTTTTTAAAGCATTTACTTTGTATTTTTATTTCAGGAGTTCAAACAATAATTCAAAAGTTTTCAAGGAAAAATTTTAAAAATTATTTTCCTTATATAACATGTAAGTGGAAAACATGTTACACACTGTCAGGTTTATTATACTAGTGGGGTCCAGACCCTCATTTATTAAACTTTTAATGATGAGTCATGGAAACTTACAGACCTAAGCTCTCCTTGCATCGCAACTCAAGTATTTGCCAAATTCTATAGACTAGAGAATAGATAGTTGTAATGGGTTTTGAAAGAGTAACAGGCCCCTTCAAAAATAAAAGTAGAACTCATATAAAGAATTTACGTGAAATAATACATATAACTCTGAATCACTTGGAGGTGAACATACTTCTTTATTTCTACCATTTTCTTTCTCCTGCCTGCCTTTTGGCCATTTCTTAGATCATTAGCAATTTCTCCCAAAGACTGGCAGGAAAAGTATACTGACCAGAAATTCAAATAAGAAATGATTTTGTATTCCTTTGTCTTAGGAATTCTGGCACAGATTGAGAATGAAAAAGTGTAGAAGTGGTCACCAGAAAAAAAAACTTGAGATTCTCTAGGTACCATATAACTATTCATATAATTGATTTAATTTACTTTATATTTCATTACTTTAGCCATTCTTCATAATCTTATAAATGAGAAAAGGCAAAGTTATTTTCTATGCTTTTTCTATGGAAAAAAAACTTAAAGGCCTCATAGGAGTCAAAATTTTTAGAAGGTCAACCTTTTCTAGAGTACCTAAGTCAGGATCAAGTGAAATTTCTGATAATGGAAACCTAAGAACATTAGAGCCTAGCAAAAAGCAACAATGCTCAGATTCATACCACAAAATAGCAATTTCAAGAGATCAGGGCATGAAGTTTGATGATTGGATTTCCAGAAAAATTAGTTCATAATTTTGTTGTTTTTTTTACTTAATTTGAAAACAACCAAAAAATAAATGTTTTACAAGATCAGCTACATTCACAATTACAATTATTTCTACCTGGATGAAGTATTAAAATGTTCACTGGGAATATGAACATGTGATAAGAAGGCACAAATCATGACCTAAGTGTTCTATGCAAAGCAGAGAGATTGCAGCCCAAAGTCCATGAATTTGTTCTCTTTTCTTTTTTGAATATATTTAAATGAGATTTAAATGTAATTGGTTTCCTTTATAATCGCATGTATTTTATATGTTTAAGAAGTGATCAAATGAGATGGAATCTGTAAAAAGCACTTGGCACACTGGCTATGGACAAACAAGGTTATGTTCCTTAGCCTGCTGCTGAAAATGTTATCCTGAGAAGGAGTCTATAGGTTTTGCTCAATACCATAAAGGTTGATGACTAAAGAAAAAAATTTTAAAAAAAAACAAAACAACTTTGCATTATAGATGTTTCTCCTTGAAAATGCTGACAAAAAATAACATTGATCTTTCTTTCCCTTTCATCAGATGTTCACATATTTCACTTAAGAGTAGACTTCATTAGAGGATGAACTAAGACATAAGAAAATTGTCTGATCAGGAAGAAACAAGAAAAAAGTTCATCGAGATTTTAGCTCCCTCTGACCCCAAACTGCCACTATTCAAAAGGATGACATCCTAATTTCCTCAAATGTCAAGAAAAGTCTGTCAAATGTTTAATCAGTTTTTCTTGTCTGACAGTTCCTAACGTTAATAAACCATGAAAATTGTTATGCTTGATTAGACTCTTTTCATACAAAAGGTGGCATGCAATCACACAAATTTTAGCTACATTTTGTGTTGTCCCAATGACTTTATTGCTATTTAGTGGAGTTGTCACTCAACCTGTCAATTATCTCTAGGAGAAGACAAATTTGAAATTTTCCAGAACATAATTTCCTCATTGTGCTTTTACAACTTTTCTTTTAAAACCACCATCCACCAAGGAAATATAAAGTTTATTCAAACACAAATCTTCATAACTCGCCTGGCAAGATGTCTAATTCACGAATAAGGAAACACTGTCATAAAGGGAGAGACAATTTTAAACAGATGAATGCAAGTGAATTGCAAGGAAAGGAATAGGATAGCGAAATTCTGGGTATTCTTTTCTGTACTTATGTAAAGGGGTGTTGTAAGGTTTTTATTCAGAGACAACTGGGATATAACGTTACAGAAGGGAGACATTTCTTTTAACATCACCTTCAAAGAGTGGTTCCCAAACTGAGATGTGGATTGTTATCACTGAATAATGATGAAATTGCCAGCTAAAGGGTTCAGCGAATGGAGTAATGGCTCTCAAGTCAGAAATGACAAATGCAGCCTCATATACGTACTTGCTGTGAGACTTGGGGAAAGACAATCAACATCTCTCTACCTCAATTTCCTCAACCATAAAATGAAAATGGTAGCACCTAGTTTTGAGGGTTGTTCTAAGGATAAAGTGACATATTATGTGTAAAACATGGAACATTCTTGATACACATTAGGTGCTACATGAATTCTAATTCCCTTTACCTTCCTATCTATAGTGGCAGTCTATAAACTCTTGATGGAATAATCCCATCTGATATCACTTGCTTGGACTCTGTGCCTACCACATAATGAATGCTCTACATTTATTAATATTAATTTATTGTTAATAATTGATTAATATAGTAGAATAAGTTTAAAAAATGAGTTATTCCTTCATGAATTTCTTCAAAAATCAGAGAATCAAGAAAGGTGGTATGCAATAGACCAGAAGAGAAACTAACTATAAATATATCAAACAATGATACCAAATTTTAAAATATGAAGAAATCACTAGTCACCATGACTGACTCACCTTATCTTATAGCAACCTCAAGAACAAAGAGAAAATGTCAAGGTTATAGAATTACTGGTGAAAGGAATCTTAGATGTCATCTACACCACAATATCTCATTTTACAGCCAAGGAAAATCAAGACCAAAATCGCTGAAAGCAATGTCCCAGTGTCCCAAGTAGTGGAGTATGGATTCAAACTCAGGTCATCTGACTCTACTTCCAGAACATTTTCCATTATTTTGAACAAAAACCTTCAAAAATATATTTTTTGAAATGATTGTTTTGGACTGTAATTAAGACAATTGTAAGAAGAAATACAGACCACCTCGCTCTCACATACCTACTCCAGAATAAATGAAATTCATTCCAGATTAAATAATGATCAAGAAATTTAATGAGAAATTATAGTAAATGATTACTTCCATCTCAGAAATGCACAAAAATTCAGCCAGAAATTGAGAAATTCACTGGCAATAAAAAAAAGTGTTAGAGAAGCCAGGACTAAAACAAACAACCCTAGAGGGCTCAAAGAATGATCAGAGATGTTGGAGTCTACAAGACCCTATGTCTGAAGGTAGCAAGAGAGAAAAATACCCTAGAGAAAACTTCAGGGTGGTCTGAAAGGCAAAGGGAGAACTAGAGAAATGAATAGAGTAGGAGGGATAAATAGGGAACAGCAGTACTAAAACATTGACAGACTTTCTGAAGTTCCTGTTTCCAGAGAGAGTTCTAATGAACCAGGGATGATCAACATCAAAGATTAATGTGGAAAGCGGGGGAGGTGGAATGGTCAGTCAGTACAGAGATTCCAGAAACCATATTATGAACAAGCAGGGATAACCACTTCATTCAAAAGTGCAACAGAGCCTCAACTCAGGAAATAAAACTAAAAATAAAGCAAAAGAAACACAAGTTTAAAAAAAAAATCTAGAAATGCCTCCAAAATACAGCCCAGATACAAAACGTAGCAACAAAATGAAGGTGAGGTCTCAAAGGAAGAAAAAATAGAAGCTATAAAAGCTCTGGAAGAAAGAATTTAAAAGATAATAAATAGTTCAGAAAAAAAAGTATTAGTAAGTAGCCGACTAAACTGAAACAGAACAAAAAACCAATGAGTCCATGACACAGCAAAAAATGTTAAAACAAAATGAAAATAGTAGAGAGAATAAAATGGACAACTTAACTACAATCTAATTGTCAAATGGTAAATAAATTATAGTAAATAAAGGTAATAGAATATTACAGCAATGTATGACATGACAAAAGATGGTTTCAGAGAAACACAGAATAAATTGATGCAGGATAAAGTGAGCAGACTCAGAAGAGCAAATCAAGCAAGAATAAGAAAAATGTAAGCAAAATGAATATAAACCATGACTTTAGAGAACCAAGGATAAAACATATTCCCAACCCTCAGAAAGAAAAGTGATGGACTCAAGGTAAAGAGATAAAACATATTTCCACATAAATTTGTTTAATCATGCTTACATGCTACAAGATTTAACTCCCTTCTCTACTTATCCCCACTCCATCTATACTTTAAGATCTTAATGGGGGTACCTTAAAAACAGAGTGACAGACCCATTTTTTTAAGTGAACAAAAGATATGAACTTGCAATGTGTCATCAAGCTAGTCCTCCATCAGGAAATTTCTAAGAATAAATGACATAAAGCTATTTGAACAATAAACGATAAAAATGAGTTAAGTAAGGTAGAGCAATATATAATGTGACATTTTTAGCAAAAAATGTGATAGACATATATTCAAAATAAATTGTACTAAAGCTATATAATTCTTAAAGAATTTCACAGAAGGATCTACTAGAAAATAAGAAAACTCAACAGTAATGTAGAAATAATACATGCTTCGTGAAAAGAAATGGAACATCAGCTTTTAATGTTTAAATAAAATGCTATCTTTTTTTGCCTTCCCTTTCTTCCAAGAAATTATCTAGTTGATAATTGTCTTTTGTTTTGAAGAAAAACTGTAAATAGTGATGTTTCTCCAGAAGAAAAGTGAATAAAAAATGTATTCACCTATAGAATGTCACCAACAGGTTACTAAAATTAAAGGCTAAGGATTGGCCAAAAAGAACATTTTTTTGATAGATCATAGATGTTTGTGAAGAATATGAATTTGAACAAAAAGAACCCAAAATAACATAAAAAGAAACTAAGCTCAATACTAATCATTCAATTCATTTTAGGACAAGTATACAATTCAAGTTCAAAGAATAACAGATGTTCTACTTCAGAAAAGAATATACAAAACAACTACAACAATGTAAAGAAGGGGGGAAATGAAGAAAATACTAAATGTTGTATAATTGTAATGAATAAATTTGGGCACAAAGAAGAAATTAAATAAATGCATATTCTTTTAATGGAGTAGTGGAGAAATATGACTATAGTATATTGCACATATTTTTCAAGTCTATACACTTTATTGTATATGTGTGCAGATTTGTAAATTTAGATTTCTAAAAATCATGTCTAAGTGCTCATGGAACATGTCAATGAAGACACCCTATATCTTTTTAATATCAATTCATTTTAAATTTTAGTTAAATTTTTCTCACGAATGAATCAGTAATCATCAAAATTTTCCTGACTCAGCAGAAGATTCAGCAAAAATAGCAAATGTGAATTACAGCCAAATCAAACTAATGTCTCCAAAATACAGTTGTGCATCATTGTTATTAGAGGATTTTGTGATGTTGTGGTAACTTATAAAAACTCTCTATGGATAAAATAAGAGACTTGACTTTTAAAAGAAAGTTATATTTCAAAGAAATAAGAACATCTCATACTTACAGATGCTGTTGAAAGATCTAAAGGCAATTAAAATTTAATTAGTAAGACTATTATAGCATTCCTATAGTGACCAGACAACCACTGAAGCAAAGAGAGATTAAATCCTTTGAACGGTACACAGATCATCAGAAACCAAAGAAACTATACAGTTCTGATTTCTACCTCAATGATACTTTAAAATAACTTGATAATCCCTTCCCCAAGCTGCTAAACCAGCATCTTGCACCCTGCCTCATCTTTGGAGTCAATCTATTCCATGCTGATATAAGAGTGGAGACAAATATATGCCCACATTTATATTGCGACAAATGAATAATTTGTGACCTAAATTAAATATTTCATGACACTTCAGTTCTAGTTGTATTGCTTTTTTCTTCCAAACAATGTTTTAGGGTATGCTTACTCTCCTAGATTTCTGATAAGAACTTGAAATTACGTCACTGAGGGCAAAGAGCTTAATTATGAATGCCTTCTACCTCCATCATTCATAAGAAGTTTCATGATGATTTGTATACAAAAGATTTTTGCTCAGAAAGGGAGTTTTTCTCATCTGCACAGAAACACTGACTTGAAATGAAGAAGGGGTCTTTACTGAACAGAAGCCATCAAAAGAAGCAAGGACATTCAGAAAAGAAAAAGGCAAAGAGAAGCTTAAGTAGGGAGGGCAATTTGATATGCCCAAGCAGATTGGTATATGTGGCTTTGTTCCATCAAAAGGCTGTTTGAAGCTCAGTGTTTTATTTTTATAGTGGAGTATTGAGTTCTGAGGTCTCTGATACACCCCAGGGAGTCAGCAAAAGCCGGCCATAGTATGGTGCCAGCTCCCTGATGGGCCACTAATGAAGATGGAGAGCTATGAATGCACCCAAATAAAACACAGGAAAAGGCGAAAAAGGACTCCAACTTAGGCCTATTCCTTTTATTCCAGAGAAGCAAACTTTTCTGTACACAGGGGCTAATGAGTCGTGAAGGAGAGGTGGGAACAAACCTCACAGTGTGCTACCAGGAGTGACAACACGTCTAACCTTTTGTGTTTGGAGGATGGGTTCAGTTTTCAGCTCATTTCCCAGCTATGAGCAAAAGCAGTAGAACAAAGAGTCAGTAGCAGGGAGACACTTGTGTTATCCTATTCAGTACCTGGGAGAGGCCACTGCTGAGAAGATGGGAGGATACAATCTTGCCAAACAAACTTTTGGAGCATATAGAATTAAAAAAAGGTGGTGTAATTCAAAAAGATAGTATGGAATTGGGAGGGGGACGATGAGAGAAGACGGGCAAGGGGGACATTGTGAGATTATAAAACATTTTTTCAGTGCAATTATTTAGAAACTATCTTAGAAGCATAAGGACCAAGATACCCCTACCCCCTTCCTAAACTGTAGAAGCCTGACAATTTAAGGAAAAACAAAACCTAAAAATATATTGACCAGCACCATTGTTGTGCAAGGTCCTAAGTGCCAGTCCTGTCAGGCTTCATCTATACAATCACACCTTCAAAGGAAAAAGAGACATAGAGTCCCGTAATTAGTGTACATACCAACACACACACACACACACACACACACACATCAGGAGCGTTCCAGGCATAATCAATAGATGCTGATAGTACCACATGAGGAATTTTCCAAAATGTATAGAAGAGGAAGAAGGAAGGAAAGAAGGCAAGGTTTAAGTAGGGAAAATGGATTTAGGAAGTCCAAGAAGGTCACTTTGTCAGAAAGAAAATAATCCTCCATACCAAGACCAAAGAGAGGGATCCAGTAAGGAGGGGATTTATTTTCAAGAACAGTGATACTCAAATATTTGATCTCTCCATACATAATGACAAATGAAAATCCATTATCAGTCGACCCAGGATTACAAATGGAATGCTTCAGACTTGGAGAAAGAATTGCTAATTTTTTTTCCATTTTGACCTTTAAAAAGAAATACTTTACATAAGGGTTCAGAATCTCAAAAGATAAAATTATTCAGAGCATTTCATAATAATTCCCAATAGATATGGCTTAGAACACTGGGAAAGATCAAGGTATTATTACAAAAGATCCTCAAACTTGCATGAGCATAAATAATTTTCCTTTCATTAATTCTTTAGTTTTAAGGCTTTTCAACATGATTCAATATAATATACAAACATGGCTGCTATAGACTAAATAATGCCTTTCCTACTTATATTGCTATTTTCCAAATATTTGCAATTACTATTGTGAATAATGAATTAATTTATTTTAAATCACTACTGAATGTATAGTTTTTTGTCATGTATTTTCACAATCAATGAACACTATTAGTAATATGTTGTGGAGGGAGGGGCCTATGAAATTGATTAATGTTAAATTTAAAGGACTGGAAACCACCACCTTAGAGTATAGACATCAAAAGCTTCATTTGTTGTTTTTCAATTGTATCAGCATTTGCGTATTTTCTTGGCAAGATTCAGTCACAGGAGGGCAGGTGTCTGAGGTGGAAGATTAAGCACTGATGGGGCCAGGTAGATCCTTAGATCATGAGACAGTCACCAATCAAGACAATAGGGACTCCTTTCACTACAGTGTAATGACCAAGATAATAAGGTCCCTCAAGGTGCAGTACTTGACCTGAAAGACACAGTTGTTAAATTAGATGATGAAGTATGGTGGTGAGACAATGAAGTAGCACATAGGTGGTTGGAAGAAAGATGGCCCTGGTAGAATGTTAGCGCTGGCTGGGGTCAACTAGATGTAGTGATCCTGAGTAACATTGGTGGAGGGAGTTTGCCTAATTCTAAAACTGCTTGGCACAGTAGATGGAGTACCAGACTCAAGGTCAGGAAGAGCCAACTGAGTTCAAAATTGGCCTCAAACACTTGCTATACGTGACCCTGGGAAATTCACTTAAGCCTGTTTGTCACAAGTTCTAACTCTATATGATGAACAAGAGAAGGAAATGGTAGACCAGTCTAAGATACATACCAAGAAAACCCCGAAGAATCAGATACAACTAACATCAAAGAGATCAAATCAGTCAACGCTTAAAAAAACTAATCCAGAGTATTTATTAGGACAAATAATGAGACTGAAATTTAAATACTTTGACCATGGAAATGGAAGACAGGGCTCACTGGAAAAGAACCTGATGATGGGAAAGACTGAAGGCAAAACAAGGGGATTGCAGAGGGTCAGATGGATCCTGAAAGCAATAAACATGAGCTTGGACAGACTTAGTAAGATGATAGAGGTTAGAAGAACCTGATGTGATATGCTCCAAAATAATTATGAAGAGTCGGACAAGATTGAATGACCCAACAACAACATGGCTTTAATTGATATACTTAGAATTTCACAAACAAAACAGCGGTGTTGTTTAGATACCGCTCACCAAGATGTAAGATGTCTCCTTGAATAAGAATGAATATGTATAGTCAGAGAACAGAGTACAGCATCTGGCATACAATAAGGCCTTGAAATTTTTTTCCTTTATTATTGATCTAGGCATGTAGTTTGGCTTATATTTAGTATTAGATGATTAAATATGTCAGTAACTTTCCTACTGCCAAACTGTACTTGTAGGCCTGTTACAAATCCAACTTGGCCATAGTTAATTTTTTAAAATAAATTAATGTAGTTTTAGGCTAATATTTTATTATAAAATTTGAGTCAATATTCAGTAGTGAAACTGTTTTATAAATCCAATTGTTTTCTTTTCCCTCAACTATGTTAGATTATATGGTTTGATAAAGCTATTACATCTCCTTTACCATATTTAAAAGAACTGCCTTAAGTTTCACTTTTTTCTTTTTGTATTTCCTTTCTGGAATGCTCCATGGTGGAGAATTGGACAGAGTAATGAACAAGTTGCTCAACATCTATGAATGTCAATTTCTACATTTGTAAAATGAGGAGGTCACACCAGTTGGCTAAGAAGATTACTTCCATTATAGATGTAGGACTCTATCTTCATTATAATCAGTGTCAGATTAACCACTTAAAGCAAAACATCATAGTAAAAAGGTGTGAAAATTGAGCACAGTACACTTTAATAAAAAATTTTTGATGCTTTTGTCATATAATTGTCACTGAAACACTAAATTTAATAGTTCTTTCTCTTCCTTTCTAAAGATTCTGGCTTTATCCTGAAAATATTATCCATTAGAGTGTGGCATCTGGAAGCAGCATACATAGTACTAAAACTAAGAATTATCTTTGGAATACGATTTTGGAATTATAGGTTAAATGCAGAAGGAAAATTCATTTTTCTTTTCCTTTTGAACTTCACAAACAACATCCCCCTGCAAAAAATGATGACTCTAAAAAACAGATCCAAAAATATCTCTGTACATAAAACCATGATTTTCTACTTGATTAATATTGGTTTTTTAAAAAGTATGTTATAAATTCAACATGTTACTTTTATAAGTGTCCTGCTGATCTGTGCATTCTTTTGAAATTTCTTCTGCATTCCTTAGTACACTTTTTATTTTAATGGCCCTATTCTTTTTTGGTTTCATTTTGTTTTTCTAATCATCACACACACACACACACACACACACACACACACACACACAATTAAAATGGGAAAAAAACATATAACTAGTAAATTTCATCAAGGAAAATAAATACATACAGTAGCCCTATCAAAAAAAAATGTATGTCTCCATCCACAGCATGAGTTTATAGTATCTCTGTCAGAAGAATGATATCACAACACTTTATTAGAAGTCCTCTGAAGATGTGGGAAGTGCTTGCTTAGATCACACTTCATCCATTTTCTACGGGATTTTTTTCTTTAAAAATATCACTGAATAGACCGTTCTCCTGTTTCTTCTCATTATACTCTTTACCAGTCCCTACTTTCCAGGATGCTCTGAAATTGCTTCTCATTATTTCTCATAGCTCAAGAGTACTCCAATAAAACATTACTATTGTTTGGCACCCGCATTTTTGCTTTTTTTTTTTTGCTTTTTCCCCTTTTTAATCTCAAAACAGGATGAGGAAATTTATTTTTTTCATGATTCTTAGCACCTTGTCACTGTCCTCCCTCTAAACCTCTCTCCTTCTTCTTTTCTTAAAGATTCTCTTTAACTTCCATGTATTTGCATAGCCAAAGCAGCTTTCTGATTTTTTGTTCCTTTGTGACAAGATTTCCAACCATGAATTTAAGTTTTTCTATTCTGTCAATTATTCCCCATATACAGGCCTCAATTCTCATTTTTTCTTTAAATCGCTCAGAAACACATTGCGGAAAGCACTGTGTTCTCCTTAAAATCCAAATGGTGTTTTTCTCATCAGGCATTGAAGCATTTTCTTCTACAGTATTTATTCAGGGATGTTGGCCTCCTCAAAAATGAAGGACGAACACAAGCTGTGAATACGCCAAGCTGCCAGAATGAGGCCTCCACTACCTGAGTAATTCAGTTAGTTCTCTCCCTCTCCTTCTTCCTGTCCCTTTCCTCCACCTCTCCAAAGGAAGGTAAATTTTGGTGGCGAGAAGCTGCCAAGTTAACTTTGGGTTTACTGCCTAGAGTTCTTTCTTGGATTTCTTTTCTTCTTTCTTTCTTTCTTACTTTCTTAAAACTGTAAACCGAGGTCACTCTGAATCCCATAGATTGGACCACAATAGGTCCCTGCCCAAGGTCCACTTAATGGCTGTTTATGGACCATCTTGACTTAGAGTGAACCTCAAAGGCAACTACTTCTCTATGGAACAGGAAACCTGAGATTCTTGCCCTCCCCAACTTGTTATTTTTTCTCTTTTTCTAAATAAAGGGGCCATCCCTTTTCTACCTCTTAAAGAGATCTATTCACTGAATGTGCATTACTTCACTCAGTACCTGAAAAAGCCTTAGCCTAAAAGGATCACGGTCTCCCATTGCATCCAGGGCCATCTCCAATCATCCTGATGAATATCTGGTCAATTGATCCAGATGACTCAGGAGGAGAAGTGAGGCTGGTGACCTTGCACTCCTTCACTCAAATCAAAGTCAACTGCAAGTCAACTCATCATTTAACTGTCAGCACGGTCCTCTTCGAAAACAAAGGACAAACACAAATTTTGAGATGTTAGAACTAGTTTACTAGATTTGGAAACTCTTTTCCTTCCTTACCTTTAATCTTCCCTACTGGTTTTTCTGTTTATGCTCAAAGTCTTTGAGATTTGGACAAAATAAGGGACAAAACAGGAAAACTGAGGAATAGGACAGCAAAAATATTTTAGGGGCCTCCAAAGTATGACCTCTGAAGAAAGTCTAACACTAAGTCTCCTACAATTATATTTTTCTCATGCCAAGTTGCCATGTGTGATTCCTACCTATGCTTCAGCAAGCATATAAACTTTCTTATCACTACCATCAAAACAATGAGTAATCACTTTAATGCAAATAAACTTGAGAGAGGAATTTTTTTTTAAAGGGACTCAAAAAAACCAACAAAATAGAATCCAAATGTTACACTTCTAAGGAAAATAAGACATCATGCCAATCCCTTGAAATTAATTCAACAAGCATTTATCTGGTCTAAAGATCTAATCCAACCTCCTCATTTTGAATGCAAACCCACATTATAAAGGGCATTTTCCAACCACAGAAGGATGATGAAATTTAAAACAAAAGGCTTTTGCCACTTGCATTTTGGCTCCTCTACCATCAAGACAGAGCAGTATGTGGTACATTAAAAAAAAAGGCACCATAAGGCTTTGATTTCAAAATAAGGTTCAGCAAGTTTAGATAATTCTAATTGTAATTTGTGCTATTTATATTATGCCCTATATACTAACAACAAAAGTATATTGTAACTTAAAATGTAATTAAAATGAGAAAGCATTTTGTTCCTAACTGTTCTCTAGATGTATCAGAATTTATGTGGATAATCTAATACTAATATAGTCAAGAAGTTCTTGCTTTCTTAAGGAAAAGATAGTTTAGTACAAAAAAGAGGCCCATAAAAAATACTTCACTGGTGGAAAGCAAGCTTTAATAGGCGTTGAAGGGAGTGCTAAAATTTTGCCCCTAGATTAAATAAAATTTACAGGAATAAACTACAAAAAGTTTGTAAAAGTTAATATATTATGTATTTTGATTAGGTATAATTCTTAAATACTTATTTCCTAAAATTAATTGAACGAGGAGGACACAAAGCACCTAATATGTGAATAATGTAAAAAGAAACTCAATTAAAATAAACAATACTCAGGAAAGAAGTAAACAAGCTCTAATTTTTTTTCTTAAACAGGCTCTGGCAAATATCTGTGGTACACAAACAAAGATTAGAGTAGACATCCGCAGATTTCACAGAGATAAATCTGGTTTCAAAAGAAAGTCTACTGTGGTAATCTTTGTGCAGCCTGAAAGTATTCAGGAAGCCATTCAAACAGCCCTGTGGTTTTAAAATAGGTCAAACTAGGAGATATAGGGTTTTGTTAAAAGTGATAGTGCTTTTCTATGAAAACAAAATATCTTCCCATATAACATATAAAATAAAAGTCTGCTGGAAAACATAAATAATTGGAATAAGAGGCTGGCAACATGACGTTCCACCCACCTACAACTCCCTGTAGACTTCTTCTGGTAGAGAAAAAAAACAATTGACAAATAAACCAAGAAGTATACAAGAATGAAAAACAGGTCAAACTGCCAAAGAATGTGTGGTATATAAAGTTTTCTCGCAGAACAGGAAGAAAGAGAAAGACTGAATGTCAACAAAATCTGAAATTGCATTTTTCAAGTTTCCAAGAGAAGATGGAAGGAGAGAGTATTAGAAGGAAAGGGAAAGAGACAAAGAGACAGACACAGAGACAGGGAAAAAAGGACAAAGGGACAAAGTGACAGGGGTTTAAGTAATATAAAAAAACCTAGTAATTCAGCATCCATTTATACTTTTAAATCAATTTTCTATGAGAAGCAGCATGGAATAGGGATCAATGTACCAACGTAGGCTAAAAATTTGAAATGTCTCTGATAAAACCATGTGACAATAAACATTCTTAAGATTAAGTCACAAACCAGTTGCTTATCTTCTTTGGTTCCAAGGAGTTCCCTAAAAAGATGAATGCATGAGTACAAAATGAAATATATGTGAGGGCAGAAGCTGAGGAGGAAGGGCTGTAACATTGAACTCATTGGGCATATGTTTGTATGAATGTATACACTTACACATCCTATTACCTACACCTCCAACCCAACAAAGCTGAAGAAATGGCTGTACCCTTTGCAAGATCAAGATTGTATGTTCATCCTTGGTTGCCTAAAAAGACCATGCCATCAGAAAAATGATGACATGACTTGCACTTGACTTTGTTTTGAGCGAGGGTGGACTGTGCAGGTCACCAGGCTCACTTCTCCTCCAGAGCCATCTGGATCCAGTGACCAGATACTCATCAGGATGACTGGAGATGACCCAGGATGCACTGGGAGACTGTGAGCCCTTTAGGTCTTTCTTTTGCCACCACCAACAATTCTTTCACTTCCATGTTTATGAACTCTGAAATTCCCCTATAAAATTCCCAGTTCTTTCCCAGTTCACCAGGACTACATTCTCTTTCCTTCTCCATCTTCATCCCTTGGCTAAATGTTCCAACTCAATATAATCCTCTTCTCTTAGAAGGTCTCACCAAACCATGAATTATGTCCACCATCCACTATTTATTCTTACTCACCAGCTGCAGTTACAAAGACAGACAAAAATCATAGAACTGTGTTAACTATATTCACCATAAATATTACAGAATCTCAGTTAGGTTCTCACTGCAGTAAAGCACTTCTTTTACATCGCCCTAATCAATTCATTGCTTTTCAAACTTTTCCATCCCTTCTTAAGCTTCCCATAGTCTCATCTTTCCTCACTCATTGAGCTAAGAATTATGCCTCATACCACCATAAAATTTAGACAGTTTGCTGAAAATTGCCCTTTCTCCTCTCCTTATATCACTTAGGTCCTATCTTCTTCTATCTCCTCCTCATTCCTGTCCCATGGGAAGAAGTGGCCATTTTCAAGAATTAAAACAAAGGTCTCAAGCATGTAACTTACAATACATGCTATAATCCACAACTACCTCAAAATTTAACCTAATAAAGATTAAAATGCAATTGGGAAATATTTAACAAAATAAATAAAAATGCACTAGAAAATAACGTTGACATATTTTTTGAGTAATATGCAGTCTACAGTTAAGTGACTCTGTTTCTATTTGAATTTCATACCAGGGCCAGCAGCAAGGAGGGAAAGGGTGGCCAAAGGCCACATTTGGTCCTCGAGGTCCTCAAGTGTGTCCCTTTGACTATATCCAAATTCCACAGGAAAAAAACCTTAATAAAAGAATTTGTTCTGTAAAACTTGTACTCAATCAAAAAGGCTATAATCAAGGACCTAGAAGGTACATGTGGCCTTTGGTGTGAAGGATCTCCACATCTGGGGACCTAAGCAAGATTTTCCATATACATAATATACATAAATGATCTCATTCCATCCTGTCTTTGGTTATTTTCTCACCTCTCATGGTTTCAATTATTCTCTACCAACAGATGACTCTCTGATCTACTTATCCAGCCCTATTAAATTTTAAAAAGTGATAACTGAACTCCTCTCTGCCTAACTTCACTATTACTATGAATGGTCCCACCATCCTCCCAGTCACAGAGGCTCACAACTTATGAGTCATCCTCAGCACCTAACATATATCAACTTCTATATTCAATCAATTGTTAAGTCTTTTCATTTCTACTATACTAACATTTTTCACATTTGTCCTTTTTCTCTAATCTGACACTACCACTAACTTGAAGCAAATCCTTATTAACTTACACCTGTACTGCTCCAATAATGTTCTAGCTGTTCTCCTTGACTCACATCTCTCACTGCTCCCATACATCCTTCAGCTGACCTATTAAATTGACGTTCTGATCCTTATTCAATAAATTTCAGTGGTTCCCTCTTACATGCAGGGTCAAATATAAAGTCTTCTGTTTGGCATTAAAAGTGTTTCATAATTGACCATCTTCTCAACTTTCCATTCCTCTTAAACCTTACTCACATTTGCTATTCCTAGAATAAGCTAACGCTAAACCTTAAAACCTTTTGGGGGCTCACTACAGTATAAAATAGCTATCACATTCTCCTCTATAAACTAAATATTCCCAGTTCCCTGACTCAATTCTCAATACATGGACTTGAATTCCTTTACTACCCTACCCTGAGGACCATTCCAAGATATAGTGTAGCTCATCAATTGTTACTAAATAAATTCAGCAAAACTAATTAAATACATTCTACATTTAGAGCATTGTGACAGGTGGTGTTAGAAATACAAGCATTAATAAAGACATGGTGCATGCCCACTTAGAGCTAACATTCTGGTGTGGAAGAAGAAATAGATGATTTATGAGGTCAAAAAAAGAAATTCTTGCTTCTGGGAGGCATAAACTAGGCTCTAAAACATGATGAGAAATTCAACTACTGAAAGGATAATGAACATTCAAGGCACAGGAAATGACAAGCAGAAAAGGCACAGATACAGGAGGGCACAGGAAAAGCAGAGAAACCAGAAAATGACCTACTTCATGAGAAGCAGGAAAAATGTCAAGCGAAGTAATGATAACATAAGACTAGAAAGGAAATAAGGCACTAAATTTTGAAAGGATTTGAATAAGTACAGGTTAACAGCTTCAAATCGACAATTTCGTATTTTCGCAAAATGGTCTCTCAAGTTGTGTCCAGCTCTTAATCTCACATTATTATGAAGTTAATTTTAAAGGTTAATAGGAAGACCTTGGTTTTTAGCACTATATCATAAAAATTAAGGAATTGAGATTTCTGGAACTATAAGCAGCTTAGAGCTGATACATTCCAATTTCCATCAAGGTCCTGGAATCTCTTCCATAATATTCCTGGTGATGGGTCATATTATCTCTAACTATATGTTTACAACAACAAGAAATTTACTAATTTTTCAAGGCATCTCATTTCACTGTTGAAGAGGTTAATTATTATAACACAACTAATCCTTACATTTAGTCAAAAATCATTCTTCCTGAACTTCCATCAATTGGTCCTATTTCTATTTTATCTTTCATAATAATTACTACAACAGCTTCTCAGGCCATTTTGATGGTTCAGACTCAGGATTGAGGCAAAATCAGACATTTATCAATCACAAAACATTTTTTAAAATACTGGTTCTCCATTATCTTGTCTCAGTAGAAAATGGAACAACAACTAATCCTATGATTTATTAACACAAGAGCTTTGACCTCCTCCATGTCCTGCCTGGACCTGATTGCCCCTACTGTGACAAATGGTTCCTCTCTCCACTCCCTCCAACCCTATCTCTTAAGAAGTCATCATATTTATGGTGGACTTAATATGAATACTTTCCCTCTGCATCTAGAAAATCTCAAGTTTAAGCAGTCCACCACTCTCAGTATTTCAAGCAGCGTACATATTCTACCACATCCTGTCCTACAATATAAAATCAAGCAATAGGAGTTTACTTACCAGTGTTGGAGAAAATATATTCATCAAGGAGTAAGCATTGGTTCATGTGGATTTATATCCCTTTCTCTTAAAGGGAGAAGGGATGGTCAGAAGAGTACATTGACATCCATGAAAATTAGAAGATGATTAAGTCTGACTATTGAGAACTGATTACTTTGGAGCAATTGTTTTTTGAATGCTTTAGTGAGCACAATATTATTTTTAGGGTGCAAGCCTTAGTCACTCAGGCAATGAAATAGTATTAGTGATGATTTCATTAACTTTTTAGGGAAAAATTAGCTAAGCATACACTGGAGCAGATGTTGCTCCTCCCATATCATGGTCCTTAATACAAGGTCACGAAAGCCTTCTAGGGTACCTTGAATACTTAAATGGTCAGAGCGACATTACAACTATGACCTAGAGAATGAGATCATAGTCAGTATCAGAAAAGAAGTTTAAACTAATTTTTTTAAAAAGTAGTAATACAAAACAGACAACCAACAGCCTATTGAAAGACTGCAAGTTAAGTCCACAGGACTCAGCATTGGTACTGAAAATGAAAGTAAAAGGATAGTCTCTAATCTCAAGAAGTTTGCATTCTAATAGAAGAGGAGAAGACAACATATAAAAAGAAGTTGAAAGTACAAGTGGGAAGAGAGAGAAGACATCCACATGGGGGTATGGTGAAGGAAGTGTAGAGAGTAAGGAGTAGAGGGTAGAGAGGATTTAGCCTGGGCAATTGAAGAGTAGTTGATGAATTAGAGGAAGGGTTCACAATTATAGAGTTAAATTCAATGCATGCATGGAGTGAACATCTAGTCTGAGGAGCACACAAGAGAACAGTGAACATGCAGGGTCATAAGTCTTCTGTAGCATGGTGGAAGAACTCCTGAGAGTCAGAAATGGCACCTGTCCAAGTGTTTCCCCGTCTCCCACAGTTAGGACAATTGTAGTTCATCCAGTGAGTGTGACCAAGATGACTGAATATGGAGGAGAACAAAGACCAGAGACTTTGTCTCTGCTCTTCAAAAAGACTGTACTTCAAATTTTAATCATCTGATTATATGATGTTTGATATCAGAGGTAGTTCACAGTGCATCTCCCAATGTAAGAGGTGACAACAAGGAAAAGTGATGGAAACATCAGGGCCACATCGACAATGGTCACCAGCAATCTTCACAAAAGTCAGGGACATCTATGATAACATTATGCTTTTGCATACAACCTGTCCCCAATTCAAGTCTTATGCTATCCCACCTTGTAATCATTGCTCCGGGCCCATCACCCAGAATCTATTCCAGCGTAGCAGCCCCACTTGATGCATTTTCCCTCCTCAACCTTGAGTAAAGGGAAAGGGGAAATGATAGCAAATCTTTGCTTAATTAGAAGCCTCTGCTGATGACTACCTCTCATTTGTGGCAGGAGTTAGAGAGTTGTACTAGTAGTTTCAAAAACATTATTGTCATTATAAAGCCAAGAACAATCCCAACAACTCTGTCTCATGATTCTGTGAAACAAGTCACTCCCCCAAATATTCTGACCCCTTTTCAGAGGGTAAAGGCAGTGACTGGTTTGACCACAGCACCTTCCTGGCACAAAATAGGTACCATATAAATACTAGGGACAGTGATGATGATTACAATGATGGTCCACCACTAGCTTGCACAAGTAGATCTGTAAGAAATGGTCTAATAAATACTTAGACAATCTCAAATCAGACGATGTGAGCCCCAGGAAAAAAAACAGCTAAGTCAGTGAGTTGCCCCTTTACCTTCTAGGAATGGTTCTTAAATATTCAGAATTTCTGCCACTACTTGGTGGATGAAGGCAGATAGTCTACTATCCATTTCCCTATGTGGGTAATTCAGCTTTCCTAGCATCATCATAAAAAAAAAAAGGAAAAAAAACACCCAAAAGGGAATGGGATTTCCTTCTTACAATGTAAAGTATGCCAGAGTAAATACAGCAATAAGGATGTCACAAGGGCAGAAAATATCAGATTCCTGTAACAGAAATCATGTCTCTCCAAATTCTCCTTTTTGGATTTCAACTACAAGGTCAGTCCATGGAAATTCGAATGGTTATGCTAAATATTCAGTAACAGAATGGAACAATATACTTAGGGTGGGGGGAGTAGCAGCCGACTCACATTTAGGGTTAGACAAGCCTGATATCTTCCCAACAAGCCGCCAAATAACTGTAAAAAATGACTCTAAACAAATTCTAGAACTACAGAAGCCACAAAATTACACAGTGAAACAAATCCCCAGGGCAAGACCACCTGGAAAGTCGACAGGAAGGGTCTTTCACTCAGGGCAGGGGCAGGGAGGGGTCTGGCATAGACTGAATCTTTTGTCAGTTGTGGTATTTTCCACACTTCTCAAACCACAAATGCTAAAAAGAACACTGGGAAAACTCAGTGGGACCATGGTAAAAGAATGGCATTGGTCTGACTGGGTACAGTCCCGCCCCCAGGGCAGTGGCAAAGGCAGCATCCAGAGCTCTGGACCCATAGATGGTGAGGGATTAAGTGGCTGATAAAAAATACCTGAAACCTACAAAGATATGTATTCACCCCTACCCCCACCAGGACTCAAAGCAGAGTACTACCTCGACAAAGAGTTAGAAAGTAAAGTGTTTGGCTGGGAAATTACATTGAATGGTTTGCCATTTCAATGAGGGTGGGTGGAGAGGGAAGAAGGAAGAGAGTTTGGAACACAAATTTTTAAAAACATGTTAAAAACATGCCCTTGGAAAGTGGCAGTATACAAATCTATATTGCCCTACAAGAAATTAAGGAGGAAGGAGATGGGGGTGGGAACAGAGGTGGGGGGGTGGTGAGGGGGAGTGTAATAAAAAGTTGTGCAGACTGGGGGAAGAGCTAATCAGAATGCATGCTTTATGGGATAGGGGGAGTAAAAAGAAGGGGAAAAAATCTGGAAATCAAAATCTTCTAGAATGTTTAGAACTAAAAATAAATTAAAGAATAAAAATAAAAAGCTTCTCATAAACTGGGACTTTGACATTGTAGGTAAGCAACATTTCACCTTATTCCCCTAGACCAACTATGTTTCAAAGGTAGTTTCACAGGTTGGAGAGGGAAGGTAAGGACATAGACCTAGACTGAAAAAATGTTTCTCCTACCACATATGCCCCTGAAGTCTTTTATTTCCCAGGTAAAAACTACCTAGTTTCCTTCCTTTCATTCTCATGAGAGAATTCATGCAGTTTCTGAGATAACACTATATTTTAAGGTACCTCACTCAAAAATGTAGGTTGGAGAACAAAATATGGAGTCTGGACTTCCGATCTGCTAAACAATCACATAAAATTAAACAATATTATCTTAAATTGAAATTCATCCAGAGAAATCAATACATAAGTTTGGAAGTAAATATTTTTATTTTATCCCCAGAGCAATTCATGTGACCTCACCTTATCTGTAGAAAAAAAAAATACTGATTAGATACAAGGTAGAAAGTGAAAAAGCACAAGTCAGATTCAAGGCTGCAAAGTACCTTAACCACAGAATTCAAATGCATTGTTCTATAGATGAAGAAACTGAAACTTAGGGTGTTTAATTTTTCTAAACTCACACATGTGGTAAATAAAGCTACTGGATTGAAATACAAATTTTTTAACTCCAAGTTCAGTGATCTTTCCACAATATTGCCTTTCCACATGAACTTTAAATGCTGAAATTGTCTGGAAAGGGATAAAAGCACTTTGTAACACAAAAATAAAGTAGTGGTATTACATTCCATGAATCATTTCTATCTCATTGATTTTCAAATTTATTTGTTAGAAATTTGGATATAGAAATATTTGGCAATACATAGACTTATAAAATTAGAACCAGGAGGACCTTATAAGTCATATAGTTCATTGGTCTCCACTGGAGAGGTAATGAAACAACCAATAAAAAGGGATAAGTTGTATTGCATCGAAAATTTCTTGAAACAGACAGTCCTGGGGCTCATCTTCAATATAACCATACCTGCCTCTATTCCCCAACAATCCTAAACTCCACCAGCTTCCTCCTCTCTAGAAGCAACCACCCTCTCCAAAAATCCTGAAAGTCGCCCCGCAATAACCCCTAAGAGGGCTATAGGCCTCTCAGAGAAGTTGTAAACTAACTACTATCCAGCCCTCTATGGAAGCAAACATACAAATACCACTGAGAAAATTCCTGTCATGAGAAGCCCCACAGCTCCTGCCCCACAGCTCATCTGAGAGCTATGGAAGGAATCACTGAAAATATGGGGTTTACAGTGGGTGGCAAGAAAGAGCCCTTTACTCCTTTTCCTTTTAAGTGGAACCAAGTGAGTCAAATAGTATATAAATAGGCACGGATAGGTTCAGTCAGTGAATAAACACTTACTAAGTACCTACAATGTGCCAAGCAATGTGCTAGGCTCTGAGGATACAAAACAAAAAAAGATAAAAAGTAAAAGACAGTACCCTCCCTAAAAAGGATCACAATCTAATGGAGGCAAGATGAAGCAAACAAATATGTAAAAATAAACTATACAGAAGATAAATAAAAAGCAATTAAAATAAAGGATATGCTTCGAAAAAGAGGAGTTAGGCTTCCGGCAGAAGATAGGATTTTGATCAGGACTTCAAAAAAAAGAGAGGCCAGCATGTGGAAAGGAGAAGAGAGAGAATTCTAAAAATGGAGGACAACCAAAGAAACCTAAGAAACAGTGTTTTCTAGTTAGGTGAACAGCAATGAAGGTATTGTCCCCCAATCAAAGAGTACATAGCAGTAAGTTATAAAAAGACTCAATAGATTGTGACTTTCCAAAGAGATTTCATATTATCTTACCTCCAAATCCATACCCTCCTTCCAAAGTTTCCTATTAATATTAATAGTAAAATTTTTCTTCCAGTCACTCAAGTCTATACATCTTTTGACTCCTCACTCTCACTCACCCTACATGATTAAATCAATGAACAAATCTAATATTTTCTACCTTCCTGACATCCCTCCCATCTGTCCATTCTTTCTACCCTCGTCATCACCCTTTGTCAGATCATTGTTACATACGGCTAAAATACTCCAATGAACAAAGTCATTAGCATCACTCTTACCGTCACTCAAGTACAATGGTAAGACAAAAGACAGAGAAAACTGACGAAGGCCCAAGCAATGGGTGACCTTGGCAACTTCATTGTCTCATTAAATGCTAAGCTCCGTACATTGCCTACTGCAGTCGTCTTTATGGCTGTTGGAACAAAGTGTTTTCATCTGCCAATCCTGTCAAGAGAAATGTAACGTAATACTGCAATACCATACTGATAATTGTGTATTTTTTAAAATGAATAATAAAATGATGAAAAGTATTTGATTCTAGAGTTAAATTTAAGGTACTTAAGTTTACTGAGTAGAAGAAAACCTTCAAGTGAGAGTCACCTATCAGTGGGAGGAATATTGGAGGAAAGAGAATTGAGCTAGGTAAAAAAGAAGGAAAACTAACTCTGCCTCACTTAAATCAAATTCACAAATAATCCAAGTTATCCCCATCATGATGTCACTAGTCATAGTCAAAAACAAAGGACAAACAGCAATTCCATGGGGGAGAAAGGTGGTGCAGTGGCACTGGCCAGGAGTGAGGAAGATCTGGGCTCAAGTTTAACCTCAGCCAAACATGTGACACTGGGTAAGTCACTTAAACCACATTTGTCTCAGTTTTTTATTTGTAAAATTGGGAAATCATGGAGATAGAAGGGGCAAACCTACACATTATCCTCATCAAGAAAACTTCATACACAAATTCAACAGATCACAAAGAATTGATGAGGACTGAAGAACAATTAAATGTTGTTACGTTAAGGTCATTTGAAGGTTTAGTTCCCTGGCCTTTAATAGGCCCATGTAAATTGCTTTGAGCTTTGATCAAGCCCACAGCTTGAGTAACATAAAGCCCAGGGTGGAAGGAGCTTTGCAGAGGAGTGGAATAGGAAGAGAACAGCAGGAAGAAAGAATGAGGTGAAGCTGAGAAGGGGGCAGCAGTAACAGCAGAGAACAGCAGGTAGCTTGGGTGAGAGAGGGGCATTTTGTCTAAGGTACCATGTTTGCGGGGAGGCCTCAGAGAGGCAAGATTTGGGGATGGCAGCTGTCCTCCTTTTATTGGAGAACAAACTTCCTTGATACTGAGGTATAATTGCTTTCTGATATCTGAATAAATAGTGATTTCATCTTTGAAGAAGAGAGTTTATATTTTGTGAATTTACCCTGGAAATATATTCAAATATCCATGGTTGCTGCTGTGGGTATCACATTGCCTTTATGCACAAACACAGCCAAATATACGGAAGGAATGCTTAAAAATATCACATAAGTTGGTTGTTCGGTTCTTGTCCTTCATTCTCAAAGAGGACCAAAATGACATCACGATGATAAAGTAAAGTTTGTGAGTCCAACTGTGACTGATCAGACCAATACAAGCTCAGAATGATCTACCACAGGTTGGCATAGATAGTTCCTGTGAATAATTGGAGTGGATACTCCAAATTTGCACATCCTATATTTACTTTGTATGTTTCAATTCAACTTTGCTCATAGAGCACAGTATCTTTTCTGATGTGTACATGCCATATTGAGTGGTCCTATGCCAGTGTCTCCCATGTTGCACAATCAAATCCAAAGTTCTTGAGAGACCGTGAGAGTGTCCTTGCATCGCCTCTTTTGACCACCATATGATCTGCCCCATGTCATTTCTCCATAAAATAGTCTTTTTGGTAATCACATATTTTGCATTCACAAAATGTGGCACAATCAAAAGTCTGGAGACCACTGATCTGGTCTACTTGACCTCCCATCATTTTACAGAAAAGGAATTTAAAGCTTAGAAAGAAAAAATGAGTTGACCAAGGTCACACGGACAATATACAACTAAATGAATATTTGAACGCAGACTCTCTTATTGTAAAACTAAGACTCATTAAACTACACTAAAATATATTCTTATTTTTTAAATATTTGAAAGTCAGGACACTATAAAGAATAAAAATGAATCCCAAATTTCCCTCTACCACAGATTAGGAATTGGAGTCAACCAACTTGGATTTAAATAGCACTATGAATTTAAAAGGTCAAAGACGGAAGATATAGAATAGTATTAATCAAAGGGATTTTAGCATTCAAACTAAAAGCTCAAACCCTCTTAAATAGTAGCAAATTTCACCCACCATGTTTATCTCACCTGTTATTTTTGTCAAATAATCAGCATAATAATTTTCTGATCATTTCTGGTATTTTAAAAATAATTAGCTAGTTTCTTTATATCAATCTATTTTTAAAAGGGAAACTAATAAGAAAAACATGAAATATTTCTTATGAAATCAAGTCAAAAATCATTGCCTGTCTGTAAGTAAAGCACACTACTACTGCATGGGAGAAATCAGAACTGGAATGTGAAACTCCATGTGTTTACTGCCAGAGCAACAAGCACTAAGATTATATTGCCTTCCAGGAAGGAGGAGAAAAGTGCAACTCAACTGGAATGTCAAACAGGTGCAAGGTCTAGAACGCTGTCTCTCTAAAAGCCTTGTTCCCATACTGAAGCCAGCAGTGATGAGTGAGATCTGCTACCATCCTTGTGCTCATTCTCTCATCTGTCAGTTTTCAATAATAAAAGAATTCATAATTTTCTGCCTCTTACTCATGGATTCCTCATCAGGTATGCCAAAACTTGATTTGGCTGAATGCATCGGTAAAGAGATTGCAAACCAAGGTTTAGAATCTGATTCTGGGACAAATTCTCAACAAGATGGCAATGGAAAACATGGTAGGGAAGGTTAGGTCTCAGAAGATATCTGCAAAGGGGCCCCAGAAAAAGCAAGAAGAAAGAAAGTCAAACAGAAAGAGAAGTTACCATGTCTAGTGAAGTCCCGAACTACATAAAATAACCTATAGAAACAAGAAGAGAAGTCCTGTTAGGGAAGTCAAAATAGCTAGGGCAAATAGTGAAGGAATAAGGAAAGGAAGCAAGCAAGAAAGAAGAGTTGGTGACATGGAAGCCCCTGTGACTTCCCACAAAAAGAATGATGTGAGGCCAAACAGAAAAGGTCACAAGTCAACGAGGGCTTCAGCAACTAGGGGACTGAAGCCGGACTGCTAGCTGGGCTGATAAAAACAAAAATGGAAAACAGAACTTCCCACATAAATCATAGCACTGGGAGATGGGCTCCTAAGAAGGATAAAGCAGGGGGAGCCACAGTAAGACCACTCAACGTGTGGATGCCAATATTAACGAAGCCGTATAGACAGCCTGAGAACAACAGTAGCATACAAGCTTCTTGACTGCAGGGATGGTTTTTTTTCCACTTTTATCTCCCAGTACTCTTCCAAAAGCATTTAAATTGTTTAAAGTGATAATTGTCCACCTGAGTATATATAAATTAAAAGAAATAACTTCCATTTCATATTTGTGAGCTGAAAATTATACAATATATGGCAGTATTTCATATTGGAAGCATTTTTATTTAGTGCTTGAGTTAAAAAATATCAAAACCAGAATAGATTCAAAGAGTTCCATGACAATACTTCATCTTAATGCAATATCCAACTACAGTCATCCTACTCAATTGAAATAACCACTACTTAACCCTGTAATTCTTTTACCAGGTTGAAAAAATTTTCAAATTAAGTAAGATTTTTGTATGTAATTTCTACTGATTTCATAGCATTGTTCTGTGTTGAACTGACATAATTACTTTTTATCATAATCAATAAACTGATACTAGTAATGAGACATAAAAGTGCCAGCTTCTGAAGTTTCCTGGAAATCCAATCAATATATATTTCTTGGCCTTAATGAAATGACAACAAAAGTGATTTGCTTCTGAGCTGTTTCTGAATAATTGCATGCAAATAAAAATACCTTTTACAAAATGACCAATAATTTTTGGATTAAAAATAACTCCTCTTCTTTGTTTAAAAAGCTCATATTTTCAAATATCTGAAATACAAATGAAATAAATGTGTGTATATATATATATATATATAAATATGGATAAGTAGTAAATACACATAAATCAAAAGTAGACAAAAATGTAGGCATGATTATTTTCTTCACTTTAGAGCTTCAGGTGATTGAACTTTCTAAATGTCATAACTCTAACCTTAAATATCAAGAATCACAGAATTGGAGCAGTAGGAAGAACACAAGAAGTCACCTAATCTAGTAATAGACACCTAGTAATATAGTATATACAGAACTGAAACTTCAGTCAGGAAGCCTGAATGCAAATCTGGTCTCAGACAATTACTAGATGTATGACATAAGCTAGTCACTTTCACCTATGCTTTTTTTACTTTCCTCAACTGTTAAAATGGGTATAATTACAACACTTCCATTGCAGGTTTGTTATGAGTACCAAATGAGTAAATGGTTTTTAAGGGAGGGGGGCAGGGAGAGGAGAAGGAGAAACCACATTTAGCACAGTTCAAGTAATATAATAGATCCTACATAAATGCTTACTCCATTCCCATACAGCAGATCTAAATTCTTTATTTTACTGGTAAAGAAGTTAAGACTCAAAGACATTCTTGAAAGGACTTACCCAAAGTCGCAGTTAGTAAGTAACAGAGATGAGACTAGAAACTAGGTCAATCGTACCATGGTACAGATTTACTGACCCTGACTCTGACTTAGTTTAGCTCCACAAACATAAACAGAATGTAGGACTAGTAGGTCAAGACATCTGGGTTCTAACCCAGACCAATATGAGTTTATTTAAAATGATATAAGCATTATGGGTTATTTGAATCTTAAAATACTTCAAACACAGAACTAGGGATAAACTTTAGTGCTTTTTGTTTATTATCACAGTCATGTCCAAGTCTTCAAGACTCCATTTGGGGTTTTCTTGGCAGAGATACAGGAGTGATTTGACAATTTGAGTTCTAGTTCATTTTCCAAATGAGGAAATTGAGGCAAACAGAGTGAAATGACTTGCCCATGGTCACATAGCCAAGGTCTGTCCAAGGCCAGATCTGAAATCACAAAGATGTCTTCCTGACTCCCAGCCCTGGATTCTAGGCAGTGAGCCAACTAGCTAACCTGATTTTTCAAAAATACATGTTCAACATGACTCAGCAGTGTGATATGAAAACCCAAAGAGTTAATGAGGTCTTAGATCAATTAATAGAAGTGTTAGTAGCCAAAGTGAAGGAGACAGTAATCCTGCTGTACTCTTTCCTTTAAAAAAAAAAAGACTGTACTATGTATGAATTCTATATGTAGCTTTCAGTGCCACATGTAAAAAATAGATACTGATTGACAGCCTGGATCAGGAGTATGATCAGGGTAGTGAGAAAACTTGAAAGCATGCTACTCAAGGACAAAATTAAGAGAAAATTGGGATATTACCCAGGAAAATTATGAAGAACCAGATGGCTACTTTCAAATATTTTACGAATCCTCATATGAAAGATGAATAGAATTTGTTCATTGGGGAAGACATGAATAGAAATAATTCAAATTAACAAAAATAATTATTAAGGAAAAACATGAGCATTATATCTGACTATCCCCTCCCATCTCCACTTTTTGAGTTAGGTTGTTCACCTCAACCTATACACAAACATTGACAAGGAACCATGGTTTCTCAAAGCAAGTTGCCACCGTGTAACAATTTCCTCTATCACAGAGTAGGGGCAACCAGGGAAGGGGAATACACTACTACTATACCCCTGAGCCCCAATTCATAAGCATTCCATATCCTAAATTGGCCAAATGACCAGAAATAACTCCAGATTAAAAACTAAACTAAAACTAAACAGAAAGAAAAGCAAGCGTTAACGATCACATGTGGATAGGGCATCTCACAATTCTGAGTTGTGTGGCCTGAAGTCCTTTCTTCTCCCCCAAGAACAGTCGAAATCACTGAGGCATAGGACTATATCTTCAATAGCTACTCCCCTGCAGGACCTCTCCACTCACTTGCTGGTTAGGAACATTTCTTAGCTTACTCCTTTGCACTGAGGCTACTCCAAATGCAGGTTGCCAAGGCAGGCTTGGAACTTAAGTTCCTAAAAACATCTAAAGCAGAAAGTCAAAATCTAAGATCCTTAGACCTTTTCAAAGAGTACTCCCTTGACTGCTCTCTGAAGTAATATTGCCTAATGTCAGCAAAAGCAACAAAAACTAAGACACATCTACATAGTTGCTCCAGATATTAACCTTTTCCTGGGTTACCCCTAGATCTCTGAGGGAGGGAGTTGTAACATGGTCACACTTTCTCAGACCCACTGAACCTGAGAGTAATGGGGTATATATTGAGGTGAACAACCCAATACAGTAAGAGAAAAGGATGGGGTATTAGGTGATATACCCAAGTGCTTAATAAATGATTTTTTCAATCAATCCTATTTCTGCCTTCCCCCAGTAACAAATCACATCTTCCATATAATATACCATTAAAATTTTTTGTAAAAAGTCATTGTGGCCCTCATAATTTTCCAGTTAAGCATCTCTCTTTCCTTTAATCAGTGCCTGAATATCATGGTTTCAAGTTTTCTCATCAACCTGATCGTCTTCTTCCAACTTTTCAATCAGAATCTTTTCCAAAATATGGCACCCAATGCTAAACACAGTATTCCAGTTGTGTTCTTATTAGGACACTTTGGATACTAGATACAATATTCCAGTTTATGGTCTAACAAGGAAAGACTACAGTGCTACAGTGGAGTGTAGAATACAGAGGACAGTACAATGCCTTTTTTTGCTCCAGTCCCCTTTCAAGAAGCAGAATTCAATGCAATCTTGCAGGATAAACTTAACAAAGGTCTCTTCTGAGGTCTTCCATAAACCCTCACCTCAGCACAGCGTAATGTTCCTGAACTCTCCTCAGTACCATTAATGAAAATTAGCAACACTTCAGTGAAGGGACTCACCTCCATCTCTTGGTGACATGGCAAAACCAACATTTCTTACATTTACTACCATCATTATCTATACTATACCAAGACAATATACATTTATCTCTTTATCATCAGACAGTTTTAGAAACCAAAGTTTCACAGTAGTTATTTTCAATTTGATGCTGGGAAACAGAATAAATATCAACCAATTTTATCCTTGTTAGGTGCATTTGTGTGTAAGGATGTGATGATGATGATGATGATGATGATGACACTTTAGGAGTGCTTTTCTAACAACTATAGTTGTTTATGCCACTTGTCCAAATTTTAAAAAGGGCCAGTCTTACAAATGTAAGACATAAGGAATTTGTGCCAGGATCTAATGACTAAAATTTTGGAAATATATTAGTCCCTCAAGAAGCTGTTGTTTGACTAGATTCAGATATAAAGAAGTAAATAAGACTTAAGAGATCAAAGGAAACATATTGTTCCTACAAAATTTAAAGCAAGAAAACTGTTTTCAACTGTAGTGATAGAGGAGGTGACATCTAAGTTAATCCTTGAATAAAGAGATGGATTCTAAAAGATAAGAAGCAGTACATTCTACATCTAGGCAAAAAATCTAATCTAATCTAATCATCTAATGCAGGGGACAGCTACTAATCTTGTTTGGCTATAAATCAAAGTAAATAAAAAGGAGTTATATGAAATAATATTGGAAAGTTACCCAGGAGGAAGGTAATACTATGACTCTCAGGGTAAGAAGTTCCTAAGAACAAATGTTAATATCACAGGAAAAAGATTTTGATTCAATATAAGGAAAATAGGTCCAATAATTAAAATTAGTCAAAACCTTAAGAATGCCTGAGGAGTTGAGTTTTAATGACAACTGGGGACTTCAAAGGCAGCATTCATGCCTTGGTAGGGGCTATACCAGAATGCTGAAGTCCCTGACTGTTCATGCAGTTCTACAACTCTAAGCTATTTAATTACTCTAGAATTCAGTATCTTCATGGCGGGTGATGGGGGAGAAGGTGTTGGTGGACTAAATGATTTCTATATTTAAAATCCCATGATACTTACCATACAGCTCAATGCCCTGAAAAAATTTAATAATTAATAGAATGAATAAAAGATTGAATAGAATAAGCAAAAATTTTTACAATGTGAAAACAACTAAATAACACTTGACTTAAATGGTCATGTCCACAGTGTATAAGTAATGCAGAATGTGAGTATTCTAAATAATAGCTTTAACCATAACTCCAGTTTCAATTCTTTCTTCCTCTGTGCCCTCTAGTGGAAAGGTCAATGAAACTGATAAACGAAAAAATAAATAAATAAATAAAACAAAACCATAGTTGAATCATAGGAGAACAGAGTCAGGAAAAACACAGAAAATGACTCGTCATATGTAAATAATTGACTTGATTGCACCCTTCCCTGGTCAGCCTATACAAACCAAATGTTTGACCAACAATCATGAGTGAGAGAATGATTAAAAAGAGAAAAATATGGCTATTTGTGAGATAAACAACTTTCTGTATCCTCTTTCCAACTACAATAAAGTATTTATGAGAAAAAACATGAATGGGCAACTTAAAAAATATCTTCTTCACTTTCAATTGTTCCTAAAAATGACAGTGATTTCAGATTATTTAATTAGAAGCCCCAAAAGCTTTTTCAGCACATTCTCCAATTCTGTGCCATTTTTAAATTTCAAATTCCTTAGATGAAAGTTAAATTTCAAATTAACTTATATGTCAATTTCAAACTGTATATTTGAAAACACAACTAGATTTTCCAAAGCTTTCTCCTTTTATGTTACAAATTTTGTTTTAAAAGTTACTTCAAAATAGATCTATGTGCATCTTCACATGCTAAGATTTTAGGGTAGTTTATGATGAAAAAAATCTGCAAATGGAACACTTAAAAATGTATCTGTTAAAGCTTAAAATAACCAACCATTATGCAACTGTACACAATTCATTTGATAAAATGTTGCAAGATGTTTGAAGCTTTAGTTTAAGAGGTATGACTATTACTGAAGAGACACTAAGTTTGTCCTTGAAAGGTTTTATCAGTAAATTCCTTGCTTGCCAAAAAAGAGGAAGGTTTATACAGATTGTGTAGAACCCCAATGTAATTAGACACTATTACTGCATTACTACTGCAGATAGCCTCCTTTCTTCTGTCCAAGCAGATAAATATTTCCTCAGTAAACATACTCACCACCCAGAAAAAGGAGAAAGGAAAAAAAACCAAATCTTAGCTGACAAAACACAAGTGAACACGTAAGTTTTTCCTGCAAAGCCAGGGCTAATAATTTTGGTAAAATATTTTAGTTACTAAAATGTTGGATTGCAGGTACAGAGAACAGTCAAATGAGACAGTGAATGAACCAAATTTAAACTCTCCTATTTTCTATTTGTTAAAAATAAAAGAAAGTTTACCTTGATAAATGCATGGTGTAATGAATAGAACACTGAATTTGACGCTTTTCAGTTGTGTTAGCCGAGGAAAATGATGGTACCTTTCAGAGATTCAGTTCTGAACTACTCATCAAACAAGGTTGTTATGAAAACAAAAAAATTAGCACACAGAACACTTTGTTGACTTTAAAAAGTGCAATAAATGTTACTATTATTACATGGAATATAATGACATCTAGACTTTTCCTTTGGTTCCGATATAACTTCATAGTGACAACCTCCTCAGCATAGTACTTCGACTAGGCATGTAGTCTAACCATCTGAATCGGTAGTTTTTTCACAATGAGGAATGAGGACTAACTTTCAATACTGTGACACAGCGATAGTTGTTCCAAAGAATATGGAATTCTAAAAATAAAAGATCTTCTAGAAAAACAGGCATCATGCAAAGTCCTGGACATACAAAGAAAGGCAAAAAGTAGCCCTTGTTTTCAAGGAGCTCACAGTCCAGTGAGGGAGAAAACATACAAACAGTCCTGGACAATCAGGTGACATGAAGGAAAGTATAAGAATTAAGATTGAGAAAAGCTTCCTACATAAGGTGGAAAGGAAGTCAGGAAACTCAGGAGGCAGAATCAGAATGGGAAAGCATTCCTGGTATGGGGGAAAGCCAGAGAAAATGCACAAAGTGAAGAAATGACTGTAGATCAGTGATTTAGGACAAAAATTCACACAAATGTGTAATAAAAGATGAAAAAAGACAAACTACTTTTGAATCATTCTATACTCCCTGAAATAGGATCCCTAAAGTAGCTGTGAATATACAACGGCAGCATGGGAATTTTTCTCAGTTCTTAGAGATTAAGCCAACAGAGAACAAGCTGTAAACAGTTCTGGCAAACTAACAAGATAGTACAGGCCCAATGACAGACACCTTTGTAATTTTCAAAGAGACCATATCCATGTTGGAGACAGGATGATGAATTATTTTTTTAACAAAAGCAACTTATGAAGCATACCTATTCATAGAGAGACTGTGAGAGACTAAGTACCCATCACTGATTTTGCTGACACCACTGCAAGAGTAGTGAGAATAGTCATTAAAGATGGTTGTTAATAAATTGTAGATAATTTGTGATATTATATATTAACAAAGAACATGAGTGAACTTGGATAATTTTTTGCCCAACAATTCAATTTAATATTGATATTAAGTACCTACTATGTGTAAAGCATTATGGTAGGTGCAGAAAGAGATACAAACACTAAATATACGGTAATACAATACAAATACATTAAGGAGGTGCCTAGCAAGATCAGGTCCAAGGTAAAATATAGCCATATTGAGGTGGACTGTTCATCAAAAGACCTCAAGGAGAAAGTTATACTTGAGGGCAGGGACTAAAACAGTTAAAGAGAAGAAAAGAGAACATTTCAGGAACAATGAAGAATATGTACAAAATAAAAGTTTCAACTTCAATAACAAATATCATCTTAGGCTGCTTATATCATCCAATCCTAGGTAAAATGACATTTTTTATAAGATTTACAAAGTTATGTAAAACACCAATGTTGTTGTGATAATAAGTGCCTCAAAACCCAGCATACTGTCCAAGTTGTGATTAGTAGGCGTATAAGATACAGGGAATTATGGAAAATTTTCTACAAAAAGGTAAGATAAAGAAGCTCTCTCTCTCTCTCTCTCTCTCTCTCTCTCTCTCTCTCTCTCTCTTTCTCTCTCTCTCTCTCTCTCTCTCTCTCACACACACACACACACACACACACACACATACATGCACACACACACACGCAAACACACACAAGAATATTTGTGACTTGTTTGAACAAGGACAGAAAAACACATTATTAGGCAGGTGTAACACCTGATCAACCCACTGCTTGACCCAAGGCAGAAAACATATTTTCCTTATTTCTAACAAATACATTAAAAGACTAGCATTACTCTAGGTTGCAGACACAAGACTGTGCTAATTGACTGAAGGAAATTTTTGTCAAGACCCAACCTGTAATGCCACAAGGTTCCTGTACGGGTGACCACTTACAGGAAATTTTGCTACTAGAAGCATGAGCTTCTTTGTTCACTCTTTATCACCTTTTTTTTCAACTCTGTTGTAATTTTTTTTCCTTATTGCCACCATAATTTGAACCAGGAACTATATAATCAACAATAGTGTAATTGCAAAATAAGTGAATAACATCCAAGCGATGTTCCAGGAAACCACTCTTAATAGTTGTGAATACTAAACAGAGACCCAGTAGTACAGAAGAAGTAATAAGAGAAACTTAGATGTCCCAAAGTTCTAAAAGATACTTTCCTTGATTATTGTAAAGCCTCTTCCCTCATTCTGAACACAAGGCTTTTTCGCAAGTTATATCAAACAGACCCAAATATGATGGGAACACTAGGGTATACAATATTGACATGAAAAGCTGGTCTCCATCTAAAACATAGCAACAACACAATGACATCCACAGTCTTCATAGAACGCATCAGTTTTCAAGGAGACAGATTAAAGCTATTATTGTTCTGCTTGGCCCTCAATCCATTCAAAACTCCTCTAAACAGAACTAAGTATAGTTTCAAAATCAAGGAAAGAACTGAATTTACACACAGCATATTAACCACTTGATATATGTGGATGTCATCAACCTATCTAGCTTCACCAAAAACAAATTAAATAGCTCATTTATCTCCTGAAATCTTTCTCAAATACTATAAAAATGCCTTTGGAATTATTATGGAATGATAGAGACTGAATACTTAAAGCTTGAGTTCAGAAGACACATTGATGTGATGGATTAAGGCAATTCTGATAATAAATATCTTGGTCTCCACCAGATAAGACACATTAAACAGTAAGATGTTAAAGAGAAGAATGTGATTGAAAAAATTATGAGATTTACTGACATTTTGATATTAAAACTGAATGAGAACATATTTAAAGCATCCGACACCAATACAATTGAGACCAAATGCACACTTTAAAAATTGGAAAGTTGAACATGACAGATTTGGAATTTAACCAAACAAACATGCACAGAATATTAACAAGTACAAGCAATGGAGGCATCTGTGTGGCTCAGTGAGCTTGGCCTGACGTCAGAAAGACATGAGTTCTGATATAGCCTTGGGTAATTTATAGTTGAGGGACCCTGGGCAAGTCACTTAAATTGTTTGCTGCAGTTTCCTCCCCTGTAAAATGGAAATAAAGATAGCAATCACCTCCCCAATATTGATGCAAGGCTCAAATGAAATAATTATAAAGTGCTTTAGCATAGTACTTGGCAAACAGTAGGTGATATATAAATGACAATCATTTTACTATTGCCAAAACAAAGAGCCTATTCCCCTAAAGAAGTGGTCGAAGAATTAATACTTCTACATACCCGTCGAAAAAGGAAGAGAATTGACAGACTTTCTGAAGAACATGATGAACGAATAAAAATCCTAAAGAAATATTTTCATTATAAGCAGACATTAATTCACTAAGCAAGAGTAAATTCTGCTAATGAGTACCTAACATTGCAGTTGTTCAACATAACTAGAAATGGCTCCTCTCCAAACAGGGACTAAAAAATTACTAAGACACAAAAAATAGAATCAAAAGTCCTTTCATCGGTAATATACACTCAAACCTAGACAACAATTACATGACAAAGAATCCACAAATTTAGCGAGTCAAGTAAATGAGATTTTGAAAATAGTGGACTTAATAGGGACAATTCAGTACCAGGGAAATACCACCAAAAATTACAGCAAGTTTGTTCTTGCAAAAGTCCCAAATTTAGTGATCAGTGTAGATGAATCAAGGATACAGCAAATACTGTTTATAAGTTTAACACCTGTTGAATAAAAGAAAGATATTTTTTAAATAGATGTTATAATTCCAAATGCCCATTTTAGCAACATGTAACTAAAAGGGTTCACTTGACTAGGGTGATGAATATCATATAAGAAGAGAATAAAGTGCATATCCATCACTGTTGCTATATTTGCTACTGAAGTTCTGCTGTGGATGTTTTCTGTCAATCTAATGAGGATGAATGTATAACTTACTATTTTTATGCAACTAAAAAAAAGCCATTATTTAAATCACCTGTGCAACAGTCTGCAGACCATAAAAATGAAATTTAAAGAATTTAAAGATAGAGACTTTTCTTGGAACTATTATTCTGGGTGCCCCATTAGAAAACATGAGAAGATTAAAATGATAATATTACTAATAATCTATAACTACTAATAATAAAATCTTGCTTTAGAAATACACCTAACTTCACAAGCTGTACATATGTAAGAAAATACAGATATATACAGAGTCAAGATTCAGTTTCACGTGCAGTTCACTCTGTTCCTTGTTATGAGGAATGTTGGTTACATCTGTTATATTAAAAAGGAATTTTTTAAAAGAAGCCTTATTATCTGAGAATACAAGGCTGAATAAAAGTGAAAGTAGAAGAGAAAGAAATCAGAGATCAAGTCTCTAGAACTCAAAAGAAACCTCAAAATGCCCCTCTCGTGTTATAAATGAAAGAACTGAGAGATTAAGTGACTTGCCCAAGTTCACTCTAACACTAAGAGTCAGAGGAGGCATCTGAAGCAAAGACCTCTGACTCCAGTGCCGAGATTTTTTCCACACGTTGTGTCAAGTTATAGAAGCTGGAAATTTAAAATGCAAGGGAAAGAATAATGGATTAAAGAAAGGTCTTAGAAAATGGAAAAAAATCGTAACAAAAATATTTGCTACTTTTACACTTCACATTTATATAGTGCTTGCTAATATGCCAGGAACTATTCTAAGTGCTTTACAAGTAGTATCTCAGTTGATCCTCACAGTGACTCTGCAAGGTACCTGCTATTATCATTTTCACTTCACAGATAAGGAAACAGAGGTCACGTGACTTACCCAGGATCAAGCAGCTATTAAGTGGTAGAGGTCAGATTTTATTTCAGATGTTCCTGATTCCAGTAATATATTATGGACATAGAATGGGAATTAGTCTTCAAAAATAAGTAACTCTTCCTCTGACAACTGAAAGGGAAAGGATAGCATAAAAAGAAAATAAATGCAAATTCTGAGATAGAGAAGAGAGATGGAAATTAAAGGAGCTCACATGTAGAGAATGGGAATAAAAAAAATTGGGCATGAGCACAGTATGGAAAAATCTGGAACCTTCTCTGAGAGTATCCTACTCAAACAAATGACCAGATCATCTATCCCCACATTTCGATATCAAACGGAAGCATCAGAGTTAGAAACATTGTCAATAGCCATGTAATCAAAAGTGTAATTGAACAGGAATCCCCTCTGGAATATAACTTACAATTGCATCCAGCTTCTGCCAAAAGACCTCTCAGGAGGAGAAGACCATACAAGGGTCTCCAGCTGCACTTTTCGAAATTCAAGCAGTTATGATGTTTTCCCTTAAACAAAGCCTAAATCTGCCCCTCAGAGTCAACTCATTGCTCCTATATCTATAACCAGGGAAAAGGCAGAACAAATGTAATCACTCTTACATTGACAGTTCTTTGAAATACCTGAAGACAGCTATCATATCCTCATAGATCTTCCCTTCTCCAGGCTAAACATCCTGATTTCTGTCCATTGATGTTTACAGGAACTCTAAATATGGCAATAACAGGAATACTGATACAATGGCAAAGGACAGTGGCTGCTTCCCCTAGCAGGAGTCAAGAGGAGACTAGATAGAACTCATAAGGTTTGCAGGTGAGCCCCAGTCCTACTTTCCTCAGGTTTCATGGATCCCTTACATAGTTTCTGATTGGGAAGAAGGCACGCTACGTGCTTTGTCATTGGTTATTTTGACCATTATTTGGCCTGATACAAACTTCAGAGTTTGTGCTGTTCATATGGGAGATGCGCAGTCTGCCTTCCATCGAGGCAACCACGCTGGCTAGTGTGCAAGCTTCTGCTAGCATCTGTCTCGAACACATGAGGTTAGTAACCTTTTGGATCTGGCTCCAAGAGTCAATGGCCAAAGACCGGACTCCATTTACTCTATGCTGTGTGTCAGCCTGATTCCCCACCACTTGCCAAGGCTACCAGAGCCCGTAGCACCCGTTCCATCACTATACCTTTTCCTCAGCTAAACAGAACATATGAACAGAAATCAGCTTGTGCAGAAACATATTTATTGTCATTTTAAATATTTTGAGTTAAGGACAAGTTAATAACGATACATGCAGATAGAGATATATAGTTCTTGATTACCAAGGGCTGACAGTACATCTTTATATTGTTACATTTATTTCACATCACTTCTCATGCTATTTCTTGAATTCAGTATTTCATCTCCCATTGGTGCAGTATATTCCCTATGTAACCCTGGCCTTAACTCAAACCCTAAAGGCCACAGAGTCTATCTTAGAATTCTTACATTCATTGAAAGCTCAGGTCAAGTGGTCTCCTCTATAGAAAAGTTTCAATCACCATTAGTAGTTACTCTCTCCTCAAATTACACAAAATTGACTTATCAATGTGTATGTGTGAATAGACAACATACTGAGAGAATGTTCTAGAAAAAATATAATTTCCATGAATGTTTTCAGGCATATTCATTTGTACAAAGATTGATCTGAGTAATTTTGAAAATGAAAATGATTCCACCACATTAATTGAATAACATAATAGAATAACAACTGTGGTTGAAAGAAGAGTTTATGAAGTTCATCACATCATTGATGTTGACAATTGATGCTATTGATATGATTGGCCACATATGCATTGCTTCCTTCATGTGAATTGATATAGTTGAGATAGAAGCTGCCACTGAAGCAGAGAAAGATGAGTTTTCTTCTGAATTTCTTCTGAACAAGATACATGTATGAAAGGAATGTAGATCAACCAGCTCCAGTATACCTATTCCTGTATAACTAAATAATGACTATGGTTTAGAGAATTTTTCTTTAACAGAGTTGCATGAAAAGTTAGCAAAAAGCCCTTGGGCAACTGGAAAGCGGGGGGAGTCCTAGGGGGTCACCTGCAAAGGTAACATCAACCAGCTACCATGAATTGCTGACTCACAAGCTCAACTTCTAAAAAAATAAAATGAACCAAAGAAAAATCAATTATTTTATGAAATATATGCTGAGATAGTGAGAAATATTTGAAGAAAATAAAGATTGCACAAAAATACAAGAAAATGAAATACCAGAAACAAGAGATATAGAAAACAAGTTAGAGACATCATTTGAAAATCACACTCCCTGAAAGCAAAAAGTCTTTAGGCATAAATAATAAATATATAATAAAATAATAATATATATTACATATTAATATAATTATTATATACAACATATAATTATATATAATAAAAATAATTCAATAAATCATAAATAAGAATACTTAAGTTTGCAGAACCAGAGGGTAAAGGGGAAATGTAGTAGAACCACATGACACCTCCTGAACAAAATCCCAAGGGAAAAGAATCAAGTATAGCATGGCCAAAATAACACTGCAAGGATCCAGAAAAAAAAGTAACACAAGTACCGAGAGACCACATTGAGCATCAGAAATTATTGGAATACCATGTTCCAAACAGGAAAAAGTATAGGTTTACAAGCAATAATAAGCAAAACTCAGTGTAATTTGCCCTAGGGATGACAACAGACTTTTAATGGGATACAAGACTTCAAAGTATTCTTGATAAAAAGGCCACTGTTGAACACAAAATCTAAAATGTAAATATAAAAATGCAGAAAAACCTAGAAAGGTAAGATTAATTGAACAATTGGAAAGATTAAGCATCACAAAGTGCCAATATTCTAATAATGATGGAAGAAATAAATGTCCGTTCAGAATCTTAATATATTCTAAAGAGATCAAGATAATTAAATTGGAATAACAGGAGTTCTCAGAACAGATCAGCTCTATTTTCAGGATATGAAGAGGGGATGAAGGGAGGATAAAAGCATTGCACTACTTCGGAAAGGAGGAAGAAGGAAGAACTTGCTATTTTTCATATCTTCAGTGCACTATACATACTCGTACACAAAAGGAGTGTTTGCTAGAAAAATGGTTAAAACAAAAGAGGGGCAATGGAAGTGGGAAAGCGCAGGTAAATGACAAAAAAATATCAAATTGGGAATTACTGTAAGTAAAATAAAATTTTAGATTCTGAAGGAAAAAAGGGCTTTGGGGTTTGGGGAGAATAATTAGAATAAAAAGGAATTGACTCTCAGACAGCTGGTTTATAAATAAATTGTCCAGTAGGAACGTAATGAAATGTTCTTCTGATATCAGGAAGCAGAAACTATTTCAGAGAATCTAGATATGAAAAGATAGAGAGTAAAGTGACAAGAACCAAGAGAACAATTTAAACAAGGATCACAACAAGGCAAAGAAATATAACTATGAAAGATTTAGGAACTGATCTACGCCATCTTTCAAGAGGACCGATGATCAAGCACTTTATTCATCTCTTGACAAAGAGGTAATGGAAACAAGGTGCAGAGAGATATAGATAGATAGATAGATAGATAGATAGATAGATAGATAGATAGATAGATATAAGCAAATAGACACATAGAGATATATAATTTTATAGACACAGAAAGAGATATATATAGATACAGCAATCACTTTTTAAACATATGGTCATTTGTGGATTAAGTTGGCCTGGCTACCCTTATTTGTTGCCTCATTTTTACCTTTTCCTTCCCTCATTCACTTAATGGGGTAATAGGGCTGGGGGAAGGAGGAACTATAATATAAAAAAAAAAAAACCACCAAAACACTTTCAAAAAATGTACAGAGGAGAACAGAAGTTAAGAGAGAATCACAGATAAATAGGGTAGTTGTGAATATAACCTGTAGAACTGTATCCCTTTTGAAAAAATATACTGTTTTTAAGAAAGTTATAAATCAGAGGCTCATTGCTTCACAGGTAATGCTCATTTGTGGTTACCATATGTATGAAAGTGTGTGTGTGTGTGTGTGTGTGTGTGTGTGTGTTTGTTTAAATTGAGGGAAAAATAATTTTAAAGAACAGTTAGTAGACAGACAGAGCAGGTAGGTAGCACAGGTCTCATCATCCTGACTTCAAATCTGGCCTCAGATTAATAGCTGTGGGACCCTGGGCAACTCATGTAACCCTGTGTGCCTCAGTTACTCATCTGTAAAATGAGCTAGAGGAGGAAATGGCAAACTGCTGCAGTATCTTGGTGAAGAAAACACACCAAGGTCTGGACACAACTAAAAAAGAACTAAATGAAAACAAAGAGAGAAAGGAGAAGCAATGGTACCCCAGGTAACATCATGAGAATAGATTAGAATGATGCTGGTATGACTACTTAGCTCTTTGGCTAGCAGTAGGAAATATGGTTGATAAGTGAGTAGTCCTTGGAAGCCATGCAGAATTTAAAGGATGTGTAATAGTACAGCAGTCATGGAAGTAGTCATGTAGTATCCATAGAGGTTCCTGAGCATAAAAGTGATATCACAAAAGCAATACTTCAGAAAAGTTACAGTGGAAGCCGTATTGAGGTTGAGTGGAGTGAATGGAGCCTGTCAATGAGGGCCTGGACTACAGTGATAATAGCTCAGAGAAGAGCAACCCCAAGACACATTTCAAAAAACTGTTGACAATTTCTTCCTAAAATAACTGCAATTATAATAGAAATCATAGATCTTTAAGGGAAAGTGCTAGGAGGGTTATCATATGAGGGGGAAAAAAATCACAGCCCACCTGCATCTGAAATATATGTGGGTTTAGGTCAATTGCTGCAATATAAATGGATTAACATTTAAAAGAGTGACATATTATATATTGGACTTCTCAGCAGGGCTAAGTCTGACTTATTAGTAAAGTACTGAAGTTGGAGCACACTCATATGTCCTGACACATTCAGTTGATAGCACTAATCTTGACAAATAGTACCTGTAAAATGTCATTTTATGACTGCTGATACTTTCTAAATTGCTGGCCAGGCTGTATTAAATAAAGTGTGCGATAGTGACTGAACTTTACCTCTAATTCGTAACAAAAGAATGATTTGATTACTCAACATATAGCTATCTAAACATTGTAAAATTTACTTATGCCTGTGTACACTTCAGTCTTTGGAATGGCAAAACACTCATCAAATATGTTGATAGCCTCCTAAAAGCTTACTTGTTTCTGATAAGAATTCTTCACAAGTTAAAATTTGTTGACATGCTTTACCATGTTGATAAGAGCTCAGTTAAATCATATTATGGCTTAAGATAAATTCTTGTTACATATAAAATGAAGTACCCAACCAAAAAATGCATGAAAATAAACAGCTAGATATGTGTATCTTGTGGTTTACATTCTTTTCATACAATGATGCCTACTTAAAGGAACAAACTTTTTCTAAGGATAACATTTTGATAGACACAAGTCTAAAGCTTCACAGAAATATAGGAAACCTTTGGAAATCAAAATCCAAGGAGGACCACAAAAGGTAAAGCAATAAATACAGGATAAACATTCACACAACAATAACACTGAACTTGTTAGAATCTCCTCAAAACAGAAAAGAGTGATACAAATGTAAATTTCATGGATGTCATAGTTATAAAATCAACCTGGAAAAAATAAAACCCTCCTGAGTAGAAAAAGACTTAAGGAGAGCAAGCAGAGAAGGGACTATGGGGACAGAGGTCTTATTACCTATGGGGATTACCATCTATTAGAATCCAATTATGTCTTATACTTTTCAACCATCTCTCAGCCCCACACTGCCCACCTTCCTCTCGTACTGTTTTACTTTGTTTACTGTATTTTCTAACACAGTAAATTTCCTAATCTATATTTTCTCCACACTCTTCTACCCTCGATAATTTTTGTTCCCTTTCCCCAATTTTGAGCTATTCAAAAAGTCTAATTATTAAAGTTCTGAATTTTTAAGTAAATCTTTTTTTGTTGATGTGTGGCCAAATGTGTCCCTATATAGATTCCCCAAGAATCATTCTTTTTACAAAATGGAAACAATCTATTACATTTCTTAAAAATTGTCTTCTTCCATGGTACTGTCCCCAGATTTTCAATAGCTTTAGCACCTTCATCACATTCAATCTTGTCGATCCCCTACCATCATGATCAGAAAATTAGAATTCATGTTGATGATGCACCTAATTGCGTATCCATATCATTTCTCCCTAAATCCAACATTTTCTCTTTCCCTGATATGGTCACACTTTGGACCAATGAGTCTTGAGTTTTTTGGCTACTGGACCCCTCATACTCTTAAAATTATTAAAGATCCTAAACAGTTTTTGCTTAGGTGGATTTATTTGTTGGTATTTAGGGGCAGCTAGGTAGCACCAAGGATAGAGTATTCAACTCAGTATCAGAAGGCTCATCTTGCTTAGTTCATCTCTGGCCTCAATAACTTACTAGCTATGTGATCTTGGGCAATTCACTTCACCATGTCTGCCTGAACTGGGCAACCGGAAAACGAGGTAACAGTGGAAAACTATGCCAATATCTTTAGCAGGAAAACCCTGTATGGTGTCACAAAGGGTCAAACAAGAAATGACGGAAAAACAACAACTGTTATTATTTATCATATTAGAATTTAAGTATATTAATATTGTTACAAAAATAGTTTTGAACTCATCTTCTGAAAGAATCTTGAGTATTTCACAGATCACACTTTGAGTGCTAAAGCCAGTCTGAATCATCACTGGGGAGTTGATTGTTCATTTGTCAGTATGAGCATTTATGCACCAGAAATCATTAATTCCCAAAAATTGGGGTTTGTAATATCATTCTATTGATGGTTTAGGCTTAATGAAGCATTAAAAATATAGATTAGTTTTAAAAAAATGTGCTCATATTTTTCTTTATGGAAAGTCCAGTTGTTAAATACCCACATATATGCACATATGCTCTAAAACATTGTTTGAGCTCAGCAGTACAAGAGAAAGCTCAGGGAAGGAGGTTATCACCAGACTGGAGACTGAGCAACAATATCAAATGGAATTTATATAACTTTCATAATGCTTGTAAAATGCTCTGTTTCCATTATATCATTTGAGCCTCCCAACATTGGTCTTAAATAGAGTTCATGAAAAGTGTACCATTTATGAGATCTTAAATTTCAAAACTGCTATCTCCAATCCTAACATTATAAAACTTTCTAACCTCTCACTCTTAACTATCTATTTTTCATACATTCCATAACTTCAAGTTCCTTGACCCATTCTAATTTCCTCATTCCTACTTTATTTGCTTCTATAGTCTTAGGTCTGCCACATGAATTTTAGCTCAGGTTAGTGTCTGAAAAACAGTGGATACTTAATACATGTTTAACCGACTCTTTCACTAGCCATGACCCAAAAAGTCATGTTGGCTCTTTCCCTTCCATCAATGCCTTGTCATTCTCCATACAATAATACAGAATCTTGGGTAGCCTCTAACATACAATATCTCTGTTACTAGTTATCAAGTTGCTCAAAATCACTGGTGAAAAAAAAACACAAAAACCACAAGAACTTCATATTTTTTATATGAAGTAGCAAGGTATTAAGGGGAATATATTATGAACAGAACTAGGGGACCTGAATTCAAACTCTTCATGCTTCATTCATCATGCACAATTCTAACCGTCATTCTCATATAGGGTGTTTCATGTAACATGGGAACTTAGTAAACAGAATAATTCTTACTTAATAAACCTAAAGTATAAACCTTGGTACTATAATAACAAATTGATCAACATGTTCACTAATCTTTAAATGCCTTTTTTCTTTAAAAAAAAAAACACTCTAATTATCAAACATTACAGTCAATCAGTTAGTCAAAAAGCATTTACCGAGTGACCACTAAGTTTTAGACATTGTTCTCAAGGAGCTCAAAGGTAGTAGGGGGAAATAGAAACCTGACAGGCAAATGATGGACAAATAAGATATAGACAAGAAAAATAGGAAATAATCACCAGAGGAAGGACTCTAGGTTTAAGGGTGATCAAGAAAGGCTTGATAGAATTTTAGGCGGGATTTAAAAGAAAACATAGAAGCCAGGAAACGGAAAAGAGGGGGAAGAACCTTGTGGGCAAAGAAAGGTGGGGCAGAAAGACAGCGAGTGAAAATGTTCAAAGTCAAGAGAACACACATTATGCTGAAAGAATAACAAAGAGCTGAGTGTCACTGGAACAGAGAGTATGTGGGCATAAGGAGGATGTAAGACATCCAGAAAGATAGGATGTTGGTAGAAAATCAAGTGCTCTGAGTATGAAACATGGGATCCACTTGGTGATCCTAGAGATAAAAGGGAAAGAGTGAAATTTCATGAATGAGGGAGTAAGAAGAAGAATATGAATAGTACTCAGATCTCTGAATTAAGGGGATCAATATGACAGTTGATGGGAAGACAGACTGGAGTGGGGAAATGCTTCAAGTAGGAAAATCAATGAAAAGTCTACTATGCACTCCTAAAGGCAGAAGGGTGTGCACCAAGATAGTGCCAGTATCATAGGAGAAAAATGGGGTTAATATGAGAAATGTTATCAAAATCAACCCAAAGGAATCTTCTGTAGAAGATAGATCTGAATCTGTCAGTTTCATATTGTAAACCATGTAATTATTACAAGTAGATGTTTCCAATTGTGTGATAAGCTGCAAGTATTATATACAACTTTGAAAGTTTTTAGTGGCATATTGGCAAAAATGACAAAGGATGACAATATCAAATCTTGGAACGTATGTCAAAAAAAGTCATAGAAATGGTGCTGTGAATCAATACCATCATCCTGGAAACCAATTTGAAAATATGGAAATAAAGTTGCTAAAATTTCTACGTCGGTTGGCCCAGAAATTCCACTGCTTGGCTTGTATCCCAAGGAGACCAGTGACAAAAAGAAAGGCTCCATTCATATACAACAGATTTACTTATTTCTACCAGTACTTCTTTTTATGGTGGCAAAAAACTGAAAACAAAGTAGATATCCATCAGTTGGGAAACAGTTAAATAAAATGTGGCAAACATAATAAAATATTACTGTTTTGGAAGAATTGTCAAACGGTGAAAAAGACACAGTAAGACTTGTATGAATTGATGAAAATTAAGGAGAACCAGCAATGTACACAATAACTAAAACAATGTGAATAGAAAGGACAACAAAAGAGAAACCAAAATGAAATCAATTTTAATTTCAAAATGAAATTAAATGGAAAAATAAAGAATAAGCATGAGATAAAGAAAAAATTGAGGAGGACAACTCTCCCAACTCATATGTAAAAATCAGAGGCACACAAAGGAGAAACACCAGATATATATATTTCTTGATTGGTTTTACTTAAATTTTTTCCTCTTGCTTTTCTCTCTTTTTAAAAACATTACTATTGATATAATGAATGGTTCTCTGGAAAAGGAACAGGAAGGGGAAAAGGATGAATACAGGTGGAAATATCACCAATATAATGAAAAAATATATCATTAAAATCAGCCTTTTAAAAAGCTTTAAGTAGTGATACTCCAAACACTTCAAAAGCTTGAAGTGATTATGTGGAAATAGACTATTTCCAATTTCCTTTGTAAAATAATATGTGAAACTCTAATTTCCAGACAAAGAAGTAAGAGTTTTCTGTTAAAAATGAAGGAAATAAGCGTAAGTGACCTAAACAAACACGAAATCAAAAGGAAAACAGGTAACTTGAAAAAATTTTGGATAGCAAATTGCTTCAAGTTTCATTTCTAAAATATCAGAAACTGATGAATATTTATAAGAATGAGTCACTGCCTATTTAATGAATGCTCAATATGAACAGTTTTCCAAATATTTTCAAGCAATCAATCAACATTATGAAATATTTCAAATCAATTAGAGAAATGAAAATTAAAATACTTTGATGTTTCATCTCACCCATCATGTTGTAAAATATGACAAATAAAGGAAAAGCAAAATTTTGGAGACTGTGGACAAATATGTCAACATTAGAACTAATGCTTCAAAGAGATTTTTTTAATGAAAAAGATGAAAAAGAACACCATATGTGCAAAAAATATCTGTCACAATGTAAAAGAGCCAGAAATTAAAAGGAAGGAAAATGACTTGAGGATGACTGCACAAATTAAGTGAAGAAAGGAAAAGAATTACTGTTGTGAAATAAGAAATCATGAAGAGGATAGTTTCAAAGAAACCTAAGAAAACTGGTATGAAGTGATGCAGTATAAAGTGAGTAGCAAGAGTAGAACAATTTATACAATAACAACATAATAAAGGAAAATAACTTTGAAAGATTTTAGAACTCTGATCAATCCAATGATCAACAGTGATTCCAAACATGAGTGATAGGCATGATACCCACCTACCAACAGGAGATAGATTCAGGGTGAAAAATATGAAATGTATTTTTGGCTCTCGTCACAATATTTGTTTGTTTTTTTTTCATTCTGCATTATCAAATACTTATAAGGGTTTCATTTTTTTCCACTGGGGGTAAATTTGTGTGTGTGTGGGTGTGTGTGTGTGTGTGTGTGTGTGTGTGTATTTTTATGTTAGTTCCACCAAGAGATTGGAAGCCCCTGAGAGAGCAATTGATTTTTGTCTTTGCATTCCCAGAGTTTCTCATAGTATCTAAGAAGTAGAAGGCACTTAATAAATAGTGATTAATTGATAAATTACTATAGGAAAATCACTTTGTCATCTGCAAAGTGAATAGATGGGAGAGACTTGAGACAGGAGTTTACCACGATGATCTTGACTAGATGAAATAGACAGCTTAGCTAAGGGAGAAAAAAGAAGAGGAGAGAGATGTCTTGGAAACAGAAAATACAAGTTTGACAACTGAGTTGATATGTCAAGTGAAGGTCTGTGAGGATTCAAAAATAACACCAAGTTCAAGGAGCTGGGTGACTGGAAAGACCATGGTAGAAAAATCAGAAAGTTCTTAGGTACTAAGTGTTTTAAAGAGAAACTCATAATAATATCTACTTTAAAATGATGATATAATGATATCTGTGATAGAGATCACAGCCAACTGCCTCCTCATCCTGTGCACCTCCCTCTATGCCACCTAAACAAAAAGGATGGAGATAGGGCTTTAATTCCCCAAATACTGCACCAGAGCCTCACACCCTGGGAATGATACTATCTTCAGCCCAGAAATATTCTGGGATGCAAGAAGATGGTTTTATAAGAGTGGGATGTCTCTATTTAGTATCTGCACAACTTCTGCTGAAGAAGCCCAAGTACTCCCTAGGTTCTAAATCTCATGACAGCCTAACACTGGGCTTAGAAATATGGAAGGAGGAAGTTTGAATACTGGATTGGGAAGGGTTGAGGGATAAATTAGGCAAGCAGGATTGAGATAGAGACTATCTCAGAAAGTGGAGGGAGGAAGGAAGGATGTGAGAACCAACTTATCATTTTTGATTAGTTCATCAAGCCTTGGTGTAAGGAAACCCTCTGAAAGTCACTGCTCTAGATACATTGCTATTACATTAATTCTAATGCCAAGATATTACCTATCCTTTACTTTCAGGACATATTCATCCCACTTCTGTTTCTAGTTGTACAACTCTCTAGAAATATTTCTGCATAATTCATAATTCATTCATAATGTGCCAAGTCTCAATAAGCACAGAAAGAACACACAAATGGATAGATGTTTTGATCATGGTATTTCATGAAACAGAAAAATGTAAAACTAGAAGCTAACAAAGAAGAATTTTAAAACCAAACAAATATGAATTTTGCTCCCAATACTCTGAGCAACTTTGTTAGTGTCAGTATAACATTTTGAGTGTTGAAAAGATTTTTTCCTGTGTCTCATATGTTTTGGTATGGCCACTATCCAAGGAATATTTGAGTTATGTGAGAGAGAAAAAAAGAACAATGGTCATCCAATGATAAGTTTCAAGCACTTGTCAAATTTAGCAACTGAAGTATATGAAAGAGTCCTCGTCATATTTTCCATCTCTATATATTCACGTAACCATTTGGGAATTCAGAAGACTTTCTTCAAATTGGTTTTATGATACTATGAAATGAAAAAAGTCAGATCAATTCATTCAAAGTGCTTATTCCTTTTTTCCAGGAGGAGTCTGATTTGCCTGTTTGTTTTCCTAAAAGGATTTCTTATGGTCAAAGATGATGGAGGAACTAAGGAGACTCGAGTTAACCCCCACACTCCCACAACAGCAACTAAAATTTTTCATGAAAAAAAGTTTCTTTACACAGCAGACTGGGTACACTTTGAATTAACTTTGGCCAGAAAGGATTGTTCTGAGAACCAGATATAGGCCATGCTAAGCAAGATAAAAAGTCACCTCTAAGAGTAACTGTGAGTTCCTGAAACCCTCCTCAATTCCTTGTTTTTGGCCTCTATGCTGGCAGCTTTTATTTGCTTTTATCTTCTGCACTGCTTTTACCTACCTTGGGGAAACTGTTGACATGGGGAAATGATATATTATATATGTATATATAAATAAAAGGAATGTTTATTTGGAACCTCAAGATATAGGTGATCCAGAACATGAACTTTGAGTTTTACAAGTAGAGAGGCTTCTGGGTCACTTACAAAACATACAAGACTACCAACAAAAAACCACTGGGTTGACAAAGTCAGCCTATTGTTTTAAAGGTTATGGCTTCGTCCTTGTTTGTAGATTCTCCTTATATTACCTTCTTCCATTGCCCTCCTAACTAAACAAAAATGGAAAAGGATTATTGATGGAGTTAGGAAGCTCATAAACTTTAGTATTCTCAGGGGTTTTGTCATGAGTCCCCTGATTTGTTCTTGTGGTTTAACTTTTTTTGAACTCCTGTCCTGTCTGTCTGTTTCAAGGAACTGTTTAATCAGCTTATCTAACTCAAAAACGTATTCTAATTTTTCAAATATATAGGTGGATCCAGGTTGTAAATTAGCTCTGGAACTTGTCCATGAATAGTCAAATGAAGTTAGAGGAATAGAACATGACTGATTTGGAGGAGAAGATATTGCCAAAATTTGAGGGATTCTTTTTCCCCAGCTTGAGGATACTAAAGCTCTTTCTATCTGACAAAAAAAAATGCTACATGAAAATAATGTTTAGATTCCTCAAGTCTTCTCCAACTTCAGTTATTTTTTCCAATACAGTATAGCTTAGAGAGTAAATGAATTAGCAAAAAAGATTAAATTCCACCTAAAATGTTCTATCATTTCAAAGATAAATGAGAGGGTGCTTGGCAAAATGCACTTTTAAGTTGTGCCAGAACCTCAGATATGAAAACAAATAGTAGACTGGAATGTTTCACCAAACCCCAAAAAACAAGAAGAAGCTTTCACCTATCCACCTTTGAAAACAACATATGCATAAGCGTAATTGTTATAAAGCACCCTCTATGGGTCAATTAAGAGCATCTTGCCCTAGAGTTCAGATTTAGCTCAGTACATAATAACCTGGGCTTATACATCATCATAATAAATAATAAAATTTAAGTTCTCTGGCAAAAATACTTCAGTACCCAAAGGTCTGTCAAGATCAGTGCTTTCACACAGCTCACTGTTCAAAGAGATCTTTTTTATTCCCCTTCTTTATTCAGGAAGACCCTCAAAAATGAGGATCATCTTTCAATTCTCTCTATATTTCAAGCGATGTTCTCTCACACTTGGGGTTATTAGAGAAAAGTGGTAGGCTGCTGAGAATGTGGCTTCCAGTCCCTTAATAAAACAACCCAATTTCTACCATAAATTAATCCCTGGAAGGTTTTGTCATGCTCTTCCCTAACATGTTTGATAAATATGGAAATTGTAAAAATGTTCTGACTTGTTAAAACTTCTGTAGCCTGTATAATGTGCTCTTTGGCCTGAACATGTACGAAGCTCTGTCTTGGCAAGTTGGAGTTACCTCCATCACCTTTCCCACTGTGTATACATTGACAGGTTGAGCTTTCACCCTAGAGCATGAATAAGTCACACTTCAGAAAGAAATGTTTATTTTATACTCTAGGAGGGACTCTTTTTCTCAAGGAAACAAAGGTGTGTCAAAGGCAGGGAAGAAGGGTGTGTTCAAATAAATGTGGCAGAAGAGAAACATGACTAAACTCTAAATGATTGCAAAGTTCTTTACAAACACTGGACTTAATAAAATATCTGGGTCAGGGGGTAGGAGTGTCTGAAGCTGGCTAGTGAACAACTCTTTGAGTCTGAAATTACCACTGAAAGATACAAACACTCCCCCTGTGGTTTCACCTTCACAAATCCTCATGAAAGGGAAACACTTTTTCCTTACCATCTAAAATTGGGATGGTGGGTTTTTTTTTTCTTTAACCATCTAAAATTTGTAAATAAAACACACAATTACCTGTCTTTAACTATAAATGAACTTATCAGCAAATCTAGGTTGCACTGGATCATGCCAGGGATTTCATCATTTTTCCAAGTGAACCAACCGCAATAGAAAAGAATCACAGGCTTGGATTAAGGCATCTATTACTCCTTTAAAAAAAAAAAAAACAAAAACTCAGGCTTGAGACTTTAAGGGGGCCTCCTAAGTAATGCTACAGAAAATAACTTATGCAAAAGGAAAAAATCTGAACCTAAAAAGTTCAAGAAACTTGAAAAGTTTAAAACAGTGATTTCTGCATTTGATACCATTACCCTTTAACATTTCTATACCACAAAAATATTCCTAAATTTAGCCACTGTCTTTCTATTACTTTTGAACTGTGATGGTGATCCCTGATGAAACCACTTTCCCTATGAATTCTTACTACCTCTCAGCAGAGGAGGAACTGTAGTAATCTCCAAAGCCAGAATAGTGTGCTTACACTCTCATTAGTAGGAGAACCAGAGAATTATCTTTCTATAGCAAAAGTATAGGCATAACTAGAAATATAGCCACTGTGAAAGAGAGAACTAAGAGTATTTTAAGTACCTTTAAGTTAAAATTGCTTCTCATCATCCCATATTTAGAAACAAATTATTTAGATTAAAACCTAGGTAATAGCACCGTTTTAAGTTTGGAGGGATGAGGCTATACTATATTCAAAATCTACCCAATCTTTCACATTACTGTCTCAAGTCAGAGTTGCCATAAAGCAAAAGAGAGCTGTCTGTTTTTTAATGAATCGAATTTTTTCTTTTTATTTGCATCTCAGAAAAGAATTCTTGCAAGTTAAGATAAGGAAGGATAAGTAAAGCTACATGTCTTATTAGGGAGAAGCCTCACAAACATATTGGAAGTGAGATAAGATAAAGCTACGACTGTTTCCAATGAAAAATGATCAAATATTTCTTAAATTCCAAACATTTCTTAAATTCTGTTCCCCAGATATATAAAGACAAAAAAGTGAAACACTCCTTGGGCCACCTACCTAGGAGAGGAAACCATATGCTCTTAGAAATAAGATCATTTCAGGAAGGAAAACGTGAAAGAGAAGGTGGAGACCATAGCTTGAGGTTCCATTTAGAAGAAGACACTTGAGTCCTGAAAGGCAGATTTTAAAGAAAAATTGTACATTCGTAGTCGATAGCTCGTGGAAAGAAACCAAGAGAGTAGAGTGGGATTGGCTAGATAAAAGATTGTGAAGCAGAGGATTTAATAAGTCCTGAAGGGTAGAAATGGGACCAGACCATAATGGGATGTTTTGAGGAAAATGATCTGGTCAAACCTGTGCATTAAAAAAAACACTTTTGGCTCTTCCGGTCGGTGGAGTGCCTGGTAGTGTAGGCTGCAGTGTGAAGATGGCCAAGGCTAAGACCCATACCACCCACAAGCAATCATGAAAATGGCACAGAACCGGCTTTAAGAAACCTAGGTCACAGAGACACAAGTTTCTGAGAAATATGCGTTTTGCCAAGAAATACAAGAAGAAAGGGCTGAAGAAGATGCAGGCCAACAACGCCAAAGCCATCAAGGCTCAAGCAGAGGCCCTCAAGGCCATGAACACCAAGGCCTCCAAAGCCAAACTCCTCAGGCCCAAGATCCCCAAGGGCAGTGCCCAGCATGCAAGTCACAAGATGGTCACAAAGCATCCAGGCTCTAGGGTCGGCATCAGACGTCCAGGCCCCAGGATCACGAAGCCTAACTCTAAGGTTGCCAGAACCACTGACCCCAAGGTCACCAAGTCTGCCACCAAGGTCAGTAAATCTGATCCCAAGGCTACCAAATCTGGCCCCAAGGCTGTCAAGTCTGATCCCAAGGCTGCCAAGTCTGATCCCAAGGCAGCCAAGGCCACAAAGCTCAGTGATTCTAAGGCTACTAAGTCTACTGACCCCAAGTCTACCGAGTCCAAACCCAATGACGCTGGCGCTAAAGCTGCTAGTCCCAAATCTTCAAAATAGATGCTCCAGGACAGAAGGACTTGTTTAAACCCTAAACCACCAAATTTTTCCCAACTGGGGTATGATTATTCACTTTTTGTACAAATAAAGGAAATGGTGAGTTAAAAAAAATACATTTTTGGCAGCTGTGTAGAGTATATTGACTAGGGTAAATTGGGCTGGGGTTACTGAGGAAAGAAAGGAAGGACAGAAGGAAGGAAAAAAGAAATGAAGGAAGGGGGTAGGTGAGGGAGGGACTTATATTAAGTATATAATAAATATTAGGCATTTTGATAACAGTTTTTATAAGTATTAACTCATTAAATCTTCATAACAGCCCTAGGAGGTAGGTGCTATTATTAACCTTATTTTACAGTTACAGAAACTGAAACAGACATCTGTTAAGCTACTTGCATAGGGTCATAGGGTTATTAAATATTATACCGGTATTTGAACTCATGTCTCTCTGACTCCCAGACTACAGAGGATATCTGAGCATATTTTTAGTTATTGAAGAAAGGGTTTGTAGATAAAGAAACTGAAAATAAGAGATGACTGACTAATACATTAGGCAAGTCTTTTGAAGAACTGGAAAGTTATCGAATCAAGGTAATTGAGCCAAGGAGAAATGAGTGCCAGAAGTAGGATACTGGTCGTGTTGTATGGTGAGATGGGTATAGATGAGAAATATTAAGGAAGCAGAAACAAGATTTGAAAACTATTAGGATATTTAGAGTGAGTAAGAATGAGGACTGGAGTATAATACACAGGTTATTATCAAGGATCAGATTTAACTGAGACCCAGAGAGAGGTATGAAGTGAGTTGCCCAAAGTTAGAGAGAGAGAGAGAGATAGGGAGAGAAAAAGAGAAAGAGAAAAAACGTAAGTAATAGTTAGAAGACTGGGCCAAAAATCAGGAAGACCTGAGTTAAAATTTAGCCCTAACACTTTTACTAGCTATATGACCCTGAGTGAGTCATTCAATCTCTGTCTCAATTTTTTGAACTGTAAAATAGGAGCAAATAGCATCTACCTTCCAGGGTTATTGGGAAACTGAAATGAGATCATTTTTGCTTGATTTTGAAACAATTAATTAACATCTTTCAAATGTGCTATGTGCCAGACACTGTGCCAATTACTGGAGATACAAAAAGAGGCAAAGAGTGCCTGCCTGAACAGAGCTCAGAAAATAATAGATGATACAAGAGCTCAAAGGACAAGACAATATGTGTAAAAGTACTTTACACACAACGTCTGTTTTATACACAATTAATTAATACTTATTTCCTTTCCTTTCTGACTTCATATAGGTAGAACATAGCAGGACCAGGATATGAACACTGGTCCTGACTCCAAACGTAGAGCTCTTGTAACGTGACAGTACTCCTTATAAAGGAATAGGTGTATATATGTATGTATATATGCATGTATATTGTACAAGTCATCATATAATGTAAGCAATTATAAAACACCTACCATGTGCCAGGCACTGTGCAGGAGATACAAGTACAATGAATGAAAGAATGTCAATTTGAAAGAAACTTATGGTCTAATGAGGGGTGGAGGGAAGTGGGCGTGGGGAACAAGTACATACACCAAATTTAAAAATGAATGAAAATCTGCGAAGTATTTTGTGAGGGACAACACTAGGAATTGGGGGTATCCAGAAAATAATTCATACAAAAGACAGCAACTAAGCTTCAACTTAAAAAGAAGAAGGACTCTATCAGATGGAAGTAAGCAGGGAGTGTCTTCTGGGCAGTGAGAACCAGGGGAAAGGCTTGGAAGCAGGATTTGGGAGGGTCATGTGGGAATAACATAAACAAATCCAATTTGACTGGATTGGAGATTGGCAAATGGGGAGTGAGATCCAAAAAAGTTAAAAATGTTGGCTATAGCCAAGTAGTAGAGCGCTGTAAAAGAAAAACAAAGAAATGGATATATTGTTTTAGAAGCCAAAGGAATGGACTGAGGAAAGGAGTAACAGGGCCAGATCTGTACTTAAGGAAAATCACTTTATTAGAATCATTTAGCAAGGTTTGGTGAAGGGAGAGACTTGAGAAAAACATGCAGATGAAGAGATTAGGTGAGAGGAGAATAAAGTTTATACTAAAGTGGTAATTACTTGAATGGAGAGAAGTGATCTGAGACATTGTTGTGCAGGTAAAAATAGAAAGATTTGCTGATTGATTAGATGTGTGTTTTGAGGGAATAAGGAAGTCAATGAAAATAAAAAGGTCAAAAACCTTATAAAGTGTAAAATAGCATAGCATTATAAGTTTATACATAAACCTGATACAACTTTACTTCTCTACCAAATAGCTTTTGGGTTGTTCATTAAGAATAATTTCCTTAAAGTTATGGTAATGGTACCAATATGTTCCATATTTTCCAGAGCACTCCTGATGGCAAGAAAAGACACAGTATACATAACAAAAGGAATGGTCTTATCTAGGCAGTATTTCTAATTTTTGGTTCATATTATCAAATCGATATTTTAAAAGTTATTTGAAAATAGTAAAGTTCTGTGACCAAATTAACACTACCTTAAAAAAGTTAGTTTTAGAAATGGACATCCTCCCAGTTTCATAAAAAATGAATAGTATAAAGAACGTAGAGAGGGTTGCCAGCAGTTCAAAGTCCACCTCTTCATTATATTCCTGAATGATCACTAGTGCCTGCTATGTGTGAGCATGGATCTGAGTAAGATTTAACAATTTTTCCAGCAAGATATCTTACTGAGATCATACTTCTTTCCTATAACCTGTTTGTCCTATCTTGGAAATGATGGAAGCTAAATGATTAAAGAACATTCTGTCTCACAGGATCAGACTGTGTGAGTTAGCAAGGAGGGCTCTCTGACCCGTTCCAGCCCCAACATATAATACCCCTTTTTAAAATGCAAGAGGTAGATTTCTGTCTGTATAGAAGAACAAGAAATTATTTCAACTGATAACACTTTTGGGTGATCTTGGGTTTTTAACCCCTGTGTTGGCAGTTGCTGAGCTCTGTAAACATCAAAAAGCAAGTTTTAATAACTACCTAGTATCTATCAAGTGAGAATAAAAAAAGGAGAGAAGCTCATGATGGAAGAGATGGCTACGATGCTCAGAAAAATATCTACTATACTCACCCGCATTGATGAAAGTGTAATTCATTTAAGTATTTCATTTCATATAATTCATTTCAATTGAGGCTGTAGAAAATGCCCAGGAAGAAAAGTAAAAACCAGATCAGAGCAATCAGAACATAAGGGATCTACAACCAGAAGGCCAAGTAATGCCATGAGCAGAGGAGAGCATTAGAAAAATGCATAAGGTTTGTGATGACTAAATGCTAACTGCCATGGTAATAGGAAATATATACTCATCAGAGCAGCCAGACACATATGTTTGATGAGATCTCTGTAATAAGAACAACACACACTCTTCCCTTATACACAACATAATTTCTACACATAACCATGAAGATATAGATTGATGCTATATTTCTTATGAAATCAAGCAGACAGGTGACATACCTCCACATTTTCTCTTTTCTGAGATGGGGAATTTAACTTGGTTTTTAAAAAAAAAAAAGACCAATCAGGATGACTGTATCCTCCCACTTTTTATGATGCTATGGTCAGTGATAGCCATCTATACACATGAAATTGTAATCACACATAAACCCAGGTACTTTCAGAACGCACCTAAGAAAAACACATTAGGACAAAATTTAAGTTGGAAAGCAGGGAGAGTATTATAATCAAAGAATCATAAGGTTTACCAAGCTATGCCCTGAATAATTTTAACAACAAATTGTACTCTTATAGAATAGATGTCAGAACACAAATATTCCCTCTTCTTAGCAAAGAAGTAAGGGAGCTATGACCAGTCAGCACTCCGTTGGTTTTCATTGCTTTTCTTGTGACAGAGAAGGGATCAGGAAAGGAATATGTAGTTCCAGAAATGACAGTGATAGGAAGTTAGGCAATACAGAGAAGAGAGTGACATGAGTAATGTAGTTCTTTAGTCAGGTAGACTTGATTTCAAATTCAAATTTAGACAGGAATGAGCTACATGATACTGGGCAAGGTATTTACATGTGCCTCAGGTTCCTCATTTGTACAGTGGGAATAATGGCAGCATCTACCTCAAAGAGTTGTCATGAGGATAAAAATGTAATAATATTTACAAACTGCTTTACCAGCCTTAAAGCACTATACAAACATGATCGATGATGACTATCACTCTAAACTGGTTTTACAACATGATTCAAGACTCTAATTGTTAAGTGTATACTTGCACACAAGTTATCAATCTGACTCCTCTGAAACATAAGGGTTTTCGTTGCCCCTCACTAACATTCTTTAAATGGAAAATTGTTTTTATTTTTTTTCTACTAAGTTGAACTCATCAGGATTAATGCAATGACCCATAGTTCTAAAGTACACACACACACACACGCATGCACACGTGTAAACACACACATACACACACGAAAGCTGTAACAGCTTCAATTTATATAAAAAGTGTCATCGTTTAAACATGGAAAAAGAGATGCTAACAACTAAAAAGTTGTTCATTTTTGTAGAAATTAAAAGCACCTACATATCCCGACACTCAAGCTCAGGAGATTCTTACTGTACAAAGAAGGACATCAAACCAAGAAGATAAAATCTGCACCCATCAAACTGGGGCAAACACTTTATTCAACTATTTTACACAAACAGTAATTTATTCGCAAGTAGATTGTGGATCACATAATGCAGCATTTGATGAAAAAAGCCCAACATAAATCATTCTATATGTCAGTGTTATAGGATTATTTCACAATAATCAATCACACAAGTTAAAAATATACTGTTCACAAGTTCTAAATACAGTACCATATAAAGAATTAGAGGACTTCATATATTCAGTAAGGTAGTCACTTTCATACAAGTTAATACTTCCTATATTTTGAAATACATATTTAATGTTGCACTTGGAAAAAATCTTTGAAAATCAAGGTAGGTCTTCAGTATTCCTGAGGAAAAGTTGTATTAACAAAAGGTAATAGACAATAATTCAACTGTCTCCCATTTCAAGAAAAATGCACTTTCCATAACCTATTATAAAATCCTATGGAACTATGTATTTCCAAAAGTAAATCTTCAAAGTCCAGGAAAATGTATAGTATATGCACTGTTTATCTCCACAAGATGGGGCACATGAAAAAATTTAGAACCGTCAAGTGTTATTACACTGCAAAACAAATAAATGGATGAACGTATTAAGGATGTATATAGTGAGGTTTGTTCACAAATTTAAGATGCTGGATGCATATGGAAGAGTTTACAGAAATTGCCATGTTTAACAGATCAGCCAGAATAGTGGGCTCAGGCTAGTCTTCAGAAGATATCGTTTGTAATATATTCAACTGTTATTTGTGAAATTACAACACAGGTCCAGGCATGCAGGTTAATTTGAGAAACAGCCCTTCAGAAAAGGGAAAAGAGAAAAACAATTCATGTGTTACATTGTAGGTGCCAAGAAAGCATTTTGGCTAGTGAAAAAGAAATGGAAAAATAAAACTAACCAAAAATAATACCTGCATAATGACAAGTAATTAAAAATAAATCCAAGTTTAAATTAAATCTTAGGACATGGATAATATGAGTTAAGAGAAAATATATTTACCTTTTAAAAAAAAAACCATGAATCCCACAAATGGATAGCATTAAAATTTTGGCCGAATTTGAAGGACTACTCATTTTAAAAAGCAGCAAACATGCTAGACTACATGGGGGGAAAATAGCAAATTTTCAGTCATCCGAAATAGCCTCTCTAAACATGTTCCAATATTACAATTTAAAAAAAAAATTAAAAACATCTTGTTTTCCCTATGTAGCTTCCATGAAGCCAAATTTCACCACACGTCTCAGTCAGAGGAACTTTTGAACAAAATCTTTGGTTTAAATATCAAAAGGGAAAAGGTACCCCATTGTAAATAAATAAGTTTTTGAACAAGACTTTCACTTACAGAACTAAGAAAACTAAATAAAGTTTGACTGTTTCTCTAATTTTTTCAGGACACTCCAATCCTTACTCCATCAAAGCAAAGTGTAACCCAGCAGTGGAATACTTCCATGCACATACTTTCCACCATTGCCTGAAAAATGCCGACTGTGTATAATTCTAAGAGAAAGGTCAAATAGCCTACTGAATAGCTCCTAAGATTGGAAATCACAGGACCTAAAGAGCCTATTTCTGGGTGTCTTTGATGTTACCTTTGTGACCTATGAAAAATAATTCTATGTGCTTCGAAAGAACCATATATCCTCTTCCTAACCTTCAAAAAATGTCTATTTAAAATAATATGTATCCTGAAATACTTAGGAGGGTATTTATAGTTTATTGTCATGGGATTAGCTATTACATCTGCATGGATGACTGGGAACACACAAAACACTTACTCCTGGAAAAACTCTCACAAACATTACCTATTCTTTTTTACTAATACAAACATTCTTCAAAATGTATGAAACCATAAATCATTTAGTAATTGCTTTGGTGCTAGGCAGTGTGGTTACTGTCAGTGATGAAGAAACAAATGTAGCAGTCCCTTTGAGATATACCTCCCCAATTCCTACTTTCAAATTCAGTCTTGCAAGGGATGACAGGCCACATAAAAACTAATGGTTCGGGGACTGAGACATGGAAAAGAACTCAATTTAAGAGAAGCAAAGGCTACCCACTGCATGCTGGGACAACACTAGTTGTTTTAACCTTTCTTTTCAAACTGGAGTCCAATGACTGGAGGAAAGAGGGAGACTGATGAATTCACTCAACTCTAGCTCCCTGTAATTCACATAATGAGTCCTCTTGGAGAAAGAATAACACAGGGTCAGAATACTCTATAGATGTGTGTGTTCGTCCTTTGTTGTGGAAGAGGACCATGCCATTAGAAATAATTACATGACTTGCACTTGACTTTGTTTTGAGTGAGGGAGGGCTGTGCAGGTCACCAGCCTCACTTCTCCTCCAGAGCTATCCAAATCCCATGACCAGATATTCATCAGAATGACTGGAGATGACCCAGGATGAGGCAATTGGGGTTAAGTGACTTGCCCAAGGTCACACAGCTAGTGAGTGTCAAGTGTCTGAGGTGAGATCTGAACTCAGGTCTTCCTGACTCCTGCACTGGTGCTCTATCCACTGTACCACTTAGCAGTAGCTTACAAGGGCCTACCTCTATGTTTACTTTTAATCTAGTCTGTCAGAAGATATACTTATCTTTAAGAAACATATCCTCTTTCCTAACTTTCCTGTTTCTGTTCATGGCAGCACAATCCTTCCAGTCACACAGGTCCAAGCCAAGTTGACGACCACGGCTCCTCTTCTTAGCACCTCTTCCTATAACCAATTTGTGGCCAAATCCTATCAATATAATATCTGAAATATATATCTCCCCTTCTTTCCAATGACAGTGCTACTGTTACCTAGAGTATCACAAAAGTTAAGACTACTTAATACTATGGATTACTGCCCTTGCTTCAAGTTTCTTTCCACGATAGGGTATCCCTGATATTACCAAAGAACAAGTGTGACCATGTCACACTCAAACCTCCCATTCATTAATCTTCAAAGGCTTCCTAGCACTTCTAAGATCAAATATAAAATTCTGTCCTTGGTATATAAAACCCCTTTTTAACCTGACACCTCTTGCTCTTCCAGTCTTCTTATACTTAGCTTATTATCCTCATCCCTCTCCCACATATTCTGCAATACAGAACCCTGAAACGAGTCACTCCAATGCTCTCCCTCCTCACATCCCCTTCCTGGCTTCCTTGGTTTCCTTCCAGCTAAATGGCCAACATCTACAAGGGACCTTTCCTGACCACCATAATGACTAGTGGGTTCCCTCTGTTGATAATCTCCAATTCACCCAGTGTATATTATGTTTGTATAAAGTTGCTTGCATGTTCTCTCCCACTACTTCAGAGTAGTTTTCGGAGGGAAGAAGGGGGAGTTGCACTTATCCGGTTATCACCAGCACTTAACACGTTGCCTCGCACAAGGCAGACACTTAATAAATTCTTACTGACAATTGCCTCAAGGCAAAGGAGTAGTAGAAAGCAGGTCATGACATAGTATGATATAAAACAGTAGCATTAGTGGTACAGTAGTAGACTTCACCCAAAATGCATATTCCCCTAGAAATACACGCAGGGAAAAGTTGACACCCACAGAGTTCATAACTATATAGGTAAACACAAATGCAACATTCAAGACAACATACATCTGTACTGCAGGGCCATCAAATGTATTGTAATGATATCCTTAACTCATTCTCATGGGAAGTGGCATCTGTGCAGGGAGGCTTGTTCAATAGGGCGCCTGGACATGTTCCTTGGTCAAAAATTTTATTATGGACTCCCACTAACTCTAGGTCTGGACTCAAATGAAATCCTGGTCTAGAGTTCTGCTATGTTCTTTAAGAAAGAACTAGCTAATCAGCAGAACCAGAGGTAGTGTTGACTCTTAGGCCTGCCATCTCCTCTCCTGAACAACATCACAGCAGCACCCTAAGGTTCTCTACTCTTATCATTGAATTACTTCACTATACTTCATAACTGCACCGCCTAGCAGACCACTCTTTTTTTTTTTCATTCTCTTTTCTTTCATTTGTCATTGATAGTGAGAGATCAAAGAAAAAGGCACCAGGATAACTCTATATACTTTTTTCTTCAAGGTACTTTTATGAACAGAGAAGGAAGAAATGTACCCTATTCCTACTACATTTTATAAAAGGGGAAAATGTAAGGAAGAACATTCAGAGTTGAGTGTTTCCTTGATTTTTGGCTCTCTTCTCAGTCGCCAAAGCTTAATCTCCTCAAAGATGGCGGAGACGTGTTTGACTCAGCCAGTCATGATATAGTTTCCAATGTGGTGTCAGTTGCCTTTAACTCATGAAAAAATGGCTATATCCCACCAAGTATGATTAAAGAACTTTTTTCAAAGTTTACTGCAGCTCATAGGAAGAATTCTTGACATCTGTTTTACAGTAGGACAAAAAGGAAACAGTCCCAATCCAAAGAAAGCTTACAGGGGGAGTTCATTAATTTCTAAGGCTAAAAAATTTTGGGTAATAAAGTTCTCCCAACTTAGCTAGTCATTTGAAAACAAATATATATATTTCATTCTGGATTCACATGAAATCCTTCTAGTTTTGCAAAGTACAATGCAATTTGTACTCTGTATAATAAATTTGTAAAATGTCCATCAGATCAAAAGTAATATCTCTTTTGTGATAAAAGCACTTGAACCATTGCTTTGCTAATCTACCTGTGTATATATCATTCTTATGCAAATGTAGTTAAGGAAAAACAATTGGCAGGGAGCTAAAAAAGGAAGAGAAACTTAAAAACTGCAGAATTTTATCATTACTAGATCTTCAGTTAGGGGCTCAGAACTATAGAACAGTTAGAGATTAATTTTATAACTTCTAAGAGCAGTGAAAAAATTAATTATAAGAAGCTTCCTCTAGAGAACTGAGTTAGTTGACAATGGCCAAAGCAGTGGTTCAGGGCTGATAGTGAGGCATGGCCTCCACCATTTTTTTCTATCTGCATGAGCCTAGTTTGAGAGGAAAGCCTCTGCCCTGAGAAAAAATAAGAAGTGAAAAAGTGGTTAGACAAGAATTAACATCCAAGGAGAAGAGTATGCTAGACCACAAAAAGACCAGCAGGTGAACAAGAGTGACCAACAGAACTGACGTCCACCTTATCTAACCAGACCTGTTTAGCAAGCAACACTACCACCACTGTTATGAAATAACAATACAAAATTATAATTTGGAAAGAGTTTGCCTAAAAAAACCCTGTGCAGTACATAGCGTAATATTAGTGTACCCATTTCGCAGGTAAGGAAAGTGGGGTCCACAAAAGTGAGCGCTACAGAGATATTCAAACTCTTCTTCTGAGCCAATGCTCTTTCTACTATCTCACTGTTCTTACTCTTGACTGTAGAAAAAAAAGAGGGGTATGAATGCAGAGAAATTCCTTTGAGCCCATCTCTACATGCTGGGGCTTGCCAAAAAGCTGAAATGGTAAGAGGTTGACAGCATCAGGAACTCTATTAACTCATTGGGAAAAGCAAGGGTTGGGAAAGGGGCTGCATCAAACTAACCTAGACAGAGTTTTTTTTTTTAATTTAACAATGAGTGGGATAAAAACAGAGCAGTTTCTTAAGGGTGAGAGCACCTTTAGGTGTTTAGTCCTTAGTCCTTCTCCACTGTGCCAATTCGTCTTTGCCAATGCTGAGTGTTGGTTTCACTCTACAAGTGCACACTCAGTGAGCATCAGAATTAAAAGAGTTAACTGTTAGAAAAAGAGGGAACAAATACAGATAGAACTCACATTCTAAAATGAGTTCACTGAGCTCATCCTCAGAAAATTAAGTACTACTAGAAGCTATCAGCACACAATAACTACTTATGAATAACTCGCTTACAAAAACACATACAATTGAACAGCTGCTAATGTTCCAATTGGGCAGCTAGATGGCAGAGTGGATAGAGTGTAGGACCTGAAGTATGGAAGATTCATATTGCTGAATTCGCATCTGGCCTCAAACATTTAGTGGCTGGATAACCTAAGCAAGTCATTTAATCACATTTCCTTTAGTTTCCTTCTTTGTAAAATGAACTGGAGAAGGAAATGTCACACACCAGACTTGCAATCCAGTCTTCCTAATTATACGACCAACACTCTATCAGTCACCAAGCTGCATCTAAGGTATATTCCAACCTTCAAATTCTATAATTTGTTGCCTGTGTTGGCACAGAATAAGTATAAGAATGAAACATTATTTTAACACATGACTTTGATATTAATTCTAAGGATAATATCATTGGTTTAAGAAGAAAATTTTTTCTGAGTTTGACATGAATTTATTTCAGTCATCTTCTTACATAGGCTTATAAAAGTCAATTAACTTTAATTATCCCTCATATCAAATGAGATAATATATGTAATGAATGCTGCAAAAACTAAGGTCCTGTGTCAATATTTGTTATTATTATATAACTCAAATCTCATCTGGAAATGAAGAGTTCTAATACTATCATTCCTGAACATAAAAGGCTTATCATTATCTTATCTAATGAAGAACAACTCCAAAGAAAACTATTTATAAAAAACTTCAGATCTGATAATCAGTTGAAAATTTGCTTTAAAAGATACTTTAATTGACTGACATTCTCCAAATTTCTTTTTACTCCACGTTGCCAGTTCAATGACCTCGAGAAAGATTATAGGATGAAGGGGAATAAAGAAATGGGGAATAAATAAACTGAAGAAAAGAAGTTCTTAAAAAGAAAGTAACAACCATCCAAGCACTCTATAATATTCATTTACCTAAAAAAAATCATTAGTTTCCTCATTTATTAAAGTGAGGAGGGTGCCAGAGCCAAGATGGGAGAGTAGAGAGACACATATACTCTAGCGCTTTCCCCACAACCCACAAAATACCTGTAAAAAATGACTCTCAACAAATTCTAGAGCAGCAGAAGTCACAGAACAACAGAGCAAAAGAGGTTTCCAGCCAAAAGTAACTTAGAAGGCTGACAGGAAAGGTCTATCTCATAGGATGCTTAACAGAACAGAGCCCAGCCCTGGCCATGCAGCACTGGGAAGAACAGGACCTGAACAGACCTCCGGGGTAGAGTTCCCAGTAGGGAAGGTCCCAGATCCCTCAACCTACAAGTAACAAAGAAAGCTCCAAAGGTCAGTGTGGGAGGGCTTTCCCAGCTGGGCAAGAGGGAACAGTGTTCCTCCAGCAATAGCCCCAGGTGGCAGCAGCAGACTGCAGGCAGCTACTGTGGCTGGGAAGCAACCTGGGTCCATTGTCCAGGCAGCTCAGTTTAAAGCCTATGGCAGTAGGGAGCAGCTGATCTAAACCTCAGCCCTCAGTAACGGCCCTGCCCCCACCCAAAGCCCAGAGGAACCAAGAAACTGAGTCAAATCTCAGCCTTGAACATGGTACTGGGGAGATTAGGGGCAATAGGACTATACTCTTGACAACGGATTCAGAAGTCAAGTAACTGACTCGGAAAATGCCCCAAAAAAGTTGAAAAAAGACCATAAAAGGTTACTTTCTCAGTGATCAGGTATCACCTCCCATCCTTTCAGATGAGGAAGAACAAGGTATACTGTCACAGGAATTCAAGGCCCCTACCTCTAGTGCCTCCACAGGAAACTTAAAATGGACTCAGGCAATAGAAGAAAAGCAAGTTAGCAGCTTGCTAAAGGAGTATCAAAAAAAAATGCTGAGGAAAATAACAGCTTTAAAAAGAGGCTAACTCAGTTGGAAAAAGAGATCCAAAAAGCCAATGAGGAGAAGGAGGCTTTTAAAAGCAGAATTAGCCAAATGGAGGAGAAGGTTCAAAAACTCACTGAACAAAATAGTTCTTTGAAAGAGAGAATTGAGTTCAAGGAACTGAATGACCATGAGATAAACCAAGCAGTTAAAAAAAAAACCAAAAGTTTGAAAAAATACAAGATAATGTGAAACATCTCATTGGAAAAACAACAGACCTGCAAAATAGATCCAGGAGAGACAATTTAAAAATTATGAGACTATCTGAAAGTCAAGATCAAAAAAAGAGCCTAGAAATTATCTTCCATGAAATCATCAAGGAAAACTGTCCTAATATTCTAGAACCAGAGGGCAAAATAAATATTGAAAGAATCCACTGATCACCTCCTAAAAGAGACCCGATGAGAGAAACTCCTAGGAATATTGTGACCAAATTTCAGAGTTCCCAGGTCAAGGAGAAAATACTTCAAGCAGCTAGAAAGAAACAATTTGAATATTGTGGAAATATAATCAGGATAACACAGGATCTGACAGCTTCAACATTAAGGGCTTGGAACAGGATATTCCAGAAGTCAAAGGAACTGGAATTAAAACCAACAATCACCTACCCAGCAAAATTGAGTATAATACTTCAAGGGAATAAATGATCATTCAATGATATAGAGGACTTTCAAGCATTCATGTTGAAAAGACAAGAACTGAAGAGAAAATCTGACTTTCAAACACAAGAATTAAGATAAGCATGAAAAGGTAAACAGGAAAGAGAAATCAAAAAAGATTTTCTAAAGCTGAACTGTTTACATTAATACATGGAAAGATATTTATAACTCTTGAGACTTTTTTTAGTATTTGGGTAGGTTGAGGGATTGTACATACACACACACACACACACACACACACACACACACACATACACACACATATAAACAGAGAATACAGATTGAGTTGAATCAGAAGAGATGATATCCACACACAAAAATAAAATAAAATAAAAATTAAGGGGTGAGGGAAGAAAATACTGGGAGGAGAAAGGGAGAAAAGGAATGGAGCAGGCTATAACTCATAAAAGAGATAAGAAAAATCTTGTTCAATGGAGGAGAAAAGGGAGAAGGGGATAGGGGAAAAGTGAAGCTTACTCTCTTCACATATGGTGTAAGGAGGGAATAATATGCTCAATAAATTTGGTATGAAAATCTATCTTACACTATAGGAAAGTAGGGGAGGAGGCGACATGTGAGGTGAGGGGGATGATAGATGGGAGGACAAATGGGAGAAGGGATTAACTAGAAATAAATACTTTTGGGAAGGGACAAGGTTAAATGAGGGAATAAGAGGGACAGGGTAGATTAGAGGGCAATACAGTTATTATTACACAACATGACTATTAGGGAAGTCTTTTGCAAAACGACACATATTTAGTCTATAATGAATTGCTTGCTTCTCAGTGGGATGGGAAGGGAGGGAGAGAGGGAGGGAAGGAGAGAGAGAAGTTGGAATTCAAAGTATTAGAAATGAATGTTGAGAATTATTATTGCATATAACTGGGAAATAAGAAACATGTAATGGGGTATAGAAATTTATCTTGCCCTACAAGAAAAGAGAGAAGATGAAGATAAGGGAAGGGTGGGATGTGATAGAAGAGAGGGTACATTGAGGGAAGGGGTAATCAGAATGTAATGTTTTAGGGGGTGGGGGGAAGGGAGACATGGGGAGAAAAATTGGACATATTACAAAGTGATGTAATAGCAATATAGTATTAAAACAATTGACTGAGTTAATTACTGAGACTAAATCAGAGACGTCTTTAGTTTGGGGAAAAGAATTTTAGTCTAAGTTTCCTAGAGGCAGGTAACCTCGAGTAAAATTTGGCATTGATGGAAAAGTTAAGGTTTTAGTGGTAAATTTGATTTTATGATTGTTATTTAAATCAGAACCTAGAAAGGAATGTAAGTCACTTAAGACTTGCCTCAAAACATGTTCCTTAGCCAATGTGAAATTATAGTCATATCTGAAACCTGATTATTGGAACTTGCTATTTTAAGATTCTATGGGACTATTAACTGACTGTGCTTCTGAATCTAACTCCAGGTATGGATAGCAAGAAAGGAGATCTGAATCTCTCATCCATGCTGTCAGTAAGCTTGTGAGATGCTGGTATGAACTGCAAAAGGTGATCTCATGGGAAGGGTGGGAGAGCTGAGCTGAGGTAGGATTCTCCTGACTCAATTCCCACACTGATGCCTGGCAGACTTTAAGCTTGATGGAATGCAAGTTGACAATCTACTACTGCCTGGAACTGACATAAAGTTGGATAATGTTTCCCTGCAATGTCCCTACTCTTAGTGGCAATTTCCTATAGTCAAAAGGTTTATAAGTTTAATACCAGATCTATTAAATTATAGATTGTTGGTAGAGGAACATCTGAGGTTAAGTCTAAAATTAAGCTATTAGGCTTAGGACTTTAGACCAATAACAATAAGTTACGGTCCTTTAATTCTTAGTACTAGTGTGGAGACAATTAGGTCAAGGGTTTGTGAAGTTAGCGCATGTAGTTATTACTTGTATCTCAGTTGGTAATGTTAAAAAAAACAAAATTCATTTGTGGTCTATATTGTAAATCATTTAAAAGAAGTATCACCTGACCAAAAGTTGGAATTGTTTTATGTGATATGAACTCTGTTAAAAATGAAAAAGAAAAAAAGGAGATTGCATTAAATGGTCTAAGTGGTCATTTCTGATACTATATAATAGCATCCTTACATGGCCTCCTCCTAGTCTGACTAGGATTGACCCAATGGTCACTAGAAAAAATGATCCATTATTGACTAATAAAGTATTTAAACATCCCATTTTTTATAATGAGCACTATTGTATTTATTTTGAGATATATAAAACGTGGATGATCCAACATCTATGCTCAAAGACTTCATAATAGTATAATAGAGGCAAAATATGACTACATGAAATAATGAGAGAACAATGTAGTCTAAAAATAAGGTCAGCATACTTCAAGAGAATCTCTTGATCGACACTGAAATCTAAAGGATTTAAATCAACTGCATTAAAAAATAAAAAAGCTTCTCACAAGATCCTCCATGGAAAGACTGTCCTACCAATATTTGCACTAGAAATAGAATTCAATGTACAGTACAAATATAGTTGAATAAACTCATTTGACAGAAAATCTACTAGCAAATTGTGTTTATGTTTGCAATCTTCCCAATGGAATGAAAATATAATAATTCTATTCATGTATACAATGAACATTGCCTTATTTAATTACAAGAGACTATGTTGGGATTGAAAATGTGATATTTCATCAGAAAACAGTGTCTGTATATTTCTAAATTCTCCTTTTCAAAAAAGCATAAAAGCTATCAGAAAAATTGATCTTAAGCAGCCCTAAATTCTAACTAATATTGTTGTTTAGTATGATATGAATAGGAATTTGCAAACTTTAAATAATATTATTTGGAGTGATTTTTCATTTGATTAGGGTTTGGAAGGAGTCTCTCTTTGGGGTTTGGAGTTAGAAGTTAAAAGAACATTTTTGTAACTTGTACTAGATTAAATATTAGGAAACATGGACAAAATCCCAAACACTGCCTACCAGCCTTGCCCTTTGATCCTAGACTGAAAGAATGATCTATTAAGCCAATATGACCTTTTATGTGCATGTCCTCAGATCTTACAGTGTGACATTTCAAAAGTTGGACAAAAATCAGAGAGAATTAGTGTACTAGAATAAGCACAAGAGAAAACACACTTTAAATGAAAAAAATAAACCAATATAAATAAAATTATCATGTTGTCATTAAACTAGTAATGCAAAATACTTAACAATTTAAAAATTTTTTGATCAGAGCTGACCTAGTTCAAGGAGAGAATGGATGTTTTAATTTTCAATATCTATTTAGTGGCTAGTTTGAATCTTTATGATTAAATTACAGTGAGTAAAAGTTCCATGTACTTAAAGAATGTGCACAGATTGACATGTACATGCTCATGCTCACACAACACACAACACATTTCAGAACTCTCAATATACAAAAGACTGCATTCTGAATCCTATACTTCAAACAGATCTCATATCCCTCTCCTTCATTACTGTGGTAATATGAGTAGATAGTAGCATCATCAAAGATTCAGAAGGAAACCTAAAGTTCATATAGTCCCAAGGACTCATTCTACACTTGAGGAAACTGAGGCCAGAAAAAATTAAGTGATTTGCCCATGGTTACAGGGACAAAGAGTGTTAGATTTGGGACTCCAAGGACAGCATCATTCCTACTGTCACAAATTGGGCTTAATTTAATCATGTATAATATAAAGGTTCAAGAGGAGACTATTTAAATAGTTCACAACTAATAAAACAATTATGCTATAATAACTTAATTGTGTAACATTGTATCTTTAGCAACACAAATTCTGAGTTACAACTGGGATAACAGCTACCAACATCAATATCACTTTAGTCTTGAGTTCTTTTCTCTCTCTACTATCTTGCTTGGTGAGTTTATCAGTAATTATCATCTGTATTCAGAAAACTGTCCGATCTAATTGCCCAGCCCTAAGATTCATCCTGCTCCTGTATCCCATCTCCAAGTGCCAGTTTAATATGACAAGACGGAGATCCCATCGACATTTTAAACTCATCCTATCTAAAACTAAATTTGTCATTCCCTTGAAATCCTTCTCTTCTATGAATTTCCTTATAACTATCAAGGGTAACAACTTCTCCCAGGGACCCAGACATATAATCTAGGCGTCCTCAATTTCAAACTCTCACTAATGCCTATATCTAATTTGTTGCCAAATCCTCATGACATCATACTGAAACTATTACAATAGTATGCTGCTCTTCAAGCTGCCACACTGCTCTCAGCTTCCCAGTCCATTCTCCACAGTTATCAAAGTGATCTTCTTAAAGCATAAACCTAATCATGCCACATACTTCTCCCAATCAATAACCTCCAATAACTTCCTTGTTACCTTCATGATCAAATATAAAATCATTGAAACTGGCTTCATGCTACCTTTCTAGTGTTCTTACATTTTACTGTCTTTCAAATACTCTATGATTTCCTATTTTTCAAGGTGCTATTTTCTTCAGCATTTTTTTGGGCCTCCTTTATTAAGGTATTGACCCGTTTTTCATGCTTTTCTTGCATCTCTCTCATTTCTTTTCCCAGTTTTTCCTCCACCTGTCTGACTTGATTTTCAAAATCC
>CM053769.1:439757836-439786038 GCA_028658325.1 Potorous gilbertii | reverse complement strand
CAGGCTCAATTCCCTCAGGGGGTTTATACAGAGATCCTTTGTAGTGGAGCTGGGGTGGAGCTCCAGCCCACTCTGGGAGTCTCTGGCTGAGCTACCTCTGCCTTTGGCCGAGCTGCCTCAGCCTCTGCCGCAGTGGCCGCTTCCCAGGGGGTCCGAGTCCCGGAGATCCCCCGCTCCCCTCTCAGCCCGTCTCTCTCACTGACCTGTGCGTCTGTGGGTGGAGGGACTTTCGCCGCTGCCAGAGATCCAGGTCCGTGACGCCTGCAGGGCTCTGCTCGCTCCTCTCAGTGCTGCGTGGCCGGGGCGGGGGAGGGGAGCGCTCGGCCCGGGCAGGACTTCGCTCCCGTGTCTGGGGTACCTTTGCAGTCGGTTTTTCAGGGCTCTCTGCAGCAGAAATCTCCTTCACTGTGTTGCTGCGCGGCTTCCACTGTTCCAGAATTTGTCAGGAGTTCTTTTTACAGGAAATCTATGGGCTGTGGGTTCGGACCTAGCATAGGTGAGTCTTTCTACTCCGCCATCTTGGCTCCGCCCCACTACTCTATGATTTCCTTAACCACTAACCATCTTAGGGTTGGGGGAGAGAAATGAGGAGAGAATTTAGTACTCAAAAAAAATTTTTAAGCAAATGTCAAAAATTATTTTTACATCTAAATGGGGAAAAATAAAAGATCATTTTTTTAAATACACATATAAAATAACACTGACCTCCTATCTTGACATTCCAATACCCACCTCTATGACTTTACAAAGACTGTTTTTCAATCCAGGAATGCTCTCATTTTCCACCTTCCGGCTTCCTTACCTCCTATCAAGTTACAGGAAAAAAAAATTGCATTTTCAGTGAAAAACCTTCAATACTAGTGCCTTCCCTTTGAAATTTCTAATGGAATGGTTCATACAGTGTCTCCTCCATCAGAAGGTAAGTTCTTGAAAAGTGGAAGAATTGTTTTTTGCCTTTCATCGAATCCTGATAGCTTAGCACAATAAGGTACACAATTGAATAATTTACTTGACTTAGCATACAAAATAATTTGCCAAATGGTAAGTAAGGAGAAGGCAAAATAGATATAATCATTTGAGCATTGATGCAGAGATGAGAAAGGATTCTTTAGATGAGGAAACTATGCCACACCGAGATTAATTGACTTGACCAAGGTCAACTAAATAGGGAGCATAAAAAGTGGTATTTGGACAGAGGTTAAAAGGTGATCCTGGTGATCCTAGAGTGAGGCTATGAGAGAGGGTAAGGGAACACACTCCTGGCAAGTGCAGCACACTAAAGAGAAAAACACTTTCCAGATAACATGGCTAGGAGATGAAACTGAAGTTGAACCCCCAGACTAAAGTCTTCAAACTTTGGAACCATATTCTTTTCAGTACATGTATTCCCTTCACCATATAAGTTGGATCAAACTAAGGTGACACAAAAATATATTTGCAGAATTGGAGTGAGGGGAAGAAACATCATTGATCTGCCAATCATTTTATACTCAAGTTTTATAATAAAATTAGTATAAATATCATTATGAAATCCATTAAAGTCAAAAAAAGATGGGGGAAGGGATGGGGGGAGAATAGATATAAAATGTAAAGGAATTAGAAAAGAAAACTGTTCACATCTCATATAACCAAGAGGTAAAGTAGAAATAGAATTTACTAGTATCTTCTCAAAAGAGACCAGTAAATGAGTAAAACATCCCATGAAAATAAGAGTCAAAATCCAGAACTTCCAAAAAGAAAAATTCAAGTACCAAGGAGTCATAGGGAGGATCCCTTGGGTTATGATATTTATTCCAGGAATCAAAGGATAAAGAATTAAGTCAAGAATAACTTGCTCAGCAAAACTAAGTATAACCATATAGGGGGGAAAGGATCTTTGATGAAATAAAGGACTTTCAAGAATTCTTCAGGAAGAGTTAAGAAAAAAAATCACCTATAAATTTCTCACTGAAGATGGCAATCCACAGAAGGCACAAGGAATCCTGCAGAAATATTGAGAAAGCCAAGTTTGGGCAGGTAGGATATGGCAGACAGAATAAACCTGTTGGCATCATAGTAGAGACCACTGATCAGGAAAGGCATAAAGTCTAGTGGAAGAGCAAAGAATAACTCAAGCATCTTGGTCAGACACAACAACAGGCACACAGCCTGTTGCTAAGAAGCCACAGGTTACACCAGGAGGGTCCAATATGGAGTTCTAGCTATGGTCAGTAGCAGTAAAAGACTAAAGTGAGAAGGAGAAGAAAAGTGCTAGAAAGAGGTTATGATGAGATATCTCTGAAGTACTTGTTCACGGTCCAATATATAAGCAGCACCTAGACCCAGAGCAAGGGTAAAAGACTCCAGGCAGGCCTTTCATACAAGGAGAGGTCCCAGAGGCCTGAGGCAAGAGAAAGCTGACAGGTAGAGCCCAGCACTGGAGTAGTCCTAGTGTCCTATGAAGGAGAGATATAGTCGTAACCACCATACCAGGGTGGGACCAGGCAAGGCGTCACCACATCATTCATTTGAAAGGCCTAATGCATGAACAAAGAGTCCTTAACATACATACTGAGACTGCTGGAAAACACAAAATACTACAAGGAAATGAGCTGACATGACAGAGAGAAGGAGGGTAAACAAAGATATGATTTTTAAAAGGGTTGAAATATGGAGCCAGAGATTAAGGGCAGATTAGGACATAGAAGAACCTAGATTCTATGCAAATAAAGTTTTGATATTAGAAATGTACCACTTTCAAAAGGGTTAAGAAGAATCACTATAGACTCCTACTCAGTTGTAAGAAACACAGAAGGATTTCAGAAATCTCCATTTCTAAATATCGATTCATTTCTTTATTTTATCATCAGGAATGCTTGGAAATCATCTATTCCATTAAAGATTCAATTTTTTGCCTATAGGATTATATTTAGTTCTCATAGATAGGGTATTGTTGGTTATTTTATTAATAGATCACAATTGTGAGACAAAGTTTCTCTTTTTATCATCTTCTTATTGGCAAATGGGGATGGTAGCAAAGAGAGGACCAAGTAAAAGGGGACATGATGGATATAGATAGCTAACAGTCAATTGATAAATTCATGAACAGAGGCACACATCAAAACAGATTAGAAAGCTGAATCTCGTATTTTCATGTATTATTCGAAATGCAAAAATTTGCATGCAAAAAATTTTTGAAGGAAAATCTATTATGCTTCAATTCAACTCAAAAAAGCAGAAGTAGGAATCATAATTTCATTTAAGGTGGCAAAGGAAATAGACAGAAAGATTTAATCTGGCTTAAAGTCCTTATTAGCCACGTGATCCAATACACTTAACATCTATTATGCTTCAGTTTCCTCAAATGATAAAATATAGTTAATAATATCATGTACATCTCCAAGGTTTCTGAGGATAGAAAGAATCAATATTTGTAAAGCCCTTTACAAATCTTAAGGGGCAGCTAGGTGGCAGCACACGGAGTCAGGAACACTAATCACCATGAGTTCAAATATGATCTCAGACACTTACAAGCTACGTTGTCCTGGGCAAATTACTTAGCAGTGTTTAAGTAAGTTACTGATTTATGAAAAGAACTGGAGAAAGAAATGGCAAACAATTCCAGTATTTTTGAAATGAAAATTCCAAATAGAATAGTGAAGAGTCTGATAACATCCAAAATGACTGAATGAAATTGCAAATGTTGCAGCATGACATAAATACAAGGAATTAGCTATTATTTTATAAGGTATTCATATTATAAATAGAAATAAGAAGGGAAACAAAATTACATTTAAAAAGTACCATATAACAAATTAGTGATGGTAATTAATATAAAGGGACCTGACATCTTAGCATTTACATTCTTGAAAGAAAAACTATAATAGTGAAAAACTTGGTTTATCACTGTAAGACCTAGACCAAGATCTAAATGAAAGATAAAGTAAAAATTAGTATAAAAATTGAATATTAGAATAATGAGAAATGATCTCTCTCTAGAGACTAGTGAATGTGATAAGTAATTTTTCTGCATCTTAGTTGTACATGGAACCTTTACAACTGGTAATAAGAAAGGAGAAATCAAGGGAATAAGACAAAGAATAAACAAAATTATTACTTTCTGGAGATGACAAGACAAGGTATTTAGAAAACTCTGACCAACCAAAAAATTAATTGAAACAATAAATTCACCAAAGTTGGAGGAAATAAATCTATATAAATGACTTGTGTTACTGTTTGATAGACACAAAACAGAAAAGAGCTGAAAAGAAAAATATCATTGAAAATAACTATGAAAAAACACATGACAAATGTTTCTAAAAAGATGCATGCAGGAAATCTATGACTCCAATTATAAAATAAATAAATGCCTGAATAATTTATAGAAAAAAAATCATTGCTAATGGGGAGAATGATCTAGTATTTTTAAAAAATGACAATGATGCCTAAATTAGTTTACTTCTTTATGCTACACTAATCAAAAAATAAAAGGATCATCTTATAAATTAGGGGGGGAAAGTTGACCTCGCTGTATAAAATGTCAAAATTCTTAACAGTAACAAGAAAAGAAACAAAATAGAAAAAAAACTGTCAGTATCAAGATTTAATCATTAAAATGATTTGCTATATTTAAAAAGTAAAATCTTGATGAATAGAAGATATTTAAGTGTACAACATATTGAATGAAAAATACAGTAGGGAAGTGTTCAATAAACTGACATTACTGGATGAAACATTCACTATTTAATGAATACCTTAGAAAAAACTAGGTAACAGTCTGGCAGGCAATTATGTTTTAACCAACATCTTCCACCATTTACTAAGATTGCCTTCAAATGGATAGAAGACCAAGATATAAATGATAACACAATAAACAAATTAGAGGATCAGGAAGAAATTACCTTTCAGATCCATGGATAAGGGAAGAGTTCCTGACAAAATAAACAATAGAAAGAAACGAAAAAGAAAATATATGCAATTCTGATTGTACAATATTAAAACTATCTGAACAAACAATCTAATGTAATTAAAATTCAAAGAAAACAGTTTTAAATGGGGAAAATTTCATCAGAAAATTTCTCTGATGAAGGTCTTATATCTATAATATACAAGACAATTGAAATTTATTAAATTTAGAGTCATTCCCCACATGATAATTTCACAAAGGATATAAAGAAGCATGATTTCAAAGGCATAAAAGCAAACTATCAACCATGAGAAAAACATTCTAAATCACTAATACTTAAAGAAATACAAATTAATACAACTCAAAAGTTTCACCTTACTCACTCACATTGGTAGGATGATCCAACGAGGAAAATACATACTCTACATGGACTGTGAAAAAAAAAGGCACACAGACTTTTGACAAAATAGAAAAATGCTCCAGTCATAGTGGAAAGCAATTTGGAATTATGCCAAATCAATAACCAAACTGTGTATATTCCTTTATAGATCCATATTACTACCATGCCTACCCCCTAAATGAAACAAAAAAGGAAGAAAAGATGTACATTTACCAGAATATAGCAATATTTTTAGTGGTAGAAAAAAATTGGAACCTAAAAGACTAAGGAATGGCTACACAAATCATATAATATGAAAGTAATGGAATATTACTTTGTCATAAAATCATAGGAAATGATAACATAGCAAAGAAAAAGAACTTTGAAAGACTTTAGAATTCTGATCAATCCAGTAACAAACTGGCAGGAGAGTTCATAAATTTAAAATGCAGAGAAAGATATATACTTAGGGTATAGTCAATGTAGAAATTTTGCTTTGTCAACTTATGTGTTAATGATGGGAATTTTCTTTTTCTTTTATTTTTTCTCCTTGGGAATGGGGGGATTGCAAAAGGAAGTTGGGGCATATAATAAAGGCATGTAAAATAAATTATTAAAATTTGATAAATATGCTTTTTTGAATAAATGTATTTTATATGCACTTAACAAACTGATTAACATTTTAAGAAACCTTAACACAAATATTTACAAACTGATTCACTGGATTATGCTATAATATACATAATTCATTATTTTTGCCAATTTTAATCACTCTTGGTTTGTATTATCTTGTATTGGAATTTCCTTGAGTTTTTCAAATTGTTCAAATTGTTCTATGCATATATATGCATAGAAACAGACATTATATAAAAACCAAGACTAGCCACAAATCTCTGAGCACCCTTTATCAGTAGCTAGTTTAAAACATTACATCATTTGGGAAAGCAAAGGTGTAATAAAAGTATTTCTGAGGGTTAATGTATGATTAATCCAATTACCTATGGCATACAAAGTAAAAGGAAAATATTTACATCATGATTTTCTCAACATACCATCAACTGAAGTGTCAAAGACATTACTGTTCAGCCTCAAGTTCTTCCCAAGAATCCCTTAAGCCTGTTACTTGTGTGTGTTGTGTGTGATCTGAGCCAAATGGAATTTGGGAATATCCTAAATTTGGGTGGAGCTGAAAGAACTTCTTGTTCTGATCCCAGCCACGATGCCAGTTTTCTAATAGATTAATAGGATGACAATCTTCTCTTAACCAAGTTTTTTGAGAGTCACACACATCCAAAGGTTCTTATATAAAAAGGCATAATCGTTACCAACACAACTAATGAATTGATGTGGAAATAGACTCGGAGCCTCTTCTCAACATCCCAAAACCACCTATATATGGGCAACCTCATTTGCCTGAACAGCTACTGAGGCTGCCCAAAAATCCCAGTCAAATTTTACCAGCTAATGTGCCCAAATCTTTATATTTTGGTGGCTACAGAAAACCATAACTGAAGACTGATACCACTCAAAAGAAGGACTCTGCTCAGCAAAAAGAGATCTGATGTAAGCTAGTCATAGAGCAGAGAAAAGATGTGTAAAGAGAACATATGTCCAACTTACGTAACCCATCTCCTTTGGGGAATTTTGTGACCTTCCTTGTTGTCTGCAAAGGGAATTCATTTTTCTAAAACTAAGATTACAAAATGACCCCATGTAAAAATAACAAAGGTCAATCCTGCTCTAAGATCTCTAAACGAAATAACAAAATTTTCAAAATTATATCTTTTCTGATCAATTCAAGCTGATGGAATGCTATAGACAACACTGGTCCCATTCGACTACCCTCAAAAGCCATCATGCCAGTGACTCACTGTACTGTTAAACATCCTATACTACTGCTTCTCAGATTTCCTTAAGTGATAAAAAATAGTTACTCAGGGACTCCTCTATGAATTATGTATCTTCTCAAAAGAATAGAAATTGACTAAGCCAAAGGACTCTTCTCGCCATTGGGATTACCAAGTCTCATATTCACTCCCTGTGTTTTGGTTAAATTGGAGCCCTACTATCATCAGGATTCAGGACATTTTCCAATGAATACTGAAAGTGAGACAATTTGAATCTCATACTTGGCAGCCAGTTGGTAAGCACCAATAAGCATTACTTCCTTCACCAAAACTAGAACCGACTAAAATACTTGCCCTACTAACTTTCAGGAATGATTGATTAAGTATTAGCAGTGCATTTCCATCCATTCCTAACATGAGCTGAATCTAGCATGACAATTTATTTTTATCTTCATTATTTTGGCAAAATAACTCTTTTCTTAAAAAGCAGGAAGTATGTTACTACATCATAGAACTTTAAGGAATTTATACTGCATATATCTTTTCTGTACATAGTTGCTTGCTGAATTCCAGCATTATATATTAACAGCTCCTTGAAATAAAGGGCAGTTTTTGCCTTGTTTTGTAATTGATAAGCTTATAACAGTGCCTGGGATATAGTGAGTGCTTGAAGAACGCTTGCCAACTTGACACAACAACCCTTTCAACTACTGACAATATCTATTTTTGCTGTAGGTATATAATGAAATCTCTTGCATTTCACTTAACATTACTTAATTGATTTTTTTTCATTTGTGTGAAAATTTTTTTTTCTGTCGAGTACAATTAATCATGTCCTTTGGTATTTATTGTTTGGTAATGGTTCTTGTTCTCACATATTTAAAACTAGTTCCCTATATCTTTTTGCTGTTAGACTTTTGTCTAAAACTTACTGAAAATACTTTTTGCTAGTAAGTTGGCTTCCTTCTGACTGTACTGATTTTGTTTGTGGAAAAGACTTTCAATTTTTGTAATTAAAATTATACATATTATATACTGTGATCTTTTCTATTCTTTGGTCAGTAATCTTCCACTATTCGTACTTGAGAAAGGTAACTTTTTCCCTGTCCCTCTTACTTCTTTGTGTTCTTTTAATTAATTTTTTCAATTAACAACCATTTATTATCTTTACTGTTTGTCACTCCACTGGGACAAAAAAGAAAAAGAAAATGCTTGTAAAAAATATTCATTGTCACAAAAAACAATTCACTCCCTGTGCTGTTCAAAAAGATACTGATTAAACCAATTACCTATCTGTCATGAGGTAGGAAGTGTCTCTGGAATTGTAATTGGTCATTATATTGAAAAGAGTTCTAATGTATTTCAAAGTTAGTAGCACTTAAAATATTGCAGTTATTGTGTAACTTTCAGGATTTTATTTGTATTAACCTGCATCAGTTCAGACTCAAGATTTTCAGAAACCATTCTCTTCATTTCTTATAGCACAAGAATATTCCATTAGATTGATTCATATATTATCATCTGATGAGCCATCCCCAAAATGATGAAAAATCCTTTACTTTCCAGTTCTTTGTGACTACAAAAAAAAATGGGAAACATTTTTTCCTCTCTATGAGTCCTTTCCTTCTTTGTTTGTTGACTTATTGTAAAACTATCTTGTCTTGTCTAGATTGGAAGGTCTGTTCTCAGGGGGTATTCTCAATTCTGAATAGCAGAGAAGTTTTGATCTACCCTTTTTCAAAATCAGGCTGGTAGAGCCCTCCTTAGCCAGTATAGGGAACTCCTGATCTTGGAGTTTCATTTTATTGGTTCTGACTTAGTACCACAATTAATCAGCATTATCCCTACCACAGGTTGGAATTCTTAGGGTTCAAAAGGTCTTTTTGCCTCAGCAAATCAGTAGAAGGGATTATATGGAGGCACCAACACATACAGCTTGTTCAGCGTTTAGTGACTTTGGAGGCATAATTCTGAATTTCTTTCCAGAACAACTTGCTCAATTTATGGCACAAACAACAGTACCTTAATGAGTCTGTTTTCCCAGAACCACCCTAACATTTATCATTTTATTAAGTTGGTTATTTTCAAAAATTGATTGATGTGAGTTGGTATACCTCAGAATTTCTTTAATTTGCATTTCTCTAATTATTGCTGATTCAAACATTTTTTATATACCTATTTGTAGCTTAGATTTATTACAATGAAAACTTCCTCTTAATATCTTTTAACCACTTTTAATCACTAGTGAATGGCTATTGCTCTGAAAAATTCAAAATTACTCCCTTATATAAATTAGAAATAAAATTCTTATCAGAGAAACTAATTTATGCTCAGTTATCTGTTTCTTTTTTGAATGTGGTTGGACTGGATTTGTTTGTGCCAAATTTTTTAATTTTATTCAACTAAAATAGTCCATTTTATCTTTCATAATCCTCTCTATCTCTTATTTGGTTGTGAATTCTTTCCCTAACCATAAGATCTAAAAGGTAACTTTGTCCTGGCTATTCAAAACTTTTTATGATGTCAGTGTCTAGCTTTAAGTCATGTATCCCTTCAAATAGGTGGTAGATTAATAATCCAAAAAGGATTTGATTGGGTACATATAAAGTATATATTCAGAACCATTATATTGCTAAGAGCTAAATCTATTATGGCTAATCATAGCACAATGTTACTATTTCTATGCACAGTTCCTGTGTACAATGTTCACCTTGTTGTGTTCAATTCACTCATATAAATATTTCCAAGTTTTTCTGAAATCCACACGCTCATCACTTTCTATAGCTAAATAGTATTCCATTATATTCATATACTAAAATTTAATCAGCTATTCCCCAGCTGATGTGAATTCCCTCAATTTCCTTATACTGCTGGTTTAATAATAGTAATAAATGGAAAACCAAGAAGTATCTAAAGTACATTGAAATTATTAGATCAACAGTGTCACAGGTGAGATGTAAAATTAATAAAGTCTTCTATTAAATAAAAAGTTCGAAGTGGCAAAGTTTTATCATGTAATCTATACTAAAAACCCTGCCTACTTCCAGGAAATTTTAACCTGGTTTTTAAAATAAACACAATCCCTCACACTTTCCAAAAAATACAGTTATGGATAAATAAGACACTGACTATCTAAAGGGAAAAGGGCAGAAAGTTGTTCCTAAAAACCTAAAATATATCTTATAAAACAAGAAAACAAAATGTTTTTAAAATAATAGGACATTCTTTATTTCTTGGGTATATCCAATTGTGATCGTCAAAAAAACAAAACTTAAATAAACTCAAAAATCTTGATCAATCAATTAAGTGAAAATCTAAACTGAAGAATCCTATGGTTTCCAATGCTACTAAGTGTCTCTTAATATATACTTGGCTAATGGACACAAAAGATATCTGGAACTCTCCCTGAAACAAATAAATACTATATCCAAATGCTGATAAGAGTTCTGAGTGGCTACAGGGATACCTCTTTGTTTACTAAAATTCAAGACAGCTCAGTATAATCGATAAAACACTGAACACTTCTAACTTACAGTGTGTCAATGCTGTGCAAGAAAATGCTTATTTTATTTGGCAAGAAAGAGTGGAAAATGGTAAGAAATAGCTAGGTTACCTTCATATGTCAGTGCACTGGAATTTTTCAGGCAACAATTCCCCTTGTAAATTTTTCTATGCATAGCTAAATCAACCAAATTTGTAGCTGCTAACAGGCTATGCCTCTTTATCCTAGATCAAATAAATAAACTTCCTAATTAGTACAGAAGCAGAATTAAAGGCCATTTGTTTTAACTGAAGTGGAACAGCCAATGTCAAACTGCAAGGTACTTTACAAAAGCAATTGTTAAGGAAAATCATAATCTTGTTAAGAAAAGAGCTTATCAATTTTCTCTAGGTTGATATTCTCAAGTGGCTCCATGAAAACTTAGGGGATTAGCTGCATATTAGGTTAAATAATTTCCGTCAAAAAGATAAGCCTATTTTAATGATAAGTCACACAAAAAAATGTTTAGGCAAAGAAAGAAATTTGAAAGAAGAGCTCGAAAAGGGGGGGGGGGAGCCCTATAAAACAATGAATTCTTAAAAACTGAAAAAAGAAATAATGAAACTTCCAAGAAATCGGTGCAAATTTGGCCCATTTAGACATTTTAAATATCCATGGCAGAACTCTACTAATTATAGAAATTTGTGTGAGTTTCAGGGTTTAGGGCAAAAGAACTTGTCATTGTATACGTCCTTGGATTGAATTAGGGAGGTTAAAAGCATTATATTATCAAAGAGCTTAAAATCTTATAGTCATCTTTAACTCAGCCTTCTCTCTTAATCCCACATCCAATCAAATACTGAAATGTACAAATAGGAGTTTAGATAGACTTAGGGTAGCAAAGATGATGAGGAGATTCCAAACTTTATAACAAATGATCCATCCAAGAGACAAGTTATGATCAGCATTAAGAAGGTATCTTCAAATATCTGAAGAATTATTACATAAAAGAAATGTTAAATTTGTTCCACTGCAGCATATACAAAAGATCTGACTGATAGAAGAAAATTTCAGAAAGGGCAATTTCAAGTCAATAAGTAAAAACATTCTAAGAATTAGAGATTTGCAATGAAATAAATTGGATCACATAACATACAAAATTATATATTTCTGAAGTATTTTATTTCAAGCTGAATTATCATTTCAAAGAGATATTGTAGAAAGGTTCCTTCATCCCATACAAAGGTGGATTGGATGGAATGTGAGGTCACTTTACAATTCTAAATACTATTATTTTTGCCATTTCTTTGTAAAATTTCTAAACTTTATCCAGTTTCTATTCAAACTTCTACCATTCCAGTTGAAGTGCTACTTCTTATCTAGAGTACTGTAATACTCATCTCTTAAGCCTTTCCTTGCTATAATACATCCTACCACCCCAAGCAAGAGTAATCTTCCAAACCTACAACTTCAACATCTCCTTGAGAATTTTCAAAAGATCGTCTTTAATTACCAAATAAAATCCATATACCTAGAACTAAAAGTGCTCTTCAGTCTGGCTTCAAAATAAGTTTTTGGTGCTTTATTTAATAATACTAATTGACCCTTCAGATATTCCCATATAGGATTACTTAGGGCTCTTTTAAATTAATTCCATTAACACTAATGTATTGGTATAGTTGGGAAGAGATCTCGCCATTATGGAGATGAATTTGGAACAATACACAAAGGGATGTGAAATTATATATACTCCTTGAACCAGCAATACCACTACTAGATTTGTAGCCCAAAGAGACTTTTTTAAAAGAAAGAAAAATGTAGAAAAATATTGATAGCAGCTCTTTCTGTGGAAATTGTAGAGATATTAATTATTATTTATGTGCTACCTATGTGTCTATATGTAGAAAGAGAGAGATGAAAGAGAGAAGATGAAGAAAAAGTATGTAGGGATGCACAAGTCATGGTATATGATCGTGAGGCAATACTATAGTGCTCTTAGAAATAATGAGCAGTACGTTCTCAGGAAAAGCTGTAAAGACTTACATGAACTGTCCCAAAAGAAGATAAACAAAACTAGAATAGTGTACACATTAAAAGCAATATGAATGACTTAGGTATTCTCAGCACTACAAAGATCTAAGAAGATTCTAAAGCATCTATAATGGAAAAAAATGCTATTCCCCCCCTTTCAGAGAAAAAACTGAAAGAATCTGAATGCAGACCAAAGCATACTGCTTTATTAGATTTTTCTTTTGTTTTTTTTTTGAGTGGAAGGAGTGAGGGTGTTGTGTTTTCTTTGACAACATAACTAATATGGAAATGTTTTATGTGACTGCGTATGTATAAGTTATTGAGGGGGAGGGGATGAAGAAGGGGAGACAATTTGAAACTCAACATTAAAGTTAATTTTTTACATGTAATTGGAAAAAATAAAATTTTCAAATTTCAGGTAGATTCATCTCATCATTTCTGAATTCTATGCCTCTACTCATACAATCACTTGCTACAATTGCTATGATTCCTAATAAAAATAACAGCAATAATATGTAATAGTAATCACAGTCAACCATTATATAGCACTTTGACTTGAACAAGGTAATTCACATATTATTCTACATGTGAGGTAAGTCTTGTTATTTTCCCTATCTCACAAAGGGGAAAGATGACTAAGAAAAGTTTAAAGATTTACTGAGGTCAATAGCATCCATGTGATTTCAAATCTAATACTCTAGCCCCTTTACCATCTCACTGTCTCAGCTCCAATGCATTCACTACCTACTTGACTTATTAAATATTAAACATCCATCATGACTCCACTCAGATGTTGCTGTCTCTCTATAAAACATCCTCATCTCTGTAGTTAAAATTATGTTTTTCCTATACCTCTTCCAGCAAATACCTGGTAAACCTCTCCATCTTACTTGACTTAATCAATTCCTTGCATTGCTAATATGCCCAACTATAGTAATGAACCCCTTGTTAATAGGTACATCACTGGTATCATAATAAAGTAAGTATATAAGGATCCTTGGGGTTCCAATATTAATTGAGTTTTAAAATGTTACTTATATTTGACTTTATAATATTATGCTAAGTATTTCCTAATTACATATTTAGCTACCACAGAAGACACTGAGGAGCGATACTAGTATCATGCAGCCCACAAGTGTTTGACCCATCTAATGTCGATCTTTATATTTCAAAGTATCTTGCATATATAGCAGGTGCATGATAAAATATCCACTAAATTGACAGGGAAAAATAGATTAACCATCACGGAACCAACTCCAGGAAATTTCAGCCTCAATGAAGTTCCAATCTTGGAAGCCTTTGAGAAGGGGATATTAATTATTTATATCAATAGTGAATTTCTTGCTTAAATAGAGACAAGGGAGAGCCAAGACTGAAAAAAGAAAGGACTTCAACTCAGATCCCAAATTCCCCTCTAACGAACTTTAAAAGAATGACCCAAAATTTATTTAGAACGGGGTAAAATATCTCATGTAAAAAAAAAAATTAAAAGAGCTTTTTACAATGTAAGGAAAATGGGGGCCAGTGGGTGGGGTAGAGGTAGTACGTAGGCAGTGTTTGAATGTTACTCCCATTACTATTGGCTCTAAGAGGGATTAACTTAAAAATTGAGATACAGAAACATATACGGAAACGATAAAGGAGACACAAGAGAAAATGATGGGTAAGGAAGATTAGAGGAGGCAGTGGTCAGAAGCAAAAACACTTGTGAAAAAGGACAGAGTGAAAGGAGAGAGTGAAGGATGAACAAGGTAAAAACAGGATGGAAGGAAATGTCCAGAAATCATAACTGTGAATGCCAATGGGGTAAAAGTCACTTATCAAATGGAAGTAGATTAAAAGTAGAATCCTTTATTTTCTTTGAAATAAAGACACGAAGCACACACACATACCCACGTGATAAAGTTAAAAATCTGAAACAAAATCTATTATGCTATAGCTAAAAAAAAAAGGCGAGAGTACTAATCATGATCTCTGACAAAGAAAACACAAAAATTATCCAATTAACAGAAATAATCAAGGTACCATAGAAAATGAAGTATTATAAATACTAAAAACATACACTAAGAAAAAAACAGTCAAAATCTAAGATGAGAACTTAATGGAGTCTAAGGAGTAAATAAATGACAGCAAAACTGTACGAATGAGGGGCATCAAATTTCCTCTTGAGAACTAGATAAATTCACCTAAAAAATAAACTTAAAGTGATGAATCTAAATAGAATTTTATAAGTGTTACACATGACAAACCTCTGGAGAAAACGAAATGGTGCATCGCACTTAAACAAAAATTGACCATAAAAGCTTCACAATTCAATGCAGAAAGGCAAAAATATTAAATGCATTTTTAAAGATCATAATGCAATAAAAATTACATTCTATAAATGGCAATAGAAGAACAGATTAAAAATTAATTGCATGGAAATTTGTTGTTTTATATAGAATACTCTGTTATGGTCTACAATGTACACAGCAATGCTTCTTTTGTTCTTATTTGGTATTTAAGTTTTAAAATGAAAAAAAATTACCAAAAAAAAAAAAAGAAAAAATCTTATACTAAGGAATGAGTAGACCAAAGAACAAATCATAGAAATAGTCAATAATATCATTAAAGAGAATGGCAACAAAGAAACAACATATCAATATTTAAGAGATGCAACCAAAGAAGGAGTTAGGAGAAAATTTCTATCTGCAAGTGCTTATACAAATTAAACATAGAAAGAAGATATCAATGAATTGGGCATGCAACTAAAAAAGGCATTCTCAGTTAAAAATTCTCAAAAATAAAATGGAATTTCTCAAAATTAAAGAGATTGAATAAAATTAGAAAAAAGAAAACTAGCTGAACTAATAAAATTATGAGCTGTTTTAAAGTTGATAAGCCATTCTTGAATGTATTTTAAGTATCAAAAATAATCAAAAATTGAAATTTTTTAAAATTTTAAAATTAAAAAAATGAGTTCATCATCAATGAAGAAAAAAATTAAGCAATTACAGGGGGCTATTCTGCTACCAAGAAATCTGAAAATATGAAATAAATGAATATTGGCAGAAACATAGATTGCCAGATCAACTGAAACGGAAAGTTATTTCTAAAATAATCACAACATAAAAAAAATTGAATAAGCTATCAATTAATTCCTTAAGAAAACAGTGCATAGGATCAGATGTATTCACAAGTAAAATCTACTGAACACTTAAAGAACAATTAATTCTAATACTATATAAACTATGTTGAAAAATAGAAGACTTGCTCCAAATTTTATTTATGACATAAAAATGGTGCTGATACCTAAAGTAGGAAGAGCAAAAACAGAAAAAAAAACTATAAAGCAATTACCCTACTGAATATTAAGGCAAAAAATTTAAGTAAAATGTAAGCAAAGAGATCACAACATATCAAAAAAATTCATACCTTATAACCAGGTGGGATTTATTATACCAGAAATGCACAGCTAATTCAGTATTAGAAGAACTATCACCATAACTATACATATCTATAACAAAACCAACGCAAATCATGATTATCTCTAAAGATGCAACAAAAAAATAGCATTTAACAAGATAGAGCACCCTTTCCTATTAAAAACTCTAGGCAATGTAAGAATAAAAAGAGATTTCCTTAAAATGTCTAACAATATGCATAAAAAAACATAAGCGAAAAAACATAAGTGACTACTGTCAGTAATAGGGATAGGATAGACGCATTCCTAGTGAGATCAAGGATGAAACAAAGATGTCTTCAGCAAAGTAGCAGCATGTAAAATAAATCCTCAGTATTAATATTGCAAAAGATGTCCAGCAGCTAAATAGAAATTCCATTTCAAACAACTTTCAACAAAATAGAATACTTTGAAGAATACCTGCAAAGACAAACGCAGGAACTATGTGAATTTAATTTTAATACACTGCATTTAATTAATTAATTAATTTGATTTCAGTTTTATACAATCACTTCCATAAATCTTAGGTTTTTCTCTCCCTCCCTCCTTCCTCCTTCCCTCTTCAAGACAATATGCGCTCTTATATGGGTTCTACACACACATTCTTACTAAATACATTTTCACCTTAGTCATGTTGTAAAGAAGAATAAAATAGATGAGAGAAACTATGAGAAAAACAAAATAAAACACAAGAGTAAATAGTCTGCTTCATTCTAAGTTTTGATTCCATACTTCTTTCTCTGGATGTGGAAGGCATTTTGCCTCAAGAGTCCATTGGGAATTTTTAGGTCCTTGCATTGCTGTGAAAGGCTAATTCTACCACAAAAATTCCTTGCACACTGTGGCTGTTACTGTGTCCAAAGTTCTCATGATTCTACTCCTTTCATTTATTATCAGTTCATATAAGCCCTTCTAGTCCTCTCTGAAGTCCTCAAGTTCATCATTTCTTATAGCACAATAGTATTCCATTACATTCATATACCAAAATTTTGTTTAATACAGTTTCCTTTAAGTAAATGAAATCTGAAGGACTAGAGAGATACTAATTTTGCTCACAGGTAGGCCTGACTAAAAATGGCAATTGTGCTTAAATAAATTTACTTATTCATTGGATACCAATCAAAATACCAAACAATATTAAATACAGCTCAGAAAAGTAGTAAAAAAAAATTCATCTTGAAGGGTAAAAGGTTAAGAATATCAAGGGAATTAATGAAAAACAACATGTTAAAAAATGTAACTTCAAACAGTATTATAAAGCAGTAACCATCGCACCAATCAGGTACCATCTAAGAAATACCAGTGGTTCAAAGTTAAGGTACAGCATACACAACAGTAGGTGGGAGAGATAAATGGAATAGTTTACAACTTTAAGATCTACGAAAAAGAGATGATTTGAGGACCAAACAAGAGATAAAGAGCACTGCAGGCTATAAAATCGGTTTTGTTGGCTCAGATGCAAGGAAGTATGGGTGGATTCTGTGTTGTTTTTATAAAGTTGGCCAAACAATTAAAACCAAAAAAAAGTTCTCCAGCAGTCATCACCACTATTCATACAGGGACCCACTGGTTCACAAATGGAGAAATTCTTAATACTGTGCATAAGTTAACTTTCTTTGGCAGTATACAGGGATGGACATATAAATGATAAGATTGATGCACATTACCAGAGGTACTTCAGTGTTTGAGAGGCTCCAAAACAAAATGTGGGAGAGAAATGGTATTGGACTGCATAATAAACTGAAGGCTTGCGGAGTCATTGTCACTACCTCATTGTTATATGTCTGATACACCTGGACAGTATACCAGAATCATGCCAACACACTGAATTATTTGTACTTTCATTATCCTAAGGTTCTGAGGCTCAGCTAGCAAGATAAGGAAACAGACACTAAAGTCCTGTCTTGAGGTGAACTGCCAAGCATTCAAATTCTACAATAGAGAACTCAACTCGAAAAATTATTTGGAAACCAGATGTATATTTGCCTTAAAAACTATTTCATGGAGAAATAAGAAAAGGCAAGTGTTCACATGGAAGTCAGGAGAAGCAACACAAGAAAACTCTCAAGGTCTCCATGAAGAACTTTGGAATAAACTTCATGAGACTTGGAATACATTGGGACATACCTGCGCAGCAGATCACAACACCAAGAGAAGAAGGGGTTTCACTTTCATAGCAAAGCAGAATTGTTGTATCTCAAAAGAAATGTGAATTACACTATTTAGAGGCACCTCCATTCCAAATTTTGATATGGTCAATTCGTGCCCAATCTGTGCAAGAGCATTACACAGCTCATTTTGGTTTGATCAGCCACAGGTGGACACACAGTACTTAACTGCTACATGGCGATGTCATTTTGTTCTTCTGCAAGAATGAAGGATGACAACCAATCAAAAGTGTACATAATTATCATAGCAATATAGTAAACACAAAGATCTCACTCACTGTTTGACAAAAATTGCTGGAAAAACTGGAAAGTTGTTTCACAAAAACAAGAAAAAAACATCTCACACCATATATGAGTTTGTGATTTAAACATAAATGATGATATCATAAGGAAGTTAGGGGAGCATGAAATGGTTTACTTACTAGCTCTATGAATAAAATAAGAAGAGATAGAGTGCACTGCAGGATATAAAATGGATTTTAATTAAATTAAAAAGATGTTGCAAAAGAAAACAAAAAACAATGCAGTCAAGATTAGAAGAAAAGCAAATAATGAGGAAGGGGATAGTTTATCACAAGTTTTGCTAACAAAGGCCTCATTTCTCAAATATAAAATAGAGTCAGATTGACTACAAGTCAATCACAAATTGATAGTCAAAGAAAAAGAATAAGCAGTTTTCAGATGAGGTAATCATACCTATGTAAGTCATATAAAAATGCTCTGAAATCAATACTGATTAGAGAAATAAGAATTAAAACAATTTAGGCACTATGTCACTCCTTTCAGATTGGATAATATAACAGAAAAGGAAAATGACAGATCCTGGAGGGGATGTGACAAAATTGGAGCACTAATGAAATACTGGTGGAGTTATATAACATTAATGCCACCAGTAGCTGCTGTGGAGGTGTAAATTTAATAACACCAGCATACAGGAAGGCTGCTAACACAGGTTCTTGAACTGCTTTTCTAAAGGAAAGACAGATTCAAAGGTGTTAGTAATAAATAAATAAATACATAAACAATGAGAAAGATTTTTAAGTAGAGAGTGGTGAATATCCAAGAATCCAATAAACAGGGGTAAACTGTCTAAACAGAATAATAGATATATAATCACCAGAAAAGTGAGCACTAAAATATAGGTTCATGGTGGGGTAGAGTGACAGAGAGCCACCCAACCCTTAACGGCTACCCAGAGCCTCAACTGGAAAAAACACAAAGACCCCAGGAGAACAATCTTCCCCATGAGTAAGACCCAAAGTAAAATATCAACTTCTCAGGAGAGACAGAGACAGAGACAGAGAGAGAAAGAGAGAGAGACAGAGAGACAGAGAAAGACAGAGACAAAGAGACAGAGAGAGAGAGGGAGAGAGAGAGTCTTCAGCTAATAGGCTCAGAGCAAGAAGGCACCACAATGAACCCAAGTGACTCAGTGTCTAATTGACTCAGCACTTAACCAGAGTTCTACATGACTCAGAATGTTTTACAGCTATGAAATGAGCTTAAGTTCCAGCAGCTAGAAATCTGACTGAAATACCTGTGTATCTTTAGAAGTAGGAAAATGGCTCTTGTTCTAAGGGAAAAGGGGATACATGTGGTCGTATAGGGTTATTTAATGAATAGAGAATATCTTATACTCCATAAATCCTATAAGTTGTGAACTATTATAATTTGGAAGAGAACAATTTGGAACTATGCCAAAATGGGTATATAAAAACCTATGGTGAAAATGGAATTTTTAAAAACAAATGTTAAAAAATTATTTTACATGTACCTGGAAAAATACCTATGTTAAAAATTTTTTCAGACATTGTACTATCAATGTCTCAATAAGCTAATTTTTTAATTAAAAGAGATTTTAGCAGAGATATCTAAATTTTTTCACTCATGTAACCTAAAAAATGAAGAAATTTTGAATTTGCACTTTATCTTACTCTCTTCCTTCTCTCTCTCTCTCTCTCTCATATATATGTATAATATATATATACACACACACATATATAAACTTATGTAACATGTTTATAATGTGTACTGTTTTCGAATTTATTATACATACTGATGTTAAAATATATAAATGCATACAAAATAAAATCTAAAAGTATAAATAAATGAAATAATATTTCTACATTTAGGTGCTATAAATTAAGGGTGCAAAAGCAATTTTTCTCTTGAAATCATGCAAAAGTTACATTTATACTATCAATGTGCATATGTAGCTAATTTTTGAATTAAAAGAGAATGAATTAAAAGAAGATTATTAAGGCAGAGGTCTAAATTTTTTTGATCACATAAATTAAACATTAAAAAAATTTGAATTTACATACTTTTTCTTCATCTCTCTCTCTCTACATATAGACACATAGGTAGCACATAAATATTTAGCTACAAATTTATAGGTGTACGACCATACTAATTTATGATTTATATGAATTATAAAATATATAAATGCATACAAAATAAAATTTAAAAGTATAAGAAAATGAAATAATATTTCTACTTTTAGATGTCATCTGTTAAAGGTGCAAAAGCAATTTTTCTTTTAAAATTATATATGTTATATTACCAACAAAAATTAAGTAAAATTTCAAGGAGATATGTTTTTTTTAAAACCTGAGTAAATGCCAAGAATCAAGAAAATTGGCAAATTACTATTATTTCTTAGTAATTAATGATTCAAATTAATGCCAATAGCAATGATACTTATTTAACTGTAAGCTGTACAACACATCTAACAGAACTTCATAAATCAGTTAGAATAACAGCTGTGCAAATTTTCTGCTGATTTGAAATTAGAAATAAACTTTTTCTAGTTTTTGCATTTTTTATGGTGAATATCTACACACAGATTAGTATTAATATTTACTAATGAGAGCCCTGCAGGATGACTTATTACCTCAATTTGGATTTCAAAAGAGGTTTGACCTACAACTCCACTGCACCTCAGCTTACGCGTTGGTATGATCATACCTTTGAATGTGCTATCATCCACAAATGGCTTCCATGTTCAAGATTTCTGAAATTCCTTCATTAGATAAATGTTTTATTATTTCATCTCTCATGATTTGATTCTACTACTACATGGAATGACTACCTGTTGAAAGCACATGCTCTCTTACCAATCTCAACACCTTGTTCAACGTTCATCCTAAAATTATTCCCTTTACTCCATTTTTTATTCTCACTTATGTGCTGGTAAGTACAGTCAGAGAAAATCATTAAACAATGCTATGTTGGTCAACTACAAATGTGTGGTGCTTGTCACTATACCAAGATAGAATAATATTCTTCCCTAATTAATTGCTCTATTTCAATGACCACAACACCTATTCTAGACCTTCTCTTCTCTTGTCAAGTTGACAAGAGAAGTTGACTCTATCTGCCATGTGGAGAAGTGAATTTTTTTTATTATTTAATTCATCAGTACAGTACCATGCTGTAATTTACTATATTCATCATAAGTGAGTAGTGCATATTTCAATCCAATTCCACATCTGTAAATATAGAGTACCTCTATAAAATCTTTCTTAAGTCTCCACTAATTCATTATATATATCAACGAAGACATAAAAATTATTTCTAGCAGAAACTCCACATAACTTATTTTTCTTTACTAGGCTTAAGATTTCAATATATAAAATTAAATAGCAACAAATTTTATCCAATATTTGTTTTTGTGTGTAATTTGAAAATTACATAGAGACTTCAAAATTAATCTATAATCCTAAAATATCACTGTATGCAAATTTTCAGATGGGTTTACTTACTTTTAAAAAATCCAATTAACAGGGGGCAGAGCCAAGATGACAGAGTAGAAGGACAGACCTGCTAGAGCTCTCCCTGCATAGCTCATAAAATACTTGTAAAAAATGACTCCAAACAAATTCCAGAGCAGGAGAAGTCCCAAAATGACAGAGTGAAAGGTATTTCAAGCCCAAGAGGAAAGGTCTATGGTACCAGGCTTGAAGTGGAGCTCAGCCCAGCCTTGGCAGTATGGCAGGGCTCAGACAGGAACAGAGCAAGCTTCAGGGCATGGAATCATGGGTAGCAGCTGTGATTCCCAGATTTCTCAACACACAAGGGCCAAAGACAGCTTCAAATATCAGTCAAAAAGCTCTTTCACCTGGGTGAGAGGGGAGTAAAGTCCAGTCCAGGGCAGCAGCAGTCACTGCTGTGGCAGAGTCGATTTTTGGAACCATCAGCTTAAAGACTCTGGGGGAATTGAGAGGCCTGATCTGGGTTTCAGTTCTAAGTAGTGGTCTGGGGAGAGGAAGAGCACTGGTATGGAGCTGGTAGAGTCTTTGGAGAGGATCCTGGGCAAAAAAGCTTGTGGTTGATCCCAGACCAGAGCATGGACCAGGAGAGGTGTAAACTCCTCTCCCTTGATTGCAACCTTGGAGAAATTAAGAACTTATATGTCCTTAGAGAATATCCTCCACTTGACAAAAGACTCAAAAGTCAAGTAACTGGCTGGGAAAATGCCCAAAAAAGGGAAAAAATAAGACTATACTTTCTTGGCAAAAAGAAATATTCTTCCATTCTTTTGGATGAGGAAAAACAAAGCAAACCATCAGAGGAAGACATCAAAGTCAAGGCTTCTACATCCAAAACTTCCAAAAAAATATGCATTTTTCTCAGGCTATTGAAGAGTTCAAAACAGATTTTTAAAATCAAGCAAGTGAGGTGGAAGAAAAATTGGGAAGAGAAATGAGTGATGCAAGAAAATCATGAAAAGCAAGTCAACTGTTTGCTAAAGAAGACCTCAAAAATTTTTTTTAAAAAATAGCCAATTTTAAAATAGACTAACTCAACTGAAAAAAGAGGTCAAAAAGAAAATGAGGAGAATGCTTTAAAAAGCAGAATTAGCCGAATGGAAGAGGAGGTTCAAAAGTTAACTGAAGAAAATGGTTCTTTAAAAATTAAAATGGAGCAGATGGAAGTTAATGACTTTATGAAAAACCAAGAAACTACAAAACAAAACCAAAAGAATGAAAAAATAGAAGAAAATTTGAAATATCTCATTGGAAAAACAACTGACCTGGAAAATAGATCCAGAAGAAACAATTTAAAAATTATCAGACTACCTGAAAGTCATCATCAAATAAAAAGCCCAGACATCATCCTTCATGAAATTATCAAGGAAAACTGCCCTGGTATTCTAGAACCAGAGGGTAAAATAAATATTGAAATAATCCACAGATCACCTCCTGAAAGAGATCCCCAAAGGAAAGCTCCTAGGAATATTGTAGCCAAATTCCAGAGTTCTCAAGTCAAGGAGAAAATAAAGCAAGAAACACAAAATCTAGCAGCTTCTACATTAAGGGATTGTAGGGCTTGAAATGTGATACCCTACAAGTCAAAGGAACTAGGAATAAAACCAAGAATCACCTACCCAGCAAAACTGAGTATAATACTTCAGGGGAAAAAATGATCATTCAATGAAATAGAGGACTTTCAAGCATTCTTGATGAAAAGACCAGAACCGAATAGAAAATTTGACTTTCAAACACAAGAATCAAGAGAAGCATGAGGGACCTACTAAAGTTGAACTGTTTATATTCCTACATGGAAAGATAATATTTGTAACTCTTGAGACTTTTCTCACTATTTGGGTAGTTAGAGGGATTATATACATATAGACAGGGTCAGTTGAATAGGAAGGGATGATATCTAAAAAATAAATTTAAGGGTTGAGAGAAGAATATATTGGGAGGATAAAGGGGAAAATGGAATGGAGCAAATTGTCTCTCATGAAAGAGGTAAGAAAAATTTTTTCAATGAAAGGAGAAAAGGGAAGGTGACAGGGAAAATGTGAAACTTACTCTCATCACATTTGGCTTAAGGAGGGAATAACATGCAGACTCAACTTGGTATGAAAATCTATCTTACACTACAGGAAAGTAGGGGAGAAGGGGATAAGCGGGATGTGAGGGGGGAATAATAGAAGGGAGGGCAAATGGGAGGAGGGAGTAATTAGAAGTAACACTTTTGGAGAGGGATAAAGTCAAAAGATAGAATAGAATAAATGGGGGGCAGGACAGGATGGAGGGAAATTCAGTTAGTCTTTCATAACATGACTGTTATGGAAGTCTTTTGCGTAACTACATATGTATAACCTATATTGAATTAATTGCCTTCTCAGTGGGGATGAGTGGAGAGGGAGGAAGGCAGAGAATTGGGAACTCAAAGTTTTAGGAATGAATGTTGAGAATTGTTTTTGCCTGCAACTAGGATATAAGAAATGGTAATGGGATATAGAAATCTATCTTCCTCTACAAGAAAAGAGAGAAGATGGAGGAAGGGAAGGGTGGAGTGTGATAGAAAGGAGGGCAGATTTGGGGATAGGGTAATCAGAATGCATGGTATCTTGGTGTGGGGGGGAGGGGAGAGATGGGGAGAAAACTTGGAACTCAAAATTTTGTGGAAATGAATGTTGAAAACTAAAAATAAATAAATAAAAAGCAAAAAAAGAAGCCAGCTAACAAAAGAAACCAAGCACAACACTAAGTAAGATAAGGTACACTCTTACCAATGCTGAAATATGTTATTTATATATTCTGAAGATTTCAGAGGTGGAGAAAGTTAGTCCATCATAGCTTTAAGTAATAAATGAGAAATGATTAAGTTATCAGTAGACAGGTTAACAACCAAACTGATGATATCTTTGAAATAAGTTCCAAGACTTCTTAATACTATTTACAAAAGTATTTTCTGCATTGTAAACCTCTAATATTTAAAAAAAACCAACACTTGAAATCAGCTTTCTACCACTTAACAATGTACTCTCAAATGATCAACCCCTCACTACAAAAATATAAGGCTCAAAAAAAAACAAGACCATGTAGATAAATAACAAAAACTTTTCAACTTATAATAATCTGAAAAACTGGTAGTTTGTAAATTCAAAGTTCAAATTGGGCCTGAAGTATTACCAAAAGGACAAAAAATTAAAGTAAGTAATATGCATTTTCTAAATTTAAAGAATATGAGTATTTGGATATACATACCATTGATTTTTAACATTTGAGATCTTACCTGGTTTCAATATCCTTGCAAGTATCTAATAAAGATAAATTGATACAATCCAATACTGTGAACCAAACATATTGAAAAAATGCCAGCTAAAAAGATCAGTTGTTGACATTAGTTCTTCATAACAGTTAAAGAAAATCTAAGATACTGATATAAATGTTTATGTGAGAGGAATGGTATTTGGTATTTTTTATTTATTTCATGGATCCATAAAAGTCCTACTCATATGTCTCAACATGGTATAGAAGGAACTCTGGATTCACTCAAAAGCTATAGCAACTAAAAGAAAGCTTTGGCAGATTCCATGAACAAGGAAAAGCTTTTTTAACAGTACAGTGATAAATAGCATGTCTGTTGTTAAAATGATCATTTTTGTTAGCTTAAAGAGGCTTATCACCAGCGAGTAATCCATTAGTTTATAAATTATCTGGCCTGAGAAACTTGAGGTCCTTTAACCAACACAAAGTTAGGTCTAGGGGGAGCATGCTGAAATGTATATGGTGGAAAACATGGATTGGAATTAAGAAATGAAAGATGCCAAAGGCTTGAAGATTACCCAGACATATCAAACCTGTATATTATGAATACTTTTACAAAGAAAAGAGTCAGAAGCTACTGATGAGAAGAAATCACTAACAAAAAAATGAATTTAACGCACAAAAAATAAGTGATAACTAATTACTTGTTATCACAAAGCCTGCTGCCTTTGGAGAGTCGATTTATCAAGTAACTAGAGCAACAGTCAACACCAACAACCAAACTAACATAAGGGTAAAGATGAGCAAAAGACACTGGCTGCAGTTCCATCTCCAACCTAATGTTTTTAACAATCAATTAACAATGAAAAATAGGAAGATGATCAAAGGAAAGACAGGAACTCTGATTAAGATGATTGCCACAAGGAGGAAGCCTTAAATCCCATAAATCAGCATATATTTCATCTCTTGATAAATATAGAATCATGTGGGCCAATAGCAAGACTGGTTTACAGTACAAGCTTATTTAAAAAATATTTTTGAGATTGACAAAATAGAACAAATACAAAACAGGTAAAAAGCAATGGGGAGAAAACAAGACTATAAAACATTTGATATGAGTCCCAACTAAGCTAGATTATCCTAACAGCACTTACAATTAAACAAAAGAGAACAACAAACATATGTAACATAGAGCAGATTTATCACCAGTTTTATAGCAATCTATTTTTAGCAGCAGTGACGATAGAACTACTATATTTGGAGCTTGAAGTCTCGGTACTTAATCAGTTATATGAGGAAGGAAAATTCTGATATGAAGTCAGAAAGAATGGCTGGATTTAAGTAAATACACAGAGAACTCCAAGTAACACAATTATGAAGGCATTCACACACTGACTCAAAATATATCAATCGGGGAAGGAAGGAATATAGGAAGAAAGGAAGGAACAGAAGGAAGGATGAAGGAAGAATAGCAGGGAATGATGAAGGGAGAGAAGGATGAAGGGAGGGAGGAAGGGAGTGGAATGAGGAAAAGAGAATGGCAATTACTGACCTTTATGCTGTTCTCTTTTGAATCAAAGCACCGTGGAATTAGCCTATGTGTATTCTGAGGCTATCATTAATGAAAGTATAAAAATGTAACATGCAAGCTATCAGAGATGATTTTTCAGAAGAAATCAATATATTTTAATCAAAAAACACTGATAAACACTTATGTGCAAGATCAACTGTCTCTAACACTTGAAAATTACAAAGAAGCATTGGTGGATGAGAAAAAGCATTTGATTCAACAGAGAAAAATGCAGCCTTTACAGGCTCTCTTCCCATAATCGATCATCTTGGGATATTTTAGTGCCCAATCATGATTCCTTGGATACGACCAAAGATGCTAATAATCATTTCATTATCAGATGTACAATGATGAGAATAATGTTTACCAAGGTATTTATCATTATGGAGGACATACTTTGCCCAGTAGAAGTGGAAAATGATATCCTTTTACATGGTAAGATCTGCCCTGGCAGATCTGCTAATTGATGACCCCGTGTTAATTGTATCAAGCTGCATAATAATATAAACCTCCTCAGTGAGATCCAGGATGACTCAAAAGAGATCAGTCACACAAATCAAAAAGGAAAAAACAAATGAAGGATGAAAACTGCAGAAACTATAAAAGCAGTAGGATGGGGAGCCCAATAACCAGTCCATCAGTACATATATCTTGGCCATACAACACAGAAGCACATTGAGCTGACTATAACTTAATAGAAGGATAAAAAAGACCAGATTGCAGTTTTGTGCAGAGCACTTTTTAATGATCCCAAGCTGCTAATAAAAAAGAAAAACTCATTTTTCTCAACATGCTCTTCCCCAACTGGAGGTTGCATGTGATTCTTGGTTCATGATCCAAAGAACTTATAATAACAACAATAATTTATGTTTTCAAAATGCTATAAAATTTGTAAAAACACTTTATATAAATCATTTTATTTTATTCTCTTGAAAAATCCCATGAAGTGCTTACTGAAACCACTATGCTCCCAATTTTACTCTTAAGGAAATTGAGATGTAGAAAACTTAAGTGACAAATGCCTAATATGCATGTATCTAAATAAGAAGGGAGTCATATTCAAGTCCTGAAATATACAAGTCCATCTCTCTCTCTCCCTCCCTCCCTCTCTCTCTCTCTCTCTCTCTCCTCTCTCTCTTTACCTCTCTCTCTCTCCCTCTCTCCCTCCTTCTCTCCCTCCTTCTCTCTCTCCCTCCCTCCCTCCTTACCTCTCTCTCCCTCCCTCCCTCTCTCTCCCTCCTTCTCTCTTCTCTCCCTCCCTCCCTCTCTCTCTCCCTCCCTCTCTCTCTCCCTCCCTCTCTCTCCCTCCTTCTCTCTCTCCCTCCCTGTCTCCCTCTCTCCTTCCCTCCCTCTCTCCTTCCCTCCCTCTCTCCTTCCCTCCCTCTCTCCTTC
>CM053769.1:439740222-439757736 GCA_028658325.1 Potorous gilbertii | reverse complement strand
CTGATTAGTTCAATGATTCAAATACCAAAGTAGTTATATCTAAAGCTATGAGTCAGTTTATATTTAGAGCACTATGAAGTCTAAATTATATAAATCACAAATCATGGCATTGTCAGTGCTACCCCAATCACTTGATTGCAAAGACTGACAGACAAGTCTAAGCAATTTACCACCATAGGACAGTCTATCTTGTTTTTCCTGCCTTCTCCCTTCAATCATTTACTCTAATTTGATGCTTATTTTTTAATAATTGGAGGTGTATCCTCAAGTCAATATTCATAACACCAACCCTAGCTATGAATATGCTGGCATAATTCTGAATCGCAGAGTATAACAGACTATCCATATAGAAGGTAGAAGAAAAACATTAATTCAGATGCCAGAAAGCCAAATCCATCATGCTAAGTAAGGAATCAATACACATTAGCACATACACATGAACCATGTCATTCCCAAGCCTTCCTCTCTTCCTGAATCCTTCCTAGAAGCAAACACTCACAAATCTAGCCCATGTCCTCTTTCTCCTCCCCTATAACTGCTCTCACCAACTTCCTCCTGGTTCTGCTGCAACCTTCCTATTCCACCTAATCAGCAAGCTCCTCCAATCACATGTGAATTAGGATTACGCAAGATTTGACAAGGTCACATGGGCCTATTAATGGGTGGAAAAATCATCAAATTAAGCAAAAACACATTAATAATACAGAGGTTATCCCTGATGCCACAAAAAGAAATGTCCCTGTGGAGGAGGTCATCTGAAAACAACAGGAGGTTGCTAGAGTGTGCTGCTTCCTACTATGAAATCTCATTCTAGGAAGTCAATAATCAACTCATTTCCAAGAGTTACAAAAATATTTGTATTAAGGATTTGCTGTCCTTTTTGCATTCAAAATTAAGTTTTGTAAAGACAGTCTTTTCCAGATGATGTAATCTGATTTGTAACTCACATCTCACAGTGCCTCAAAACCGGTTATGCTTCCTGCTAACCAATACTGCCATAGTAATATTGCCATGACTTTGACAACAGTCCTCAATCAGAAGAATAACATCCAGATTGGTCTCAATGTTGAACCATGATAGTTTCCCTGTGAGGCATTCTGGAAGATCAAAGAAGCAATTTATCTTTTGAATTTTTGTTTTTTACTTTCAGCTCCAAATTTTCCCTCTTCCTCCACACACATTGAAATGGCAAGAAATATGATACCCTTTATATGTGATAAAGAAAGAGATAAAGTTTGCTTGTGCTCCCCAGAATGAAAAATGAAGCAACCAAGTGATAGAAAGGGAGTACTGTAGGAATCCTGATCGAAAGAAGTTTCAAGGTCCTGCATTTCCAGGACAGTGCCAAAATAAAAGGAAGATGAGGACAAGGTATTCCCTCAGCTGTGCTTGCTTAATAAGCTTCACACCCCACAAAAAAATTATCCTTCCATTATCTAATCATGGGATCTATGTTGAAGCATGTTTGGGAGGAGGGAATACACCAAAGATTGTTATGTAATGAGATTGTCAGAAAGATTGCGAACCTGAGAAGTCTGGACCAGTGCTGACTCTAAGGGGAGGTCTGATTACCCAAACAATATTTAAACTTCTTTTTGGTTCTATACCGCGTTCTGTTCGGTTCCGTTCGCTGAGAACAGCACCCACGTCCGGACTTGTAAATAAATTTGCCTTCCTCTGCCTGCTCTGTCCATGAGTTAGTTTCATGAGAATGGCGTGTTTCCAATAATATGAAGTCATGGAAAATATGTTTCTATATTAGGCATCTTGTAGGAAAAATAAAGAAGATGAAATAAACATACTTGAAACTGCACTCAGAGTTCATCTGTTCTTTTCTCTGGAGGTGGATAGCCCTTTGACGTTATTGTGCTAAGTCTTTTACTATTGACTGTGCTGTTGTTATTGGTTAACCTGATTCTGCTAACTTTATCTTGTATCAGTCTTGCTAAATTTTTCTATAACCATCCCTTTCATCATTTCTAACAGCACGTTATTTTTCCATCACAACCAAATACCACAACTTGCTAAGCAATTCCCCAATTGATGGGCATCCCCTCTCTTTCCAATCCTTTCCCACCACAAAAAAAGAGCTTTCAACTTTTGATCTTGTAGAATAACATTGGCTGTTTTGTCTGATTCTTCTGCAAAATATCCTTAAATTAAAATCAATAAGAGTTTGGAAAACAATATACTCATCACCATGACCAGCAAAAGAAAGTGGAGAAACAAACATAAAACTAAACAGTCTCTATATAGGTTATACACCCATGAAGTACCAGAGGAGAGATAACAGCAGGAGTCTCAGAAAATCTTTTTCATAAAGCAGTAAAGAGGGAGAGTGGGACAGAAGAAAAGAAGGAAATTAAAGATGGTTTTTCAAGTTACTTGGTCATCAGAAACATTAGAACTCTAAACAGGAAGCCAGTTTTCAAAACAGCTACAATTAATGTTCTTTCCAGTTCTGATCGCAACAATTATCAAGGATACAACAGAATTTCTTCTCCATCATTTTGCCTGCATATATTCCAAATTAAAAGAAATCAAAAGAAATGAAAATTCTGTGCTAGAATAAACACTTAAAATCACCTACTAAAAAAATCTTTAAAATTTCTATACTGAAAACCATTGGTTCTGTAATTGCAAAATGACAACATCACACAAATAAAGTCCTGAAGGCTTAGAGGAAAACAATTTAACTCCAAGTATAACAGCTCAATAGCATGGAGTCCTGAGACGAAAATAATAATGGCTAACAGTTATTTGTGCTTACTCTGCTTTGTCATTACCATCTCATTTGATTTTCAAAACAGGCTTGAGATGGAAGTGTAATTACTATCTCCATGTTTCCCTATGAGGAATCTAAGGTTAAGCAATTTACCAAAAGTCTCACTACTGAAGTCTGAAGGTCTTCCTTGACTCCAGGCCCAGCACTCCATTCACTGTCACCTAGATGCCCTAAGATGATGACTCCATATAAACTATCTGCATCAAACATTATTCAATAATGCCTTTCCCATGTTATTTGAAAATATTGGATGCTCTGTGTTCTGTTTTTGGCCATACTCGAAGTATAGTCAATCAGCATTGTTTTGGCAATAAAGTCAGGGCCAGCCTAGCACAACAATTGTATTAATATATTCAGAAAAAATGACACAAATACATAAATGCCACAAATTGTATTAATGTTTACTAAACGGCCATATGGTCACAGGATTAAACAGAATACACACTCTATGGAACACAGGAAAAATGATGAATCATTTTTTAATAAATAAATAATTCTGATTAGTGTTGGAAAAATGGAGGGACCACAAAACTGGAGGTCCCTGCTCAACAGACCAGAATGAATTCTAAAGTATTCTAAATTCAAGGTGGTAAACATTTATTTTCACGCTTTTGAGAGAGCAAGAGTTCTTAGGGAGCCTGCAACATAATAGGGGTACAGTTACAGTCTATATAGGGTATTCCACAGTAAAACATGTGCCAAAAATGCTAAGTAGGTGATTCAAGGGGGGAATAGGAAGAGGTTAATTCTTAAAGGAACAAGTAATCTTAGTATCTACTATGTAGGTATTTTATTCAGAGTTCATCTATAAAACAGGAGTGGGAGGGAGAGAGAGAGAGTAGGAGGTGGGCCTACATGAAGGTGTGCTTTTAGACTTAAAACTAAGATTAGCTAATCACACTAATTCAACTAACAATCAGGGCTGACTGATAAATACCCAAGCTACTTCCATCAATTTCTAGTTAGACAAGACAAAATTAAGGGAGTACACATATGTCTAAGTCATGGATACATATGATTGGTCAGTGAGAAGTAAAAATCTTTATGATCCAGTACACAGTCAGTTCAGCCCGTACACAGCTGGTTCAAACTAATAAATTCTGTAGGTGCAGCTGGCTATTCCATCAGGAACAGAGATAAAACTTCTGCTAGGGCAGACTGTCCTTACTTAGACTGGGGAGAAATTTCCAGGAATAGTATTTTGAGGCTACAAAAAAATGTGATTTTTAGAAAGATAGTTGATTTTAGAATTGGAGACAAAGCACAGGCACCCAAGCATGACATCAGTCCCATTATCAGAAGTATGTTTAAAATACACTTTTTTTCTTGAAAACAAGTCTTCCAGAAAATCTTAGATAGTGAAAGCCTATAAACAACAAGGTTATGAAATTTTTATCCATTAGTATCAGCTGTGGATCTTTTGAGGAAGTGCCTCCCCCACCTTGTCATTAAATATTTATAAAGGGTATGTGAAAATGCACAAAATTACTGCTCCTGCCTATCCAACCTTCCAAAATCTGGTCATGCAATCTTTCTCAAAGTAAATATGCCTCCAACTCTACCAATCAGTCCTCTAATTGGTGAGTTCTTCCCAAGAACTTCCATTTAAAGTAGAGCTGTCATTCTCACTTCTCACATTCCACTCCTGACTCTCCAGACTTTTCCCCTGCCCATAATATCCCTCTAGGGGCATATTTTCAGCTCTTTTCTATGTAGCTTCCCCCATTAAAATGTAAGCTCCTTGTTGTAGAGGAGCTGTTATTATTTTTTCTTATATGCCATGTGCCTGGAACAAAGGAAATGGTCAATAAATGTCTAATAGATCTTTCTACAATTTATGATAACTTATAGTTAACAATTGTATGAAGTAAAATATTGTGAATATATTTCATGAAAAGAAAAAGTCAGGAATCTATGTTTTCATAAATGAATTTCTAATGTCCAGAAGACAAAGCTGTAGAGTCCTTAGAGTTTTTAATTTTTCAGAAGTTTTGATAATAGTGTTGAAAGAAAAGAAAAATTTGCAGGATTGAAAGATGGCTAGGTATCTTTTTTTTATTTTTAATAAACCTAGCTAGACGGACAGAGAAAGGAACACTGGAAAGTAGAGTCCAAAAGTGGGGGAAAAGGACATCTAAGCTCCTTTCATTCCTACAAGAAATATTGGAGAAACTAATGCAAAAAGGCAATAGCAAAAAACTTAGAAAGATAGAGTTCAATCATTTAGTTGAGGGCCCCATGAACTCAGTTCAAAGCCATTAATTAATAATGTCATGTAAGGCAGAAGCAACTTCTTATTTCACTTTCGCTAAATGTAAAACAAGTTTACTACTGGCCTACCTCACCTGCATATTACAGTGATTAATAAGATACTACTGGTTTGCAAGGGTGCTTTGAAGATGAAACACTATAAATATCAGAAATTAAATCAAATTAAAGATAAAACTTGGCTGGGCAACCAATGCATATGTTCAACTATTAACTTTATCCCCAAGGCAACTCCTCTGTTAACTTGGTTTTTCAAAAGACTTTTTCCTTCAAGATCATTCCTGTCAACTTGGCAATAAGGTACATCAAAAAATAAAAGCTGGTTGCAGATATATTTTAGAATAAGAAATCTTCCTTTCTTAAATAAATAGTGGCTAAGGTGTATTTTTAAACCTTCCACAGAAGATTTTATTTTCCTTTTAAAAGTAAAAGAGGAGGTTAATCATTTCCAAAATATAAGCAAATACATTGAAGTAGTGAGGAAAATGGTAAACTCCAAATAAAGGGAGCAGTGAAAAAAGTGAAATTCAAACCGACAATGACAATTTTCATCTAAAACTAAATCACATAGCATCATGTATAGAAAGGGGCATTTTGTTTTCATATGAGTTAAATCATTAAGAGGCAGTCTTGCATGCAAATAGAGAGCTGGAATAAGATTCAGGAAGTTTTGAGCTAAAGGCCTGCAAGAGATACTAGTTGAGTTACTTCGGGCAAATCACTTAACCTTTTAGTTGCCATAGGCAATCTTGCAAGATTCTTGGTTGTGAAGTTGGCATAGGTGTACATGGGAAAAGAATTATTCACTGGGAATTCCCTATAGTAATGAAAGCATAGGGCCAGCACAAATATCACATAAGTGAGTTAAATAATAGTGAAAGCTACCAAAAACTAGTTAAGAGGTATTCAAGATTTTCCAGGATTTTCTACAAATATTTTTTAAAATGGTATACAGATTGCCAATAGTTTCTCCATATGGATGATAACTAAGCCATAAGAAAATTAAAGGGGCAATAGATGCTTATTGTCACACTTTTATGTAATTCATATTGGCAATATAAAACAGTATCACTAGAAGTTATAGATGTAGTTACATGATCTTCATTTTGATCAAATTCCTATTTATAGTATATAGTATATATAGTGTAGTATATACATACTAGATTGCTAAAAATTCAGAGCATTTTTGCATTCATAAATGAATCTCTAATATCCAGAAGTCAAAGCTGTAGAGTCCTTCGAATTTTTCACTTTTCATAAGTCTTAATAATACCTTTGAAGGAAAAGAAGAATTTGAAGGATTGATAGGTGGCTAGATATCTTCTTTTTTGTTTTTATAAATATTTTATTCAAGAATCTAAGAGTGAATTTGGGACAGATAAAAAAAAACCACAGAATTCTTAATTTTACATAGCCAAAGAAAAACACTGCAGAATTTTCAAAAGAGGAGATGCATGAGTAGAGCTATGACAGGAAAATTTGGTTGAAACTAGCATGAAAAATGAACTGAAGGAGCCAATAAGTCGAGGTTAAATGCCCATTTAAGATCTCTATTAGGAAGGTGGCAGTGAGAAGTGATAGAAAGGATTCTAGGATGCTTTAGAGCATTCAATAGGATGTAGAACTGGTGAGATAACTAAACAAAGAATATCTGTAACATTTCAATACTGGTGCGGCAGAAAGGCTCCAGGAAAGAACCCCAGGGATCTGTGCTTGTAACTGTTGCTTTTGTCCTCGACATAGAAAAGGGCTCATTAAATTGAACAGGTAGGAAGGATAGTTAATAAGGTAAACAATAGAGGAGAAAGACAAAAAAAAAATCCAGCAAGCATTGGGACTGAAAGTCAATAAGAATAAATGCAGTGATTTGCACTTAATTTTTATAAAAATCAACTTTTTTTGTACATGAGAAAACATGGAGTAATAAGAAAAAAAGGTATTGGGCTTCTACTTTTAAAAATATTCAGTGAGTATTACTGTTGATCTATTTGCATTTTTATTAAATTACCGCATTAAGGAGGCTGACAAAAAGTACAAATTCATTTTCAAACTTCAATTCCTGAATTTGCCTACTGCTCAAGAACATCATTTGATAATTTCCCACTGATGAATTAGGATAAGACTGAAACAGTTAAGGGCCATCATAGGTGGAGTATACAATTGCCTACGGCGGGAGAAATCTGGGTTTAGGTATGAGAAAACAAACAACTAGGAAATTTTAAAGAAAGTTATAATGTCCCCTAGTTTAAGACATTCATATTAGCAAAGTACATCAAATTCCTATTGGAAACTCTATCTCAACTGTCTCACTTGACAATGAGAAAAGAAATAATTTAACAAAAATCGTTTTTTTCAAACATTTTATTTCACTGTACTTGCACATCTGACATATTTCACAGAATCATAGAATCCAAAAACTTGAAAGGACTTTTGGATCATATGATCAAGTCTTCAACATAAGGAAACTGAGGCATAGATACATAAAGTATAGGTCCATGTTGAACATACCAGAAAACAATGAACTTTCCTATGACCTGGGCATAACAGAGACACAAAATCAGTACTATTTTGCACATGAATAAATATAAGAAAAAGTATTATGAGCAGATAAATATCTAATTTTATAATATACACATGGCTTATAAAGACAAAGGATCTAATTGTGTCAAGTATTTAAAATTCTCCACCTTTGACCTCATGCTTATTTCATGGTCATTTATTTACTAGCTCAGGGTTCTTCCATGATATTTAGAGTAATGAGCAAGAAAACTATAAAAATATCCCCAAACTTTAACTTTGTAAGTCAAAGAACCAAGCACAGCTTTCTATTATATTCCATTCCTGAAAGAATTGACAAGGGTGAGATGAAAGGGGGGCTGTTTTATATATTAGGAAGAAGATAGCATTAAAATTAAATTTAAAACAACCATGTATTAGTATATTTGAGTCAGGGTGAGAATTTTTCGATTTGATGAAATGGCAAAGAGAGGCAAATAATCTAAAAATGCTTTCTTTCTTCGGGATTGTTTGTTTTTTTGAAAGAAAGAAAATACTACAAAAGCAAAATTATCTTTAAGAGAAAAGAATCAAGGATGTAATCAACTCAGCATTATAAAAAGAAAGCCTCCCACTTCAGTCATTTTATTCCTATAAACTTTGGCTGAACCACAATAATTCTTATTTCACTAAGGATGCAACTGCCAAGTTATACACATGTGCATACAGATGGAGAACCACAATATGGAAAATGTCAGCCGTTACTCCCAAGAATGTCTTTACGAAAGTATGTGCTGAGTAAGACTTATGCACTAAGTTTGGATGAATGTAGAGTTAGCATTGGCTCCCCGAAATAAATAATCAAATGAAATATAAAACCACCCCAGACAGTAGTTAGTTCAGCAGCTTCTTATGTAAACCTTTATATTCCAATGTTCATATCAAACCAAAAGGGAAATAAATCTCAGGCAATGTTTTGAAGCTTAGTGAATTTAAAATCCAATGTCTTTACAAGGTGCTTAACTTTAACATCTACCTTTAATCAGGAGATATGTATATCATGAGAGTCACAATACATTAAAGAAGTGTATTTTTCAACCCTTCAAAGTGAAAACAACAAGCAGCTCCAGTGTTTTTAATCCATCATTTTCATATAACACAGAGCACTTATTAAGGCAACAGAACAGGAATAACACAAACTACAGCAAACTAAAATAAACACAGAGAAATTTTTGCTAGCCTGAGGTATCTCTAACCTTTAGCAGTATTAACAAAAGATGTAAGATTTCCCATGACAGTTTTACCATCCACTGAAATATCAAGACAACTACAAAAGCTAGGATGTTGCTAATATACTTTGGATAAGAGGCAAGCGCAATTTGGAAAGGGCTTGCACAACAATATGAATTATAAAAGTCACTTTCATGAATTTCTAGGGCACACAATATTTTGTGGACTATGTCCATTTTTATCTAATAAGTCAAATACAATATTGGTATAGTTACCATATTACCCTGCTTCTTTAATGAATTTCAATTAACCACATATTTCAATCTCTGTATTAAAGATTGAAACACCTCAATCCAAAGAAGAGAACATTACAAGTACCACAGATCAACTGGTTTATGATATGATAAAATGTTGTGTGTGTGTGGTATGGGTACTACTTTTTCTAGATCCATGTGTTAGGTTCTGTGAGTAATATAAAGAAATAATCCAGGTACAGGTTGTTAAGGAACTTATAAGCTAGCTGAAATATTTCTATGAATCAGTAATCTATTCAGTGTGAATATCTCCCTTTTTTGATTCAAGTCTCAACTCATCTATACAGTCTTAACTGAAAAGATTCTCCAACAGACCCTGACAAAAATATCAAATCAACATCACAGAGACTTTTCTCTAGGTCAAGAGTTCTTAACCTGTAGTCCACAAACTTTTTCTTAATATGGTATAATCAGTTTCTTTAAAAATCCTTTTATTTTATGCATTTGAAAAGATTGTGACAAGTCCATAGGCTTTATCAGTCAGCCAAAGTAACCCATGACATTAAAAAAAATTCTTTTTACATGTCATGTGAACCAGTGGAACAAGGAGACTGGCTATTGATTGTCCTTGTGTCATATGACGTGACAAATCCATCTACACTTTATTCCAGATCTTTTATTTCTTCTATGTCCCTAAATGATTTATACATATCTGGCTACATATGTAAATATTAAATAATAATATAAAACAATACTAAAAAAAATTAAGTGCATGAATGGTAAAAATAATAGGTACATAGAGTTTGAAGAAGGAAGAGACCACTATGGGACAGAATGATCATGGAAGGCTTTATGTAAGAGATGAGACTTAAGTGAGGACTCAATGCATGATTAGGACCTTAAAATTGAAAATCAAGGAGAAGGAGTAGATCATTCCAGGTAGAGGAACACTGTGATAAAAGGGTCACAAAGATGAGGAGGTAAAAATACGACTTGCTTATTTAGGATACTCCATTTTAAGTAAGAATGATGTGAGAACAGTTAAGATACAGAGTTGTAGTAGTAAATTAGATTGAGGGCATTGAAAGCCAAGCCTAAGGAAGTTGGTCACTATAATGCAGGTTTTTGAACAAGAATGTAACATGAATTATTAAAATATAGAAAGCTTATTTTTAGAAAGTATAAGCTGGATACTGTGTTCAGAACAGAAAAAAATAGGGAGGCTAGAAGTATGGAAACCACTCAGTTCTTAAATTAATTTCTAAGAACTAAAGTATCATTTTATCTTCTTTTATATTTGGCATATATTTTATTGAATTTCACCTAAAATCATTTAAGTTATTGGTATTTACATGAAGTAAATTATATCTCCACCAATAAAAAAGAAAACTATAGAAAAATCAGCACTTTAATTGAACCCTGGTTCTACACAACTATTCTCTAGCCTGAATTCTATTGGCCAAGGATGTAATCTTATAACAAGACACATGTTTGTCACTATTCAACATGGAGGAAGCTGAGAGTTAGACATTATTTTAACATAGACATTACTGGTTCAAAGGATGATGGCAAAAGAGCTAGAAAAGAACCTTAACAAACTTCTCATTTAACCTTACACTTTGATGATGAGAAAACTGATGACCAGAAGAGTGGAATGGTTTGTCTCCCGAAAAAAAGATACTAGGTAGCAGGCCCAAGAGTCTGCCTCTTAATCCAAGTCTCTCTCCACAATACCATTAACCAATAGTCAAATGACCAGGTGTCCACTATCCTAATTTGTGAATCAAAGAAAACTGAATATTGCCAGATTTACCACTAATTTACTCGCATCCTAGGCAAGTTACTGCAGGACTGCTCTAGTTTCATTAACTATAAAATAAGGAATGTACTCTTGCCAACACATAATTAATATGTAAGTGTTATGAGATCCTTAGAAAAGAAATGTCATGCAAATATAAATTATTATTGCAGTAAAAGACTCTTCACTACTACCTAAAAGGAAAACTTGGCTTTTACCTTGACTGTGATTATATAATTAAAAGTCATTTTCCATTCTCAATTCATTCCTCTAGTCTAGATTCTGGTCACCTACTAAAATAGATATAATGGCTCCTTTCCAACTACCTTCCCTACTTGCAGAATTAGCTTTTGCTTCTTGAAATCAATCCGCATACTCTTCTCAGGGTCTTCTGTCGAATCCAGCATTTTCCTACTTAATTTCTTTCCATTTTCATCTTCCTTCAAATGAGTTTCCAACTCCTTACACCTTCAAAGAACTCACTCAAAGTTCTCCATCCTCCCTTGCTGCCATCATTCCCTATTTCTACACTGCTGTACCTTTTGCATCCATAGAATTGACTTCCTTGCTACTTAGATCAGATGGCAAAATTCCTCTCCTTCAGGACACAGCCTAGCATCCATGTACAGAAGGAAAGTTTTCTAGAATGGGTGAGAAACTAAAACTGAAACAAAGCTCATTTCATACTTCCTGCTACACAAAATTACTCCTACCATTCAACAATTAAACAGATTTGGGAGGATTAGCTCACTGTGTGCTCACATTAAGCTTACTACATAGTAAAAGTTTTTATGTTACGGATATATACAGAACAGCATAAAATTCATCCTAACGAGGTCATTACCACATCTTGTAATGAACAAAATCGAGCATTCTACATAAATTTCTAAATACTGACCACTACCTTCTGGGGCAGAGACAAGCTGGTTGGTTTAATTTTTCTAGTTCTTAGGTTTCCCCATCTGTGGTGGTATGCTATGATTCTCCAGTCCAGCTAGACACATCATCACAATAGGAAGCTCCTAAAGATCTTGAGTTGAAAACTATAATTGTATTTAAGAAAATGATAACAAAAAACAAATATTAAAATATACAACTTCACAATGAACAAGAAATACTGAAATTGGAATTAGTCCTTGAATACATAAGTTAATGAATTTTATTTTACATTGGCTAGAAACTTTATATAAACTGCAAAAATATCAGATAGGTAGAATATTCAACTCCTTGTATACTATGTTCATGAAGAATATATGCTTTGAAAAAAGTTTTAACAATCAATCTGCTAATAACTTCTTTGTTAAAAAATGAACAACCAGACCTTTCAAGTAGCAGGTCAGTTTTTTTTATAGGAAACAAGGTTTCATCTTTTTCTACTCTCTGTTTTATAAATCTTTATCTTCCTCTATTGTTTAAGGATTTCTGAGATTTATTTTGCAGCCTAGTGTGGCAGAGCTTGCAGTTCAAGGCCTAGCTCTGACATGAGATGTGTGACCTTGGGCAATTCACTTCACTTCTCTGGGACTTAAGATCTTCATTAGAAAGTGAAGGAATTAGAAGAGAATATCACCAGCAGCAATCTCTCCTGTTGCTTCTAGTCTTAAACTCTATGAATTCAAATATTTAAATTTGCTTATCTGATATTTCAAATTGTGTATTTCAGAGACACCTGAAATTCAACATGTCGAAAATGGAAATCATCTTCCCCCCATCCCTGAACCCTCCCTTCTTCCTAACTGTCCTATTATTGTGAAAGTTTCCATCTTCCTCCTAATCACCCAGGGTCACAATTTAGGTATCATCCCTGAATGCTCAATCTTGCTCAATACCTGGAAACTGTTGCCAAGTCTTGTTAATTCCACCTTCATAACATTTCTTGTCTATATCCACTCTCTTTTTTGTGACACTGCCAGAATCCTCAACAAATCTTCTTGACTTCATGTCAGGACTACTGATGTAACTGCTCTGATAAGTGGAATGATCAACCACAATTACAAAGAATTAATGATAAAGTATTAAACTATTGATAATAGAGAAAAAGACATAAGCATGTATACATACACATATGTACAAGTATGTACAGATAGATAGGAAGACAAATAAATATGGTATGGCCAAGGTGTAATTTTACTTTATTTGATTATGTGCATTTGTAACAGGGGTTTTGCTTTTCTTTCATTCACAATGGGGCTGGGGGAGATTTTCTCGCTCATTGAAAAAAATTACAAAGAAAAATAAAACATGACAGATGTGAGAAAATAATCTATAGGATTTTGTGACAAGGTAGTAGTAGAAAAGGAACAAGTCAAAAATTGACCCAAGTTTATATGCCAAAGAATCCAAAACAGTACTATTAACAATACAAAAGAAACCAAGGAGAAAAGTCAGAAACAATAAAGAAGACTCTGACGTATGAGGGAATATTAAGAGATAAGCTTAAAAAAAAGCTAAAGAGGAATTTCTATAAGTATTTTTCCTCCTGACAACTCTAAGAATCTAGATTGTAAATTTAAAAATTGAATAAAATATTCCACTTTTACTATACTCAAAATCATATTTTAAAATAGGCAATATAAATATTTTCATGTAATATAATACAATATATGAGAATTCTCCTACAGATAATTTTCAAATTTGTTTTAAAGAGACTATTTTAAGGACTGTACACTGATTAAAAAACAGTATAGTAACTCTCAAATAAGATCAAGATGTATTCTAACCTCCAGAGGACACTTAAAATTTCAGATTTAAAGTTAGTGCCTTCTTTATTAGTTGATTACCTTTATCAATTTTTGTTTAGAATCTAGTAGATCTGTTCCTGTCTTCTGCACTAAGAATCAAAGAAATCTTTCCACAAAAATTAGAAACGAGTTTATTTACTTGGTCCAAAGGACCATCAGTTGTTAGTGTTTGTCCTTTACTCTCAAAGAGGATAAATACATGAGGGAGATTGTGTCATGAGTTCCTGGTGAACTGGATTTCAATAAGGCAGGGCCATGCAAAACAAGGAAAGAATAGCTGCAGAAAGTATTATTTGACCTCAGTCTAAAAAGAAACCTGAAGTTAACACGGCTAAGCATATAGAGAACTGGTCTTGAAACCAGGAAGACCTCGGTTAAAATCCTATCTTTTATGATCCTGAGAAAGCTACTTAATCTCTCAGTTCTCTAAGCACTATTTTAAAATTAATTAAAGTACCAATATTCATTATTCTCTTTACCTGGGAATTCCCTATACTAATGAAATGACATCTCCAGATCCAGTCCCTAGACTATAGCTTCAAAGAAGTCAGGTAATATGAGACAGAGGTGAGAAAGTAGAACATTCCAGGTATGGGAGGAATCCAGTGAAAACTCATGGAGACATTGAGTATGAGTAACAGAAAAAGGGTCCATTTTGCAACAACATGGATTTTGTGGAAGAGAATTAATTATAAAAACATCCAGAAAGATAGTAAGACAACAAACTGTGAAGAGATTGAAATACTAAACAAAGGACTTCTTATTTGACCTTGTAAGTCCTTTGTATAACTGATTATATGTCACCTGACAAGAGCATTAGGAGTCACAAAGGACTCTGAAACGTGGGTAGCTGAAAGGAAACTCAACACTAATATGGAATTTCAAAAGGGAAAAGGCCATGGGGAAGAGATGATGAGTTCTGTTTCACATATGTTGAGTTTGAGATTCCTATGAGTCATTGAATAGAAAGTTGGCGTTGTGGAACTGGAGCTCTGAAGACAAATGAAGTATGGAAGATGAGACAAAGAATCTTCACAGAAATGACTAAGACAATGCCAGGACGTGAATGCCCAGAACAGAGATTTGAGGAACATTCACAATGAGTAAGCATGATGTGGATGAAGATTCAGCAAACGACACATAGAAAAAGTATTCACAAAAGATAAGGACATAGATAGAGCAATAGTGAAAACAAACAATAAACCTCAGAGAGCACAATGAATCAGGAGGTAGGTAACTGTGTCAAGCTCAGCAAAGAAATAAAGAAAATGAGAATTTTAAAAAGGCACTTAAATACAGCAATTAAAAGACAACCAATAATTTTGGAGAGAGCAGTTTCAGTTGAATCTTGAAGTCAGAAGCCACCTCAGAGGGGGTTTTGAAAATAAAGGAAAAAAGAGGAAATAGAAGCACTAAGCAAAGAAATTTTATGCCAAGGTTAAAAATGAAAAGAGATCAGGTATCAAGAAATTTTTTTAGGTATCAAGGAGATTTCGGTGTATTTATAGGCAGCAGGGAAGAAGTCAATAAATACAGAGAAATGGAAATGTAAAGATATGGATGCAGTCTGGTGAAGGAGACAGGAAGAAAAGGGATATGAATGTGAATGTAGGGGATAGACATGGCAAAGAATTAAAAGGATATTTAATCAATAAATTTGTGATTATCACCTCAATAAAATTTACTTCTTAAGTTAACATGGCAAACATGAGATTTAATGAAAAAATAAGGAAATATACAATACATTCTATGCTCCTTTAAGAACAGGATTTCAGATTAATAAAGTGTACAGGAAGAATTGGAGAGAGTAGTGAAAGTTCAAGTTGAGTCTCTGGAATGATAGTGAAGGAATCATGAGCAAGTGAATTCATATTTCAGAGGTCCAGACAAATATGTTCATACTGTAAGTTAAAAATGAGCTGTTGGTCTACATGAGTAGAGGGAATTTACATAATGGGAGACCAACGCATGGATGAAATCCTAAGTGTAGAAGAAAAAAAAGGAAGGGGATGCAAAGGGAGGAAATGCAAATATATTTAATCCCCAAAATTTCTATTCATTTCTGCTCATCAAGAAAAAAATAAAACGTGTTTAAGGGCATTCAACCATGTGATTGATTTGACTGTGACAACAATGAACTGTGTTCAATGTTATGTGGCATTGAATTGAGGTGATAACCTGTTTACTGGACATAGGCCAGCATTGAAGTAGATTTGTGAATTGTAAATAAATCATTAAATAAAACCATATATGATTAAGTTCCTTTAGAAATTATTTTCAGCATTAAACAGAGAAGAATAAGCAGAAAAGAAACTGGTAAGGACACTGATTTAATGATATAAACGCAATCAGGAAAAGAGACAGAAAATACAAAAAGATAATGTCACAGATTCAAGGAAAAAGAATATTCAAAACCTTTATATTCTAGTGACCAAGAGATATGGCGACTCTAAAAACATCATTGGATTTGGCTCTACATAGGATAACAGTGAAATACTTAAGGCTAAAATGCAACTGAATTCACTTACAAAATAATAGAAGCCGTGTAGCCAAGAGAAACAGAGTGACAGAGAAAGTAGCTGGAAGAAGAGGTAGAGTCTAGAATAAAAGATCTAATGTAAAAAGTAAAAGCAAAAGGTATTGGGGGAGGGTTATTATTTCCTTCTTTTTAGAGGAAGAAGTTATCACACTTTTTTTACTTTTTTTAAGTGATATTTAAAGGTAACAAAAAAAAATCAAGTCACTCTATAAGGAGGGTTTAAAACTGGAAAAAATATGACAGATTCTTATTAAAATGAGTAAAAAGCAGCAAAAATATTCTAAATCATGCTATTCATACATGATAAATACATATCTAATCAAGGTGGCAGGAAGGGAAAAAGGGAGTATAACATCATAGATTAGAGGAAGAAGGGACATTGGACATGAACTAGTCTAACTCTCCTCATTTTACAAATAAGGAAACTGAGGTTCGGGGAGGTTGTGAATTAATCCAAGGTCATACAAGCAGTAAAGTAGCAAAGCTGAGATTCAAATCCAGGTGTTGCAATTCGTATTCAAGCACTCTTTCTCACTACCTCAGATATAATCGCTGAAACAAGGTTTAATGGCAAAATTATTACACATACAAGACGTGGATTTAAATGATCCCTCTTTCACTCGCTTGATATACTATTGGGCAAGTCGCAGCCTCTATGTTTTAATTTCCCCGTTTGTAAAATGAAGGAGATTGCGGGAGTAATGACTTGGGTCCCCTCTAATTCTAACTTCCAAGACTATTGACCCCGCAGGAAGAAGGGAATAAGGAGGGGGCGGGAGAAAAGACAGAGAAGAAACAGACAGAGAGGGAAAGACAAGAGTCAGAAAGAGAAATAGAGAGAAAGAAAGACAGTGAAAGATATGCCATCAAGAGAAAAAATAAAAGGATATAAGAAGAGGGGGGTAGAAGGGGGAATTATTATACCTATTCAAAAATTAGGAATTGAACTTTAACCAAAAAAAGAAGAACTATATTGCTTCTTGCTCTCTATTTCTTTGCTTGGAACCAACTCCAAGACAAAAAAATAGTAATAAAGTGTGCATACTGAAGAAAAGCCCATCAAAGCTTTCCTGTTTTTCACACATTCACTTTCTGATTTGAAGTTGTATATACTCCTGGCTTTTCAAGGACAATAATTCGGACATGCTGACACAATTTCACCAATCTGCTCTTTCTTTTTTTTTTTTGTGGGTCTTTGGTAAAATTTTATTTTATTTTTTTTATTTTAAATTTTTATTTTATTTATTTATAAAAGTTCTACAATCACTTCCTTAAAATTAAGATTTTATTCCCCCACACCTTCCCCCCACTACCCCCCTCCCTCCCCATGACAGCATACAATTCTGTATAGGTTCAACAAATACTTTCCTATTGAGCATATTTTCACTATAGTGATGTTATGT
>CM053769.1:439654202-439739722 GCA_028658325.1 Potorous gilbertii | reverse complement strand
TCTCCTTGATTTCCAGTTATTGGCTACCACAAAGAGTGCTGCTATAAATATTTTTGTACATGTGGGTCCCTTTCCCATTTTTATAATCTCTTGGGGATACAGTCCTAGTAGTGATATTGCTGGGTCAAAGGGTATGCGCATTTTTTTCAATCTGCTCTTTCTTACTATCTCAGCTAAGAAAGCTTTCAGGAAGGAGAAGATCAAGGAGTATTCCTTTTTTTTCAGGCTGAGAATCAGAAACAATAAACTTCTTGCTACTTAATACCTGTTCTGCTCTGGGCTGAAAACCTATGCTTTGATATTTTGAGGCTGAAAGCCAGTTTTGATAACTTGCCAAAGGGAATGTTTCTTTGAATTAATCATTTCATACAGTATTACTAAATATTCTCCTTGGAGAACCAACTAATCCTCCAAGTACAGAAATTTTAAAAAATCTGTAAGAGATAAATAATACATCAATATTATCATCAGAAAAGGATTTTTAAAATCTGTTTTAAAAATATAAGCAAGTATATACCTAGTGAAACTCAAGTGCTCAACACTATGCAAATTTTATATATATAAATGTTTTATATACATATATATATATATATATATATATAAGAAAGGTCTGTTTTCCATGTCTTCAATATTGTTAATAAAGTCAAAATTGACACAAATCAAATTACTACAGTACAATCAAGTACTGACATCTCACGCTAAATGAAATGGAAATTTGAAAAACCTGAAAAACAAAAATATCTATAATCTGGAACCTAATTCTTTTGAACAAAGGTTAGGTCCAAAGAATGGATAGGATTTGGAGAAGCAGAATTCAAAATAAGGAGAGGAGGGAATGTGAGATACAATACAGTCCAGTCTTACTGGAACAAAAAGTATAATAAATAGATTTAGAACTGAAAAAGAACTTAGAAATCATCAAAACCAATCCTCTCATTTTTATAGATATGGAAACAGATGTGGAGAGATTAAGGAATCTGTCCACGATCACACAGTTCCTAAATTTCTGAGGGGAGAATTCAAATCCAGGAAATCTTCCTGGGTCAAATCCAATGCTCTGTTCACTCTGTTCATACTGTGGTAGGTTTAAAAGTCAGGGAGAAGCAACAACCTAGTGCATTAGATAAATAAAGGAGTATTTCTAAAAGGGAGGAGGGAGAAGGAACATATGAAGAGAGTTAAGTGGCAAAAAAGGAAAAACACTAAATTTGTATTCAGAAGATTAGGGTTCAAATGTCAAATGTCTGCCATTTAACCTCTGGAAACCTTATCTCTGGGCATTTTCTTTGGCTTTCCGCCATGCCTGGCATGCTCTCCCTCCTCTACTCTATTAGCCTTCCTAACTTCCTTTAAGTCTCAACTAAAATCCCACCAGCTAATGGAAGCATTTCACAACCTCTTTTAATTCCCTTGGTCAATGGTTTGATTCTTAGGCTATATAATAAGCTTACTTTGTATATATGTTTGCATGTTGTCTCCCCTATTATATTTTCAGACCCTTGAAGGCAATGACTATTTTCCTTCCTTTTGTGACCACAGAGTCTTTACCACAGTACCTGGTACACAGAAAGTATTTAATAAACATTTATTGAATAAATGAATGAATGGGGCCTTAGTCTCATCACCAGATTGAAAAAAAAAAAGGTGGGGGAGATCTGATAACCTCTAACATCTTGTCTAACTCTAAAAAACATATCCCCCTATGATCTGATGTGACATAAGGAGAACATTAGTTTAGGAAGTATTCAGAAAGGGTTGAAGGAGTAGGGGCAGGAAATAAGGCAGAGTAACCAGAGAGAATGAGATCTCTTGTATATATCAAACCTTCCTACCTACCAGAAATTAAAGTTGATGTGGACTGAATTACTTTTCATTGACTTTTTTAATCTTTGTATTTCCGCCACTTAGGACAGTGCCTTACACAGAGTTGCCACTTAATAATAAATGCTGATTGAATTAAACTGAATTTTCAAGTATTAAGGTGATGACCCATTTAAAAGAAATTCTGAAGGAACATTACAAGCTTTTCATTTCCTCAAATGGCACACATATATATACTCAAAAAACCTTTCCACTCAAATGCTAGAAATACCTTCCTACAAATCCCTAGACCTAGTAATCAGGACAAATTCTTGCAATGAAAAAGTTTTGTGGTCATTCACGCAGAATAGCTGCCACCCAGGATGACTGAAATAACATGAATTAGGGATAATTAAGTTAAAGGACCACACCAGGTTTGTAATTCAATTTGTCCCATACTGTTTTTGGTTAGCTTTCCCCGCTCCAGAAAACCACTGTTTAAAAACTTCATCAAATGAGAAGTACAAAGAAAGAGAACTATTTAATGAAAATATATACTATGAAGAATCTACATAATATCTACTTAGATGCTAATTTAGACAAAGCACATTTTAAAAACTAAATCTTGGAAAGCTTGTTTAGAAACTCCTCTTGAACTTTCTATTTGGCAGATGAACCAAGATTCTTGCCAATTTCCCACTCTATCACCAGCTAATAAGCTACTTATAGAACAGAAAATATATTTATTATATGATGATTTTCTAATTCCATGTACACATCAGACACAATATTCCAAAAAGTATCACAAATCAGACGTTGGTCAGAGATAGTATTTTTAGGCAACATGAACTAATGTTTAATATAAGATGCAGATAGATTCAACTATTTATACTGTCATCAAAGTGTTGATAATAATGTTCCACAGAATGGGGTCTAGCGAGCTCAGACTTGTTCCTGGAAGAATGCATGAAGATACAGTCAATCTTGGGAACAATTTTGAGTTAGTGAGGCAAATTAATGAATTTGGTATAACATCTCACTTGGTCTTTTCAATTATAAAACTCAAACCAGCTATCTTCCACCTCTCTGCCTACCCCAAATGAATAGTTTTTATTGCAGATAGGTCTCAATTCAAATTACAGTAAGCTGTCATTATTTTTAAAAAAAGAGAGGGTTCAATATAAAATTTTCCCATATTACTTATGGGAATTCTCTAATATTTATTCAAAATAAACAGAGAAGCATGGGGCAGTAGAAAGAGCCATGAAGCTAGAGTGACTATTTGGTCACTTTTTGAATTCAAATGCTGACTGATGATTCTGCCATAGGACACTGCCTCCGCAGCTTCCTTAATAGTAGGCTCCCTGCTGTTGCCCGTTGCATTCCTTAGGATATACTTTACTCTCCTGTTCTGGGCACTAGTAAAACTTGACTGTACTAAGTGTTTCTCTGCTACATTATCTGACTAGAGTCCTGCCATATGTATTGCCATTGATAAGGCTTGACTGTGTTCCACCAATGCCAAGGCATTACAATTGCTACCAAGGACTGTACACCATGCTGCCAGGGTCTAACCTCTGTTGTAGGTGATAGGAGTTCTGATCTCATTTAATGGAGGCATTCATTAACTATTTTGGGGGCGCCTGACTTGTCCAAGAAATTGGGGCAAAGGCAAATCCAAAGGGGTTGGGCCAACAAGGCCAGAATTGGGTTTGTCATTTAAGAAGACATCCTCCCCAGTGCAGAACATTTCTCCTACTACCCCTTCTGCTCCTAACATCTAGAACTGACAAGACTATCTCCAAGGCTAAGAACTTGCAGCTAGAATCACTGTTCAGGAGAAGAGACACAAACCAATAGAATAAAAAGAACACAAAGTCAGACAGACACTACCATTTCAATCATGACGGGTGAAGGGCAGTTAGAGACTTAACGCCACTCAGGTCTGTTACCTCACTGAACAGAGAGAGGTAGAGAGACAGAGAGAGATAGAGAGAGACAGACAGAGAGACAGAGACAGAGACAAAGAGACAGAGAGAGAAAATCAGAATACTATAGATATTATATCTTCAATGTAGTTTATAGTTTACAATCTGTTCATTTTCCAAATGAGGACTCCAAATTTTGAAGAGGTTAAATGTTGTGCCCATGGTCAAAGATAGTAAATATTAGAGGTAGAACTAAAACTGATGTCTAACTAAATCTAATCCATGACTTTTTCCACTATCATTATTTTCACTGTTATCCTTTTCACTTTCTTTCAGTTTTTATTAGTGATACAAGCATGCCCTAGACTAGGAAGGTAACAGTTCAGTGTAAAAAGAAGCAATATAGGATCCAGAGGTCCAAATTTCATGTCTGATGATTACCACCCATGTGACCTTAGGCTGCCCACTTAATCCACAGACATCTGCTTCTGTATCTGTAATATAATGGGGAGTGGTCAGGCTAATTGATCTCAAAGATCCTACCCACATGTTCTTAAGGGATCCACAGAATTAAAGTACTTGCCTGGGCCCTGTTCCTATTAAACCTAGACTATTCTCATCTCTCTGCTGTCTCCTCTTCCAATTTAATATTACTACCTTAATAACCAATCTTTGACTATCAATTTTAACTATGTCTGTTTCTTTAAAAAATTACAGTGACTTCCAATTACTCTATAAAACAAACCTAAAACCGTTAAAGTATACCATGTCTATCCTTCCACACATTTCAGGTATATTTTCTGGGGGCAACTACCCTGCTATTTTGCTTTTCAATAACATAATAACTGATACTTTCATTATATGACAGACACTGTGTGAAACACCTGTATAACTGTCATCTCATTTGATTCTGACAACCCTGGGAGATAGCACACAAACAAAGCAAACATTTAAAAACAACCATTCCTGTTTCACTGAAAGAATTCAGGAGGAATGGAGTAGAGAGAAGAAGCACATTTCATCTGGTTAATGTTATTATGCAACAATTTCTGGGATTTGCCTTTGTAGGAACATTGAAATAATAACTACATAAATCAATACAAGCAACATAAAGGAATAACACACAATCTCCATCAGGACTTAGAGCCCACAAGGAAAAATGGTGTCTTCTCTATTATGAACAAACTCTTTGGAGTTATTTTGTGAGACATTTCAAATTTTAGTTTTATTTTAGTCTAAGTGGCCACAGTAAATTTTTGGTCTTTGACAAATAAGGCAGAAACCCGCTCAATTTCATTTCTAACTCCTGAAGCAGAGGCACTCATTCAATATATGTTTGTGATACACAAGTCTTTTCCTTGAAAAAGAAAATAAGCACACAACTAAAAGATCCTTATTCACATTTCAAAATGAAAATTATCCAAAAGCACATACAAATGATTTATGATGAACTGGCAATAGAACTTGATTTGAAGTCCAGTATCTCAGTTCAAATGCTAGCTTAGTGACTTCCATTTTCTTTAACATTAAGGCCATAAAAATGTTCCAAATCTCTGAATCTAAAGGGATGTTTTTGATAATCACATCTCAAAATCATAACCAAAGCCCACACCAATTCAATATACTGTTTACTTAGAGATCAAGCAAGCCAAAATTGCAATAACAAAGTAATTTAGGTAAGACATAAATAGAATGTAAATTACAAAAGAGAATTAAACATTACGTTTCTAAACAAATGTGTGTGATTTGTTCCCAGTCTCCACAGTATACTGAAAGAGGACTGATACCAGGAATCTGCTGAAATCTTTGGTTTTGGCATTTGGGTCATAAGATTCCTAGACTCAGGAGCAGAAAGCAAACTGGCAGCCTGAGAACTCTCAAGGCTGGGCTACCCCAGTAGAGTGAACAAACCATCAGCACCCAGCAAAGCCAGTGACCAGGTGCCTGACTACCAGCACAAAGTGCTTGGGACAGTGCCCTCTGAGGCTCAAGAGTACAGATTAATTTTAAAAGTCAATAATACTCTTAAAAATAAGTAAAAAAACAAAAACAGCACTGACCATAGGAAACAACTGGAAACATCAAAACACAAACCTTAAAGAGGAAAGCAACATCAAAATGCAAATTGTCAAATGAGAAGATACATAGGTCTTCAAAACCTAAAATTCTTCTTGGAAGAAGTCAAAAGGATTTTTAAAATCAAATGAGAAAGGTAAAAGAAAAAATTTTGGAAAGAATTGAGATACATACGAGAGAGAGAGTCAAGGAATTGGACAAATGACAAAAATTGACCAAAATAATTCCTTAAAAAAAAACAATTAACCAAATTGGGGGGAAAATGTCCCAAGAAAAAAATTTCCTTAAAAGTACAAATATACAATTGTAAAAGGACATAAAAAGGAGACCAGATAACATAATTTCTTAAAAATTAAAATTATGTGAGTGTTTTCACCTAATTACTCTGCATTTTGAAGAAATGAAAAATAATTGGAAAAAAACCTTGTGATTTTACAGGACCATAGGATTTAGACCAGACAAGTACCTTAGATTTCTCTTGTGAATGTTGAAAGGAAAACAAAAAGATTTTATCTAGTAACAATAGCATTGGACTTGGTGTCAAAGAACCAAGTATTAGGGCATAAAAACCTGAGAAACAAATGGAGAAAGACAGAAGCGTTAATTACATACATTTCAGATGATGGTGCAATAACAATTACGTGGCATGGACAGAAAGAGTAAAAATGAATTGGAAACTAAATAATGTTTTCATAAAGAATGAGTGAGACCAACAACAATTCATAGACACAATCAACCATGTCAAAGGATAATAATGACAACACAATAAAATTTATAGTATTTTAGGTGAAATTTTATGTCTCTACATGTGTACAGAGAAGAACAACATGAATGAATTAGAAGACAAGCAACGAGAAAAGATAGAAAATAAATTAAAATTGTCCAATTAAATATCAAAATAAAAATTCTGGAAAATAAAAGGAAGGATTAATAAAACTGAAACTAAGAGAACTAAGAAACTAACAAATAAAACTAAGAGGTGGTTTATGGGAAAAAAAACGCAAACATAATGCCAATTTGTTTAGAAATTAAAAAGAAAACCAAATTACGAGCACCAAATTAAAAGGGTAAATTAGCCACCAATAAAGATAAAACTAAAGCAATGATTGGCAGTTATTTTGCCAAACTGTATGGCAATAAACAATCTTAATTTAAATAAAAGAACACTTACAAAAACATACATTTGCCAGGTTAAGAGAATAGAAAATAAAATATGTAAATATCCTCATGTGAGAAAAAGAAATTTAACAAGGCATCCATGAACTCCCTAAGAAAAAATCTCCAGGGCCAGATGGATTTAAAAGTGAACTCTAACAAGGAATTAAAAAACATTTAACTCTCATAGTATATGAACTATCAAGAAAAATGAAAAGAATTGCTTTGATTAAAGCATGGTAACAACTAAATCAGGATACAAATTTAATAATGAATAGTAATGACAAAAATTAAAATAAAATTTTAGTAAATAAATTACAACAATTTATTATAAGGATAGTGCATCATGACCAGGTAGACAGTACAAGGAAATAATGTCAGATTCAATATTAAGAAAATCACTACCATAATTGCCAAGCTCATTAACAAAACTAAGAGAAATCAAATGTCTATATCAAACACAGAAAAAACCTTTGACCAAATACAGCATCCATCCAAACAGTAACATTTTAACAAGCACAGGAATAAAAGGGATTTTTCTCTAAAACAATATTCAGCATCTATTATATGTACTGGGGTTAAACTAGAGGCATTCTCAATGAGATCTGGGGTGAATCAAGGGATATACATTATAGCAACTACTATTTAATATTTTGCTAGAAGTGTTATCTTTAGCAATAAGACAAGAAAAAGAAATTGGAAAAATTAAAATTGGCAATGAGGGAAAAACTATCAAGATGACATGATGATATGCTTAAGAGAATCCTAGAGAGTCATCTAAAAAACTACTTGATCTAATTAACAGCTTCAACAAAATTACATGGGATACTAAAATAAACCCACTTCCATCTCTTCCCAACAATGACCAAAACACAGGAACTTATAAAATAGTTACAAAACATTTTTATGATAATAAAGTTAGATCAGAACAGGCAGAAAAATATTAATAGTTTATAGTTAAGGTTGAGTTAATAGAATGGGTATTGTAAAAAAAAGTTAGTTTACTTTTTCGGCATCATACCAACAAAATCACTAAGAAATGTTTGACAAAGGTACAAAAATTATTGGAAAAAAATCATCTGGGAGAATAACAAAATGAGTGTTAACTAAGACTACATACATAATAATACACATAAGACATGCATGTGTGTGCATATATGCATATATGCATGTGAATATAAGTATATGTGTGATTGTGTATATATGCATGCAAGTACTTGAACGACTGGTACGTGTGTGTAATATGTGCAAATACATGCATCTGTATTTGTGTAATTCACATGTTAAGACAAGCAAACAAATATATGCACATGTATATGTACTCATGTCCATATTTATTACACATATATGCACATGTTACATGTTCATTTAATGTGCTCACATATTATTATACATGTGGAAATTTGCATTGCATATCTGTACATAAACATTTACATGAACAAATACAAATATTTACACACATTTATCCACCTGCATGTGTATACTATATGCAGTGTCTGTCAGGTGCAAAACGCACATATATGTAACAAGTTGTATATATGTATGCATGTGTACTTATGTCCATCTCAAAATATGTCCCATGTATATACTACACATGTCACATCCATGGTACACATGTCATGCACTATACATCACACATGTACACCACAAATGCCACCCATGTGTCATATCTGCACTATACATGCCAGTTGTGGTTACTCATGCTGTATGAATCTCATGCACATGTGTCACACATGTAGTGTACTGTGGTGTGTTACAGCAGTGTGCATGTGACACATGTGTGGTGTACAATACAAAGGTCACTTGATACATGTCAACTGTGTGCTACATGTCATGTATTACACATGTATTTATGTTCACTACACATTTTACATATAGTGCTCAGATGACATGGTGCATGTGACATGTGTCATTCCATGTCGCAGATAACACGTGTGTGGTGTGCATGTCATACATGAATGGCATCCATGCCACATAAGTGGAGTTTGCATGTCGCATTGCAGTACATGTATGGCATGTGTCACATGGGGAACATGCACTACACATGTGCACAATATTCATATGATGAACACATGTACTGGTGCGTTGATGGGTATATGTGAAACATATGCATGTAATGTGAAGTAAGCATGTTGGCCTTTTTGTACACACACAAATATGTAATATACATGTACTCATGTGGTAGTGTGGGTGTATGTGTAAGCGTATACTACATGTATCTACTATGTGTGAATAGTGTCTAGGCACACGTTTATATCCACATTTGTGGATATGTATGCGTACTTATGATATGGAGTTACAACTCCATATAAGTAACATATATGCAAAATATACATCTGTATTTATTGACTCTATCCCATGTTTATATGATAAGCATTTGGTAGTTAATTAGGATAACCAAATAGTTCCTTCATGTAAGCCAATGTGAGTGGTTACTCTTTCTAACATTTGTGTTGGTTTAAGATACTGTGTCAGAAGGAACACAACCTATGGTAGGAGCCAAAATTCATTGCTTTGTTAATATGCATTTCTAAACTATTTTTGTGCTATCTGCTGGCATGTCCCCAGCATGTTCCACAACACTCCCAAAAAATTCATTTCTCCTATGTATCCTTGATCTCTCTGATCATGTTGTTGGACCTAGGTGAAATCACTTAATCACTGTCCCTCCCTGACTGAGGACCAAATGACACATTTTTTAAGTACTTAGCACAGAGCTTGGTATACAGAAGATGAAATTAATGGTTATTCCCGTTATTTCCCTTCCGTTACCTCGAGACTCTATAAATTAAGTGTGCATTCTCTATCATGCAGGCAAAGGTTATGAGTACACGGCCCTGCTTCTACTTTCTTTCAATAATATGTCTGATATTTTCTCCTCTTAGGTGAAGTATTGGAGATAACTAAAACATGGTGATGTTCCAAGGATTGGGGATAGCAAGCTACCAGTGGTCCTAGAAGTAGAGTCCTACTCCAAAGTTTATTAACAACCATGACCATGAAACATCTAGGCAGTAGATTGACTCATGGGTAAAGTGTAATAGTTTAGTGAGGAACTTACTCAATCCTTTGGCAGTGCAAGATTTGGAAGTGAATTTGGATGTATGGATCGTATTCTATCCAGGGACTCAGATGGTAGAGGAAAAATTATACTTTTTGTTTTAAGTCTATGTTTTTATTCCTGTTATTGCCAAAATTTCTAAGTCAAATGCCCTTCTGTAAAAAACATTAGCATATTAATAGGCTAAATGATTCTGGACAACTAATCATTGGGTCAGTCAAAGAAGTAGAATACTAAATTTTAGTTCTGGTGTGAACTGGAGAGAACACACCAGAGTGGAGAATCAATCCAATAGCATTAGAAAAACATGCCAGCCCCTACCAAGTACCCCTAACGCCTAGAGGTAGCTTGCCACATCATTAGTTGCCAGTCTTTCCTTTTGGAACCCAAACTGTCAATGAAAGTGGGAGGTGGGATAAGCAATCAATCAATAAACATTTATTAAGCACAATGTACCATATGTGTTAAAGATACAAAAAGTAAGACAGTCCCTGCCCTCCCACAGCCTACAATTTAATGGATTAAGTTTAAGAACTCGCAAAAAAGTTACACAGTAATGATAGCATTAATGTTTATTTTCCCCTGAGTATATAGAAAGAGTTCAATGAGGAGGCAAGACAGGAAGAAGACCAGAATGAAGAATGGTGGATCGGGGAAATAAAGTTGGAAACATTGTCACAGGGTAGAAGCCATAAGACAAAATCGGTAGAATATACAAGACTGGATGGAGTAAGCCTTGTCACACGAAGTGGCAGCAGGCATAAATTAGGCAGAATCCCAAGCTTTATTCCAGGACCAGAGAATTAGAAAACTTATATATTCTGGAAAATATGAAAGTGCTTTTCCAATATTATGACCTAACAGCGCTATTTATTTTGTAACTATCACGACATGACAAGAATAGTTTGCTACAAATGCTTTTCCTTCCTCTACAACTTTCAGTAATATTATCTACCCTTTGAATCTTAGGTCCAAAAGATGGGTGTCAACATGAGTTAGCTGATAAAAAAAATATACCACAAAAAGCATGAAATGCATATGTTGTCTAAATGTAAAAAATGAAATCAAAAAATTTTATTAAAAATTGACAGGAGATGTTATGCCTAATTATACTTAGATGGAGCATTTTTAACTAAATAAATGGTACAGACAATTAAAGTAGACTGCTCCTACATCCTTCTTTACTGGCAATCAGGCAAACTTTTGTCCTATCTTCATGGGGCACAATCCTCCATGCCCTGTCCCACAGTGTTCCATGTTATTCCCCCAAATGGTACCCACTGCATGCTATGTCTAATTCTACTTTATGATTATTCTACCAGAGAGATGTAAGCTCCTTAAAAATATAGATCATTAACCTTAGAGGCATCTGAGTTTTCAGAAAGCTAGTGGCAGAGAGTAACTACTATGTATTTGAATTGCTTGTATTTGTAACCTTGGTGCCTGAAATCACTGTTCCAGGCACATAAAATAAAGGATTGCTGCCTTACTGATGAATGAGTCAAAAATTAATAGTGAAAAGAACGTATTACATTTTTCTACTTTAATAAGAATGAGATATCATGCAGATGTCTACATGAAGTTCTCTATCCAGAAAATATCTTGCCTCCGTGCGAAAGCCTGTTACTTGTTTTCACAAACTGAAATCTTTCTTCCTTAAAACCAGGTGGTCTGTCAAAACCTCTACTGTTTTGCCTTCCACTAACCTTCACCCAAAATGCCCTCTGCTGTGTCTCTACTATTTTTCCTGGATTTCTCATTGAGTATACCTTCTTAATATATTAACATCATACCACCCTTTCAATGACTTTTAAACGGTCTTATTTCTTCTAAGAAACAGGTGAAGGGATATTCTAATCATGGGTTTCATCTATCAAGTGTCCAGAAGGTAAAATTTGCCTCTTGGAATTCTCCAAGGGTTCTTTCATGTTGCCTGAACTTGGTACATTCAATCAGACACATTTGAAGAAAAGGATTTTAATGCTACCTCCTTTCCTGGATTCTCTTTCCTATGAGGTTCATGGTGTTTCAACCACAGGTCTTCTTGAATGTAGCTACTCTCTATGTGGTACACAGACATGGTCTTTCTCCCCTTTTGCCCTCCTTTATGCAAAACCACTGTAACATTCAAGTTTTTAGAATAATGCTTTTAACCTATAGTGGACATTAAAGGTTAGTTGATGTAATAGGGAGCAAATAAATGTTAATGTGACTCAGAAATCTGTTAGTGAATCAGGAATATCCGTATTTTAAGTATAAAATTAAGTTGTACTTTGTACATTGAGAAGGAGAAAGATTGTCTTAGCAAGTTATTTGAATCAGTACCAGCATACATGATATTTCTATGCTTGAATATCTAATCATAAGGAATAAAGGAAAACTGTTTCCACAAAAGTCATAAGGGCTTGAACTAGATAATGGGAATTAAAAATATGGGGTTATATTTGAGCAACATTATGAATAGCTAATTGAGTATGGTGGCAGAGGAAAGAGAAAAGAACTGCATGCTCACTATGCAAGGAAAATGATTTGGAACATAGGTGCCCAGAAGACCATGAGGGTACCAAAAAAAAAATCTTAATATGATAAATAATCAAAGATACTTTGGAAAAATCTCTAACCAGAAAAGTCAATTCCAATAGAAAAAATCCCCATGTTGCCTATAGAAAGAAAGAAGGCTATGTCTATAAACTGAAAGAAGCATAGTGTTTGTATTTAACAATTCTTTAGCAAGTTCTGCTAGCCAATAGAAGAATCATATACAAAAAAGAAAAGAAAAAATTCAAAGGACTCAAGACTGTTCTGTAACCAATAAGAAAAGGAGAAGGGATGAAATAAAGTGTTCTGATGAGCACTGGTGCAGTTCAAAGTGACCAATCCCTCATGTACTTTAAAAATAAGAGTATTAAATATTTTTATTAAGAAAATCAGAACTGAAGATATTGTTTACCTCTCAAACGCAAGCAAGAACAGAAATACAGAAGGAGTGAATAAACAAATAGGCAAGGACAGCAACAGCAACAAAGCGAAAACAGAGAACAGTGAAGGACTGATTTCCAACTATATCCAAGGAGATAAGATTGAGGGTAGAAAGTGAATAGAGGTTAACAGTGAAAGGGACATGACAGGGAGACCCCAGGATGACATGTGGATGCCTCTTTTGTGGGACTATGAAGAATGATGAGCATGAAGTGTAGCAGAGGAGAAAGTGATGCACCAGGATCCAATCAAGAGGAACAATGAGGAGAGACGGAATGGTCTCAGAATGTCAAAAGCTTTCAGGAAAGGAAATAGGAGAAGGAAAAAATGAAAAAGGCAGGAGCAAGAAGAGAGGAAAGAGGTGTTACTTAAGAAAGATAAAGTTCCACTGATGAATGTTGCTATGGGTGAAAGGCTGGGGGAAAGGATGAGGCCAGAGAGATTCATCCTTTGAAATATCTACTTACTGGGGGAGTAGGTAGGGGAAGAGGGAGGACAGCAGGGAGATTAATACCACTCATTTCAAAATGATTACAACACTCACCAAAAAACTAGAAAAGAAACAAATCTGAGATCTTGTATAGCTTTGACTAAAAGAGAGTGTTTAACCAAACAAATTGAAAAGAAAAAAATAATTTCAGTTATGTTAAATTGCAGATATTTTGCACAAACAAAATCAAAGATTCAAGGTCAACTGGGAATTGACTCCAGTTGAGTACACTCAGATTATGTGCTTTACCTTGTGCTACTATGGATTTTTATCCATGTCATGAATAAATAAATAGGTTGAATGCTGATCAAATTTGCATATGATACAAATCTGGGAAGGACAAATATTGTGAGATGACAATAAGCTACAGCAAACTATGGCAAGCAGGATGCATCTGGCAGGACAGGGAGCTTAGAATGATTTTTACATTTTCCAATAGTGTATTTCCAATGTATTCAAAATGTATTTTAAATACATTGCATTGAAAAATCTACAAACCATTCTTAGCTTAGGATAACACATGAAATGTGCAAAGTTCCCTATCGAGCATGACAGCCAAATATTACTTTATAGATCCGTGGGTTAAAACATTACAGGAACTTTTTAAAGCTGAAATTCAATAATGATAAAAGTGAACTTACATTGGGCTAACAAAAATCAACTACTTAAAATCAAGCAATTTTTCTGAAAAATTTGTGAGTTTTCATGGGTTTTAAGCTTAACAGTAATCAGCAGTGTTATGTGTAAGGCAGAAAGGCTAACATGATTTCAGACTCCATTAAAAGGGCAATAGTATGTATTTGGACCTCCCAAGACATCGTTAGAAGTATTGAGTTTCATCTGTGGGCCCCACGGTTTTGCAAAGCTGGAAAATGTCCAAAGGAGTGCACACAAAGCATACTCCATGTAATATGAATACCAATACAATAAACCAGACATGTTTAAGCTCAAGAAGAAATAGAAGGATACTATTGTGCTATAAGAAATGATGAACAGGAAGACTTCAGAGAGTCCTGGAAAGACTTATATGAACTGATGCTGAGTGAAAGCAGCAGAACTAGGAGAACTTTGTACATAGCAACAACCATGGCGTGTGAGGAATTTTTCTGGTAGACTTAGAATTTCATTGCAATGCAAAGGTCTAAAACATTCCCAAAAGACTCTTGAGGCAAAGTGCCATGCACATCCAGAGAAAGAAGTATGGAACTGAAATGCAGAATGAAGCAGAATATTTTCTCTTGTGTTATGTTTTTTCTTCCTCTGTGCAACACGACTAATACGAAAATGTGGTTACTAAGAATGTATGTGTAGAACCCATAAGATAGCATGCTGCCTCAGGGAGGGAGGAAAGAGATAGGAGAAGATAATCTAAAACTTATGGAAGTGCTTGTAGAAAACTGAAAAGAAATTAATTAATTTTAAAAAGGAAGAAATTATGGAGAGAGGCAAGAGGAGAGCAATAATGGCTACCATCAAGAATTTGAAAGAGAGTTATTTGAAGAATAAACTATACATACCACAACCCAATTTAATCACAGAGGTCTAAACTATAACATAAGTGACGTTTCAAAGAGATAAACTTGGACTTAGTGTGAAGAATTATTTCCTAATAATTAGAGTTGTCTCAAAGTGGAATGAGAGGTTTCCTTTCTTGGAGGTCTTCAGGCACGGACCGGATGACAACTTATTGGGTATCTTACAGTGTGGGTTTCTTTTAGTTGTGCATTGCTCTAAAGAGACACCAAGGTCCTTTCAACTCTTGAACAATGTGTTCTTTTTATCTTTGTAACCATACCATTTACACTTAAAGTGCAAAAAAATGTTTTGGGCAGCTAAGTAGCTCAATGGGTGAAGCATTGGACTTAGAGTCAGAAATCTTCATCTTAATGAGGTAAATCAAGATTGAGAATTAATTACTAGCTATGTGATGCTGGACAAGTACCATAACCCTGTTTGGCTCAGTTTACTGATTTGTAAAAAGAGCTAGGGAAATAAATGGTAAACCAATTTCTTTGCCCAGAAAACATGTCAAAATGGGGTCACAAAGAGCTAAGTACAAGTAAATAACAATAAAATATTCTCTAAAATTGATTAATCAGGGAGAATCACTTCCCTAATCTGTAAAGTTGAGACCTTGGGTGTTTGGAACATCCATTTCGGCCAATTTCTTACCTGTGTGACCTGGCAGAAATTGCTAGAACTCTATAGGCCTCAATTTTCTATTAAGTAGGCTAGACTATATGATTCCTTCAGTCCCATCCAACTATCCATCTATAATTGAAAACACTATTGTTCCCAGATAACCAAGTTATATTTCACCAGCTGTCACTGATTTCATGCCAAATTTTTGCAAAAAAAGTGAGGTGCAAACAATAAAGTTTTTTGCTTCTGCCAGTCTTGCACGAAATTTTTACTCTATGAAAACCGTCTTTTGGATGTTCTGTGACCATGAAATTCAGCAAACATAATTACTTTCAGCTTGAAACCTACAGAATAGTTTTTATATTCATCCATAAACAGAAAGAAATGCTTCACACATTGATATACCAATGGCAGATGAACTATACAATTTAGATAGGGCAGGAAGATGAAAGTCTTACCTTATCATGTCTGTTACTCATGGCAGCTTCGCCTGCTAGTTCACTACCCTTGTGGCTACGGCTCTTCACTGGGTTGAGTGACAATACTGGTATTACTGCAGAACTCTAGACAAACCACATATGTTCACTTTCAGAAACATTGACAATGCACATCCACAGAGAACTCACAATGCACAAGAGGTAATTGTCTATACAAGATGTGACAATAATGCAGCAGCGGCGATCATGCAGTGAAACACAGCATCCAAAGTTTTGTTGTGATCACTAGCCAAGGGTAAAAAAATTCCTTTTTGGTCACCAAAAGTCCAAAATTCCCAGAGTCTTTTTTAGAAATATATATATTTCAAACACCTTAAACGAAAAAATATGAAATAAGGAAAAAGGGCAAATAATAAATTATAGGCTATTGTCAAGCAATTGTCATGTCACCCTTTCTTTATGTAACCACAGAGTCTGATATATACCTATTAGTTGCATGGATGTATTAGTCATTTAATAAATATTTATTGTAAAGAGACACAACCTGTGTCAAGTTTAAAAGGGTGATTCTAAAGACAAACCATGTGTATGCCTGGAAAAGGGAAGACCCATGAAATACAATAGTAGAAATTCCTTCCATTTATACACCTTTCACAAAGCAGAAATATACATACATATAGAAATACAGTCAGGAGAAGAAAAAACCTTAAAAGTTGGTCTTAAGCTTCTGCTTCAATGTAAATATAGCTATTATAAATCTGTGTATTTGGAATGTTATTTTACATTGATACTTTAGAAAAAAACATAAAAATAAAGGGCCAAAAAAAAAGAAGATGCAAAAATAAGACAATAGAGAAATTAAAAGAAACCAACAAATAGTAAATAGGCAATGTTTTGAAAGAAACCAGTTCCCTATTGTACACTCAGGGCTAAATCATGTCTAAATTTTCCAAGTAGCAAATCCAGCAGGAACACAACAAGCTAGAAATTTATCTGTCCTGAATTCTTTTCCCTGTGCAAGTATTCTTGTTTCTTAACTATCCTCAGGGTAAAATATGTTCAGAATGGCTCACATTTCCTGCTTCCATTGTCTATTATGAAAGATCTTAACCAGTCCTGTTACAGGAACAAGGAGCACTAAATCATAAGGATCTCTGTAGCTGCATATTAACTTTGAAAACAAATATTAACTCTATTCAAGTTTGATCGTACTTGAATGTTATTAAATAATTCCCAAATACATTTTAATACAGTTCAGGTCCCATTTGCAAGTGATATAGGCCACATGTTTGACACTTCCAACCTAAAAACCAGTTCTTACTGTGTTTTTTATGGAATGGTCACAATATATTATTTGGAATTATAATATTTAGTTAATAATATACCAGATGAATACAGGGGTATCATTTATAAAAGTCTCATTTCAAGAAATTCAAAAACTTATTACATTGCATTGTAGAATACACTTAAGGTTTGTTTAAAAGTCATTTTCCTTGTTTTATATTCACTCCAGTCTGATGGAGATTTCTTGTTCACTACAAATGAACCAAAACATATTTTCCCAAAAATATTACCTACTTATATTAGTTTTTCCAGATGCTGAAATTTCTGAAACTTCCTTTTGAATGTACAACAGTAGATTTCTCATATGTTGCTATGTGTTAAGCATTAAGATCAAGGATCTTGTGAAAGTAGGTAGGCACACAAAACAAAAACAATGTTTCCTGCTCTAATTACCACAGAATTTGATGAGATATAAGATGGATAATTTCAGGAGAGAGAGAAAATTAACTACTATAAGGTGGTTGGTTGTTGCTCTTTGTTCTCGAAAAAGACTAAAATGACATCACTATGATAAAATCAAGTTTCAACATATCCAACTGTCCAATTGGTTGATCAGACCAATAGGAGCTCAGAATGTTCTACCACAGATGGGCACCAATAGTCCATGTGAATATTTGGGGTGAACACTCAAAATTTGTGTATCCTACATTTCCTTTGAACTGTTTCAATTCTGCTTTGCTCATAGAGCACAGCAAATTCTCTGATGTGGGCAGGCCATGCCTGTGGTCCTGATCCAGTGTCTCCCATGTCAACACAATCAATTGCAAAGCTCTTGAGAGGGCGTTATTTGGAAAAATCCAACAGCTCGACATCACCTGCTTCAGTTACCTGCATAGTTGTTAATAAAAATTGTTCTCATCTACCCATTCCACCAGGGGAAGTCTTCACATGCTTAGGAAAGATGACCCCCTACCTCACCAATAGGTTTGAGACCCCATTTTTTGACTCAGTTCATGAGTAAACTGGATTTAAGTGAGACTGAGTTATACAAAAGTCATCAGTCTCATTCTCTCATCCAGAGTCACAGCCCAGTGGCATGACAGAATAAAGACAAATGACTATGGCTCAAGGATACAGTGGACAACCTAACAACCGGACATCACATGCTACAGCCGCCTTCATAGTTGTTAAAAAAAATTGTTCTCATCTACATTCTCAGTCTTCACATGCCTGGGAAAGATGGTCCCTAACTCACCAATAAGTTTGTGACCCCATGGTTAACCCTCAACATGGTTTAGCCTGTCTGCAGAAACAGTTTATGGGAGTATGGCCACTGCACATGGTACAGTTTGAGGTACAGGTATAGAGTGTGTACAGGGAATTCAAGTACCTCTGGTGTGATGGCTGCAGAGCCTTTTCAGGGCCTCTTTCCACCTTTGGCATGTACCTGTTCCACCCAACTCTCACAACAATAAGGTAGAGAAATCAGGGAAGTCTTCCCAATGATCTGGGACAGTTAATCCCCCAAGGAGTCTGTGGATAGATTTGAGGGAGATTTACACCTTTAAAATTTATATCTTTTGTCAATGAAATTGCTTTTCTTTGCAAAGTGATGTATATTATTGTAGAACATTATATTAAGGAGTCCATAGGCTTCACCTAATTACCATAGAATTTGATAACATAAAAAAAGCTTAAGAACCCTGCCATTAAAAAAAAACTAAAATCACAAATCTAGACCTACAAGAAGGCTTAAAGACCATCCCTAATCCCCTCATTTTATGGATAAGGAACCTGAGGATAAGGTCCCCATAGACGGTAAGTGGTAAAGCTCAAATTTATAAACCATGTCCTTTTTGTATAAGGCTAATGCTCTCAGTTTCTTAATGCAAACTCTCTGAACTTCAGTACTTCCTTACTCTTATGTCTACATTTTAAGTTGTTTGAATACAACCTAAACACTTTATAAACCTACTTGATTCTCATTGTTAGAAAAAAAACCCACAAATAGAATCAAAACAAAATAAAGTGACTAACAATTTCTTTTTTTTTAATGAAATTTCATTTATGACTAAGAAATATGGATACAACTATATTAAAGTTATGGCATTAGTGAAAGCACTATGGAAAAACATTTCCCATACATAACAAGTCAGAAATCTTAGGATCAGAGGTAGAGCTAAAAAAAGACCACAGAAACCACATAGCTGAATCATTTCAGTTTACAAATTAACCAACAGAGACTCATCAAGGTTAAATGGCTTTCCAAGGTAAAACAGGTAGAAATTCAGATATGTGTCTGAAATGAAGCCTTCCATTTTTTTCTCAAAACGATGAAAATTCAATAAACTGAAGGTCAGAAATTTTTAATTCCATTTCCAGGGCCACCACTGCATTATTAGGCATATCACATTCAGGGATACAACAAAAAATTTTTCAATATCTCCTATACTCTAATTGCTAAGGTAAATACTAAGGGATACATGAAAGAAAGAAGCAAGCATTTATTAATGAATGACATAGTAGTTACTATGCTAAGCACTTTAGAAATAGTATCTCATTTGATACTTGTAACAACCGTGTGAGGTTAAACATGATCCCTATTTAAGACCCAGGCCTAGCTATTAAGTGTCTGGTGAGAAATCTGAGTTCAGGTTTCCTGAGTATAGATGTAGTGGTCTATCCAATGAGCAATCTACTTACCATGAGGATAGGACATGTTCTTGAAGAAGTGGGACTTATGCATACCACAGAATATTAAGTGCGAAATAGTAAGTAGTTTTAAATGCATAGGTGATACAGCAGAACAGATACAGTAAGCAAAAAGAAAATAGTTAGATACAGTGTAAATAATACTAGATTTGCAACTAAAAGACCTAGTTTTGAATCCCACATCTGTTACCTAAATTATCAACTTCTCTGGATCATTTTCCACATCTGTGAAAAAGGAAAAAAACAATGGCACAGGGAATTGAGTCAGAAAGACTGGATTCAAATGATGCCTCAAATATTATATTTCTAAGCCTAGATAAATCATTTAACCTCAAGGCCCCAGGTAATTATTACTAAGGTTTCCCTCCTATGAATTAGTTTCTTCAAATCCTTTCCAACTCTAAATGCAAAGGCCCTGTAATTGAAGGAACAGATCAAAATAAGCCAAAATAATCAAGGAAGATTTCATGGATTTTCAGAGTGAGCAGGACCTTGAAAATGGGCAAAATGTGGACAGGAGAGGACAGAGAACAGCATACTAGGTAAAATTATTATATTAACATAAGAGAAAATAAAGACAATTAGACTAAAAAATGCCCCTTTGATGGCTCCCATTGTACTCTCTCATCTGCAATCAATTTAGATAATGTGTGAACACATGCCCATTTTTCCCAGTTCTTTTTTTCCTAATTTGTTTACATTTTATTTTAGACTCAAACATCAGAACATAAATACTGAATAGAGAGAAAAAGCAAAAATACATCATAAACTTAAATACAAAGTAAGATGGTGGGGAAGAAGAGAAGGAAGGATGTTTGTTGTGGGGAAAAGAACATAAGATTCAAAATACGAAACAATAAATCTTCATTTCAAGAAAGCTGTATGATAAATACTGCAGGTGTTGAGCTATTCATCTTGTCTGATTCCTTGTAATTTTCTCTTTCGTTCTGTGATATGTACTTTCTTTTTCTGTGCTCATTTTTACCTTCCCCCTGACTCTCAGGAATCTACAATGAAGTGCAGATACATTTCTCTATAGATATATACATACACACAGATATATAGATTTTCCAGAAAAAAAATTCTACTCCTGATCTTTGTTATTATGATGGTACATAATTCGTTTTCTACCCCTCTTGAGTCTGCTACTTGCTTCTACCCTGCTAAGTTGCCCCTATCTTAACATTTCAAGAAATCTAAACACATTTCTAAAGCCCCCTCTAACTTACTCCTTACCCCTTCACCCTAGAGACACATCCCTTACACTCATTCCCATTGATTGAAACACCATTCTATAACGTCCTACTTTAGCTATTGGGGCAGCTAAGTGGTGCAGTGGATAGAGCACCAGTGCAAGAGTCAGGAGGACCTGAGTTCAAATCTCACCTCAGACACTTGACACTCACTGTGTGACCTTGGGCAAGTCACTTAACCCCAATTGCCTCATCCTGTATCATCTCCAGTCATCCTGATGAATATCTGGTCACTGGATTCAGATGGCTCTGGAGGAGAAGTGAGGCTGGTGATCTGTACAGCCTTCCCTCACTCAAAACAAAGTCAAGTACAAGTCAAGAGCATGGTCTTCTTCAGTAACAAAGGACAAACACTTTACCTATTCCCTCATCATCCCTTCTAAAGATGCCTCCTTTGTCCTCTTACCAACTACCTATCCCCTTACCATTTTATTTCTTCTGAATTTAGAAGACTTTTATATTCTATATTCACCTTTGTATGTCACTTGTATAAAAATATTTAATCTTTTTTAACTGTTCCTATATGGTTTTACTTCATATCATACTCAGGTTTACCACTATCTTTCTTATGAGCTAACTCATTATTAATATGAATCTTAGAGATGGATTTTTGCTTTTACATATATAAAAAGTAAACATCCTGTCCATATTAAATCCTTGCATTCAGTATTTGTTATATACCTTCTGCTTCTCTGGACTATTACATCAAATCTTCCATTAGGGGTTTGTTTGTTTGTTTGTTTTTTAAATAACACTTAGATGAGTATGATGTTTTCTGCCAGAACCATAGCTTTTTATTCTTTGATATATAATGTTCCAAGATCCATGGTACATTATTGTATCCACTGCTAGGTCTTGTGTGATTCTAACTGTGGTATTGTCATATTTAAATTGTTTTATTCTTGGTCCTTTTAATTTTTATCCTTGAGTTGAGGATTTCACAATTTGACTATAAATATTTTTATAAGTTTGCCTCATAGGATCTCTTTTATGTGGCTATCAATGGATTTTCTTTTCTTTTTCTACTTATCCTCCCCTTCTTATAATGTTTGCGGTAATATTCTTTAGTAATCTCTTGTATTATTATATCAAGATCGAGTACAATTATTTTTGTTTTCTCTTCCTGAACCTATGCTGCAGTTCACTTGGGCTTTTTTAAGTTTCCCTTTCTCTTTTATTTTTTCATTATTCATATTTTGTTTAGTATTAATTTCCCTGGCTTTCACCTTTCCCAATTGTTTGAAGGTGTTATTTTCTTCCTTACAATTCTGGATCTCTTTTTCTAACTGGTTGACTTTTTTTTAATAATCATCTTTTATTCTTGGATTCTTTCTTACTTTTTCCTCCATCTCTGTCATTTCATTTTTCAAGTATTTTTTAAAGACTTTGATGAATTCCTTTTGGGGAGGTGACCTTTTAATGAGATTCTCTGGGGCTTTCTGTACTTCAATATCCTCCTCTAAAGATGAACTCTGTGTTCTCTATTCAAGTCATAAGCCTCTATTTTTGGATTCTTTCCTCCTCTGAAATGCATTTGTTGTGTTAATAGCTCAATTTTTGTAGCCCTGAGTTTTCAGCCCTGAGTTTGTTGCTCAAAATCTTCAATTCTCCCTGCTAGTCTGGAACCAAAGCGAAATCTCCAACCTCCTGTAAGTTACCACAGCCAGGGGCTTTCTGCCCCACTGGGACTGTACTCATGAGAATCTGCTGGTTTCTGATCCACACTGCCTGTCCTCACAGCACAGCTGGGTCTAGTGGCTCAGATGCACAACTTGACGGTAAGCTTGGTTAGGAACAGTGCCTAAACTAACCCTAGGACAACATGGGGAGAGAAGGAGCAACAGCTGTTTCTTTGAGCTCTCCCTCAAAACCCTTCAAATACATGTAAAAAATGACTCAAATTCTAGGAGCACAAGGGACACAAAATGGAATTATGAAAAAAGATTTATACCCAAAAAAACCTGGAAGAATAATAGAAAAGATCTGTAGCATAGGGATGGAAGAAGAACATAATCTAGTTTGGATCACAGGAACAGAGAACCCCTAAAGACCAAAGACAAAGTAGAAGCCAGTGGGAAAGATATGTCCCAACATGAGAGGGAGGAGCAGGGTTAGGACACATTCTCAGGGAGATAGCAGCAGCATTTGGTCCTAGAGATTTCTCCTCAGATTTTTTTGAGCAGGGATGGGGGAAGAGGCTGGAACAACTGATCAGAGCAGGATGATAGAGATCTCTTTACTGTCACTAAAGCAGGATTCTCTTGCTTTGCCTCTCCTTGGATTTTGGTCCTAGTCCTGGGAGGATATCCAGGGGTAAGGAAGAGGGCTGGCATGGTGCATCTTATGGTGGCACTAAAGAGGGAATTCTCTTCACAGTTTGAAGACAGAAAAAAGCCTGCTTGTGGTCACTCACAGAAGAGAGGACAGAACAGAAGAGTAAACCATTCTCCCTTGATCCTACTGGAAGAACTAAAAATTTACACATCCCTAGAATTGTCTCTGAAAACAGCTAGACAAATCCACTGAAGCACTTTCTCAATTGGCGTCCCTGATACCATTTTCTGCCCTCTAAAATCTCACAAAACAGAAAACTTAACATTCCAAAGCCATAAGTCATGAATTTCTAACAAAATATGACCTCAAATCTTCCAGTCCAATCTGCTAATTTTACAAATGAAGAAACTGATGGTTAAACTGGCTAAACCAAGAACATAGCTATTAAACAGACAAGTAGAAGTTTGAACCCAGATCTTTTGATTTTAAGTACACTGCTATTTTCATTCTACCTAAAGATCTGAACATGTAACCTAATCAAAAACCTTTAATGATTCTTTTACTGTCTTGGCAATAATATACAAATTCCACAGTATATTTCCCACCTACCTTTCTCATGTTTTTTTCATGTTCACTATATGTTCCAACCAAACTGATCTTATGTTCCCTAGATGCAACATTCCATTTCCAATCAATTCTTTCAAGAAGTACTAATTAAATGCATACTATGAGCCAATAATTGTGCTACATACCTTTTGGGGATATAAAGAAATGAAAGAAAAACTCCTTGCTCTCAAGAAACTTACATTCTACCTCAGAAAACAAGTAAATATGTATTTGTGTACATTTCTGTTCAGATGTGTCTATGTGTATATACATATATAAAAACACAAGGTAGTTAGAGAAATTAAATTAAGTAGAAGTGAAGAAGAAATGATTTTCAAGGCATGGGGAATGATCAGTGAAAAAGCAAAAAGACAGGAAATGGAAAATTGTGTGCAACAGAAGACCAGTTTGGTTAAACCATAGAGTGTGGAAAGTGAATGATGTATAAAGACACAAGGAAAAGAGGATGGTAACAAGTTGTGAAGCCAAACAGGAACAGATATTTTATATTAAGGAGTCACTAAAAGTTATTGAGTAAAGGAGTGGGAAGGTCAGATCTATATATTTAAGGAAAACTGTTTTGGCAGCTGCCTAGAGCAGTGATATCAAATTCAAATAGAATCAGATTCCTCTAAGACAAGTGGACTTAGAAAACCACAAAATAGCATGTATGCTTTATTGTATTTTGTTAAGCATTTCCTAATTGTGTCTTCATCTAAGACAAAAACAATACTCTGAAGTTTTGAAGGCTGCATGTGGCACCTCATGCCATGAATTTGGTCTACAGAATGGATGTAATGAAGGAAGAGACAGGAAGACCAAGGAGTAGCTCACTACAGTAGTCCAGGTGAAAGATAAGGAGGAAATAGGTGGTGAGCAGGGAAATACAGTGGTGTAACAAGATAACAAAGACCCAGAGATATCTCAAGAGAAATACGTGGACAAGAAGTAGTGATTTCAACTGGGACAAAGCTCCTGAGACATAAGAACTATGCTCCACATCTCACTGGAAGCTCCAGGGAGACAGAATAGTTCACATTTTACAGGTGAGTGAAAACTTTCTAAACTTATGCAGAACCCCTGCCTATGTTTGCAAAGTAGAATTCAATATAATTAGCATATTTACTGATTTCTCTAAATCCAGAAACACCTCTGGGTTCCTTTGTCCTTTCAAATGCCTTCCCCTCTCTGACTTATACCAAATAAACACAACAAAACACACTCACTGGGTAAAACTATGGTTAGTCTTTTAAATTCCAAATTTTATAAACTAATAAAACTCAGTTTCTTCAACAGTTTTCAGATCTAAAATCACAGGAATCTGGCTTGCGTTTGTAATTATTCTCTGTTGGAGATCCATAAGTCATGTCTCACTATGTAAATAGGGGCTACTTAATACATGCTTTATTCCTTCACTCAATTATTCATTCAAAGAGCACATACTATGCTCCAGGCACTGTACTAAATTCTGGGGATAAAAAAAATACCCCATAATTCCTTCTTCCAGGAACTCATAGTCACAATAGTGGTACGCTGGGGAAAAAAAAGGAAAGTTATGAAGAATGGAGATCTACCCCCATCATCACCTTTCAAGTCTCCTTATACTTTAGACCAACTCCAGGCCCCAAGGACTCCAGCTTCCATGCTATTATGCAAACAATATACTCCATATCTCCTCGCTTCTAGCATTTTCTCTGGCTGTCCTCACGCCAAGAATGCTCTCCCTCAACTCTTACCTACTACCTTCTCTGGCTTCCTTCAAGTTCCAAGGAAAAATCTCACCCCTACAGAAACTTTTTCTTAATGTCTCTTAATTCTAGTGCCTTCCCTCTATTTACTATACAAAGCATGGCATATATCTCCTTTCTTATCATCTCTCCCATTAGACTGAGCTCCTTGAAGCTAAGGACTGTCTTTTACCTCTTTTTTGTACCGCTAGTGCTTAAAACAGGGCCTAGTGCATTGTAAGTGCTGAAAAAATACTTATTAACTAAATGACTGATTGCCAAATATGAAAAATGTTACAAAGGTGGAAATGAAGGGACTTAAGCATTGACTAGTTAGATATATGGTATGAAAGTGAAGATTTGGGGATGAAACCTAGATTTTTTAGCTTCAGTGACTAGAAAGATAGTGGTATTCTTGACAATAAAAGGGGAAGTTTTAAGGATAGGAAGCTGGCTAGGCTACTATCCATCAGGTAGAAGAAAAAATAGGATACAAAAAGAAAGAGAAAAAAGGAAAAGAATGACTGTCAATGTCAAATTCTATCTTCTGATTAATTTCTGAAGAGAAATAGAACCTTCCTTTTCTCCTATACAGTCTTCTTGCTAGAAATTGACCCTTACAACCATCTTGTAGAAAAGAAGTCAAGAAGCATGAGATTTTAGAAGTAGAAAACTTAGATGTATATTTCTTTTCATGTTAGATTACCTTTGTTTAAAAATAAAATCAACCACATTCCTTTTTAATCACACTTAAGTCTTAATCTAACAAAGAACCCTGGGTAGAGCTTTCCTTCTCTAAGCTATGTGTATTCATTCCTAGTCTTTTTCTCTGAGGATACTGGGAACTCCATGTATCCATTACTTTGATTCATGCATGTCATTTTATCCATCAGCACATCTCCAAATTCCTTAAGATGTTCCAAATACCCTGAAGTTTCCCAGAACTCCTCCATGTGCATAAGCAAAAGCAACTTAATGAAATCAGCAGATTCCATTATTTCCTCTCCTGAGTCATGAAAAAGAACAAAAGATGACCTCAGTTTCAATACTTGGGATGCTTTCCTACAGACGATAAGCAAAGAGCTGAAAGGGGTCATTTGGAGAGGTATTTCAATATTTCAATCCTAGACCAGTTTTTAAAGTTTGGTTGATTATTTTTTAACTAAAACTTGCAAAATGTATTACAGAATAGAAAATCCTGAAAGAAAGGTTAAAAAGAAGGGATGGAAGGAAAGGATAAATGGGGGTGGGAGGGAGGAAGGAGAAACAGCTAGTTCTTGAATCTTAATCACCAACAGAGTTTTGGAATTTACCCTACGGTTATTTATTTTCCTTAATCATCTCTTATGAAAGACTTATCAAATGCTTTTAGAAATTCCGAGGGAATTATAACTACCAGGTAGAAGAATTTTATTTGATTTTCTCCCCCAAACAGCTCTTTCCCAAAACAGTTTCAGCACCAGGAAGAAGGGTGATCATTCTTTCTCTTATTCAAGTGTAAATCTGTTCAAGGCTTTCCTTACCTTTTCTCAGTCAGCTCTAAGCAGATGTACAAAAGATGAAAAGTGGAAATCAAAGAAAATAAGGCCAGGGTCAAAGAGCAACAAGGTCCATATGCAAACATTGTCTCAGAGCATCAGCATTTAGTATCTCTAAATCACTGGCATTCTTTTTGAAAGGATTCTCACTATTTAGAAGCACTAGGTAAAAGGAAAGTTTATAATAACAAGGGTGACTGTATCATGCTGTATTCTAACTTAGAATTTTTACAAGACAACTACTAGCTAATGTGTCTTGAGGACTGAAAGTTATTCAGGCTTGCTTTTCAATTTCAACCTCCCAATTCTAACCCAGATGTAAGAAGGAAGTAGCAGTAGGGTAAATATGCCTATTAGGTCTGAGATGCAAAAATTTCTGGAGCCTTAAAAGTCCCAGGAGACAAAGATCTGAGGAGAGTATGGGGGCTGGGGAAAAGATTCACCTCATCCATCACACCACATGAAAAAAAAAGGCATCAATACAAAACATTTTAAAATATATAATCTATTTTTCCTTCCATGAAAAGGCCTGGAAATCATTCAGGCCAATCAGGATGTCTGGCAGCATTATAACCCTAACAATATATTCAAACCACCAGAGAACCACAAGACTGAAAGAGTTGCATCATCTCAAACTCAAATTCTGTTGGGATAAGGAGGCTACTCCCAAAGGTTTTTATTCAAATGTCATCCTAACTTAGGGATATTTTTAGTATTATGCTTTGGATTCTACCCCCAGAAAGAATTCCCAAGTCACAAGAGGCCTGTGAACAATGTCCAGATTGAGAAAATGCCCAAGTGCTGCTACCCTCCCACTTGTGGTTCCAAGATAAACACCACAAGAAGTATGTGTGACTGAACTCAGCTCCCATTCCTAATTAAATACTTCATCACGTGCACAATGTAGAATGTAAAAAACAAACCTCCACAAATACTCTACACAGTTCATACGACAGACTTGGAGAAACACATGACCAGTTTGTAAGAAGAAAACCTGAAGTGGAGAGGAGGGGTGAGAGTAAGAAAGTCTCTGTCATGCCCTTTCCCAGAAATCTGTGCTATTTTCAGGGAACGATACTGCAATGTGGCACATAGATTAAAGAGGAAACGACATTTTTCTTTGTTCCTGCTGACAACCCTGAATTCTGAAAGTGCACAGCAAGAGTGGGAACCCTGCATGGATTTCAAAATCCCCAACTAAACCCTGCACAAACACCATTTTTTTTGAAAGCGCAGAGCTAATGAATACTTCAATGTCTGGCAAACTAGTCCAGACAGAATCCCTTTGACCTATCAGTTGTGTTCTGGACTAAGTGCATATAACCATAGGGGTCAGGGAAACAGTACACATGGGTCATGTGAAAACACTTCTAACCTAACTTGTAATTTGTTTGGGTAGGAGAACGGGGAGGCGAAGAAAAATTAACATCATCTTACCACCCTTTTTGGGGTCTCAATGTTTCTACTAAGTAAATCTTTTGAAGAACTCACAACACTATATTTTATAAAGAGTCTATTAATGCTTTCAAGTGCATAAAGTTTACTTTCCAGTTCAAATGGTCTAAAATTTACTGAGTACATATAAGGATGTATAATGGGCAAGGAACTATGGTAAATAGTGGGGATTTTAAAAATAATATTAAGAATAACAATCCATTCCCTAAAAGCTTAGATTTTATTAGGAGAATAAAACATGTTCTCAGATAGTTAAATGAAGGATATATACAAAATGAGTAAAATTGATCATGGAGGGGGATTCCTAAGGCTATGGATCCAAAGAATACCAGTTTTTTCTTTTTGTTGGATCCAAAGAAACAGATGAGAAAAAGTCAGGGATTCCAGGCACAAACTTCTGTAAAAGCACAGAGAAAAAACTCTAAGATCATAGATTTAGAGTTGAAAAGGACCTCAAGAGCTATCTAATCTAATTCTCTCATTTTATAGAAGAAATAAATTAAGGCATAGTGATTTTTCCAAGTTCTGTCAAGGGTAGAACTTTTCATCAATTCCACCAGTTCCAGAACTCTCACAACTACATCGTATTGCTCAGATAAAACCATGGAATACTATGTAGAAAGAAGCAATGAATAAACCAGTTTGCCTAGAGGAAAGAGAACATGAAAATGAGTAATGCAAAATCACCCTGGAACAAGACTGTGAAGGGCCCTTAAGTTACAGATGGAGTAAGTTGGTATAGTCTTGGAGACAATAGGGAGCCACAGAAGTTTCTTAAGCTTTTGACAGGGTCAGACCTGCGTGTGCTTTATGAATGTTAATCTGGTGGCTAATATAGAAAATATACTGGAAAAAGGAGAAGCTAAAAAAGAAACAGTGATGTGATCACTGAAAACTGTCTAGACAAGTGGTAACATTGGACTTTAGCAGAGCGATTGAAGTGCTTATGTAAAAAGGAATAGATGTCAGATATGTTGAGTAGGTAGAATCGACTTACACCTGTCAAGCAATCAGCATTTCATATCTCTAAATCACTGGCATTTTTTTGAAAGGATTCTCACTATTTAGAAGCACTAGGTAAAATGAAAGTTTATAATAACAAGGGTGACTATCATGCTCTGTTCTAACTTAGAATTTTTACAAGGGCACTACTAGCTAATGTGTCATGAGGACTGAAAGTTATTCAGACTTGCCTCTCAATTTCAACCTCCTGGGCATGAGTAAGATAGGGCTCTTAGTTGTGAGCCTGAGTGGTTGCAAAAATGCTGATGTTCTTGAAAGAAAACCAGATGCTAGAAAGGTAATGAGTTCAGTTTCAGATGTTTCAAGTTTGTAGTGGTAATAGGACATCCAGTTGGTGATGTCCAGCAGACAGTAGGAAATAGGTTGGTTCTTTGCCTACAGAGATTTTATATTTAAAATCAAGTATTCTACGTATTATATGAAAATTAGAGAAATATATTTAAGATATTTAATAGTTTAACCTTTTTAAAAACAAAACTTACTTTGCTGCCATATTTTCCTATTTGTCAACTTGATATGGAACCATCTGCCAACCAAGTACCCCTAGATTTCCCATGGATATAGAATTAATTGCCAAAGTGGTGTGAAAGCATGAAGTAGCTAGTTAAGCTAGTTAAGAGCCACCAGCTGCTATACAGAACACTGGGACAAATTTCTAAGTCTCTAAATAATCCTGAGGGAATGGGTAAAGTCCAGGAAAGAGCAGAGGGCTTATAAATTCTATAAACATTTTTTTCTCAATCTGGTTTTTCCAGGATTAACTGATCAATTAAATTTCTTTCTTAAAGATCTATTAATACTCAGATGTGCTCTTTTTCTAAGTGATTAGTCAGTGATATTTGATCAACAACATCAGGTTCCATCTAATTAATATCCCTTCCATGAAATAAAATGGAAATGTAGAATTGTGTTTGTCCATTGATGAAGAAGACCATGACATCAGAGAAATAATGACATGACTTGCACTTGACTTTGTTCTGAGTGAAGGAGGGCTGTGCAGCTCACCAGCCTCACTTCTTCTCCAGAGCCATCTGAATCCAGTGACCAGATGTTCATCAGGATAACTGGAGATGACTCAGGATGAGGCAATTGGAGTTAAGTGACTTGCCCAAGGTCACACAGCCAGTGAGTGTCAAGTGTCTGAGGTGAAATTTGAACTCAGGTTCTCCTGACTCCTTCACTGGTGCTCTATTGACTGCACCACCAGAATTATGGTGCCTAGGAAAGAATGAGCACACACAAGTGTTTTCCAGCATCACCAAAAGAAATTAATGAAGGGCCAGTAACACCACAACACAAATGATTGGTCTTCTAACTCTTATTTGCTAAAGGAAAAAAAAACCTGAAAATATGGAAGTTCGTGGATTGTCTTTCTAAAATGTAATGAAGAAACACTAAATAATGCTACCAAAAAATATTGTTTCACAGCAATATCCTTAATACATTATAACCAGAACCACAGTAGTTCTGAAGAATGGAGATCTCCTCATCCATCTCACCTCTCCAGCACTTTCCTAACACTTGTTTTGCTTAATGAGCTTTAAAGAAAGGTGTTATGTGGAAAATGTCTTCAGAATCAGGAAATTAATCTCACAATACAAAGCAAGAAGGCAGCACCAGATCTAGGTTCAAGTTCTAACTTTCTCACTGTGATTGTCCTTCGTTGCTGAAGAAGACCATGCCATCAGAGAAATAATGACATGACTTGCATTTGACTTTGTTTTGAATGAGGGAAGGCTGTGCAGGTCACCAACCTCACTTCTCCTCCAGAGCCATCTGGATCCAATGACCAGATACTCATCAGGATGACTGGAGATGACCCAGGATGTACTGGGAAACCATGGCCCCTTTAGGCCAAGGTCTATACAGGTACTCACTTAGGGTGGGGTAATGCCCATTCATTGATTAGGCCTGTTTAAGAAGTAACCAGGGCATGGCCCCTTTAATGGGGCCAAGAAAAAGAAAAACAACAGGCTGGGAGGGAGAGGAGAGGAGAGGAGAGGAAGAGCTAGTAAAACCCAAGTCAACTGGGCATCTTTTGGCCATCCAAATTTACCTTCCTTTGGAGAGGAGAAGCTGAGTTACCCAGCTAGCTGTGTCCCCATTCAGGCAGCTGTGTCTACTCACAGGGTTGTGTTCGCCCTTCCTTACCAATAAATGACCGTTGCCTCACCCTAAGTGAGTACCTGAGTGGGCCTTGGCCTAACGGGCCCAAGGTCTTTCAATACATCCTGGGTCATCTCCAGTCATCCTGATGAATATCTGATCACTGGATTCAGATGGCTCTGGAGGAGAAGTAAGGCTGATGACCTGCACAGCCCTCCCTCACTCAAAACAAAGTCAAGTGCAAGTCATGTCATTATTTCTCTCATATATACTCACTCATGTATACAATGTACAAGTGACTTAATCTCCCAGTACCTGTGGTAAGTCCGTAAGGTGCAGAGAAGGCTTTGACCAATATTGGTAGAGGAAGTTCCTCAACAGGAGTTCATGACCTTAACAACATCATAGATTTAGATGTTTTTAAAAATCTGAAGCAACTTCAGTGATTTAGATGCTCCCTCTCTCCACTCTGGGGATTTTTTCTGGCTGTCTCCAATGCATGGAACACTTTTTCCTCACCTCCTCCAACTACTGCACTGACTTCCTTAAAATTCCAGCTAAAATCCCACCTTTTACAAGAAGCTTTCCCTAATCCTTCTTAATTCCAGTGCTGTGCTTCTTTTAGTTACTTACTATTTATCCTCTACTTAGCTGGCTTTGTTAATATTTGTGTGCATGTTGTATTCCCTGGTCTATTGGATTTTAAGCTCCTTGAGGGTGTGGACTGTATTTTATTTCTTTTTGTTTCCTTAGTGCTTAGTAGAGTGCATAGCATACAGGAGGAGACATTATGGGACAATTTTGTAAAGTAAAAAGTCCTCAATAGGAACCTTGAGCCAGTGGGAGAAAAACATAGATATCTTCACCCCTAGAATTTTTACTGGTAAAACCTGGATGAAAACTCAAAACAGATGGGTTTAAAGAATCCATGATACAAATAAATCCAGGTAAATAACCCATAACACCAAAATTTTTAAAGCACCCCAAAACTCAAAAACTTATCCTTCAGAGAAAGTGAAGGAATTTGCCTTTGAAAATTTTAACTGCTTTGAAAAATGTAACTGAGCATTTCACAAACCTGTTACTCAGGACAATCCTCCTACTCCAGCCCTCTACTCCCTGTTTTCAGATATGACAGGAAAGTCAGTCGTGCTAACTGAGTTTTTCCACTTGATTCCTTTACAGTTTCACAAGGAGGTTCCCACTTTTAACTTTTCCAAGTCTTCCAACTTGAATCCCTGGCTCCCACAACTCCTGAGCAGACATTTTGAGTTAACCCTTAGTAGAATGATGGAAGAATCCCAATACCAGGTAGCTGATTAGAAGTCTGTCAATCTGACCAGCCACAAGTGAAAAGGGAAATGAGATGAATTCAGAGTATTGGGGAGCCTGGGAGACAAAGAATACTAAGGGAGGATACCAGAAATGCAGTGATGATGAAAATGTATTAAAATAACATGAGAAGAAAAAGCTAAGTAATAGAGAAACATATAAAAGAGATACTTAAGTGCAATGGTTTCCCAGAACTTTCCTCTCAGAAGGATGCTACATTATTTTCCCTAGCAGGATTGTGGAGGAAGTTTCAAAAAAAAAGGCAGTTCCAAAAAGAACAGTGGAAACGCAGAAGGAAAAGGTACTGGTAAAGGCTTAATAATAGTTGTCACTTACAGAGTTTCTATGTAACAATGTCCAAGTTGACCACCACTTTCCTCTTCTGTGGGGGGAAAAACCGTCATCCAAACCTTGGAGCCTAGCAGAACAGAGAGCATTAAGGCCCCAGAGACTGATAACAACGTGTAACTTCTCAAGTGAGAATTGGTGTCAAGCCAATGGTGTTAGTGAGGCCAACATAGAAAGACATAGGAAAAGACAGCTCAAGAGAAGGTTAAAATAATAGAGCAAAATTTTAAAAAAAGATCAAAGAAACATAAATACTCAACAAAACTAGAATACTAAAGCTAACAACAGAATGCAAAAAGACAAGCAAAGGATTATAGACTCTAAAAAAGAAAATGGAAAATTTCAAGAAATCATAATGAAAAATTCAACAGAACTATATGTCTGTACAAATTTCTAAATATATAAATTTATAGAAATGTTGATTGTTATAAACATCAGGGAAGAAATGAGGATAACTTTCTATAATAGAACAACAAACTCAATTGTCAAGAAGAAAATCTCCAGAATAATAAAAAATGAGCAAAGGTGATATCAACATGACTAGACCTTAATTTTTATTTTAATCCAGTGATAATCAAAAGTATTTGGTACTGGTTAAAAATATAAAAGTAGATCAGTGGAAAAAATCAGATTGTGGGGAGGGGAGAGAAAGGGAGAAAGAAAGAAAACTACATTTCACTATCTGATAAACCAAAATCATAAAGCATGGAGACTCTTTTTGATAAGAGATGCTAGAAACAATAGAAAGTAATTTGACAGGAATTAGGTTTAGATTAGTACTTCATATCATATAACACAATAAGTTCAAAAAAGAAAATAAAAGTTCAATCAAATAAAGTATAAAGGAAAACCAGAAGAGATAAAAAAAATTTACTAAATAAAATTAAAGTTTTTACAAAAATAAAATCAATGATGAGAGAAAAGAAACATTGAATTGGGGAAATAATTTCATCCAATACTGAGAAAAAAGTATAATATCCAAAATAAACAAGAAAGTAAAAGGACCATTCTCAAAAATACATCTTATACTTTTTCGAAATGAAGTTGTGAACTATCGCCAAATTACTATGAGATGGCATGCAAATTAAAATAATTCTAAGGTTTTACCTAACATCAAGCAGATTAGAAATGATCAAAATAGTCATTGATGGAAGGACTACATGGAAAGTCAAGTATGGCTGGTAGAGCTATGAAACAAGAGGTTTCAATTTGGAATTAAGAAAAAGAATGCTATTTCCCATGCTTTGTTGATCCATTGATCTTAATTCAAGGAATATGTACCTAGAGGAGTGCAAAGATCCACTAAGAACCAAAAGACTTATGGCAGCACAAAGGCAGCCAGGGGATACATTAGACAGATGGCTGAACTTGTAGTCAAGAAGACCTCAGTTTAAATCCTGCCTGACACTCACTTCTTGTGTAGCCCTGAGCCTCATCTGTAAAATGGAAATACTAAACCCACTTCATCAGATTGATGTGAATATTAAAGTACTTATAAAGCTCTTTGCGAGCCTTAAAATGAAATATAAGTTATCACTATCTTTGTGGTTGTGAACAAAATGAGTGCCCATGGATTAGGAAATGACTGAAAAAACTATGGCTGTACCAGAATATTACTCCATGATAATATAAATATCAAGAATTAAAAATAACAGAGGAAAATATATATGAAGTGATACACCAAAATAAACAGAAGCAAGAGCCCTACACAAAGAGTTGGTTGGTTGGTTGGTTGCTGTCCATCTTCGAAGAGGACCAAAATGACATCACCATGCTAAAGTGAAATTTCAGTGTGTCCAGCTGTGGCTGATTAGACTAACACAAGCTCGGAATGCTCTACCACAGGCTGGGCACAGATAGTCCGTGTCAATATTTGGGGTGGATATCCCAAATTTGTGCAAGCTGCGTTTATTTTGTGCTGTCTCAATTCTGCTTTGCTCAAAAAGCACTCTTTCTGACATGGGCACACCATGCCGAGCGGGGTTGTGCCAGCGTTTCCCATGTTGCACAGTCAAATCCAAAGTTCTTGAAAGAGACCATGCGAGTGTCCTTGTGGAGGACTAGTACCTTTGGTGTGATGGCTGCTGAGCCTTTTTCCGGGCTTTTTCCACCTTTGATGTCCACCTGTTCCACCTAACTCTCACCTGTGGCTCCAAGAAACTGCAGTATGTGCAGCAGCCACACGAAGAATTATTATATCAATTAACATGAAAAGGTCATTAAAAGGAAGTTAAACTCTATGCATTGGGGGTTAGGGGGGACAGAGAAACTGTGGAAATTGTAACATCCCATTCATGGAAGAAAAGTGAACGACTAAAAAAAACAGCACTGTAAATATCAGTAGATACTTTTGGAATCAAATGTTTCAGCTTATTATTTTTTCATTTACATAGAGGTGAGTTGAATCTGGAATAGAAATGGGAAATTACTATGATGAAAAGATAATCCCTATTCATAAATGTTTTCTAAAAAAAAGAAATGACTATGTACAGAATAGTATGGCTTGCAGTCATTATCTTTGAATAATATTTCATTTCTCACCAGGGTGGAATTCTGACTTCTCTGCCATAGTTCTGTTCCATTCTACAACTCTCTTAAACCTGGAAGACAATTTCAGCTCAGGAATTCTCATTTCTAACTAGCTGGTTCCCATTCCCTATGACTATGCCTACTAATGGTTATTTTCTGAACCTCCATTTAAGGACAACTAGGCCTTCATTTCCAACCAGGCCACACTCTAGACTTGCTTACACACTCCCCTTCTGCTTCAGCTTTCCCATCTCTAGACTGGCACATCACTCAACCCTCACCTGCTTCTTAGGTTTGCTCTTCTCTCATTGGAAGTGAAGGGCAGAGTATGCCTTATTTTTATTTGTGTTTGTGTTCAACAAGTAGCTAAGTCCTAGCTGCTCCATAGCACATTGGATAAAGTGCTGGAATCTGAATTTAAATCCTCCCTCAAATATGTACTGGGCTCCATGATCCTAGGGCAAGTCACTTAATAGCTGCCTGTCCCAACTGTGCAGTTTCCTCAACAGTAATAGCACCTACCTCCCAGAATTTGTTATGAGGAGCAAATGAAATATTTGTAATGTACTTAGCACAAGAAATGGTAAACCCTTGGCTATTTCACAGGACCTGAATATGCAATTTAGCCTATTACTTCAGTGTCCAAGGGCTGTACTGTCTTATAGAAGAAAGCAGTATAAGGAGCTCCCTCTAGTTCTTACAGTAACAAATCTATTGAGATAAAAGCCCAAGAATCAAGATTCTGTCTGATAGGGCACAATGTACAGAATCTCTGAAGTTCCCCAAAATAAAAATCTTCCTCATCAAGAAAATTTCAAAAAAAAAAATATATTCATGAAGACAGCTATTCTGATGAACAAGACAATAATTCAAGTCAATTCCAAAGGACATAAGATGAGAGCATATTTTTTAAACTTTATATCTTGTTTTCTTTGTGTTTTCTTCTGCAACATGGATGGTATGGAAATGTTTTGCATGACTTCTTATGTACAAGTGATTTTACTCTTTACAAACATATGTATGAGTGTAGTTTTGTATTCTGAATGGACAGAGAAGGAGTGCTAGAGCTGGATAGAATATAGAACTCAAAATTTTTTTAAATGAATTTTTAAACATTTTTAATAAAAGAAATAGTGAAACAAAAATAGTTGGTTAAAAAATTATATTGTAAAAATATGATATATGTAAACTATATTCAAAGGAATATTTTTTCTTTGATAAAGTGATTAAATGTGTTTAAACTAATTTAAAAAGCTACCCAAAAAAGGGGGGAGGCCAGAGTTATTTAAAATTTCTATTACTTTTCCTCCTTAAGTCAATGATAAGCAATCTGTAGCCCAGAGCCCATACAACCTTGATGGATTATGAGTTATGATTAATATTATCTATAAAACTGTGGATTATCATCTTCATCATCCTCATCACCTCCCACTCCCTCCCCTATACCATGTAAGGATTTTCTTCTCTTTCCTTCATTCTTAGTGTTCCCTTTCTCACCAGTCACATAATTATGACTTAGTCCTAACCAAAGGCACTCAAAAGCACTGCTTAATTAAGAAGTTTATTCAAAGAGGGAGGAGATTAGATTGCTATCTAAGGTGATTTCAATAGGCTGAAGTTCTTGGCCTCAAAGGCTTGCCTTTCCACATTTCTAATGAAAATGCTCCATCTAATGGTTGCTATGCTCCCTGCAGCTTGAGCCTCTAAGACCCAAGTAATCACAAAACATTCATTTCAGAAGGGATAGTTGGAACTGATATAAGTGTTCCACACTCATAATAACCATTTTTAACTGCATCAAATAGTAGACACTTTGTCCTTTCCTTATCTACAAGTGAGCAAAAGTTAGAATATGAACTGCTATTCTAGTCACACTGAAAAACACTTTATTTACACTTAAATTTAAAAGTAACCCAGATTGTACTTATTCTATTCTAGTATAATCAATAAGAAAATGTTAATATTGTAGTTCTATCCAGATTCCCTGTCTTGCAAGTGCTTAATAATAACTAGCATTTGTAGAGCATTTTAACTTTAGGAAAGTATTTTAAAATATGTCATCTCATTTGATCTCATCAACCCCACGAAATAAATAGGTAATATTCTTGTACACATTTTGTAGATGAGAAAACAGGTTTGGAGAGATTAAGAGATTCTGTCCAGAATCACACAGCTGTCTCAGGCAGAATTTGAACTCAGGTTTTCCTGATTCTAAATTCAGTCTCTTGTGTAGTTGAAGTTATCAGAGTGATGATGGGAAGGGCAACTGCGATTTAAAAACTTCTAACTGAATTCAATTGAATTAAATTCAAACTTGGGGTGCAAACACAAAAATATACCATGTCCCAATCGTCAGCCCACTTACTTTCTATCCAAAAATAGATGTAGACATCTGAACAAGTAAAACTTAACTATTAATTTGTGGGCATGAGAAGAGAAGTGACAGGAGCTGGGCTCTGAAGACAGCTAAGAATTGTAAGAGACACAGATGAAGGAGTGAACTGACAGAGAAGAGACCACCTGTGCAAAAGTAACGACTCAAGAGCCAGACAGTCAACTGTGTGTTTGTCCTTTGTTGCAGAAGAAGATCATGCCATCGGAGAAATAACGACACGACTTGCACTTGACTTTGTTTTGAGTGAGGGAGGGCTGTGCACGTCACCAGCCTCACTTCTCCTCCAGAGTCATCTGCATCCAGTGACCAATATTCATCAGGATGACTGAAAATGACCCAGGATGAGGCAGTTGGGGTTAAGTGATTTTCCCAAGGTCACACAGCTAGTGAGTGTCAAGTGTCTGAGGTGAGATTTGAACTCAGCTCCTCCTGACTCCTACACTGGTGCTCTATCCACTGCACCACCTAGCTGCCAGGTCTAAATGGAAGGTTCATGGTGTGAGCCTGGAGGGAGTACTACAATTCTATGTCTTGCTGATGATAAACCTGGAAGGGCAGAAGAATGGTCCTACCCTCAACAGAAATTATGACACTTCAAAGAATTAAGATGGCTTGGAGAGAAAAAAAATTCATTCCCCTGTGGGCATGCAAATTTAAGATGTCTACAGGGTGTCAAGTTAGAATTCCCTAAGTAACCAGGGAACACAGGCCTCAAAGAAGTTCAAAGGAGAGATACAGTATGTGCGAACACGTACATGTACATGCATACATGAATACACACATGCATGCATGAAATAGTCATTTCTATGAGTAGAAAGCTGTGCTCAGCATCAAGAAAACCTAAGTTTAAGTACCACCTATGATACACACTAACTCTGTGATGCTAAACAAGTGACTTTTCCTCTTAGGAACCATGCAAGTTTCTCATCTATAACTTTCAGACCAGGAACAAATATGCATGGACAAAGGGAACTTTCTCACTGGGAGTACCCTATAGCAATGAAATTACAAGGCCAGTCGGAAATATTTTATTTAAAAGGAATTTTCTCAGTAAAGATAATTGAAACTAAGGGAGCTGATGATGTCACCAAAGGAGGCAGAATAAAAAAAGGAAGACAGCTATGGTTGAAGACCAAGAGGACAATAAGGAAAAAAAAGAATCTATAAGCCATCAGTCCAGACACGAAGTACAGTCAGAAAAGAACAGGGTGATGAAACGCAAAGAAAGATATCCAAGAGAAGATTGTCATCCTACCATATCACAATGTCAATACTGCACCGAAGACAAGGAGACTGAGAAAAGGCCGTTAGATTTAACAGTTAAAAGTAACCTGAGAGACATACATTCCTATTGGATCCAAAGGCAAATGCAATAGCAGGAGTTGAGAAAACAAAGGCAATTCTTAAGATTTGGCAGGGATAGCAGGGCCGAGTGAAGGTTTTTTATGGATGGAGGCATTTTCACAAAAGTGGACAGTGGTTAAGAAGGAGTAAATGAGAAAGAAGAAATGACCACCGAGTCAAGTTGCCAAAGGGTTTGTCAGTGTCAAAATTAATAAAATGGGATGTTGTCCTCATTAAGGAAAAGGGTTACCTCTCCTCACAACAAATTGTAGCAAATAAAACAGAAAGAAACTAGCAAAGGAGCATAAAATAGGAGGTGATGAAAAGAGGTCTGAGGGGAGAAAAAGAGGAGGTCAAGCTGGAAGGCTTCTATTTTCTCAGCTGGGAAATAGGGAATAAGCATTGATACAGCAGGTACTTTGTACCAGGTACTATGCTAAAGGCTTTATAATATCTGGTTTTTTTCTCACAGTAATCTTAGGGTCGTTGCTATTTTTACTCCCATTTTTTTTCACAAGAGGTTAAGTGACTATCTCTAGGTCATACATTTAATAAGTGCTGAAACTGAATTTGAATTCAGGTTTTCTTGATTGTAGGCTCAATGCTCTGTCCATTTATTTCATGACTTATTTGCCTCAGAAAGGGAGAGAAAAGGCAATAGAGGTATTATAAGAGGTTTGTAGAGAGGAAAGGTTTGAAAAAAACATTGTAGTCAGTGTAACAGAAAGTAACAAGGAAAAAATAAATCATCATGTAGCAATGAGGTTGGTCCAATTAAGATTAAATCAGTTAAGTCCTGTGGAAAGGATTATGTGACATTACCCATCAGAGTTCAGCAGCATGTAACTAAAAACAGAGATCGTGGAGGTAACTGAGATTTGAAATTGAGCAAGGTGTAATATATATAAATATTATATATATAATATTTATATATAAATATTATAAATAATATTAAAAATAAGCATTTCTAATCTACTCCCAAGACATCATTTCCTTGTATCTTACATTTTTAGGAACCCCAGTCACTTAAATATAGACAAAATATAGCAAAATATAGCAAAATAAGACAAAAACCACAATAAGCAGAATATAGAATAAAGATAATAGAAATAGAAATAAAGTGCTAAGAAGTTGTCCCAATTCAGCAAAATATTTTAGTGCAAAAGTTAAATAGTGGGAAAATTGGTGTATTCAATTCTGAGGACAATAATCTTCAATATTTTCACCAATTTAAGATTCACATAATAGCTGTCAGTAATAAAACAAATTCCAAATAGGTATTTCTATATTTCAGTTACAAAAATTAATATATGACTCCTCCGTAATTTGTATAAAAGCACCTAGTGTACCAAAAATATATATGCCAAGATATATCAAATTATATTATTATATATGATTGCAAAATTTTCACTAACAATGAACTTTTGTGTTGTTTTGTATTTTTAAAATCAACCCAAAGCACCAAAAAACTTGATTTAAAAAGAACCTAAAAAAGGAAAATGTCAACATCAATATCTTCTAAGAATGTAACATTAACTAACATAAATGAGAAATGGCATACAAAAAGCCAATTTGGAAGAAGACTGAGGATTTTTATCTGGGAAATAAGTAATTAAAGATATATGGATCAAGGAAAACAAATCTGACTTTGCCAGTCTTCATCTGTACCAATATACAAAAAATTAATGTTTTTAAAAGAGCTTTAATTTATTCAAAAACAATTTTGTATGAAAAAAATATATATTTTCCTGCTACTTTGTTTAAGAATAAAGATCTGAGAAAACACATCATGAATTTCTGCCACAGAAGCCTGTAAATATATGCATTTTGGGAATAAGGGATCAATAAACAATTATTACTGAAAATCAACAGAGCTAGGCATTTTGAGAGAAAAAAAGTATTAAGATTTAAAATCTGGTGAGTGAGTCACAATTAATGAACATGAAACAATAAAAGAAGAGATAAGCACTTTCATGTAGAACCAATGGTAAGTTTATAAAGAATTAAGAAAAGGTAGAAATCAATGTGGGCTGAAGGATGCAGTAAAGGATGAAGGGGAAAGAAACAAGGGAAAAGGAAAAACATTGACGAAACTCTAATATGAGACAGGTTAGAATTACATAAGCAGAAGAGAGACCATCCCTGTAAGGGTGATGATATCATTACTTTGAGGAATGGAGATTCCATTGGGCAAATCTAGGATACTCCACAACATGAGTTGTGGACAAAAATTCATCGTCCTGCAGCCACCTTGGCGATAAATCTGGCAGAACTAAGCTCAGCTAGTCCTGAGCTAACAAACATATAGACTGCCTCAAACAAGGCAAACAAATCTGAGCGCCAGGAAACTCCTTTGTGCCTCTCTTACTTACCAAATAGGAAGATAAATGTCTAACCACAAAAACTCAGGTTAGAATCTCCTACCACTACTGAAAGATTAATCTTTGCTTCCTCCATCTTCACTTAGTGAGAGGGGGCTTTTGAGGAACATGGAATGAGATTTTATCCAAAATTTTCCAACCATTCTTTCAATGGTTTACTTTAAAAACTGACTATTATAACTAAACCAAAAAAGGGGGGAGAGGGAGAGATTATGATTACCTCCCCTCCTCCTACTCAAATGTCTTAATTGCACATTATTCTAAAACTAGAGCCAAAGAGGAAAAAGGTCTCTGGTTCCAAAAGGAATATTTCTTTATTATACTGGCAAGCTGAAAACTTTAAGGAGACCTTTTTTTTTAATTCTGCAACTTTAGACAATAGAAAAAGTTAATTTCCATGGCATAACAATGTAAACTGTTTAAAGAAGATGGACAAATTTTACCCCTAAAAGTCAAAAGAAACATTGAGGGGAAATCTTTTGTTTAATTCAGTAAACAGTAATTGATGGGGCAAACAATTTCTGTCAGGAAAACCTAAAATGTCAAATCCCTATAACTTGTATTGTTCTTAAAGAACACCTTCATTAGAAGTGAGAAACCTAAATTTGAATCCCATCTCTAGCATGGGACACTGGGTAACTTTGAGCACGCTTGTTGGGCTCTCTCTTCATCTATAAAATGAAACAATTAGACTGGGTGAGCTTTAAGTTCTCTAACAGCTCTAAATATAGGGTCACCCCAATGCATGGGACAACATATCTGCTATTGGAGAGGAAAGAAGCAAATGGTTGACACTGGGAGGCCAGTGGTGGAGTGAAGGTAGGACAGCAAATCAGAAAATAAAGGAGGCAAATATTAAAACCTCTCCACTTGCCCAAAGAATTCATTCATTTCCTTTATTTTTTCATCCATTCAATAAGCATTTGTCAAACACCTATATCATCCTCAGTTCTTGGCTTCTGGAATTACTAGAATATAGGAAGTCGAAGATTAATTCCCAATTTCTCATCATGCCAATACTCATGATTATCATTATTTACTAAAACAGTTCTAACTCTTAAAATCTTAAAATACACAAAACCCAGGATTTCATATTGCCAAGTGAGTTAACAGAAAGGCTAAACCCTACTGTCAACCTCTCCCTTCACACTTAAATATTTATTTCTTATTAATCCCAAACTTTCTTCTTTCTCCTTTCATTTTACCCCTCTTCCTGTTTAATTCTTCTTAGCCTTCCTTCTGGATAACATATCCAGTAGAGAAATAAAACTGTCTTCCCTTGGCATTGTGACTTTACTCAACTTTAAAGAGTGAAATGTTCTGCAAGTATATTGCCAAACCTTTTTAGGATGGATAAGGAGGGAAGTCTCAGAAAATCATTCCTAGACTTTCCTTCCTTTTTCTAATACTACTATTAGAGGCATAGTCATAAAGCAGGACTATTGGAAAAGCTTGTATGAAGTTCATGACTATTAAAGAGAACCACTCCGATTTCCTCTAATTTTTTCATCCTGAATTATCACTGTCATTTACACCATAACTGCTATCTGTGTGGTACTCAACCCTTCCAGGACTTGCCTACCTTGTCATAAAAGCAAGTTAGGGGGTCAAAATTTATGAGAATAAATAGGGTCATCTGTGTGCAAGGAGAAGTAACATGTGGGAAAATGGAGGTTGTCCCTCATTCTCTACAAACCCTGTGTACTCATCTTCAATTTCTGTCTCATTCTAGGCAAGCTAATATGACTAATGTTCTGTGTAAGCCACAAGCATTTCTCTAAGGATTCATAACCCACTTTGCTCTGACCACAATGATGGTCACAATCTTGAGAAAACCCTGTCTTCCTCCCTCAATGCTTTTTGCCAATGCAGAATATCATATTACTATCTACCTCCTTAAATCCTAGCTTGTCCTTAATGATTTACCGGAAGAGAGTCTTCATAAAGTGAGGACATCGTGAAGTTAAAATGATGAAAAGGATAAAGAATTCACCCTTTCATAGTTATGAAAGGTTTCCTTAAAACGGAGTCATATACGCTTTTGAAGTCTAATCTGACAGTATGTGCAACAGAAATTTAAGGGGAAAACAAGTGGTTTTGATAATCACTATGAGCCTGAGTTAGGAACGGAGACAATAGGAAGGGAAAAGAAAAGATAGATGCAAAAATTAAAAGGAGGATTCACCCCAGTTGGGGATTTGAAAGGAGATGAGGAACAAAGAAATAAGGAGGAAAAAAGTGAAAACTAGGTGACAAATTCTAAAAATAAAAATAGTAAAGATGTAGAAAAGCTAGTTAAGAAGGAAATATAAGGAGTCCAAATTAGAACATGTTGATTTTGAGATACGACCTGAGGCACTCAGGTGAAAATGTCCAGGACACAACTGGAAATGTTAAGATAAGTGTAAGATTAAAACTTGGGGAGATAGCTGAATGTAGAAATTGGAAATAATCAATGCTATTCAAAAGCATAAAACAGGTTTGGGATAACAGAAAGATAATACGGATAGAAGCAATGACAGATCATTAAAAGAACATTTAAGGGGTAAAGGGATAGAACATTAAGGGAACATTTAATGGGTTGCAGAGAAGGAAGAAGGAGGAACAAAGAGGAAGAAGAGACCAGAAAAAAATAACTGAGATGGTAAAAGAGAAGTAGAAACAATGATTAGGGCCTGGAGAATGGTATAAAAACAAACAACTTTTAAAGACTAGGAGTGGACATGATCACTAGTACAAAAACCTGCTTAAAAGGTCAAGAAGGATGAGAACTGACAAAAAGTCATCAGAATTGGCAATTAAAGAAGAAATCAGTCAATAAATATTTATTAAGTAACTGAAAGATAGGCACTGTGCTAAGTGCTAAGATTGTCAGCAAAATAAAAGATTTTTTTTTAAAAGATGGTCCAGAAAATTGTAAGAAAACTTTTAGTCAAGTAATGGGGTTAGAGGTCTGAATTATGGACTAAGAAGGCAAAAGTGACTGTAAAAAAAAGATTTCAACAGAATGGTAATAAGTAGAAGGAAGAATACAAAGATTTAAAAAACAAGTGGGTGGCATGGAAGTGTAGGTAGAACACTGGCAACTCTTCAGAAATTGCCAGTGAAAGAAGGAATATGCAGCACTATCCATCTAGAACAGAAATTTGTTCAAAGCACCTTAATCCAATATAGGACAGACTCACTCAATTGTAATAAGTATGAAATTATATTAATCAATCTTTCTTTCCAAGGTATTCCTTATGGAGGTATGATTGATTCCACTATATGTGAACCTTTTGTAAATAATTTCTATACTCAAATATTTACTAATCACCTGCTATGCACAAAGAATTATAGTAATCACTTTAAAAGATACAAAGAAGAATGAAATATGACCTATGCCCTATGGAGCTCACAATCTCCTTGTATATAGATGCAATTAATTTAACTGTTTTCAGAATCATCATCCAATTCATGAACTGGCCAGTCTTCTTGTTCCTCTTCCTTGTCCTTCTATACAGAAAAACTTGGAACAGGAGATGAAAAGTTAAAAATATTTTTATGAAAAGCTATAAGTTGAGAGGGAACCAAAACTACTTATACACTGAATTCTTAGATCATATGTAACTTTTGTCACTCCATCATATACTCAAAAGTAGGAAGTATAGATATCAACAAAAAAAGCTTGAAATCTTCCAATTCAAATCAGGGAAATACCGTTTTGTACTGAGTAGTATTAATCATCAGTCACAGAGTCATACATATTGATTAAGGACCAGAAGTGCAAAAAAGTTTTTTGACAAACTGGGAAAAGAATTTTTGATTCATATTCGAAGGTGAAAGTTGCTTCATGGGGTTTTCTTGGTATAGAGGAATAGTTTGACATTTTCTTCTCCAGATCATTTTACAGATGAAGAAACTGATGCAAACAGGATTAAGTTATTTGCCCAGAGTCACACAGCTAGCTAGTGTCTGAGATCATATTTGAACTTAGGACATTCTGAATTCAGGTCTAGCACTCTTTCCTCTGTGCCACTCAGCTATTCAAGTAAAATGTCACTTACTGTGTTTCTTATATCTTCATTTGCTAAACGTAATATAACTACAAATACTTAGGATTTTAATTTCAAGAGTCAGTTAATTTTAAGAAAATACTGTATTTATGCCATGGGAACATGAGCTCTTTTTTTTTTCAACTCTACACACTGTCTCAATGTAATGGTCTCCTTCAAAATCAATGCAAGTATTTGCAACTTATTTTTACATACCCTTAGGCTGAGGAAAATGATAGAGACTGTTGGAATCCCAGTTTCTCTAACAAGAATGTCTTTCTCCATTCTAACCTTACCAAGAAAAAAAGCAGTATATTACTATGCCTGCCTTTAAGTTTAATATCCATTACTTCTCCTATTTTAAATTCTTATTATTCTTTCTGAGTTGTTTCATAATATTTTTCTTTACTTGGATGCATTTCAATAAATCATAAAAAATAAAAGTAAACAAAAATATTGTTAATATAAAATTTTTTTGAAAATTAACCCTAACCTAAATGCATGCCTCTGACTTTGTCATTAATACTATGGTAACACAACAAAAATAGACATAAGAGAAAATGGAAATTAGCATATTTTGGACCCAGAATTTCCAATCTTGCACTTTTGATCATTTTTTAAATAAAAATATTCCTAATGAAAAAGAACACATCACTTAAGGAAAAGTTAATGGGGTGATTTCTGGTAACAGAAACCCTGGTTTGCTAACACAGACTTTTTAGTTCAAACAAAACATCAAGGCCACAGAAGTAACAACAGACTTGCTGGCAGAGCTCAAGACAGAAACAATTTTAAAAATTGTGCTTTAAGGTCTCAATTTTTAAGAAAAGCAAAATAAAGAAAAAAACATATTTCTCAGAGAATTCCTGGACTAGGAAAATATATTGTTTGAAACAAAACTCTCCCTGCCAGAGAGAAAGCTTGAGCTGCAAGTGACCGTACATATTCAGTTTTTGGAGAAGAGATACTCTTTGAAGGAACTTACAATTCAGGGATAACACTCTGAAAAAGAAAAGTATTGCAACTGAAGGAATGCAAGAGTGTTTCAAATCATATTGTTTATTTCATGAGGGTTCTACACTTTTCCTGCACTCTAGCAGAAATAGAAAAGTTGTGGTTTTAAAAACAGATCATAACTACCTTGACTCAATTAGAGCACATCATGAAGGAAACCACCTAAAAGCTTGCATCTATTGAGCCGTACTTTTCAACCTGGACTCTGTGGGCACTAAATGTGAGAAACTGAACAAATCTGTCAGTAAAAAGTCAGTGAAACAAAAAAGCAAGGAGTGTCTAACTATGACCTTAGCAATTGAAGCATACCCAATAAAAATGCTGAGTCAGAATAATTATTAGAAATGTTTATAACCATCCTTCATTTGGATTCCTTGTTCTGTTATGCAACCGCATTTATTTTAAGATTTATAATTTAATCAAAATGAACAGATATCCAGTCAAAAGACAAATAAGGTTTCCGTTGTCACCACAACAAAATGCCATCTTTTGATGGTCTCCAAGGGCATGTCTGGCTCAACTATGTCTGTTCTTAGATTTTAGACTTGAGTTGGTCAACTCCTCTAGTTCCGAGAATCATTAGTTTTTTTAAAATGCACAGCTTTAATGCCATCTCTCACACAATGAAGCCCTTCCTGATGCCCAAATCGGTAAGTTCTATAATTCCCAGAAATATACTTTGAATATGCTTGCCACCCATGATTTTAAATTGGTTCTATATTCTGCTATGGTAGCAAATCTGCCTTTGTGTCCCTCTTTTCTGCTAGAAATAAATGGCTATGTTATTTCATTTACTTTTTCTTCAGTGCTAATGTCCTACCTATCCCAATAGAAGGATTTAAGCTCCATAAGTACAGATAAGTTTCTTTTTTCTCTCTTTAACACAATATCTGAACACGGGAAATGCTGACCTATTACTGTTTAATTGGTTCCTATGCATGCAACCAATTAGTTTCCAAATCTGAGACACTTTGGCAAGGCAAATATTAAGATAATTTAAAACTAACGACAAGTTCTTGTTAATGAAATACAAGTTCTTGAAATGGAAGGTCACACAGAGGATCTCATTTCTCCCATACATGCAATTTTTAAAATAATCAAAAAGGACAAATTAGCAATTCTATCTGGTACAGGAAAGACTTTTAGTTCTAAGAGCAGGGTTCCTGCCAAGAAAGCCATCAGAAGTGTACGATGAGCAGTCCTGAAAAGTCTAGCAGTTCTCTGAATATAGACCCTCAGGGGTCTGAGAAAAGGCTGAAACTTTTCAAAGGAAAATGTGCTCCACAGGGCCCCAAATCTTGAAGTTCTGTGACCAATCACAATGTACAGGTCCTAGAGGATATTAGTTTTCTGACTAAAAATGTTCAAGAAACCTGAGACACCTACAGCCCAGGGATAATCCTGAGGAGCGCCAAATGGACACCAGTCTTCTGATCACAAAAGATCCAAGGATCAGAAAACCCGACCACTGACAGGGGAGGCTCTAACATCTACCTCTGACAAAGAATGCTCTAACAGGACCGAAATCCTCTGAGTGCAATAAGCAGAAGACAGTAAATGCAAGAACAACTCCATAAAGGGCATGACCATCCCATACAGAGCACAGGAAGGGATGTAACATGGACCTGGCAGAAGTTTGAAACAAGAAAGTGATGCTGGAGATGTGAATAAACAAAGAAATTCTGGACGTACTGAAGAAAATGAAATTACACAAGAGGTTAAACCAAAATGAGAAAGTAGCTCTACAATTACAAGAACAGGTTCAAATCAGAAAAAAAAGACTTGGTTACAAGTTCTACAAGGACTGCAAGAAATTAAGCAAAAAAAAATGTATTAAAAGATCTAAAGGAAAAATGTGGAAGAAATAAATAGTTTAGAACTGTAAACAGAAAACCTTACCTGAGGAGCAAACTTCCTAAAAAGTAGAAAGGCAAAAACATGACTCAGTGACTCTAAGAAAAAACGAGAAATATTATAACAAGACAGAAGAAAAGTTGTACCTGCAATCAAAAACAAGTAACCACAGAATTTAAGAATAATTGGAATCACTGAAAACAATGAAAAAACAAAGATACCAAGTTCAGCAAAACCTAAAAGAAAACTATACAAATTCTTAGAAGCATATGATAAAGTGAAAACAGAAAAAAATCCATTTGATCATATCCTGTAATACCAAGTTGAAAATGAAAAATATCACAGGAAAAATCCATAGTTTACAAGATGAAAAGAAAAATTTACTTCAAGGAACTGGAAATAAAGAATTGAAATACCAAAGGACTACCATCAAGGGTTTTTTTTTAAAAAGGTTCCAATATTCCTATATTCTAAGTAACAAAATTTTGGAAAATTATCTTACAATAGTAAGTATAAATACTATGACAGGGGCATCTGGGGGTGGTGAAGGAGGAGAAACAGAAGCTTTAAGAAAAAGGATTTACAATAATTACTCCCAATGAGTAATTCCCCCACTCATGAGTGGGGAAGAAATTTGAACTCCATGCAAAGAGGGGATTTAAGAAAAGCATTTCATACAGTGGAAAAAGTGGGTGGAATTAAATGCTGATGAACAACTTATCAATGGGGGGAAATATTCAAGTGTTTTTTCACAACTTTATATCAGTTTATAGGGTCACAAAAGAAGTTAAAGCCCACATGAGCCAAGATGGTATATCTCCATTTAAATTGAGAGGAAAAAAAATGGGAAGGAAGATATCAGAGAGAGCTTATCATCTTTGCTGAAGTTTCCCAAAAAAATTTTCAAAAACCACCTCGAGAATGCCCAAACAAAACTGGGTGAGAATGTGGAGAAAAGTCATAATGAGTCATTTATCAAGGCCAGGGCAGCTAAGGAAAATAGAAAAATGTGTGGATGCTGGGGTCTTGTCCTGGCCAGGAGAATAAGGCAATAAAAATAGCACCAGGCAAAATCAGCAGAAGCAGTCGCAGCCCAACACTGAGGGAATGATAATGGAACATCACGGTAGAAACAAGTCCCAGGTAACCTCTGTAATAACACTGGAAGCAGGATCGGATGACATCTGTAAACTAGATAGGTCACCCATTTTCAGTTCTAGGTCATGGTTCCAGGGCAGAGAAAAGCAATTGCAATCATGATGGGGGAAGGGTCCTATCTGTGTAAAGACCAAGAGAGCAGTCAAGAAACCTCTTCCCGATTACACCCGAATGGAAATCCCCAAAACTTACAGGTTACCAGACTGAGCTGTGAAAGCAGCAGGACATAAAACATAGATGCTCAAACCTGTCATCACATGAGAGGTGAGCAGAGCCAGTTCTAACATAAAGGCCAAAATCAGCAAGTAGGATAGAAAAATGAGCAAACAACAAAATTTTAAAAAGAACTTGATCAATAAAGGCTAGTATTGTCACTGGCAAGCTGAAAATACAAATTCAGAGAAACACAACAACCTGAAAACATCTGGAGGAAGCAAAGACTGGAAGAAAAAGGGATACTGGACTTTCAAAGATAATTAATACAAGAATGAAAGAAAATTAATGTTAATAAAGAAATCTTTTTTAATCAACAGGAATGATGAAGGAATTCAAGTGAATTATGAAAAGAGAATTTGCAGCTTGCTAAAGGAGACACAAGATATACTACAGAAAATAACTCCTCAAAAATTAAAATTTCTTCAAATGGTCCAAGAGGTACAAAGAAAAAATACTAAAAAAAAAAAAGCAGAATTAATGAAATGGAAAAAGAGGTAGAAAATCTCTCTGAAGAAAGTAATTTCCTTAAAAATTAGAATTAGGTAAGTGGAAGCCAATGACATCATGAAATGCAAATAAATAAAAGTGAATGCAATGAAGGAAAAGAGAAAATATGAAATATCTCATAGGAAAACCAAAGGACTTGTAAAATTGAATTGAGAAATTATCATTTAAGAATCATTGGACTACCTTAAAGTTAGAAACAAATAATGAAACTACACATTATATTCATGAAGTTTGAAAGAAACAGAGGGGAAAATTAAATTTGAAAGAATCCAAGAATCACCTCTTGCAACAGCTTCTAAAATGAAAACTCCCAGTAATGTTGTAGCCAAAATCCAGAGGCTCAGATCAAGAAGAAAATACAGCAAGAATTCAAAATGAATTAAAACACCATGGAACTGCATTCGGTCAGGATCACACAGGACCAGGAGCTATCATCAGAAACAATCACCAGAAACAGTGTGTTGGGCTGCTGCTGCTTTTGCTGACTTAGCCTGGTGTTATTTTTATTGCCCTATTCTCCTGCCAGGACAAGACCCCAGAGTCCACACATCTTTCCATTTTCCTTAACTGCCCTGGACTTGAAAAATGTCTCATTATGACTTTTCTCTGCATTCTCACCCAGTTTTGTTTGGGTATTCTCAAGGTAGTTTTTGAAAATGTTTTAGAAGAACTGCAGCAAAGGTGATAAGCTCTCTCTGGCATCTGGAATACGAAATGTGATATTGGAGAAGATAAAGGAGCTAGGATTACAATTTAGAATACCTACATAGGTAATCAGGCAGGATGAGGGTGGGGAGACATTTCATGAAATAGAGGACTTCTAATACACATATTAATAACACAACTGAATAGAAAATGACATTTAAACTCAAGAGAAACATTAAAAGGTAAACATGAGGGGTCCATAGCTAAGGTATCAAAGTAAAGGCAGGTACTCACATGAGAACTTCCCCACACCTTTCCAAATACCTATAAAAAATGACTCTAAACAAATTCTAGAGCAACAGCTCCCATAAAAAGACAAAGTCAAATAAATTTCCAGCCCAAGACAACCTAGAAGGTTGACAGGAAAGGTCTGTTGACAAGACTGAGGCAGGAGCACAGTCCAGCACAAGGGACACCAGCAAATCCACAGTAATCTTCAAGGGTTGAATCATTCCTAGCTGTCATGGTTTTCAGACTTCTTAGCCCAGAAAAACCAAAGATAGTAACTTAGAAGGCCAGTAGTCTATGGGATCCTGGATGACAGAGGAGTACAGCATATAGCCCTGGGCCAGCAAACCAGTACCAGTGATGGCAATAGCAGCAACTGCTTCTAGAGCTCTATCCATAGATGGCGATGGGATTAAACAACTGGTCAGAAGAAGATTACAGGGATCTCTTTGTTAGCACTTTGGTAAGAGTCAGTTGCTTTGCCCATATTGGTATCTGGGTCCCAGTCTCGCATGGCAGTACCAGGACAAGGAGGAACACTGGCATGGCATAGCAGAGCTTGTGGCAGCAGTGGAGAGGGAATCCTGCTCACAGTTTCAGGGCAGAAAAGAGTGCTTGCAGTCACACACAGACAAGATCACAGGCCAGGAGAGGAGTAAACACATCCCTGCATCATAATAACTTGGAAGAACTGAAAATTTACAAGTCCCTAGAAGTATCTCTGGAAACAGCTGCACAAAACCCCTGAAATTTGGGATGGTTCTGCTTCCACCCTGGAAGCAAGCAGAGCCCTACTTTAACAAAGAGTTAAAAAGTCAAGTAATAGGCTTGAATAACAAACAAATGAAAAAAAGTCAGACTATAGAAACTTACTTTGGTGACAAAGAAGATCAAAACATACACTCAGAAGACAAAGTCAAAGTTCCTACATGCAAAGCCTCCAAGAAAAATATTAATTGCTCTTAGGCCTTGGAAGAGCTCAAAAAGGATTTTCAAGATCAAGTAAGAGAAATAGAGGAAAAATTGAGAAGAGAAATGAGAGTGATGAGAAAAATCATGAAAAACTAGTCAACAGCTTGCTAAAGGAGATTCAAAAAAAATTCTGAAGAAAATGCTTCAAAAAAGTAGACTAGACTAAATAACACAAGAGATACAAAATGCAAATGCTCAGGAGAGGAATGCCTTAAAAAACAGAATGACCAAATAGAAAAGGAAATCTAAAAAAGCTCACTGAAGAGGATCATTCCTTAAAAATTAGAATGGAGCCAAATGGACGCTAATGACAATGAGAAATGAAGAAATTATAAAACAGAACCAAAAGAATCAAAGATTATATGAAATTATCTCACTGGAAAAACAACTGACCTTGAAAATAGATGCAAGTGAGAAAATTTTAATATTATTGGACTACCTGATGGTCATTACCAAAATAAGAACATAGACTTCAGCTTCCAAGAAATTATTAAGGTAAAGTGCCCTAGTTTTCTGGAACCAGAGGGTAAAATGGAAATGAGAGAATTCACAAATCACTTCCTGAAAGAGATTCCAAAACAAAAACTCTCAGGAATATTACAGTCAAATTCTGGGGTTCCCAGGACAAGGGGAAAATATTTCCAAGTAGCCAGAAAGAAACAATTCAAGTAATGTGAATGCACAATCAGAATAACACAAGATTTAATAGCTTCAACATTAAAGGTTCAGGGCTTGGAATCTTATATTCCAGAGGTCAAAGGAGTTCAGTTTAAAAATTAATGATCACCAACCCAGTAAAACTGAGTATAATCATTCATGAGGGGGGAAAATTGACATTCAGTGAGATAGAGGAATTTTATGCATACTTAAAAAACAAAGAACAACTATTTTGCTCTTTAAAAAAAGAAGTACCACAGACAATAAAATATCAAGTACTGAATATATAAAATTCTGGAAACTAAAAATAATGAATTACAGGAAAAAAATAAAATTGTAAGAGTGGAGTTCAATATAACCCTCTGAGACATACATAAATCTAACTATAAAAGAAATTGGAAAGAAATTAAGGAAATGAAAAGAATTTCCGAAAATTTAAATGAGAGACCTTAGGAGAATACTGAATGAGAACAGAAATTAGTATACCTATTTCTCAGGTACACATGGTACTTTGACAAAAAGTGATCAAGTACTAGGACATAGAAACCTCTAACCCATGCCAGATCTCAAACTATTTTATAAAAGAGTAGTCATCAAAATAATGTGATACTGGTTGAGATTTAGAATGATAGATCATTTAGAAGATACTGGGGACAAAATACACAACAGGTAATCACCACAGTAATGCAGTGTTTAATAAACAAAGATACAAATTTTTGGAACTATTTTAGAAAAACTTCAAAAACTTCTAGAAAAACTGGAAAGCAGTTTGGCAGAAACTGGATTTGTAGGCCAACATTTCACAGAGTATTCCAAGGTAGGGTGAAAAATGGTATATGATTTAGATATAAAAAGAGATGCCGTGAGCATCGTATAGGTTACCTTCCATATCTATGAAGAAGGGGAGAATTTATGAATGAACCCAAAACATTGAGAGCAATAAAGGATTTAAAATGATTAGGCTGTTTACATTAAATTTTTAAAATTTTGCACAAACAAAAGCTATGCAGTCAAGATTAGAGGGAAAGCAGAAAATGCGAGGGGAGAGAGAGATTAAAGCAAGTTTCTCTGACAAAGACTACATTTCTAAAGAATTGAGTCAAATTTGTAAGGGTAAGTCATTCCAGAATTGATAAATTGTCAAAAAATAGAAGAAATCAAAGCTAGCTAAGATAGTATAAAAATATGGTGTGTAAATCACTATTGAATAGAAAAATGAAAATTAAAACAACTTTTCAGGTGTGAATTCACACCTATCAGAATACCTAATATGACAAAAAAGGAAAACAAATATTGGAGATCTCCTCCAACATTTGGGAAACTGAGACACTAAAGTACTGCTAGTGGAGTTGTGAACTAATATACACAAACTTGGAATTAAATGAATAGAGCTATAAAACTGTACATATCCTTTGTACGAGGATCCAAAAAATCATTCATAGGTCTGTATCTTAAATAGTTCCTTTCTCTTTTACTTTTATTTCTATGTACAAAAATACTGGAGACAGTATTTTAGAGGTGTCAAAGAACTGGAATTGGGTGAATTTCCTTCACTTTGGTAATAGCTGAACAAGTTGTGCTACATGATTGTGGTGGCATAGCATTTATAGTGCTAAAAGCAATGATAGACATCATCCATTCAGAAAAACCTAGAAATGCTTTCATGAAGTGATACAAAGTGAAGCAAGTAAAACCAAGAAAACAGAACACTGTATGCAGTAACAGCAATACTCTAAGTTCATCAATTGTAAGTAACTTAGCTATTGTCAGAAATATAAAAATTCAAGATAATTCCAAAGACCTTATTAGAAAAATGCTATCTGATGGAGTCTGTATTTTTGTATTGTATTGTACTATTTGCATAGTATTTTTATTATATTTTATTTTTTCATGTTTGGGCGGGTTTTTATGTATTTTTTTCCTCCACAATATGACCAATATGGAAATGTTTTGAACAGGTATAATGTATATCAAATGGTTTGTCTCTCAAGAAGGAGGGGAATGAAAAGGGAAAGAAGAAGCAAATTTAAAAATAAAAATTTCAAAAAACACATGTTAAAAAATTGGTTTTTTCAATTAACTTGAAAACATTAAATATTACATCTTAAAAATTATTTTTACATGGAATTGGATAAAATTCACAACTGATTGCAAAAAGTAGAAATATTAAATGCACCCTTTCCAGACCATAATGCAATTTTTAAAAATTCAATAAAGTCCTTTGCAGCACAAATTAGAAATTGGAAATTTCTAAAGAAAAAAGTCAAAGAGCAAACCATAGGAACAATCAATTATTTCCTTTAAGAAAGTAACAGTGAAACAACATCACAAATTTAGTGAAATGCAGCTGAAGCAGTTTTTAGGGAAATATGTATATCTCAAAACACTGACATCAATAAAGGAGAAAAAAAGCAAATCAACAAATTAGACAAACAACTAAAGGAAAAACCACAGAAAAGTAACAAATTTAAAATCCAAAAGTATAAATCTTGAAAATCAATTTAAAGATTAATAAAAGTGAAAGACAGATTAAACAAAAAAACTACCAGGTTCAACAAATAAAACAGTGAATTTCACAAGCAATGAAGGTGAAATAAAAACCATTTTGCCAAATTATATGCCAATAAATCCAGTGATCTTAATTAAATGAATATTTATAGAAAAAGGATAGGTAATATAATATATTAGGGAAGAGATCAGGGAGAGATAGACAATTACTATTTCTCATAATTGGTGTGTGCCAGGACAGTATACAAACGTGGAAGATGAATTGGAGGAAGTGGGAATAATGTGAAATGCATTTTTATCTGAAACAAATAAAGCTCTAACACAAATGTACATCTATAATAAGTTTGGTGCAAAAAGTACTTTAAATTCAACTATGAAATGTTGTGAAGGAGGAATAATAGAGCAGTAGAAGGAAGAGATACAGGCAAATACAAAATTCAACTTCAAAAAATGGCATATTAGCAAGAAAACTGATAATCACTGGTCAGTGTTGTATGAGACCAAGGAAAGAGGATAATGATATGGGAGAAGACCAATTCAATAACAGATTAGAAGGTTTATAAGAGTATATCTTGGAGGAAAATTAACAATCATGGCCATGAACATAAATGGAAAAAATTTACCCAGAAAATGGAAGAATTGCAGAATAGATTAGAAAGTAGACTACCACAATGTTATTTACAAGAAAGACACTTGAAATTAAAATATTTATGGAGTCAAAATGAGAAATGGTAACAAAATAATGTTTCTGACAAATTTTTCAAAGTAGTAGTAATTTCATACAAGGGAACAATAAAAATAAACATAACTCAAAAAGATAAGCAGGAAAACTACATTATGTTTAAAGATCACACACAAAAAGAATATCACATAGGCACTGAGTAGCATCATATCTAATGACTTAAATAAAATATTCAATTCCAGAAGAAAATATAGCAAAACTGTAATTGTTGGAACAAGACTGTCCCTTTTAGAACTTGACCATTCTAACAAATATAAATGAGAAAAAAAAATACCATAATAAAGTGAATTTTAGAAACATTAGATGAGATAAATCTCTGGCAATTACTGAATTGGAAATAAAAAAGAAATAAATGTATTTCTCACTTGTGAATGAGAGGTTTTCTAACTTCTCATGATCATGTAATAGGTTGTTAAAAAGTTCATTTACCAATTACTAAAGTAGAAATATTAAATGCATCCTTTAAAGATTACAAGAAAATAAAAATTCAAACTAATAATTTTACATTTGAAGAAATCATTGAAACTTAAATTAACTGAATAATATAATCTGAAAGAATATGTAGGTCAAAGAAAAAAAATCACAAAAATAATAAAACCAAATTCAAATAAAATTACAACGATTACACAATCTAAAGAACTTTTAAAATGAAGCCCAAAAAGTAGTTGTGGGAAATTATTAAATCTCCAATATCTTTCTTTCCTCAACAAAAGAGGAAAAGAGCTAATCACTAAATTAGAAGTACAACTTTCTTAAAAATGGAGAATCCCCAAATACATATCAAATTAGATATCCTGAAATTTTTTTTACAGAAAGGCTAAAAAATGTGAAGTCAAAAAAAAAACTAAAAATGGGAGGTGTTTTTATTACTGGTAAACTAGTCTGATTAAGTAAAGAGATAACCAAATTACATCAAAATTGTAAAAGAATTCACAGGAAGTGAAAGTGAAACTGAAAGTTATGACAAACTATTTTACATGCACATAAATGTAGAAAAAACATGAATATTTACTAAAAATATTAAATATCTAGATTAGCAGAATAAAAGATATGTTTAAATAGCCCAGTAGCGGGGGGAGGGACGCGGAGACAGAATCAAATGTAATGTTGTTTTGTTTGACTTTACTTTTTCTATATTTCCTGAAAGGAAGGATTTGAGTTTGGGGGGAGAGGGGAAGTATTTTTTTTGTAAATTTGGAGACTTTATAGTGAAAAAATGAAAGAAGCAAGTTTCAATAAATAATTTCAAAGAAAATGAAAATAGCAATAGAAGTTCAGGAGGTTAAGAAAGAGTGCAGAATTAATGTAAGTACGTTGAATTTGAAATACACTTTGAAAAACAGGTTATATCTAGTTGAGATATAGTTTCATATTGTTCAGCAAATGCCATAACCACAGCAGCCTATGGATATGCATGAGTATTTCCAGGGTAAATGAGCAAAAAATAAATTTTCTTCCTCAAAGAGGAAATGAAGATATTTACTCAGATACCAAAAAGCCAATTCCACCATGGTACCAATGAAGTTCATACACATTATCAAAAAAGGAAGCATCAGCATCCTCAAGCCTTCCAGTTAAGCCTCCCCCACAAACAAGCTTCCTTAGGTAAATTTCTTCCCTCTATTACTCAAGCTAACTGTTCTGCTTTGGCTCTGCCTGCTCTCTCTCAGCTCTACCTCATTCTCCTCCAGTTCCACCCTTCTTGTGCCCACCCACTCTACAAGCTCCTCCCGCCATGAGTTTCATGTGACTCAATCTGTGAGGTTTAACCAAAGCCCAAAGCAGGCCACATGAACCAATTAAGGGGCAGAGAAGATCTTTAAATTCTCTTACCATTACAATTGGACGCAAGATCTTTCATTTCATTAATAGGTCAACGGGATGGTATCAACTTAACGCACAACAATATAACAAGCAAAGCACAAAATAAACATGCAAATCAATATGTTAGGGTGGGGCTTAAGTATAAAAATCCCATCATTCCCCCCTCAAACAAATTGGACCCAAAATCCCTTGTGGTAAGAGGCAAAGTTGTCTTCCACAAGTAATTCCTGTTGAGATTGGATATAGAGCTGTGCCTGCCTCATGAGGTCCCATGAAAGGAGTCAGTCCTTTAGCCGAAACTTGGTCAATGCCAGGTCCAGGGCTGACATATTGTAGTCTTGGACAGAAGGCGATATCCAACTTAAGCTTTCAATCACCTACAAGTGGAGGGCACTAAGCCTTCAGGAGACCAATCAAGCAAACAGTTTAAACAAACAAACAAGAGACCAAGAAGTAAAAAGAAATAATAACCAGAAGCAGGGTCTATAAATAAGGAACCCACTGGAAGTGCAGGTTTTCCATATAGAAGAGGTGCCTCTGCCCTACATTCTATGCCCTAGTTACAGTAGTTGATCCCTTTTTCCAGTATATGGTTGAAATTATACAGGGTTTGTAATCCCTTCTGTGTATTTCTTTAATCTGAGCTGAGGCTTGGTGGATTTCCTTTTCTCCCTGAAGGTGTGACACACTTGGATACAGTGATTCAGGAGGATCTGCAGGGGCAGTTCTTCTTCCTCTATTCCATCTAATATTAAAATGGTGCAGGAGATCACATGGTAATCAGAAGTAGTGATACAAGGACACTCTCAATGTCTCTCTCAAGAACTTTGGATTTGACTGTGCAACATGGGAGACACTGGCACAGGACCATTCAGCTTGGCATGCCCACATCAGAAAGAGTGCTGTGCTCTATGAGCAAAGCAGAATTGAGACAGCACAAAATAAATGTAGGATGCACAAATTTGGGGTAGCTACCCCAAATATTCACATGGACTATCTGTGCCAAACCTGTGGTAGAGCATTCCGAGCTCGTATGGATCTAATCAGCCACAGTTAGACACGTTGAAACTTCACTTTATCATGGTAATGTCATTTCTTCGAAGACAAAGGACAGCAACCAAACAGTTGGAATACATTCTATCCTTCCAAGATCTCATCCTGTTCTTTGTCTTGTTATTCAATTTTTAATTTGAATCCACTGGCTATTTGCTTTTCTCTCTTAAATGTGAAATATTATCCAGCACCTCAGAAAGAGGGTGCCCTATTTGCCTGAGTAGAGAATTAGGTGCAAGAGGAACCATGGAGGGAGTGCTATGATAAGCCTCAGTATCTCTGACCATTACTGCAGTTTTTATTACCTCTTCCTTTAACTTTCTCATACATTCTCTAAGGGAATACATGGGTCTCTCTCCACTAGGCCACATACAGTCAGTGGGTTATTGTCTACTGCATCCCTCTGCAGCTAAAAGCAACAGATTAGTTCCACTGTTACCTCCATGAATATAGTAATCCCTAAAAAAGCATGTTGTGCAAAAAAAAAGATTCTGACTAATACCTACATATATCAAGCCATCTACAGTCACCTATAAATAGTCAACTTGTTCTCATTACCTAAGATACTAATGGTTGTACCATTTTTGCGGGGTGAATTGACTTATATTTATCTGTGACCTCCTGAGGAGTAATATTCACAGTTACTTCCTTAAACACTGGGGGCACTCCCCAGGTTCTCCTGCTTCGTTAGTAGAATTAGATGGGTGGCACATTCCTAGAAGCCTCCTCATGTACATTTTTTTCATTTTCCTCCTAGGCATCTTCCTTCCATATGTCTGGGCCCCAATCAAAACCCTTTGGATACAAGGGTTGCCTTTGCTTTCCTGTTGTTGTTAACTTTCCCTTTTTTTCTGAGCCACTCTCACAACTTTCTTTGATGTTAAGGATAACTTTGTAGCCTGTTGTTCCAAAAGAAAACTTTGGAGGGTGTAGTATGGAAGTCCAAGTGCAAATCAACTAAATCCATTTTAAGTTGAACCTTTTCCTCCAGCAATTTGTCTCTACTTTTACATATAATACCATAGCTTGTTAACAATGCCCATCTTCTTTTATATGCTCCTAACATTTCTTTTTCTAGTTCTATTGGTATTCCTTGGAGATCTCTTTTGAAATCTCTGAGTTTTCCATTCTGTAAGCTAGCTTTCCTGTGTTTTTAGCCCATTCCCCTGGGATACCCATATCCTTCCCTAGGGCCTTGTGTCTCCAAGTAGAGGTTTATATTTCACAATTCCCAGCTCATCACCATTTGTAGTGCCAATATGATATTGATAGAAGCCACGTATTTCCAGGGTAAATTTTCAAAATAAAAATTCTCTTCCTCAAAGATGAAACTGAAATATTAATTATTTGGATACCACAAAATCAGTTCTAGGTGGAAACAAGGAAGTTAATACACAGTACCACTAAAGGCAGTATAGCCATTTCCAAATCTTTCCTCCTGTGGGCCCTCCCACAAATGAGCTCCCTTAGGCAAAATAGCTCCTTTTCTCACTCACACTAGCTTCTCTGCTCTTCTTTGTCTCCCTCTCATTCTCTCTCCATCTCTCTCTCCATACCTCTCTCTCTCCCTCTCTCCCCATTTCTCTCAGCTCTACCTCACTCTCCCCTCCTGCTGAACCTCCTGGTTCAGTTAGCTCTTCCAACAAAGCTCCCCCCACAATCCATGATCTATGTGATTTTAGCTGTGTACTGGGTCAAAGCTCAAAACAGGTCTCATAGCCCTATTAAAAGGCAGGGAAGATCTTCAAATTACCTTTCATTTTCATTCTTTCATTCAGCAATAACACTATTAAGACTATATGCCAAAGAGTATGCAAAGACATCAATAAAAAGGGAAAAGGAATCATTTACACAAAAAAAAAAATTAAAGCAACTCATTGCTGATAGCAACAACTGGAAATTGAGGGGCTGCTGAACAAGTTGTGAAATATGATAATAGTGGAATGTTATTTTAATATAAGAAATGACAAGCAGGACAATGTCAGAAAAACTTGAAAAGATTTACACGAACTGATAAAAAGTGAAGTAAACAGAACCAGGAAAACTTTGTGCACAGTAACAATATTGTCTGATGACTTGGCTGTTCTCAGAAATACAATGGTCTACGATAATCCCAAAGAACTCATGATAAAAAAAAATTCTGCCACTGGGAGAGAAAGAACTGATGTTTGAATACAGAATGAAGCATACTATTCTTCTTTTTCTTCCTTTTTTGATTTAAATATTCATGCATAAACTGACTCATATAGAAATATTTTACATGGTTACTCACTTCTCACAATTTATATCAGAATGTGTATGTTCCCAAGGAAGTTGGTGGGAAAGGGAGCGAGGATTAGAATTTGGAACACATAACAAAAAAAGACAAAAGCTAGCAAATGTTCTTAAAAAATTTTATATGTATTCGATGGAAAATGAAATATTTTTTAAAATAGTGGCTGAGGACTCTTGAGGCAAAATACCTTCCACATCCAATGAAAGAACTATGGAATCAGATTGCAGAATGAAGTAGACCATTTTCTCTTGTGCTGTTTAGTTTTGTTTTATGGTTTCTCCCATTCATTTTAATTCTTCTGTGCAACATTATTAAGGTGAAATGTATTTAATAGGTATGTATGTGTAGAATCTATATAAGATTGCACATCATCTTGAAAAGTAGAGGAGGGGGAGAAATCTAAGATATATGGAAGGATTGTAGAAAACTGAGAACAAAATAATTCTTTTAGACAAAAGAAAAAAATAGTGACTGGATGTTTATTTATGGGAGATACTGTAGAAAGTATTCTATTTCAAAGTACAAGTTAAACTAGATGCATCATTATTTATAATCCCATAATCCTGTGACCCCCTAAAGTCCCTTCCAGTTGTGGTATTCTGTGATTCTAAGAGGAGCAGAAAAGTTATGACTTCCTAAAGTCACAAGACTAGTTAATAGATCAGGGTCTATAAACTGAATACTAGTTCAACTTTTTCTCCACTATTCCACAAAGAGATGCTTAATTTTGAATCTGATGCATTAAATTTCAAAGGAGAAAAGATAGAGGTAGTGTGACTTCCTGTTCCAGAGTTGGCAGAGATATATATACTACTGACAGAGAAATGTCTTTTCAAACACTGCAGGGCAAGCCCATGAAATTGGTATTATACAACTCATTAAGCTGTTCTGACATAAAACAACACAAGACAGTAAGCCTCATTTCCAAGCAATTCCATAAAGGAAAACATAATTTATAAAGTTTAAGTTAGGGAGTGAAGAAAATCTGGCTTCTATCACACTTTTAAAAACCTTAAGCAGAATGAATGCAACCTCAGTCCAGATAGTCATTTGGGTATCACCTTACTCTAGTGTTAAGAAGTAATGTTGTTCCTTAAAACATGTACATACAAGAGACATGACTCCTTGAGTCATGATGCCTATAAAAACTACTTGAAGTTTTAAGTTACTAGGAGCTTTTAATTAAATTCACTAAGCTTCTATGTTAACATGTAGAAGTAGAAAATTTACTGGATACATCTGGAAATGCAATTCCCTCTCCTGAAATGAACTAAAAATTCCTGGTGTCCAATCTCAGCATGTACTGGTCCTTGCTATACCTCTTAGTGAATTCTACAGAAACTCTGTATACTTCAGAGGTCTCAAAGTATAAAACTGCAGCAAAAAACCCTTCAGAGAGATTCCTGCTATATCATACCTACACAAAAGTTTACCCCTAGGATCTTTTTCCCCTCCTTTGCTGAGATAGGTTACTTTGATGGTAGAATTTTCAAAAATCAGACTTTTTTCAAAGTGTCAGTTTTCCTGAACTGGTTTTCTTTCCTCTCTTTTTTATTTTGCTTATGAGGTGGAGAGAAGGTGGTTCTGGGGAGACAACACAAAAGACAGCAATGTAATTCATCTTTTAAAAAGTCAGTCAAAACCTCAATAAAGTCTAACCTAAAAATGAAGGGATTTACAAGCCTCTACTATATTCACTGGTGATTAAGAGATACAAATAAATAAATAAATATATATATATATATATATATATATATATATATGTGTGTGTGTGTGTGTGTGTGTGTGTGTGTGTGTGTGTGTGTGTGTGTGTGGATTTGTTTGTACAAAAAACTTTAATACATACCAAAAAAAGTCTCCTCATTTTAAAATCTAGCATATTTAAACACAAAGTACAACTAAATATTGACTTCAAATGAACCAATTTTCATTAATACCACTGAAAATTACACTGCATTCCACAGATTTAAAAAGCTCTGTGACTGTGCATGGAAAAAATAACATCTGTATTTCAATATAACTGGTTACTTTTGTACTACCCATGTATTTTATTATTATTATATTATTATTATCTTTATACCAACAAATTTGCTGGCACTTTTGGGGCTTTCAGATTATGAATTCTAAAAGATTATTCTGAGAAAGGTTACATCGGTTTTATCCAACTCTCAGAGTCCATGATACTAAAACAGTTAACAACTGCAACATCAGATTGTAAGATTCTACAAATACTCCTTTTCATACAGTATTATTATACAGTATCAATTCTTAGTACACTGACTGGAAGAGCTTTATCAGCGAAACACAAAGCAATGAAATTAAGAATGATTAATTATCAACACTCAAAAACAAACTGAATAAAAATTCCTAATTATCTAGACACTATAAAATATCTGGGAGTCCACCTGTCAAAACAAAACCAAAGACTATATGAACACAAATACAAAATAACTTTCGCACAAATAAAGTCATATCTAAGTAAGTGGAAAAACATCAGTTGCTCGTGAGAAGGGAAGGCAAGTCAATATTATAAAAATGACAATTCTACCTAAATTAATTTACTTATTCAGTGCCATGCCAACCAAACTATCAGGTAATTATTTTTTAGAGCTAGAAAAAATAATGTCAAAATCTATCTGGAAGAACAAAAGGGCCAGAATATCAAGAGAAATAATGAAAAGAAATGCTAGGGAAGGGGGTCTAGCCCTGCAAGATCTCAAATTGTATTATAAAGCAGAAATCATCAAAATCATTTGGTACTGGTTATGAAACAGAAGGGTAGACCAGTGGAATAGGTTAGGTGCTAAAAACCCAGTAGTCAATGAATATAGCAATGTGCTGTTTGATAAAGCCAAGGATCCCAGCTTCCAGAATAAGAACTCAATATTTGACAAAAATTGCTGGGAAAACTAGATGACACTGTGGCAGAATCTGGGCATAGACCAATGCCTCACACCATGCACCTCTAAAAGAATACTTGATCTAGGTATAAAGATTGATACTATAAACAAATTAGGAGAGCAAGGAATAGTGTATTTGCCAAATTTATGGAGAATAGAGAAATTTTTGACCAAATAAGAGATAGAGAACATTATGAAGTGCAAAATGGATAATTTTGATTACAGTAAATTGAAAAGTTTTTGCACAAACAAATCCAATGAAACCAAGATTAGGAGGGAAGCAGAAAACAGGGGAAGAATTTTTGCAACTAGTATCTGTGATAAAGGCCTCATTTCTAAAATAGATAGAGAATTGAGTCAAATGTACAAGAATACAAGTCATTCCCCAATTGATAAATGGTCGAAGGATATGAACAGGTAGTTCAGAGGAAGAAATTCAAGCTATCCATAGTCATAGGAAAAAAATGCTCTAAATCACTATTGATTAAAGAGATGCAAATCAAAACAATTCTGAGGTACCATATCACACTTATCAGATTGGCTAACATGACAAAACAGGAAGATGATGAATGTTGGAGAAAATGTGGGAGAGTTGGAGCACTAATAAAGTGTTGGTGGTGCTGTGAGCTCATCCAACCATTCCGGAGAGCAATTTGGAACTGTGCCCAAAAGGCTACAAAAATGTGCATACCCTTTGACCCAGTAATATCACTTCTAGGACTGAATCCCAAAGAGATCATAAAAATGGGAAACGGTTCCACATGTACAAAAATATTTATAGCAGCACTCTTTGTGGTGGCCAAGAACAGGAAATCAAGGGGATGCCCATCAATTGGGGAATGGCAGAACAAGTTGTGGTATATGGATGTAATGGAATACTACTGTGCTATAAGAAGTGATGAACAGGAAGACTTCAGAGAGGCTTGGAAAGACCTATATGAACTGATACTGAGTGAAAGGAGCAGAACCAGGAGAACCTTGTACATAGCCACAACCAGTGTGTGAGGAATTTTTCGCATAGACTTGGTCCTTCATAGCAATGCAAGGAACTAAAAAATTCTCAATGGACTTGAGGCAAATGCCTTCCACATCCAGAGAAAGAACTATGGAATTGGATCACAAAATGAAGCAGACCATTTTCTTTTGTGTTTTGTTTTATGGTTTCTCCCATTCATTTTAATTCTTCCATTCAACATGACTATGATGAAATTGTATTTAATAGAAATGTGTGTGTAGAATCTGTAAGATTACAAATATCTCAGGGAGGGAGAAGAGAAAGGGGAGGAGGGAGGGGAAAAAAGTCTAAGATATATAGAAGTGATTGTAAAAGACTGAAAACAAATAAAATAACTATTTTTTTCTTTAAAAAGGTCCTATTATCCACATCACAACATGCTACTGGATGGACACATCCTTGAATTAGCCAATCAAATGCACACTAGAAGGATCCACAGTGCTATATCATGTTATTGACAATCTATGTACAGGAAGTGGCATAAATGAGTTAATGAAGTATAAAGAATGACAACAGAGTTCCAAGTACCTAAAGGAAACAGGACGACAACTACCTGGGACAGTGGACATTACAGTAGACTTTAACATCAGGAGATTCATCTGCCTGAGTTCAAATCCAACCTCAAACACTTACTAGCTATGTGATCTGGGCAGCAGAGTGGATAAAGTGCCAGGCTTGGGGTCAGGAATACTCATCATTGTAAATTCAAATCTGGCCTCAGAAATTTACTAGCTGTGTAACCCTGGCCAAGTCACTTTACTCCATCTCTGTTTTCTCATAATAAGCTGGAGAAGAAAATGGCAAACCATCTCTGCCAAGAAAACCCCCACTGGGGTCACAAAGATTTGGATAAAACTGAAACACCACTAAACAAAAGAAGAGGAATGACTCCAGCTGATTAAGTGGATTCTATTTGAAGGATTTAGAAATGAGGTGTATTATATTACTTTGAAACATGGACAAGAAACACAAAGGATGTGAGTTATAGAATGGTATCTAAACAATAGATTAAGAAACAGAAGATGTGCATTTAATCCAATTCAGTCACTTATTACCTTTGTGGCCTTGGGCAAGAGATATAACCTTTTTAAAAAAATTTCTCCGTTTTATCACATTAATACATATTATTTACACATCTGTGAAATGGGATATGATAATACAGACCCTCCCCACTTCAGAGAGTAGCTATAAGGATCAAATGAGGTAAATGACATAAAGTGATGAGTAAAGTCAGGTATTGCCATCATTTCTATCTGCCTGACTAGAACTACTGTCACTAACTCACAAAATAACAGCTCCAATGAGGAAAAAACACAAATATACTTCATGGTTTATATCCAAACAGTTAGCAAAGCATACATTCAATTTTTGTATAGGTCAGATACTCAATGAGAAAGTAATTAGGAATTGCTGATTCAGGTGACTTAACTGCTGTTAATATTAAAACATACGGGTTATAGCACACAACAAATCATTTTGCCACCAAAATAACATGCATGTAAGCTACTTGAAGAATCTGCCTATTAACCTCTTCTGCTTTTTTAAAAAAACTTATTTTTTAAACTAATTGCATATTTGAATATATATACTTCTCAAGGGGATTTTAGTATATATATTTCTCAAGGGGTCGCTTAAATTCAAAAGTTCTGTGAGAGTCAAAACAGCACATGTTATTTTTTGAAAGACAATAACTTTGTATGAGACTTAGAACTCTTTTAAAACAAACTATCAGAAAGCCTGGTTCACTTGATTTAATAAACCAATGCATGACGGAAATGAAAACATTAAAAGCTGCCAAAAATTTAGTCAAATCTTAGGTTGCCAGAAAATTACTTAAGCTCTTCCTCAGGGAAAAAAAAATCAAAGATGATTTAAAAAGGGGGAAAGAGTGAAGCTTAAAAACAGCAAAAAAAAAAAAAAAGGCAGATAAACTGATAACAGAGGGAAAGTTGCTACATTTGTTCAAGAAAAAACTAATGAATGCCTAAAAAGCATTTTTAAAGATGTCAAAAGGATGATTTGTCTTCTGCAAAACTGACTGAAAAACTTATGCTTTGACCAATCTCTTAAACAACAAGGATTATGTTTCAGGGAATTCTTTGAGTTTAATTAAACCAAGTTGAGACTTCAAAACAAAACCCAATTTTCAAAAATGCTTTTCTTAACTACAGACTTTAAAACTAAAAGAAAGACTGGTCCAACACTTTCCTAAACACATAAAATACTCAAGAGAGACGTGAAATCTCAAAAATGAAAAGAACCTTACTCCAAAATAGTATTTACAGTAAACATGCCAACTAAAAGTCTGAAAGACACAATATAAAAACATATATAATAGTAAGTATTATACATGTAAGCAACTGTAAGATGGAAATTTTGCCTCCTAGGATTATATAATGATCAAATGAGACAATATTCACCAAGTAGCTGGAACATCGTGTGGGGTGGGGGTGGGGGGGTGCGTATACATATATATTCTTACAATTAAAAGCAGTAGTTAAAGGATGTAAATATGGAAATGTCTAAAGAAAAAATATTACTAACAACACAAAATTATGCTCCAGTTTCTTAATAATCAGAGACATTAAAATAATGACCAAACCTACTCCAAAAAGCAAAAGTATCCCCAAAATACGCTATAATTCAGTTTGGGGAAATTGAAGGTAAATAGCTCCTCAATATATTTTTGGTGGAAAAACAGACTGATAGAAAAATTGAGAACAATTTTTCAAATAGCAATAACCATTGCTGTGGATAAAATTCACTAGCTACTATACCTTGAGAATGCAACGAGTCATCTTTTGATCCAGTAATTTCATAGCCAAAACTTAACATGAAATATCAACTGGATAAATATATATTCATAGATGCTTTGTAGTGTTGTTTTAAATAAAAAATAAAAAACTATCCAACAATCAGGGAATGCTTTTGGATAAATTATGATACTAAAATAAATGCAGAAGATGTATAAAAATGTAAAGGCATTTTTTATGAAGTAATTCACAGTTACGATCAGCAGAAATTAAACTGTATTCACAAGGGGGGCAAGTCCACCAAGTTTTGTTTGTTTGGTGAAAAAATCCAAAGGAGATCAATGAAAAAAGTTCCCCTTACCAACACAGACAGTTAAAAGTTCAGCAAATGGTATTCTTAGAGCATTGACCCAGGCATTACCTGTGGGAATCTTGAATAAATCATTTAGCTATCTGCCTAGGGCTCAGTTTCCTCATTTACAAAATAAAGGCCTTGGATCAAGATACCTTTTGAGTTTCCCTCTGATCCCATGATCTGGATATGTGACTTTTCCAAGGTAACACAGCCAATATATACATATGTGTGTGTGTGTGTGTGTGTATGATGTCTTGAACTTTGATTTACCTGTCACAAAGTTCTCTGTTCACTAAGAAAAGCTCCTTGTTATACAATTACTTTTTAAGTCATTAAATACTTTATTTTGTATGTTTGTCAACAACTAGTACAAATGCAGAGGAAAGATGAAGTGACCCAAATAAGGATTATTTGAAAGAATTGGTGAAATTTAGCCCTGAGGAAAAAAGACTGGAGAGGCTATGACAGGTATCTTTAAGTATATCTTCATGAAAGGTTTCTCTATGGAAAAGATTTTATTTAATTTGCTGGGCCACAGGAAAAAATAGGAAAAATTTATAGAAATTTCTTGAAAGTAAATATGAATTCCACATACAATACAGCTCTAATTAAAGTGATACCAAAGTACAATTCTTCAGGCTGAAACAGTAGACCAATTTGGGGTAATGTTACAGAAATAATTCTTACTCTGATACAGACTAGACTAGATTACCGTGTCCTTTCCAAATCAGAGATTCAATAGAAACAAATAATCAGTTCAAAAATAAAAAGGTTACAAAGTGTCCACACTACTACACATCAAAGAATTGAGAAATGAGGAAAAAACAGAAGACATTGCAACTCTTACAGTTAGCTTCATTAAAAAATTCCTGTTTTTACCTGTTATTAAATACCTTGCTTTAATAGGAACTGTTTATATTCTCTGTGTGTGTGTACATATGTATATGTATGAGTATGAGAGTGTGTAATAGAAAAAGACAAGCTCCTTCAACTTCTGCAGAATACACAGGTTAACCACAGCTGATCATCTCCACTGACAAGGAGGAGAGAGATGTTATAAAGGTAGTAACAGTAAGATATGGCAATGGTTGAATGTGTGGGATGTGGGGTAGTGAGGAGGGAGGAATAAATACTGAAGTGAGAAACTGGCAGATTAGAAGGAAATTTGATAAAATGGTAAGTTTGAAGACTTGTAGTCAGGTTAGGGTTTAAATTCCAACTCCACTATTTTCTACCTCAATAAACTAGAAAAGGCTATGGGCTTCATTCTTCTCATCTGTTAAATGAAAGGGGCACTAGATAACCTCTCAAAATGCCTTCCAGAGCTCAATCTATTCATGCTTCCTCTAGATCCTCTAAAATGTACTCTTCTCAAATACAAGGTGAAATGTTAAGATTAGCTTATAAAATGTTTCCCATTTTAAAGAAGAGAAAATTGACACTGGGGGTAAACGGTTTGTCCATGGTCATAGAACCAGTTTCTGTGGTAGGAAATAACTTCTGCCTTGTTCTAAATCAGACCTGTTTTTCCATAAAAGGTACTAGGGCCATGTTTAAGATTTTGTTGGCTGGTTCAAGGTACTAAAGACTGAAGCTTCTGGCATCACTTTCCTAATTGTCTACGTACAAAAACAGCCACACTCTAATGCTTGGCTAATAAAAAATGATGGGCAACTCAGTCAAGGAACTGTCATTCAGCTGAATCACCTCAGTGTCCTAAATACCTATTCTTGCAGACATCTTTCTCCTATCTTGACTAAGTAAAATTGAATAGCATGAGTCACTTTTTTCCCAATATTAAACCTAAACTACCATAAGTCTGACTTATGTGAACTCCTAGGTTGGCCCAGAACAAAATCAGAGTTGGGATTAGAAATTTTTTCCATTCTCTTAAGGTAGTCACCATTTCCTCCATGCTGGTAAAAATTAGAAAATATAAATTGCCCTTACAGGTGACTCTACTTTTGAAAGATGAAATTACCATTAAGGCAAATCAGGAACTATGAGTTAGGGAAATCAAATTCATGTCTAAAAATTTTGATTTCTAATTCACTTACCTGTTACCTCAACTGTATCCATTTGTGTGTCAATAAAAGGACTGGCTAATGAGAACCCAGTACTCAGAGCATGCTCAAATTTGCCCTTCTGGGTAAGTGATGGAGAATATGTCTAATATTCTCAGTCTTATTCCATCTCAGCACATGAAGCTTTAACTGTGTCTACTTCCTACCACAGCTAAGTAGATCTGCTAGGTAGTTTTCTTGTCTTATGAAGAGCCAGAAATATTGATGACTCAAATACCAAGGAACCATAACTGAGTTCCCGTATGCAAAGATAAGCCTTGCCTGTTGCCCTATGGCACTTTACCGGAGGCCAAGAACTGCTATGAACAATGTGCAAAAAGAGACTCCTGATGCACCACCATTTGTTGACAAATATGTGGTGCCTCTGTTTCTTTTGCTAGCTTTATTCCTTCCTGTTCTTAAGTGAATAAAAATGAGAATATTCAGAAACATCAAAGATGCCTCACTGGGAAATAGAACAATATCAGCTGAGTCCTGTGAGGAGCCAGCCCAGTGAAGAGCCTGATGATCTCCTTCATCCTTCCCATCAATGGATTTACTCCATCCCCTTGTCAAAATACCTTAAAATGAACTTAGTGTCAAAGGGGAAAAAGAAATCGACAGGCCAAGAGTTGTGATGTATCCGTCTAGGCCCACATGTTCCCTACTTGTGTGACTTACTGGTCTTTATGCTCTAAATTTAAACCATTCTTTCCAGGGAAAATAAACAAGCTTTGTAAAAGTTAATTTGGGTAGCTACGTGGTTTAGTGGATAAAATGCAGGGACTAGGTGTCATCTTCCTGAGTTCAAATCTGATCGCAGATACACTTAATACCTGTGTGACCCTGGACAAGTCACTTAACCCTGTTTGCTCCAAGATCCTCCTCTGTAAAATGAGCTGGAGAAGGAAAGGGCAAAGTACAGCAGCTAAGAAAATCCCAAAATTGGACAAAACTAAAAAAATAACTGAAATCACACAGAAAATCTAATTGATGTTAACTGGCTAGTCAATACTGGGAAGTTCATAAATGGTAGTACTAAAACTCCTACACCCCTCAAGAGATAAGTCAGCTGCTTTCTGGGACTCAAAGTATGAATGGGAGGTAAGTGAGTGAGGTCAATATGTATTAACTTTTTTGCTGGATATTTTTCCTGCCCTTCATTTCTAGGCATATTTGATGCTATTTATATTCCTATATTGCAACCAACTTGACAGATATTCACAGGCAGTTTTCTGACATCCCCCTTGCTTTTCCATTTAATGGTTCTTGGTTAGATTTGCAAGATTTCTTGGGGGGAAAATTGTCACCACTACTTGGTTAAATGCCTTATTCTCTGGCATTCATTCTAACAAGAAGCCATATTTAAATATTTCCATATTTAAAAGCATGATCCAGAAATCAAAATCTCAGTCTCAGGCATCACCTTCTTAAATAGAAGTTTTTTGCTTCCCAAGACAGCATAACACTTAATTTCAATGGAGGCAGTCTGAGAAGTGAACAAGCTAAAAAACTGCCAAAAACTTGGGAATGGATTTGTAACATGCAAAATGTTTGACAGTACCAATGCAGTATTCTGGTTTATTGTTATGAAATGTACTTTATTGACACTGGTAAATATAGAATGTAAATGCCTTTGTGCAGATGGTGTTATAGTTGCGTCATTCCTTCAGCACGCTAAATTAAAATGTAGTTGTTTATATCAGATAGACTTATCCCAAGTTCCTTTACATTTCCCCTAAACATTATTTAATTTACAAAATTCAAATTGTGCAAAACTTTTCAGGAATACCAAAGGATGGGAGCACATACACCTTGTGAAGATTAAATCTATTTAGCATAGCACCGTTCTATGGAATATTATCAGAGGCAAAAGTCAAATTCCATCCTTGACTTTCCACATTTTAAACCTAATCAATAAGCATTTATTTACTAAGTAACAAATAGCTGATAGACACTGTGGTAAGCAATGGGGAGAAAAAGGCAATCAAATGGAGGGAAAGGCACAGCTCGATTTGGTGATTAGAGGACCATCCTTGGAATTAGGAGAATCTCAGTTGAATTGTGACTAGCTGTGTGACCCTGGTGAAGTCACTTATCCCTGAATATATAAAAAAAATTCCAATCTAATAGATGAGATAACATGCAAAAAAAATAATATATTTTTAAGCATAAATAGGAAGTAATCCACAGAGGGAAGGAGTAGAATTATAAAGGACTAAGACTACCTGTAGAGGAGCAGATTGGTGGCACAATGGATGACAGGGCTTGGAATCAAAGACCCAAGTTCAAATATAGCCCCAGCCACTTTTTCCTAGCTCTGTCATGCTGGGTGAGTTCCTTAATTTTATTTGCCTCAGTTTCCTATGAACTGGAGAAGGAAATGGCAAACCATTCCAATATCTTTGCCAAGAAAACGCCAAATGGGGTCATAAAAAGTGAACCAAATGAACCACAGCAACAAATAAGGCAGGGTTTTAATTGGGGCTTGAAGGTAAGAAGTGGAAATGAGAAAACAAAGTATTATGAGCAAGGGGTCACAGCCTGTGACTATATACAGAACCAGGAGATAAAGTATGCAGAAGGAACAGCAAGGAGAGTGTCCCTAAAACGGTGTAAGGCATAGGCAGTCTGAATAAACATGGACTAAGATAGTTTTGTCAAAGACCATCAAACGGATAGAATAAAAGTTTCCACATGCCAAGTTCTTTCTTTTCTTAAAAAAAATAAATTCTCAATTAGCGGTTGGTGCTTCATCTTCTTCAAGTGAGAAAATATTCAATATAAGTACTTCTGAGTCCTTTTGCTCAACAGCTTTAAATATTTTATGAGCATGAGGATTTATGATACATATTCTCAAAAAACACATAACCAAGTAAGTACAAAGATGGCAACGGAACAGAAACTGGTTATAATTAGATACTGGCAAAATATGTTTAGGGTTTAAAAATAGGCGTTTGCAACTAAAACAAAACTGTGCCTTCCAAGAACATGTTCTAACAATCATGTCCAAAATGTTTCTTGATCTTCTCTGTTTCTCACACATTGTTAAACAGTATTTTTTCCCTTTTATTAGGAAAATTTTACACAACAGAGCGAAGTTAGAACAAGAAGGGTTCAGATGCTTGATCACTACTGAAATGACGATAACTGTAACATCTGAAGCAGTAAAAATTCTAATCTTGGCTTCTCAAAAACAGAGTTCCTTTGGCTCTTTATAAGCTAAGTGTTCTGTGACCATCGCTTCATGGTCATTTGAAGTCAATTACAAAGAAACTTTCTGAAGGGTGAGACCTTTGTAAAACTAGGCAAGGTATTTTCCTATTAGAAGAGCTTATGAAGATTTCAGTAAAGAAAAAATCCCAGGTCAAAAAGAAAACCACAAGCTAAACTCACAGGACAAATGTTGCTGCTAATAAGTTTAAAGCAAGAGGGGGAAAAAACCTGAAACTGAAGACAACATGCTTTCTGTGATGACCATTAAAAATGTATAGAACCTTTATATTTGCAAAAGCTTTTCACCATGTTCTTGATGAGTTCTTATTCCCCATTAGGGTTTACATCTTTTTTTAGACCTACAAGAAAAAAAGACAAACTGCATAAGCAGCAAACTATGAAGACTAAGCCTAAATCTTCAATGTTTCCTATTTGAATCAAAAAGAATTCATGACTGTGTTCCATGGTAAACAAGGCATATAGATGGACAAAGAATTGCAAAATAACTGTAATTCTCATTGCTTTTCTTTTTTGATTTTTCTTTTCTTATAACACTGCTCTTACAGTGAATATTTGGACAGTTTCCTCAGATATCATATCATTCCACACCACTACCACCATCACACATATTGGCTTAGATTCATTCCAAATCAAAGGTCCCTTTTGGCTGTAAATGGTAGAACATTCTAACTAATAGGAAAGTTAGGAAAAGGGGAGGGTTTAGAGGGAAAGATATTGAATTTTGTTTTGGTTATGTTGACTGTGAGATATCTAGGAAATATGGGATATCAGTCTGAGATATCCAAGAGACTTGGTGGTGCGAGACGTGGGGGGGGGGGGGGTCAGGAGGGAGGGTAGGGCAAGATAAATGGATCTGGGAATCATCTCCATAAAGATAACTAAATCCAAGAAATTTATGAAATTACCAAGCAAAAGTGAGATCATCAAAAGAATTGATTCCTTTTGTTATCAGAACTCAGGGCCACATGTTCTGCAAATTTTGGTTAACTAAAAGTCTGTCTTTTATCAAAGGACAACTAGGTAGGGCACCAGATAAAGCACTGGGTTTAATAATCAGGAAATCTCATTCTCCTGAGTATAAATCTGGCCTCAGATACTTAATATCTGTGTGACCATGGGTAAGTCACTTAACTGTTTGCCCCAGTTTCTCATGTGCAAAATGAGCTACAGAAGGACCAGATGGGGTCAACAAAGGATCAGTCTTGACTGAAATGACTAAAGAAAAATAACAAATCTATTTTAATATTAACCTCACATGAACAAAACTATTCTCATGGGGGTACAAAAATTTGCTCAAGGCTTTAAATATTCCTTAGTTAATAAGAGAAAGAATCTCAACTGTCCCTGACTCCTTGGCAATATATAAATCCTCCTCATGGATCAGTCCGTGTATGAATCATCTAAATGTCACTTAATCTGTATTCTGACTCAGTTTACCTATAGCTTGTTTGATGAGGTTTGTTTCCTTAGGGGATGGATGAGATTATGACTCTGTTTAACTAAGTTTGTTCCACTTTTATGTCATTAAAGGAATACTTTTATGGCCAAAAAGGACTGTACAAGATGGCAACATGTAAATTAATTACTTCTGTCACTGATCTAATTTTGTCGATAAGAACCCTTGTCAGAATCCTCATGGTTGTTCAAGCTTTAATCTGATGATTGAACTATGTTTAAGTATAAAAATAAAATCTAGATTTTTATCTCCATATTGCTTAGCACTCTTACTCCCACATGGTAAGAACATAGTAGCTGCCTAGTAATTGATTATGTTTTGATTATTCCAGTTAAGGCAGCTAGGGAGTCACTGGATAGAGGTCTGGGCCTGAATTTAGGAAGAAGTTGAGTTCCAGTTTAACTCCAGAGTAGCAGTGGGAAATAACAGGAGTGTGTCCCTATCTACACCAGGCTTCTCCTATGTCCCTGAGGAGAGCTGAAGTTATAGCCATGTAGTGGCAGCTTCTTTCTAGAATTCCTCCAAAACCTGCCAATCAATGTGAATATAGGATGGGGAGAACAAGCCTCTCTAGAGAAGAGACTGGGGGAAGAGGAAAGGTCTCATAGCACTCCTTAGGTTTCATCTATAGTGTGACCCTTATAAACTACTTTGGTGACTTTAAAAAGTACCAGCAAGGTAAATTGGTTAGTTTTGAAGCTTAAGTCAAGAATGTGTTATGGGACCTACTGCCAAAAGAGACTGAACAAAAATAGGCTTAGACTGATAGAAATCTATTTTTCTTGTGCCTTAAGGGAGCCAAACAGTTCAGGCATGCCTTCAAATTGATGGACCATCTCCAAAATGAAGGAAATTTAAGCATCCATCAGTGAAAACTACCTAGAGAACAGAATGTTTAAGGCACTTCAGATTTAAATCATATGCCTCAGCACTTTTACTTTCTATAGCTAAAGCCAAGATGATTTCATGTATACTATCAGCAAGCAAAGAAACAGAAAATGATTACAAAAAGTCAGTTTTAAATGGTTTTGAGAAAATGAAGTCATATAATTATACAATTTGTAAGTTTCTTTTAATCAAAAATTAGTGGCATACTATAAACATGGAACACTGAAGCAACAAGACCTCTAATCACTAAAAATAAATTATTATTTTTTTAAATAAATGAACAAGAGGACTTACTTCTAAGATGATTACTAAAATGGAGGAAGATAGCCCAGCTCCCACACACCTACTCTGGCAAAAAATCAATTAATTCATCCATCCCAGAACCACAGAAAAAGTCAGACAATCTCACAGACAACAGAAAACATGTCCTACCAGAAAAACCAGTGCTTGAGTGGGCATACAAGATGGAAGGCAACAGATGGAGGAATCACAGATACTTCAATCACTGGAGGGAAAGGATCCACAAAATCCAAAGGTTGGTTAGAGATGTCAAACATGTTGCTAACACCTTTAAAGAGTAGTTTGCAAGGCATAGCTTAGTTGAAAATGCAGTGTATTTGGGATGGGGAATTAAAGGAGGTAAGAGCAGAGATTCCAGTGATGTAAGCATGGGCTCCTTGGCCAAAGCTTCTTTTAGGAACTGACTCAGTACCACACTAAATTTCAACCACACTAGAGATCACTACTCCACCACGCATGATCTTGAAGACAGCAGACTATTCAGAACAGGTTAAGTTTGTGACCTAGACTTATCTGAGTTTAAACAGCCAATATATATAACAGAGGCAGAATTTTAAACTATGTCTGACTCCTTTATTAACATGCTAAATTTTTATCCTGTGAGATATGTCTTGATACTAATTCTTTCACCTATCTTTGGTCCTCAGTTTCCCTATTTGTAATGGGGCATTTGTCTAGATGACCAACTATCACCATACAAAAGCCTCCCAATGATATAGAAGTGACAAAATATCTTTGAATTAAATGAAAAAAAAATACCTGTTGTCAGCATACTTTTTTAAATGGTCTAATTTTTTTTCATAACGTATTAAGAAGCAAAGTAAAGATTAGTCAAAAAAGTTTTTCAAACAACTCATAAGCAACACTTTGCTTGTCACAACTCAGTAAGAGCTTCAAGAATAATCTTGAGGCTGGGTTACAACTTGCATGTTAACTCATTTACATTTGAGTCTCTATTGAAGAGTAAGGTTTCCTGCAGCCTCAATCATCCTGACAAACTACAATGTCATCATAAAGTCTGAAAGGAAATGAGGTGTCTCTTTCTAAAATTAAGCACAGTGTTTTGTTTAGCCCATCTGGCAGTCTTCTTTCTCCTTGATTTACAGCAGATTAAAAGCAGAGAAACAAGGCACAGACTAAAATAAAATATAAAACATTAAGAAATATTACATATATAACAGAAGTTAAAAGATAATAAAGGCAGCAGAATCTTCTCCTGGATATGATTCTTATATGAAAAGCATTTTGTAACAGAGCAATGTACAAATGTGAGCTAATATTATGGAAGACAGAATAGTTCCAGTATTAAAAAATGCAAAATTACTGTGTATATTTAATGTAGGGGAAGGAATATATTATATATGTCACTATTATCTCCTGAATCATTCATTCTTATTAAAGTAGAGAGTCACAAGTGATACTAATAACTTGATGATGACACTGATATAAAAAATGAACATGAAATAAAAGCATACTGTCTGCTAAAAGGTAAAGGCAATACATTTTAGATACTTAATTTTTCAAAAAGTTTTGGTGTTTATTTACTCATTTTCTTGTAGATAGACATACTATGTTTTCACTGACAAGTGGGTCTGTACTGGAAGGACTTAGAGGAACTGATGCTAAGTGAACAGAACCAGGAGAATATTGTTCATAGTAACAGAAATATTGTATTATGATAAATAACAAATGACTTAGCTATGTCACAGGATTATATATGTATAGGATTAGCAATACAATGATTCAAGTCATTCCAAAGGATTCATGTTGAAAATTCTAAACATATCCAGAAAAATGGGCTGATGGAATCTGAATGCAGATTTAAGTATTTTTTCTACTTAATTTTTCTGTATCTTCCTTTTCTTTTTGTCTGTGTCTTGTTTCTTAGTATGACTAATATGAAAATGTGTCTTGCATGATTACACATGCATAACCTACATCAAATTGTTAATCTCAGGGAAGGGTGAGGCAAGAGAGGGATGGAGAAAATTTAGAACTCAAATTTTTTCTCCAAATGAATGTCCAAAATTGTCTTTACATGTAATTGGAGGAAAAAACAGTATTCTTTGAAGTTTATGGGAAAGAAAAAATTAAGTGGGTCTGTTGTTTGGCTAGAGGAGGTTCCCAGGTTTAGCGAATAAAATTACATAGTACAAAAGGAAATAGACTTAAAATACGAAAAACTGGATTCAAGTTCTACATTCATCACTTTCCAGCTGTGTGATTTGGGTCTAATCCCTTAACCTTTCTGAACCTTCCTCTTTCATCTATAAATGGGGTTGATTAATACTCTTATGTACTTATGAGGGTTGTTATAAGTCAAGTATTTGGTATAAAGCATTATACAAATGTGAGCTAATGTTATTCTTGAACTAACACAGATCAATTAATTCCAGGATAAAAAAAAAGGCATAAATCCTATTCTTATGTCGGGGTACATTGTTCTTCCTACAAGTTATACAAAATATTGGATAAAAACTTTAAAGAAAAGTAATTCCTTAAGACCATCAATCTGTAAGCATATTTCCCTCAGATTATACAAATAGTACAAGAGGTCCCTAACACTTACTTGTACAGCTCACCAAATCACTTTTAGAGCTGTATAACACCTTCTATGCCTAATTCTAGTGGGTACCACATACTCAGGAGGAGGTATTGAGCAGAATGAAAAATGCTCCCCCCAAAAAAATTAACCCAGAAAATCGTGGCCAAAGCAAACCAAATCATGATGAAGAATAGGAAAAAGTGTCTATTAGTAAAATAATAAATTCATACAAAAAAACAACAAAAATTTGACTTTTGGCAACAGGTCTGACACGGTAAGGAAATTTTGTCTTTTTTTGCTAGTTCAGGGGGTTGACAATAGCCCAGTAGTACCCTCCCATTTGTCTCCAATCAAATTTCAACATAAAATATTAGAGAGGAACACAAGAAAATGATAGGCTATCACAAAACATTAAAGTCAGTGATTAGGCAAAAAGATAAAGAGTTAAATTGAATAATTTAATAAATTAATTAAATTATTAATTAATTAATTTAATTAATTAAATAAAATAATTAAATTAATAATTTAATAAATTAAATAAATTGAAGTCAATTATGCTTCTGTGCTGAATTTAGCTGTGTCCTATGCCATGGAACTTGCTCTGAATCCTTGACTTCATCAGGATTTTTTCACTTTTTCCTATACTAAATATTAGGATTGTTTGCTTTTCTGCTACTTAACAGTCTACATATAATCTTAACATTCCCTTCCACATCTCCTGAATCTCCCAGACTATATAACAAGAGAGGAATCACAAAATGTATTCACAGTATGTCTCAACAGTGCTTGTCTATTGTATCAAAACAAATTCAAAAATGTGTGTGTACATCAACACATATATGTAAACACATATACAAGATTAAATTTTATCTATTAGGACTGCCTTCATTTCTTTGATATACAGTACAAATTGTGGTATAAGTATCTTCCAGGAAATTTATCAATGGAATAGACATCATAAACTCTTACATTCAAAAGATCTAAAAAACAATGCCTTTGTGCCTCTATAGCATTTTTCTTTCAAGAGTACCAAAGATTAACATAAAAACTTTTCAGATTTCTTATTTAATTTTAAATGTTTCAATACAAATTCAGATTGCTTGCTGTCTTGGGGAGGGGTAGGAAAAGAAGGGAATAAAACTTAGAATTCAAAATCTTATTTAAAAAATCAGTGTTGAAAGGTATCTTTACACATATTTGAAAAATATACTATTTACATAAAATGCCAAAAAAAATTAAACTTGGTATCTCAAATTTCTCATATGCAGAAAAAAGGGTTAACTTTACTAAAGTCTCACAGAAAAATGATAACAGAAATCTCATTAGAAATGCCATGTCCAAATCTCATCTTAGTTTCAAGGCACAATACCACTCTGTTCCCATGAAATTATCTTTTTGATACCATGCTGCATGATCATTTTTTTAATCACAATAATCCTTAGAATCTAATGAAGAACGTAAGCTCTTAAGAGATCAGACTGATTCAGCTTTTGCCTTTTTATCTCTAGCAACTAGCTCAGTTCCTGTCACTTTGCAGATGTTTTAATAAATCTTTAATGATTGACTAAGCATGTTAATTTTTTCAAAGTACCAGTAACTTATAAAAAGCAAGATTTACATAAATACAACTCATCACCAACAAAAATAAACCAAAACATGAAAGGTACCATTGAACAAGATTGTGCAAACAAAATATCCTACATGAACCACAAATTCAAAAATGTTTTATATAATAAGGAACTATGAACACAGGCATAGGAAAGGTTTTTTCAACAAATATTTTGAGTACCGACTCAGCATAAGACATGAAAATTTGAGGAAGCAAAAAATATGTGGTCCCTATCCTCAAGAAAATTGCAATCTAGATAAATAATAACCAGTAAAATGAGACAAAAAAAATGAAGGATATAACAAGTGTGAGCAAATATTTTTGTAAGTTTTTCCATTATTTTCCCTATTTTGCTCATGCCCAATATTCACAATAAATAAAGTATGAATTATATTTAGAATTTATCCTCTTTTTAGGAAGTAGGATATTGGAACATCTTGCAAGTTCTTAGCAAAGTAAGAAATGTTTAAGATACTAATCCAATTAAAAAGGAACAGTTAACATAATACCTTTTTCAAAATCACATAATTATGGCTACAAACCCAGTATTTCTATCCTAATCTCTAGGTAGAAAGCAAAATATAAAATAAAAGAGTGTATTGTTTATAAAGAGCTTTAGAAATCGAAAGTAGAAATGAATTAAAATGATGCAGATATAAAGTTTTCTCAATTAAATTAAAATTATTATTTAAAAAATCATCTCAACTCTTCTTCAAATAGGGGTAGGGGAGTGACTGACAGGAAAGGCATTCAAAAAGTCTGCAAAATCTACCTTCATTAGTTCATGGGGTTCCCACACTGCTCTGTCCCACCTTACCCCAGTATTGCTGTGGATAGCACTAACTACTAGTAACTCTAAGGTGGATAGTTAGATAGGTGCAAGCTCGTGTACTATGTGTGTGTTTATTTCCAGGCAGTCTGACATGATCCACAGTGGTTTCTCCTAATGATTCTCTCTGCCTTACCATTTTAGTTCATCCTGTGCCCTGCTGAGAATATAAAATATAAATTTTTCCATTTCATTTTTTAAAGACCTTCACAACTTGGCTCCAAACTGTCTTTCCAGACTCAGTGGACATTATCACCCCTTTCATATTATGCTATCCAGACAAACTGGCCTTCTCTCTGTTCTCATCATCTCCATGTTCTGGTATTGGCTATACCTCAACTCCTGCAATATAGTCTCTCCTTAATATCACCACATTAAAATTCCTCTTTAAGGTGAATCTCAGGGACCATTTTTGCATGAAGCCTTCTGATTCCTACCCCAACTTCTTAAGTTTACTTCCTCCCAAAAGAGCATGTAATCAACACCATTGTACATATTTGTAACAATGCACTTTATATTTATGCTTATAGTATATTATATTTTTGCTGGATATATTTTTCCATATATTTAAAGCTCATTGCAAAGACTTTTTCATTATTTAAATAGTATTACCAGATATATTCACATAACACATAGTAGATGCTTAATAAATGTTTGTTAATTTATTGGTTCTATGTCAACAACTATATCAAAGTAACTTTACTTATTATCCATTTTACTTGACACCAGCATTATATATTTCGGGATCAAGGGTATATAATTTGAAAAGTCCAAGATGGATAAGATGAATTCTCTTCCTGTTAGAAATCATTCTTAGACCAAGATTTAAGTCAATACATGATTAGAAATTTATGTCCTTTAACTCATTATTTTTCTTAAAGACCCTCCAAAATTGGAAAACTACTCTTAACAGAAAAAACAATCCCAATCCTGAATTCAAGCACCATCTAAAATCATTAGAAAGCATCCAGAATAGCGTTCAGACCTCTGACCAAATGCAAAATTATGCATGATGCCATAGAGCTGTCACAACAAGCCTTATCTGTCATATTTGCAAACCAAAATCCACAGATGTCAACACAATTTCTGCAAATTATATATATATATATATATATACCAACAACAGTCTTCAAGGACCTATTAACAATTTTAATTCTAGATTTAGAATCTAATGTCCAGATTCTTCTAGATATCAAGCATAAGTACAAATAGCTTGAAAATGCTATCACAAAGGAACCACTGGGGATAGAACTGGGGATTCTACCTAGTCAATTCTCTCTAGGTCAGTTACACAAATATGACAAAAGGGGGGGAAAGAAATATGAAGTGTGGCCACAAACTGTACAGGAAGAGGGACTGGATAAACATTCTAAAATTCTAAAGTCTGCCCCAAGTTAAATTTGAAAGCAGAAATTGAAACAAAATAAGTAGCACCATGAAGCTATTTGCTAACGGCAAATAGACTGCACAGACTGTTTAAAAATAAAACAGCCATCTGGTTTTTGTTTTCCTCTTTCTATGATTTTGACTTTATACTAGATGTCAAGAGAGCTTTATAAAAAAAGAAAAAAGAAAATCTTACTATTATTGAAAATTCCTCAGCCAAATATTTCAATAATGATGCTTCTCTTGCCAGAAAGTTACTTCTCTCTCTCTTACTGCCTTAAAGTTGTATATTGAACTCCTTTCTGACACAGAATCAATGGAATCAACAATCGAAAGTTTAACTCATTGGAGATAATTTCTTCCTCCAAAGACTCCATTCTTTAAAAGAAAATATTTAAAGACATTTAACTGTATGGAAGAAAAGACCACAGGTTACTAAAAATATTAAAAATTGAACTTTAAAAACTCATGTTGTCCTTTCCCATATTGCAAGTACTCAAACGTACATTTTTTCCCCAAGCATCTCAGGATTTTGCTTATTTTATGTCGCTCACTGAACCAGACTGCTCAGTACTAAAGTTCACAAGTTTCTTTCCTTAGCTTTCCCACACCCAAAGCAACACTGTTGCAAACACTGTAGAGTTTAGTTAAATCGAGCATTATAGTTACAGTGCTTTGTTACATTTTCTTTCATTTACTTACAAAAATGTTCATTTTTCTGTGAATACTTTGTGTCACCATTAGAAAGAAAGTAGGGTGTAGAGGAAATAGAAAAGAGCAATGAGCAAATAAGGATCCTAAGTTATACTCAAGACTCAGTTGTAGTCAAGACTCAGACTATCATTTTTTAATAAATATTGAGTATTGATAATTGTGAGGCACTCAGACACAAGTCCGCTCACTTGTATATAGCTCACAGACTTTATCTGGCAAAATCTGACCATTCTGTTAAATCAAATGACCTTGAGTTCCTTAATCTTAATCAATCATTTAATAAAAATTACTGGTTTATGTCAATGATAGTGTACAGCTGATAGTTTACAAATACTAAATACTCAGAAGAATTAATGTTGCAAACCACTGAAACAGAAATGGAAAGAACTTGACACGCAAAGATAAATAAATTACTATAAAAAAAATTAAATGCACAAGTAGTAAAAATTAAGTCACCAGAGAGACAAATGACTCAAAAAGGAGGTGAGAGCAAAAAATGGAAATGGAAAGAATTAATGACAAAACTGATAATGAAAACTGGCTAATTATAAAGAAAAGTCGGAGGAGCCAAGATGGCGGAGTAGAAAGATTCACATATGCTAGCCCTGAACCCACAGCCCATAAATTACCTATAAGGAGGAGTTCCCAACAAATTCTGTAGCAATGGAAGCCACACAGCAACAGAGTGGAGGGGATTTCTGTTCCAGAGAGCCCTGAAAAACTGACCCCAAAGGTCCATCCACACTGGATAGGAGCGGAGCCCAGCCCTGCCTTGGCTGCACAGCACCAAGAGGAGCAGATCTGAGCAGGCTTCAGGGATGGAATCTCTGGTGGCCACGAAGGTCCCTCCACCCAAAGGCACAAAGGTCAATGAGAGAGACTTCTGGGCTGGCTGAGAGGGGAGCAGGGTATCTCCATAATTTGGGCCCCCTCAGGAGGCAGAGGCAGTGGTGGCCAGAGGCTCCCGGAGCAGGCAGGACATCAGATCCATGGCTGAAGGTCTCCGCATAAACCCCCTGAGGGAACTGAGCCTGGGAGGCAGCCCTGCCCCCACCTGAGAACCTGAATTTAATCTTACCCTGAATAGCAACCAGCCCCTGCTGCTAAAAGCCCTGAGCCTGGGGAGCAGCATTTGAATCTCAGACCCCAAGCACTAGCTGGGCAGATCTAGGCGGAGGTGGAGAGGAATCTCAGAAGTCAAGTAACTGGCTGGGAAAAGGCCCAGAAAAGGGAAAAAAGTAAGACCATAGAAGGTTACTTTCTTGGTGACCAGATGTTTCCTCCTTTATTTTCTGATGAGAAAGAACAATTCTTACCATCAGGTAAAGACATAGAAGTCAAGGTCTCT
>CM053769.1:439631817-439653702 GCA_028658325.1 Potorous gilbertii | reverse complement strand
AGTTTTCCAGGTTCCATTCTGTGGCTTCAAATGCCCTCAAAAACTATGGAGGCTCATTTGCATATTTCTGTCATTCCACCAATCGTGGCGATAGTCGCGGATTCCTCTCCCTTCCGGGAGAGAACTGTCACCTGACTCAACTCTAAACATGGCGGCGCTGGCTTGGGCGCCGCTGTCTGTGCCAGGAGGAGGTGAGTGCCGAGCGCCCCAGGGGAGCCGGTGGTGCCCCCCTCGGCCCCCCGATTCCCGAACTCCGGCTCCCGGCTCAGACCTGGTCCCTTCCGCCCTGGCACTTGTCCAGGCTCCAGAACCACCGTCCTGACAGAACTCTCCAAACCAGAGGGGCTTCCTGTCCCCGATGCTTCCCTCCAGGGGAGGAGGGAGGGAGGGAGTTTTCCTTGGGGAATTTGAACTCTGGAAGGAGAAGTCGTTTTAGGAAGGGTAGGAGTGAGGAGTTGTGAATCAGCCTTAGGTAATGGTTACGGATGGTCCCAAGAGATACATCTCCAGTCTCCATGCCTTTGAACAGGCTGCCCCCATGCCTGCCCTCCTCGTTTCTGCCTTTTTAGAATATTTCTCTTCCTGTAAAGCTAGTCTCAGCCAGCTTCTCGGTGCAGCATTCCTGCAGTTCTACCACTCTCATCGTTAGTTCTCCTGCCTCATCAATTCCAGTGTTTTCACCTAATTAGTGTATATTTTGTATATCCTTCAGGAGACTAAGATTCTTTTCCTCATTGTTTCCCTGGCAGGTAACACAGTGTCATATACATATCAGGCAGTTATTTGTTCAGTTAAATACCTCCAGGGGTAAGGGAGGAAAATGATTAAACTTTCAAAATGAGAACTGATAACTTTTTTTTTAATGCTGCCTTTCTTTGAGGGAACTAGCAATTGCAGGTTAATCTAAGTCTTTCTATTGCTGTTCTAACTCTCCCTATTTGTTTTTCCATTTCTAGGAAGTGCTCCAAGAATGGAAAGATGGAGAGCAGTTTAGTATAGCTCACTTTCCTCTATCCCCTGCACTCTGTGCTGGGAAAATGCATCCATTTGGAAAAGAGGAAGCTGCCTCCGTAGAACAGCTCTTTGGATTTTTCTGTGAGTGCCTGAAACGTGGAGAATGGGAACTGGCACAGGCGTGTGTCCCTCAACTACACAAGGGACATGGGGATATCCCCAAGAAGGTGGAACAGATCCTGCAGGCTCTGGTGGCTTGTCCAGACTTGATGAGGTAAGTACCTCAAGTGTTCCATCACCAACACTGCTCATTCACAACTTAATGAGTGTATAAATCTTTACGTAAGTGCCACTTAAACTTTATATTGAAATATTTAATAGAGTGAAATTTCAGGTTTTCTTTAGGCATTTTCCCACATTCAGTAACTAGAGGAGAAATTTCTTTTAAAAGTGAAGAGAGAGCTAACCTCAAAACCAGAAACACCTCTGATAGATACTGGCTCTGTGTCCCTGGGCAAGTCACTTAACTTGGGTATCTCAAAGTATATGTTACGTAGATATCTTAAATTAAACATAGCTAAAACTGAGCTTAGGATCTTTCTCCCAAAACTCTCCCTTCTTAACTTTATTTTTGCTGTCAAGGCAACCACCATCCTCCCAATCATATATACTCAAAACAACTTCTCACTCTTCTCCCCTACCTCCCATATCCAGTCATTGATCAACTGCTGTCATTGCTACACTCATAACATCTCTCACATACAGCTCTTTTCTCCTCTGACACTGCCTCCCCCTTAGTGCAGGCTTTCATTACAGTAGCCTGTTAGTTGGTCTCTTTAATTCAAGTCTTACTTCTCTCCAGGCCTTCCTTTCACTCAACTATCAAAGTGATCTTCCTAAAGTGCAGGTCTGATTGTATCAAACCCCTATACAGTAAATTCTAGTGGATCGTTATCACCTCCAGGATCAAATATAAAATCCAGTTTGACTTTTGAAGACCTTTATAACCTAGCCTTTTCCTAGCTTTCCAGTTTTCTTACACCTTGTTCCCCTCCAAATACTTTTTGATCTGTGAAACCGTCCTCCTTCCTGTTTTTTACATGACACCCGTCTCCTGATTGTGCATTTGAATGTACCCTATGCTAGAATTTTTCCTTCCTCATTTTTACCTCCTGGCTTCTTTCATGTTTTCAACTCAAATCCCACTTTGTGCAAGAAACTTTTTCGGGTCTTCCTTCATCTAGCACTAGTGCCTTCTGAGGTTATCTCAAGTTTATCTGGCATAGGTCTTGTTTGTATGTGATTCGTTGCATGTTGTTTTCTCCATTATATTGTGAGCTTCTTGAAACTGTTTGCCTTTCTTTGTATCTGTAGTACTTTGTACAATGCCTGGCCTGTAGTAGGAATCTAATAACTGTTTATTGATTTGTCATGGCTTAATTTCTCAGTGGTCTAGATAAGGTCTCTAAGATCCTTGAGTTGCAGAGAAGTTGCTGACCTACATTGATAGAGAGAATTCCCATTAATGATTCTCAAAGTATGATCCAGGGACCACTTGGAGTCTTCTAGACCTTTTTATATCAATCAGTAAATATTTATTAAATGCCTGCTATGTATTTGGCACTGTACTAAGTCTGGGGAGACATCTAAAGGTTAAAGATAATCTTAAAGACCTTACAATGTAATGGTGATGATAGCACACAAACACTTATGTGCAATCCAGCTATATAGTATGCAGGATAAATTGGAAATAATCAACAGAGGGAAGGTACAAGAATTGAGGGGTAAGTTTTAGGAAAAGGCTTCCTGTAGAAGGTAAGATTTTTAGCTGGGTCTTGAAGGAAGTCAGAGAAACTAATAGGCAGAGATGAGGAGGGGGAGTATTCAGGAACAGGGAACAGCCAGTGAAAATGCCCAGTTGGTAGCTGGAAAGTTTTGTACAAGAAACAGCAAGAAGGGTGCTGTCACTGGATCATAGAGTATGTAGGGGGAAGAAGAATTGTATACAGTGTAAGAAGACTAGAACCTTAAGAGGGGGGCCAACTTACGAAGAGCTTTGGACACCAAACAAGATTTTATATTTGATCCTGGAGGAGTAATATGGTCAGACCTGTGTTTTAAGAAGACCATTGTGACAGTATGGTAGAAGACAGACTAGAGTTGGGAGAGACCTGTTACAAAGAGACCAACCAGAGAGTGAGGCAATAAGCACCTGCAGCAAGATGGTGGTAGTGGCAGTGGAGAAAAGAGGGCATATACAAGAGATATTTCCAAAGTAAAATGGACAGTTAGCTCTTGGCAACAGTGGGTACACAAAGGTAAAAGTATTTCATAGTATTACTGAGACATTATAGATATAACCTACATAAACAAAAGCTTTTTAGGGAGTCCTCAGTAATTTTTAAGAGTATAAAGAAGTGCTGAGACCAAAAAGTTTGAGATCTACTGCCTTACAGGAGGGAACAATCACAAGTCCAGATTCTTTCCAAGTCTCTTATTTTTATCAGGCATGTATTAATTTATAAGCAGTTGCTTATGACTGTTATATAAAACTTGATACAGAGCCTGTCCAAGAGACAAACTTTCCCTTGTTTACAACTAAACTCAAGAGAAAATGAGTAGAACATCTCTAGAGAGTATTTTCTTTCATTCCTTAAAAAAATACAAATCCTAACTTCGTGTTTGTGGGTGAAGAATTCGTTGCAGCTTAAGTAAAAAAATGAAAGGGAATTCCGTCTTGTATTCATAATATTGTTCCTGCCAATAACCGCTGTTGGTGAAGAAGCTGAATATATTATTCAGTCTCTTGTTTTTTCTATTCCATCTTTTGTACCTCAGCTTAGTAGAGAGGTGAAACTTAATAAATCCCTTTCTTCCTCAAGTTTTGGATAAGTACTTTTCTTACAGGTTTTGTTCTAGGCTGTGACTTGGATTTGGGCTGCCAGCTACCAAAAAAAATAAGCCAAACTCCCATATGCTTTTCTTTGTATGCAAAGAAGAAAGGAAAGGAAAGAAAGTGAACTGAAGAAACGAAATATACCTGAAAATAAATGCTTGTTTTAAGGAAGCAAAAATTAATTTCAGTTCAACAAGAATTAAGTTCCCCCAGTTGGAAACATTAGGTTTCAAACCACTCCAGGTGCTAAGAATACAAAGATAGTTTCTTTCCTTAAGAAATTTGCAGTTTTAGTAGGATTGGAGGATTTGCAGATGAAAAGGAAGATTAAAAGGCCTTTAGTTCAGTACTCCTATACAAATAAAATACCAATATTAGCGTGTATTTAATCAGTGCTCCAAGTTCTACAAAGCCCTTTCTTTACCACAGCTCTATTTAGCAAAATTAATTTATTCTAGAGGTTGCTGTCGTAAACCACTTCTAAATGGTTCCTTCCTAAGTACCTACAAACATATTCAAGTCTTCCTAATCCTAAATTCTTCCCTTGTGTCATTTATCCTTCTACTAACTTTCTCATCTTAATTTCTTAAACTCCTCTTCAACCATAGCTCTGACCTCACCATTCTCAAACTCCCCTGCCTCCTCAAAATTTTAAAATAATACTTCTTCCCCTTCTCCCTTTAATTTAACCTTGATTATCCCTAAAATTACTGTATTCATTGAAACCATATCCCTTGGAGGCCACTGTGAGAAAGGCTAAGAGGAAGGAGTGGTACGTTCTTTGTTCCCTATTGTCTTCTGGGTGTTTTCTCTAAGAATGTTGCCTCCTTTTTTCCCTTTAGAGGCCAATGTCTTCCTTTCACACGAACCCATCCGCATTGTTATTGCTGTCCTTTACTGATCTAGGTCTCTGCTAGGTGGCACCCTGGATAATGTCTGGAAGACATCTTCCCGAGTTCTAATCTGGCTTCAGATACTTAGTAGCTGGATTTATAAACCCTGTTTACCTCAGTTTCCTCATCTGTAAGATGAGCTGGAAAAGGAAATGGCAAACTACTCTAGTATCTTAGTATCTTTGCCAAGAAAATCCCAAATGGGATCGCAAAGAATTGTATATAACTGAACCACAACAGCAAGGTCATTGCCAACTTCTTCATTGACTTTGAATAAAGTAAAGTTGATGGTTCATCCTCTTTATGTGCCATCCTTTGTCCTGGACCTAAGAATCTCTTCACACAATTCATCCACAATTTCAATTCCTTCTGTTCTGTCATTGACTTCCAAGTTCATTCTACACAATGACTATTAACAAAAATTTTCACCTTTCTTCAAGGACAGAAACATAGACTGCTCTCTTAGCAGATGGATATAACCTAATGACAATAAGGAGATGACTTACAGGAATTTGTGGGGTGCAGCTGAATGCTTTCATCAATAGAGGAGAGAAAGATTTAGCCTTTGCCAAGAAGATCAAGGCCATCTTCTTGTCACTCAGCTCTCCTTCACTCCTCAGAACTTTTCACTGCCATCACCTGCCATCTCTTCCTTTCCTCTGATCTCAGAAGAAGAGATTTTGTTAATCTTCCTACTTGCATCTTTGACCCCATTACCTCCTGCCTTTTCGAGGACCTCACTTCAGCAGTCACTCCCTCTTTGTAATGTATCTTCCATTTTCTCCCTACTGGTTCCTTCTTATCTGCCAACAAACGTACTTTAGTCTCCTTAATTCTAAAGAATCGTTCTTTTGGCCATTCTGCCCTATCTAGGTCCTATTAACATCACTCTCCTCTCATTTGCTGCTAAACTTCTTGAAAAAAGTTGTTTATGCTGGGTCCCTTCACTTTGTCACCACATATTCTATCCTTAGCATCTGTCATTTGAGCTTTTACCTCCAGAACACTTCTGAAGCTGTTCCAAGGTCCCCACTGACTTCTTAATAGCCAAATTCACCAAGTAGTTGTTTTTTTTAATCATTTGATAAATGAAGGAATGAAAAAAAACTTCTAGCAAGTGGTTGCTATGTGCTAAGAGCTATACTAAGCAAGAAAATCAAAGTTGTCTGTTGCTCATACAATTCACATTTCTCATTGAGGAAAATTACATTTATAGGAATAAATTTAGTTATATGACATGGCAAAGTCCACAGGTTCTTGGGACTTAGCAGCAGGGCAGATTTTAAGATTTGATGATCCTCCATTATACTGGAATTATTTTAGTTAGTGACTCCCTGCTTATTGGTGCTGCATGAGTGGCCATCTCAACCCAGCACCATCCATCCTGCAAAACCTTCCTGTTATCTTGGACTTTTACTTCTCCATCCCATCTCATTTCAAATCATTTACCAAGTCCTATTAGTTTTACCTCACGTTGTCTTTGCATGTATCCCTTCTAGTATAGGACCTCATCATCACCTCCCCTGGACTATCACATTAACTTAGCAGGTATCTCTACCTCTCTCTTTCCAGCCTATCTTTCATGACCAAACCTTGGTCTGGTTAGGTCACTTCTCTGCTCCAAAACCTTTAGCAGCTTCAACTACAGTTCATACCCCCTTGTTTGGCATTCAAGGCCTGCTACAATAAGATGTGTGCTAAACTACATCCCAGCATTATCTCTTATTATGACCTTCCATATACTCTGTGGAAAGTACAAACTTTCCCTCTCAAGAATACACCCAGTCCACTTCTCTTTTCATGTTGTTTATGCTTTCTTCTGTTCTTGGAATGTCCTCCCTAGCCTTCTTCATCTGTTGAATTTCTCCCCATTCTTTAAAAGCCTAATTCATATTCTTCCACTTCCACAAAGCATTTCCTGATCCCCATCCCTCTTCCTGTCACATAGCACTTTGAACCACTTTGATATACTTACCATGTAATACTTTGTATTACAGTTACCTACCTATGTATGTCTTATCCCTAGCCTCTATAAGATCTACAGTATGTAGGCAGGGATGGTGTCTTATCTAAGTGTTTTCTCCACCCTCCTGTCTTGTATAATGTACTGTATACAGGAAGTATTTGATAAAAATTTGTTAAATTTACTTTACAACCATATAGAGTAGGTTGTTTCAGTTTTTAAAATGAAACTTAGATTCCCAAAATTGTCAATCATTTGACTAGTTTTTCGGTGCCAGCACTTAAACTGAAGTCTTCCAACTCCCAAGAGCAGCTCAAGGAGTTTAGATCCCAAAGTCACATTGCAAAAATAAAAATAAAATCTTCGGTATTGCATGTATGGGGAGGGGAGAGATCCTCAGTAAAAGCTTTTAAACTTTTGGCCACTTGTTACCTGTTGAAATCATCTTGCCCTTTCAGGTTTGGCAGAAATGGGGTAACCCGTGTCTGAAGTCACAGAGGAGACATCAAAATAAACTGTAGTGAAACCTTGAGCAACTCTGTTTCTTGCCTTTTCAGGTATGGGCAGCACAGCAGTCCTCAAAGATTGGCCTGGATTTGGCTTCTGATGCTAGAAAAATGGCTCGAATGGGACCAGGTAAGAATATTTACAATTCAAATTAGCCTCTGAAGTGGAGATTGAGAATGTGGTGGTAGTTGTGGAATTCTCAAGTTTTCTATTGTTAGTGATTTCTTTTCATCCGAGATTTAGCAAAGTTTATGTAACAGTGCTTCATTGAATAGGGCTTCTTACAGGCTGGGTGAGTGTGGACAACTTTAACACAAGGATGGATATGAAGAAAGTGATAGAATGAAGGTCATAATATTAAAAATAAAGTTAATAAACTGCAATCAGTTATTAATTGTATATGGTAGTGGGAGAATGTGTAAATAATTGAAATCCATAAATATTTTGAAAACCTCATATATGGCTTGAGATGCAATTTCCCATATCTGTACACACACAGGCACACACACATGCACATGCATGCATATGATTAAAAGAATGTTACTAAGAGCTCAGGTAGCATTTTTAAAAATCTAATTATGAGAACAATTATTTTCTTCCTTTTAGAAACAGTTTACATACTAAGTCGGTCAAAACACATTTCTTAAGATTACTCTGAGACGATATTGATTAATATTTGTTAGCTTTTATTTGAATTACTGTATACATTAAAAGTTTTTTGTAAGCCTGCATTTATATTCTAAATCATCTCTTCAGACAATTTTTTTTATTCCAATTTGCTTTTTACTCTGGTTTTATTGTTACCAGAGACTAAATCTTTGCAGCAGCAATGCCAAAAAGCAACCACAATGGCTGATTTAAGTTGACCTCATCTTCCTGCCTCCGCCATCTGCCTGGGGAAGATACTAATGAGCAACATAATGCTCAAAATCAAGCAAGAAAAAGGAGACACAAGTAGCAGGGTACCTGCGTGAGCAGTGATTATCATTTATTTTTAGACTTATGGAAGGAATTTGAAATAAAATGTGTAACAGTTTCTGAAGAGAAAAAGTTTATTGTTCCTGGTTAAAGATCTTTCAGTCTTCAACATTGGTTTTCTTGAGCCAAGTGAACTTTCCTCTCTCATATGCTTGCTTTATGAATGGTTGCTCACCTGGATCAGGACTTTTCCTGCAGCAGGGGATTTCATTATCCCCAGTCACTACTTCCCTGCCCTGTCTTTTTCCTCCATTTCACTGCACAGGCTGAGCGTGGCTTTTGTCCTGGTTTCTCCAGGATTAAACTAAATAGTTTTGCCCCTTAAAACCATAGTAACTCTGTTTTCTAAAGCAACTTCAAAGATGTGATGAGTCCTCTGGGAACTTGTTAAACTTACCCTAAAACCTACATAGAAACTGTAACATTAACCTCTGACCTTCCATAGCAAAGTGCTTTAAAACCAGACAAATAAGTCATACTTTCTTCTAGACTGCTTCCTGTGTTTCCTTTTCTAAACCCCTTAACTTCTGGTAAAAGTTTCTTTTTTGATTTTCATTTTAGTGTGTAACCTTCTTCCCCTTTTCTCTGTTCCATATTTGCTTTTCTCCCTTTTATTTTGTTATGATTTTTCTGGGTATTATTTTCAGAGTGGGTCTTATACTCAAGATGGTTAGCATCTGTGTTTTAGATAGAGTAAGTAAATTCTTGACTATTGAAGAAAAATATGAATATCAAATCTGTGAATCTGTGAATTGTCAAGTAATGAACAGCATAAATGTTAATCAGCTTGGCTTTAAAATTCTCAGTGGAAGCCCTAACCTGTTCCTTTCAATTAAGAATATGCTGCTTGGGTAACTTACTTATTTCTCAGAGACCCCAGTAGCTATATAAGCCTCTTTTTTCCTACATGAATTCTCTTTCTTCAGCTATCATAGTCCTTCACCTTTTTAATTCCTCCTGAAAAGACTTTGACACTCAAATTAATGAAAATATAAAAAAATAAGGAACTATCTCATCAAAAATATTAATGGAAACCGTACATAAGTTTAGCAGATTTGCAGGACATAAAAATCAATCTACGAACATCATCTGCATTCTTATTCACTAGTTATAAAGATGAAGAAGAAAAAGTTAAAGCAGAAATCCCATTTACAATAAAACAAAACCCATTAAATATGTAGGAATTAATCTACCTAGAATAATTAGGATGCCTGTATAAGGGCTATAAAACTAGAATGACCAAAATAGAGGAGGACTTAAGTAATTGGAGGGACAGTATTAATATGATAGGTTAAATTACTATAGTAAAAAATGACATTGCCCAAATGAATTTATACATTTAATCCAATCAAATTGAATTTTCTTTATAGAATGAGATAAAAATTATAATGCAGTATATATGGGAAAAACAAAGAGCCAAGAATATCTAAGGGCACATTGAAAAGTTGACAAAGATGCTCTTGCACTTCCAGGTTTTAAAATATTATAAAGAGGTTATCACCAAAATTGGTAGTAGGCAAAATATTGAAAAATACACCAGCTATCCAAACAAATGTACACGCAGAAAATTAGTGTTTGATAAATCTATAGAAAGGGAAAATTGGGGGAATAATTCATTATTTCATTTACGAACTTAAGAAAATTTGTTGGCAGTTTGGGAAAGGGATTTAGACCCTTACTTTGTACTCTGTTACCCTGGCCAAATCCCACAGGATGATGGACTTAAACTTTTTTTTAATATAAAAAGTTGGAAGAAACTGGAAGTTATCTCATTTGTAAAAAGAGGATAAATATTTTTTCTGTGCAACAAATAGAAGGGATTATTAGGTAAAAATATGTATGCTTTAGTACATTAAAATAATGAAACATAATAGATTGGGGAAATATTTGTTAGCAAATGTGATACATAAAAAACTTGAAATTTAAAATATGTAGGGAGCTGTTCATAATGTGCTATGGTAACCTTCATTCCACAGTGAATAAATGATCAAAGGATAAGAATAAGATCATTTTCAAGGAAAAACTTGCTAATAATCACTTCAAAAACCTTCAGCTTTGCTAAGAATCAAAGAGATGCATATTAAAATAACTTTGAAATATCACTTTATACCCATCAGAATTGTGAAAATAATAAAGGGCAGTGGAGCTTAGTGTTGGTAGGGTTGTGGAGGGAAAGGCCCTATTTGAACAGTATGCATTAAAAACTATGGCAATAATCATCACCTTTGACCCAGCAGTTTCATTTTTGGAACTATACTATGGAAATATTTAAACTTAAAAAAGAGAAAAAACTGCATCTTCCAAGACCATTATAAAAGTTTGAAATGTAGTTGTAATAAACTGGAAGTAACTTGAATATCCAAAAATAGGGAAATGATTAAATAATCTGTATTAAGTTATGGAATAGAAGACCATTTATTCAACAAGCATTTAAATTTAATGCCATTGATATCGACAAGTATGAAGGATACAAATTGCTTTGCAACAAATTTTTCTGGCAAAGATCTAATGTCTAACGTATATAAGAAACAGATTCAAATATATAAGAAGAGCCATTCCCCAATAGAGAAATGGTCAAAGGATATGAGTAGACAGTTCTCAGGGGAATAAATTCAAGCTATCAAAATCCTCATTAAAAAAAACTCTAAATTAATAATTTTAAAAATGCAAATTAAAACAACTCTGAAGTTGCACCTCATACCTTTCAGATTGCCAAAGTTGCCAAAAAAGAAAAATAGCAGTTGTTGGGATTGCCAAGAATGTGGGCACACTAATGCATTATTGGTAGAGTTGTAAATTCGTTCATCCATTCTGGAAAGCAATTTAAAATTATTCCCCAAACGTGACTAAACTGTGCATATGTCCTTTTACCCAGTGATAATCCCCATTAAGTCTTTACCCCAAAGAGATAAAAGAAAGAGGAAACAAACCCATATGGTCAAAAATATTTCATTTGGGAAATAGTTGAACAAATTATAGTAATTAGTATAATGGAATTTTATTGCACCATAAAGAATAATGAAAAGGTGGTTTCAGGCACATCTGGGAAGGCTTGAATCAGCCAATTCGGGGTTAAGTGAGCAGAACTCAGAGAATAATTTATGTTGTAACAGCAACATAAAGAAAAACAGTTTTGAAAATCATTAAGATTAAGAACTATGATTGATACAGTGACAAAAACCAAGATTGTAAATGATTGATGATGATATCCTGATAGAGAGATGATGAATGAAATGTTCATTTTCAGATGTGTCTGATGTGCAGAGTTGGTTTGCTGGAATATTCACATCTGATAAAAGTTTTTCTTTCTTTCATTAGGGGAGGGGTGGAGTGGTACCCAAAAGAGGGATAATGATGGGTCTACCAGAACATGAGAAAAAGAAAAGTAATAAAAAATCATTGGAGAATTTTTAAAAGATGCAAAGGAGAGAATATTAGTAGAAAACAGACAAGCAAGACAGTTTTGAAAATATGTTGAATTAATTATATACTTAAAAATTAAAGACTTACAGCTTCATGTATTCTTTTATTCTTTACATATGAAAATCATTAACTTATTTGACAGTAAGATCAGAATTTTAAAGCCAAATACATTTCAAGGCCATATACATCAGGAAAAATCCTTATGAAATAATGCAAATAGAAAAAACTTTAAACTAGAAAGCTATATATGAACTACAATCAAATAAGCTAAGTAAGTGAAAATGAATGTACAGAGAATTTTGGTGGGCATTTTGACAATGACTGAATACTGTAGTTCTTAACCAAGTAAAATTGGTTTTAGTCATGTTCAGTATTAAGTTTCAAGTAATATATTAACAACAAGAAAAACAATAACAAAGAAATAGAATTATGTGTGAAGAGCTTTTCCCTTCCATCCCTTTGTATTTTGAGTGGAAAGTAGGTAAATCCAGCATCCATCCTCCTGTTGGCAGGTGCATCCTCCTTTACGTTGGGATACCCTTCATACTGTTTCTTATTTAACAGAGCTATAACAGATGTTATCAGGGTTTTGATATATAGCATTGTTTTTTATTGATCACTAAGAACCAATCTGTGGGTCCACCTCAGACCACAGATTGGTTCTTAGTGATCCATGGGGAGAAGGAGATTAATTTTTGAACTGAAAAAGGTTAATGAAACTTAAAGGTTTAGGAACTCTGCCTCTAGGCTAAATGTAATTGTGAAATAAGAAGATAAGACTTCTTTTCTCATTTTTCTAATTGGACTTCTTATTTTTCTGACAGACAGTGTGGGGTAAGGAACTTCTGCCAATGTGAATGGCCATCTTTCTTGATAACTTGTAGATTTAGAGAGTTTCCTAAGGTACAAAGAAATTAAGGAACCTGGATAGGGCTACAGAGCTAGTACCATCAGAGATAGAACTGAAACTCAGGCGATTCTGAGGCCAGTTCACATTGCCTTTCACAACTTAATATAAAATCATCCATTCTAGAATACTGAAAAATGAGTATCCGGCACTTCCTTAAGCCTTTGATATTCTTAGAGAATAATTCACATCATGGTCAGCACAGAAATTTCAGCATAAAAGGGGTCATCCACAATTTTTAAAGCTGATTATTATGGCCTTTTGCCTCATTTTTTCAAGTTAGAAGTAAAGTGGGGACTTGAGCATAAGATTGAACATTTATTATCAATCACTTAACATTTATTAAGCATCTCTGTGCCAGGCACTGTGCAGGGATCTCAGTATACACTGACAAAAGTGGAAACATTTTTTACCCTCATGTGTCTTACAGTCTAGCTGGGAGATACCACATGTTCATACATGTGTAGATATAAGATGGTTTTCTAGGGAAACCCCTAGTTTCCAGGGACATTTAGAAAAGCCTTCATATAGACAGTAGCACTTCACTTAAGCCCTGAAGGAAACTAGAGACTCTACAAGATTGAGGTGAAGAGGAAGGAAGACCATTCCAGGCATGAGAGATGGCTAGTGCCAAATTGAGAGATGCAGGTTTGTAAAGGAAGATCATTTAAGAAGACCAGTCTGGAAGGGCAGGAAATGTAGATTGGGGTCAGATTGCAAAGGACTTGAAATGCTAAACAGAGTTTATATTTGAGCCTAGAAGCAACACAAAGCTGCTGGAGTTTGAGTAGAAGAGTAACATGGGTCAGCAATTAAGGAAGACCATTTTGACAGCTGTGTGGAGGAAGGACTGAAAAGGGGAAAGACTCGGGCAGGGAGATCAAATAAGAAGCTACCAGGAGTCCAGGAAATCAGTAATCGTTTATTAAGGACCTGCTATGTGCTTGCACTGTGCCAGTTGTTGGGGATACAAAAAGGGACAAAAGACAGTCCTTGCCCTCAGTGAGCTCACACTCTAATAAGAGACAACAAGCAAACAAATACAAACAAACCATCCACAGGATAAATAAAAGAGGGAAGGCACTAGAATTGAAAAGGCTTCCTGTGGAAGGTGAAAATGTAGTTGGGACTTTGAGGAAGCCAGGAGGCAGAGATGAGAAAGGGTGGGGTGTTTGAAAGGTATTTGTTTGTTAAGTATGTTTGAAAGCAGCTGGGAAGGAATCAGTAATACATAGAGAATGAATAGTAGAGAAAGAGAAGGAATGATAGCACAATATGTTGGAGGGGACATTCGGGGATGAGATCAGTTAATCAGCATGCATTTGTTAAGTATCTACTAGGCACCATGCTAGGTGCTGGGGATATAAATATAAAGACAAAACTACCCCTGCTTTCTATCAAGAGTATACATAGTGGGGAGAGCCTTGGACAAGGGCAAGAAAAGATTGGGATAAAGGAGGAGAGATTGGGGGGATGATGTAAAGGGGCTCTGAGATAAAGATAGGGGGAAGGGGTGGTGTAATTTTTCTTTCAGACAGGAATTCAGTATCACTGGGACTGAGAGTAAGAGGGAAGTAGGGATTTATTAACCATAGGGGAAGAGTCCAGGCAGAGAATACACAGCTTGTATTGGGCCTCACCTTTGTAGTATGGGATGATCTGACTTTACTGGACCTCTGCTGAGCTACCCTGAGATCCAGCCGTGCCCATCTGCCTTGCCACAACCTGTTTAACTGTTTTCAGGGGATGGGCATCTCTTTTATTTGCTAGTTTTTTGCTGCAGCTGAGTATCACAAAAAGTTATGATATTAGTATTTTGTACAATGGGGATCCTTTCCCTTTATCTCTGATATTTTCAGGGTATATGTGTAGTAGTGGCATTGTTGGGTCATGTAGAGTATGGGCTAAAGTTTAGTTGACTTTTGGAATATACAGAACTTAAATAATTAACAAATAAGCACACGAATTCCTCTTGTTATTTGTCTCCTTCCAGGTCTGTCCACAGTTCTCTCACCTTTAGCCCTGTTTTCCTTTCTTTTCCCATTTTTTTTCTTAATGTTGTAATTGGTTTGCATACAGTGGTATGATTGGTTTGCATACAATTCTGATTTCACTGCATTAAATGTACTTTATTACAAGACAGCCTCAGCTCATAGGCTAATCCAGTTAAGATACAATTTATTTGCCTTCAACTTTGACTTTGGCCTCTATAGTCCTTTTCAATTCTTCCAGAAATTTCCCCTGTCTACTTTACGAAGAAAGACAGAGTTTCTTTTGCTATCAGAAGATCTACAAAATAACATTCCAGAAGATATCCTTAAGGTGAGCCTCTTTGGGGAAAAAGTAGGAAGGGAGCTTGTTTCTTTAGGCAGGCTATTCTAAGTTCTTAAAGTTGTTCCCCTTGCTAATGTGTTTCTAGGAGAGGCTGACTTTCAAGATAGTGGCTACACAGTGTTCTTTGCCCTCCCGTGCCAGTGGGTTTGATTTAATTTAGCAAACCTTTATTAATCACCTGTCCCATTCAGGGCACTAAAAACAAGAAGGAAACCCTCTCTGCCTTTCAAGGACCTTAAGTTCTATTGCAGGTTGAGACGTATCTGTTACAGTATTCTAGGTATCCTTCCAGAGCTTATAGCTACTTATTTTACCTACATTCTATACTGCTTATAGATTGGTTAGACTAGTTTTTAGAAGAAAAAGGAAAATAGGTCGTCACATTATATAAGTAGGGGCCCTACAGTTCCATGAGCCATTCCTGAGAATATAAAAACTATTATTGATCTACTATGTACTTTGCACTATACTAAATTATGCAACATACAAGAAAAATAGAAAACATGGTCAGTATCCCCAAGATACTAAGTTTGATTGGGGAGATGACAATATACCTGGAGCAGTTAGGTGCTAAACCATATGATACTAATTTTAAGTGCTGTTGTTTACAGAAAGGAGAGGCCATATATGAATAAAATCAGAGGGCCAGTCTTTATCTCAAACAATGTAGGGTATGTTGGGTTGGGGAAAGACTGGAAGCAGGAAAGGCAGCTAGGAGTTTGTTTGAGAAATGAAGTGATAAGGCCCTGGTAACTATGCTAATGAAGAGGAAGGGATGACTCTGGAGGCATTTTGAAGGAAGGAACAGGTTGTAGTAACAAATTTTATACTGGTAATGAAGGAAAGAGGGGAAAAGGCACAGAGGGGTCGCTTTTTAGGCATTTCTGACCAATTACTCTTCCCACAGGAGCTATATGAGGTCATACCTCAAGATGATACCGAGCCTTTGACTGACAGCATTAGGAAGGGGGAAAATTGGGGATCCCAACTCAGCACAAAAGCTGTTTCCACCCTCTGGGACCTCCTGTGGCAGGCACCCCAAAAGGCACAGGCCCTGCTGGATCTCTTGCTTGGAGACAACAATGGCACAGGAGCCTGTAGCTGGCCTTTGCAGAAATTATTGATCAGCTTTATTCAGAAAGCACTGAAGTCCCTAAAGGGTCCCAGCCCTATCCCTTCTGGAGTAGCTGACGCCATCTATGGGACTCTGCGTATACTACGCTGCCCTGCAGAACCACTTGGGGTTGAATGGCATCTCCTATGCGAGGAACTGCTTAGAGCTTGTGAAACTAAGGGTGGTCCCCTGCAAGAGGAGCAACTCTTGGGGTGCCTGATAAGGAGACCAAGCTGGAGCCTGGTTGCTGTATATGGCAATATCTATGCAGAACAGGTGAAGGAAAAGCCATTGTGCTCTAAAACATTTGGAAAAGGTAAGTTTTTTTCATTTCACCCCATCTGGATCCAGACATCAAAGCCTTTCCTTTGCTAAATTCTGGTATGCTACCTTCCTTGGCATCCATACCCTCCATGTAAACTATGATATCTGGTAAGAAAAACTAGGTAGTAATGGGGATTAGGGAGTGTTGGATATTATTTTGCCAAAGCAACATTTCATAAACCATGACCCTCCTATTGGTTAGGAGACAGATAAGTTATTAGCAATAAGAAAGAAGGGTTTTTGTTTCTTCAGAACAAATAGAGAAAGTTATGAAGTTACAAACTCTCACATCAGTTATTTAAAACTGGAGTAGATCATAGGAATTGGAATCCTGGATTTTCCTCAGTAACTTCTGTTGTATTCTTGATTTCTAGTTCCATCTGAGCATTTGGATCCTGAGAATGCAATGCTGAGTCTGTTCTCTAATCCTAATACAAGCCAGGCCTGGAAGATGGCCTATTTTTACTGCTTGAGTAGCCATAAACACCTCCTGGAGCAGATCCTGGTATGGGCAAATCAGGTTATTCTATATTTCATGGAGAATCACAGAATTTAGCATTGTTGGTCCAACCCAAGCCCAAAGAATCCCCCTTTATATCGTCTCTGGTATCCAGACTCCCTGAAGACTTTCAGTGAGGGAAAAACTCATCACCTCCCAACTCAGCTGTTTATTCATACAGTTTTAGACTTTAGACAGTTGTGGTCATCAGAAAGTCTGCCAAGACATCAAGCCTGAATTCGTGTCTTCCCATCCACTGCTTGTTTCTGCCCTCTAGAGCCGAACTGAACGATTCTCATCTCTTCTGTACATGACAGCCCTTCAGATACATGAAGACGGTCACGTGCTCCCAGTCTTTTCTTCTGCAAGCCGAACATATTCATTTCCTTTAACAGGAGTCTGTGGGATGTGGACACAAGAGCTTTGGTTATTCTCTGGATATTCTCTGGGTACCAGCCTAAGAGTCCAGAACTGAACTAAGTAGTGCCTATAGGGTCTGACAAGGGTAGAGTACAGAAGTGCTCTCACTTCCTCATTCCTAGAAGCAAATGCGTCTCTTGGGGTAGCCCTAGCTTTTCTGAGTACCAGCCCACCCCACGCTGCTGACTGGTATTGAGTGAATTTGCAGTCCACTGAAGTTCCCACACCTTTTCCAGACAAATTGTTCTCTAACCATGCTCCTCCATCATGTACTTTTTTAAAGTTGATTTTTTGTACCCAAATATAAGTCTCCCCTCTCCTGTCAAATTTCATCTAATTAGATTCAATCCAGTGCTCCTGCTTTAGAACTGCTATCACATAGAAGCTGCGTCAAGGAGTAGCTGAGCAACAGTCTGGGATGGCTGTCCTTGGGTGTCAACCAGAACTTAGTTATGACCCTGCTGATGAGTCGTAAGAAGGATGCCATATTTTATATACTGATTTGGTCATCCAGCATATTAGCTACAATGTTTCCTGGCTTTGTGTCATTAAATTTGATGATCATGCCCTCTGTGCCTCTATCTAAGTCATTGATAAAGATGTTAAACAACACAGATCCCTCAGGCACTCTGGCCCTGGAGATGTCCTGCGTAGTAACATTGAATTGTTAATGGAATGACTACCATGAATTTGTCCATTGAAGCATCTTCTGCACAAAAATAGTTTGAACTACTTTATGACATGTTTTGTTAAAAAAAATCTAGGCAAACTATGTTTAGGCATTCTTCTCACCTACAAGTTTAGTAAACCTATGGGGAAAAAAATAATAGTCTAGCACAAGGGTAGGGAATCTGAGGCCTCAGGGCCACATGTGGCCCTCTCAGTCCTCAAGTGCAACCCTTTAAATGAATCCAAACTTCACAGAACAATAAAAGAATTTGTTCTGTAAAACTTGGACTCAGTCAAAAGGCCTAGGATTTAGAAGGCCACATATGGTCCCCACCCTTGGTCTAGCATGACTTACTGCTTGATGAAGTCATACTTTTTTTCTCTTTGTGATTGCCACTTTTTTACATTGTTCACTGGCTGGTTTTTAAAATGATTCATTATAGAATTATCCCAAGAATTCAGGCTTATTAGCCTGTATTTTGTAGACTTTATTCTCTTCCCATTTTTGTCCACATCTGAATTACCCCCTCCTAATTTCCACAGCTTATCAGCTATAACTTACAGTGGCTTGCTTGCCTCTCTCACATTTAGCCATTCTTTAAGCATACAAGGATGCAGTTTATCTGGGCCAAGTGACTTAAATCCATCAGATTTAAGCTCTCTTACTGTCATTTTACATACTTATTTTGGATGTCACCTCCTTATATCAGCTCTGTCAGCTGTTGTTCTGTCATTTCTAGTCCACAGGTCATTCTTCTGGACAGAGACAACAAAAGCAAAGTAAGAGTTGAGTCACTCAAAGTTCTCTCTGGTCATTTATGCTCTCTCCACCCCAAGCAGCAGTGCTATCTCTTGAAATCCCTTTTTGGTGTCCATAGCTCCCTTTATCAGCTTCAGCTCATTCTGTACATTAGTATTCCTGACACTTTTTCTAGGACTATGCCACTCTTTTATTTTTATTTATCTTCTTTTTCCTACCTGTGCTTCTATCTTCCGTTCATGTCTTTTAAAAAATATAAGTTGGTTGGTCACTTCCTTGTGCAGCAGCAGCTTACTCTTCAGACAGTTCCATTTTTCTTCCTTATTGGGATCATTTCCCTTGAGCTCCAGAATTTTTCATTCTTCTTGGGCTAACTTACCCTGTAGAATGGAGTCCTACTTATCCTTCCCCTGCAGCCTTCCTGAGACCTAGGGTACATGTCAAACTGCACTCAACTTTTCTTCTGTTCAGTCACAACCTTTAGGAAGGAATGGTTACTTTCTCCAAGGATGCCACCATTTCCATCTCAGCAACCCATCTACCCGCCTCCTGGATAGTAAGAATTCGATATAGTGTAGACTGTCCTTTTGTTAGTTCCACTATCTTTTGAAGGATAAAATTGTTAATGAAAATCAGAATGTTATTAGCTGTTTTCCTTTTGGAAAAGAATTCCAAAAGATAACTAGATTATTTTCCCATGCAAGGTCCATGATCTGTTTCCTGAACTCATCTATTTCTTTCTGCTCAGGCAGTCTGTGGCATACAAAATTGCTTGTATTTCTTCTTCCACTGGTCTTTGTCCAAATGTTCTCCACTATTCTTACCCATTCATATTCTTGGATTTCCTAAAGTGAGAATAACTCTTTAATATTCAGTACTTCTGTACCCCATTCTTCTCCTTTACTGTCCTATTTTGGTTTTTTTTTTAACATAAGGTACCCCCATCACGAGCCATATTCAAATAATGTATGTTGTCCCATCAGTCTCAATAATGCCTTAGGTCAAATATGCTACTTTATGTTAGGACAACTTAATTCTTCTTTCTTAAACATTGGGTATTTATAGGTAGTTGAGGCCATTGAATTTACTCTGGCTCCTTACTGGATTTGATCTCCTATGATTTCTGGGTGACTCATCTGCTATTCTTTCTTCATTGTAGCTGTCTGTGGTATCTAGCTTAGAAAATCACCTAAAGCTAGCCAGTTTTCTCCCTTTCCAATCCTTTTTCAGTTTAAAGTCCTTTTGATTAAGTTTGCACATGCCCAACCAACCTTCTTATCTGCTTTTATTAAGACTAGTCCATCCCCAGGTAGACAGCTCTTATCACTGAATTTGAGTCATGGTACAGAAATCCAAATCCCGTTCTCAGACACCACTGTTTTAGCCAACTGCTTACTTCCCAAATTGCTTTTTTCTTTTTCTACCATTTGCCCTCAGTAAACAGCAGTGAGAAAAAAGGCAACCTTTGCCTATATTAGCTTTAATCTCTTGCTCAAAAACCTCATAATCTTTGGCAATACTTTTTAGGCTCTTTCTGGCAGTATTATTTGTGCCTATGTGAATCACTAGAATTACATGGCAGACTTACATTTTGATAAATCTTAGATATATGCCACTGGAAGACAATAAACTTCTCTGTTATTGGTAGCATGCCAGCAATTAACCACCTCAGTATCCCTAAGCAGGGAATCGTCAGTCGCCGTCCCACTCTTCATTTCTCTCCTGATAACTTCGATTCGTTGGAGGACAAGCAGCTGCCTCCTCTTCAGAGCTTCCTTCTCTTCGGCAAGAACCTTAAGCCTGTTATTTAGCTCTAAGTATACAGCTGTCTTTTTTCCTTCTCTTCCTATAATCCATATTACCCATTCATCCTCCATCTTCCTGACTAGGATCTAGTCTCTCCTCCTACCTCAAATCCCCTCTTTTTGGATTTGTCAGCCTCTTATAACCCTCTTCTTGCTTGTAGATGACAGCACTAAAGCTCTTGAAGGAAGAAGACTTTTCAAGTCTGAGTTGCTTGCTGGACAGAGAATTCAGGCCTCTCAGTCAACTACTTGTGCTTCTGGGGTGGACTCATTGTCAGAGTTTGGAGTCGGCCAAGTTGCTGCTCCAGACCCTCCATAGGACAGAGGTAAATCTTCTGTTCTGAAGTCTTGGATTTCTCTAGTGATGAGAGATGTCCAGAACTATAGGCTTAAAGCTTAGACTTAATATGGGTAGCCCTAGTCTTTGGCCCCAGGTGTGTGAGTCAACATCTCTCCTTTCTCCCATTTGAAAGCAGAATCAAGAGTGTGATAAGCTCCTCAGAGATGCCTGTGATGGTTTGTCATCGCATGTCGAGGTCCTAGAGTGGTGTCTGCAGCGAAACAGGTAAGGATAGATGATGCCTTCTCTTGTCCTATAATAAGGATAGTAAATCTTTTTTGGTGATACTGCCCATCACCTTTTGTAGTCTTCTTCAACATAAACATAAAGTTGCTAGTTTTTCCTTGGCCATAGGAGATTGATGTAAAGAGCATCTTGGCTCATGTTTCCATGACCTCAGCTTACCTGTGGTTCTAGGCCCACCTCCTTCCCACCTCATCAGAATTTTTGGAAGTAGAAGAAAATGGTAGTCTCTGTTTGGTCACCGTCCTAGCACTTGCCAAAAGTGCTTCACTCCAGGGGAGTTTCTGTCAGCAGATATTAGAAGGCTTGGTGGTAAAAGGCTTGTCCTTCAAGATCTCCTAGAGGCACGTTAATGGTAGGTACTGACAATTTCCATCCTAGATCTGGCTCTTTTTCAGTGCTGAGAGAGGTGAGATCTGTGGTCTAAGGAGTGAAGCAGAAAGATCAAGGAGAATGGGAAAGGGACCCACATGTACAAAAATATTTATAGCAGCACTCTTTGTGGTAGCCAAGAACTGGAAATCAAGGAGATGCCCATCAATTGGGGAATGGCTTAATAAATTATGGTATATGAATGTAATGGAGTACTATTGCGCCATAAGAAATGATGAACAAGAAGACTTCAAGGAGGCCTGGAAGGACTTACATGATCTGATGCTGAGCGAAAGGAGCAGAACCAGGAAAACTTTGTGCACAGCAATGACCACAGTGTGCGAGAGTTTTTTCTGGTAGACTTGGAACTTTGTAATAACACAAGAACTTACTGAAAAAAAAATCCCAATGACAATTTTCTAAGGCAAAATGCCTTCCACACTCAGAGAAAGAAATATGGAAGTCATTCGCAGAATGTAGCAGA
>CM053769.1:439609145-439631317 GCA_028658325.1 Potorous gilbertii | reverse complement strand
ATAAAATCTTAATTTTAAGGAAGTGATTGTAGAACATTTATAAATAAATAAAATAAAAAATTTTTAAAAAAAGAAAAAGAAAGATCAAGGAGTAAATGAAATCAGGCTATCCCATGACAGTACTATGAAACCAGCCCCCACTTCCTCAATCTTCTCTTTGCAGCCTTCCCATACCAGAGAGAGAGGTCCTGCATCATCTGTATGGTGGAGACAGCCATTCAGTACTCTACTCCCTTCATCACCTCACAAACCTTCCTGCTCTTAGGGAGGAAGATGTTCTCAAGCTACTGCATAAAATGCTCATCAAGGCCCCACAACAGGATCAATGTAAGTTGAAGTGGAGGTGGTCCAGATCGTGTCCATCCCCTGTGAACTGGTGGTCTGATCAGGCTTATTGCCATGACTTCTCAAAATGGACAACCTGGCAGTGATCCCCTAGAGTGTCCTTGAACTTGAGGGAACACCGGTGATTCAGTCACACCAGAAAGGTGGGGTTTCCTCACCTTTTGTGGGAACTCTGAAATGTTGGGAATGTCTGGAACAGAATCACAGATACAAGACTTCTGGCCTTTCTGATGCAATTTAGGTTACAGTTGAGCAGACTTTAACTTGGAACTCTCAGTACATTCCACAATTGAACAAAATTAGAAGCTTCATTTTGAATTCCTTATGTTGTCAGAGGCTAAGGACTGAGGAAAGGACATTGGAAAGTTAATAGAGTGATTCTACACAATTGCAAATAAGATGTAAGACTGCTTTACCACCACCACCACCCCAAATCTTCAAATAAATTAGAATTATCTGGTTCTCTTATATAAAAATATACAACTTTTTCAGTTGATTTCATTTTGTGTTAGGACATAGGCATGTGCTTTAGAAAAGAAAAGATGATGTTACCATGCCTATGTCAGAGGTGTAGGATAATGTGGATTCTATTCTATTCATCTTCAGTTCTGTTACAGGTGAGGGCGGAGGTATTACAGTAAGTGAATATAGGAAAGAACTTTTAAGGACTTGTCTGTTGTGGAAGGTAGACCGAACGGGGGCTTCTGAGGTCTCTTCCCCAACTCAGGCTTTATGATTCTATGGTTGGGGATTAAGTGAAAGCAGGAAGAAAGGAATCATTATGTTGAGCTCAAATGGCATAAAAGAAAAAGGCAAGAGGACTGTTCAGTGAAAATTAAAAGTGGTCTGGAGAGAAGACACATTCTCACTGACTCAGAATCTCCCTATCTCTTCATTTTGTGCTCACAGCCAGTGGGAATGTGAAAGAATTGACCCTCAGGAGTTTTACCTCTTTCTTTTCTCCTTCCTCATAATTGATATTCAGCTGATGTCTCAATCACCAACCATCTGAACCAATGTCAGAACCTGACACTCTTCCAGGGGTTCTGTGCCATGAAGTATGCCATTTATGCCCTCTGTGTGAATTCTCACCAACGCTCTCAGTGCCAGGTCTGCAAAGAAGGACTCTCTGAGAACCTGGCCACTAACCAAGAACCAATGAAGAACTCTTCTTCCCCAGGTGCGGTAATTGGTCCCCATCTTTTAATAAAAATCCAACATATATTCTTAGTACTAATAATCACTTTCACTACAGTTTTCAGTTTAGAGGTTTTATTCTTCACAAGAATTATTTTAGTGTTATCAAATACTATCTTTAAAGGGAAAAACCAAAACGGGAAGAAAAAAAAAAGAAATAATTTGTCCAATATCTGAGTCAGACCTCCTGACCTTCCTTTGCTTTTATCAGTACCTGCTAGGTACTTAATATGTACTTGCATATGCCAGGCATTGTATTAAGCATTGGAAAAAGACAATCCTTGCCTTCAAGGTATCTAATGGGAGTTGGGGTGGGAGTAAACAAGAGTAGTTGCTTTTAGTTTGGCAAGTTACTGGGATAGTGAGTTGAGCCATACAGTGACTTACATGACGTAGCCTTTTCAGAAAGCAGTGGTAGTATTGATTTAATTATTGTACTCAGATCAAGAGAGTGTAAGGGAGGGGAGGAGAAAGATATGTGGGACAGCAGGGCAGATGACCCAGATAGACATCTGAGTGCTATATGAAGGAACTGGCTAGATATGGTGGGCTAGAGGAGTTACTTCTCCCCAGTCAAGAAGCATGAAGACCTTGGAGTAGCTCATTGGCCAGTTCCAGGCTTCAACCCAGTGAGTCAGTCCTAGAAACGCTAGTGTCTGGTATCTCTGATTTCTGCTAAGATCCTGAAACCCTCCCAAGATAACACTACAGTGTTATTGTGGCGTGTATCATGCAGTACATCTTACTAGTCTGTTGACCATTACTGTAGTCTCCTGGCTTAGAAGATAGGCCCCCAGATAAGAAAATGTGAGGCTAGTCGATATGATTTTTATTTTTTACTTTTGGCTCAGAGGCATCTGTGAGTATATGTGTGAACTTATTTTTTCTTTCTCTGGCACCCTCTGAAACCCTTCATCCCCTTAGGTGCCTCGAATGTCTTCTCAACATACCTGGCCAAGTGTCAACATTACCTATGCAGTATTCCTAATTCCCTGCGACTAGAACTTCTGGAAAATATTTTCTCTTTGCTCCTCATCACCTCTAGTGACCTTCACCCAGAGCCTGTCCTGCCTGAGGACTATGCTGAAGATGATGACCCTGATGGTAAAAGTCCTCCAGATGTAAGATGGTCTCCCTCTGAAAACCGCCAGCATATACTCCAGCCTGAGAGGAAGTCAGAAGGGACTGCCCTTGAGGTGCTCAGGGGTCTTCCTCACACTTCTCCAAGCTGTCTGATTTCAGAGGCAACAGGCAAGAATCAAGGACAAGGCTTTCTGGACCTCAAACACTTTACTAGTGGTAGCAGTGGGTTTTTAGCTGATGAAATAGCAATGGAGGCTTTTCTCAAGCTTCTCCAAGAGCAACTAGAGGAAATTAACAACCATGAGCCCTCTGAGGACCCAAAACTGGTAGAGAGCCAGAGCTGCTCAGGAAGCAGGAATGGGTTACAGAGTCGACTGCACCAGTTCTCCAAAGTTCTCTCTGAGGCACAGTGGAGATATAAGGTGGTAATCAGCAACCAGAACACAGGTAAGAGAAGGGATTATGCTGGAAGGGTGGGAGGAAAAGGGAGAAAACTAAGAAAGGGTTTTAGAATCCCACATTACTTTGGCCCAGATAATTTTCAGAAGGCCATGCCATCATAACCTGTATTGTAAAAGTTGGACATTGTTCCACTTCTTAGTAGGTTTTCTCCACCTGCTATCCCAAGGGAGAGAGTAGAACAAAGCCTGCATCCTTCTTTGTGTGACCTATAGTGGTTAACATTTCAGAGGAGCAGCTGACAGCCTCCCAGAAGTGCCGCACCCTCTCCACACGCCACTCCAGTCTCCGGCGTGCTCACCGGGCAAGAAGGAATAAGTCGGGTGAGCTCAGAAACTCCTTCCCATACATTGGGCAACTTATGTGCTGCTGTTTGTGTCTGAAGTCAGTGACATATTTATACCTAGAAACACTGGAAACTTCAACAGATACAGGAAAGGGAAAGAAACAGTGCATAGTCTCTACTCTCAAAAGCATATGGTTTAGTTGAGACAACTGGAAAACAAGTAAGTGCTGAATTTGATGGTACCATGGATAGAGTACCAGGCTTGCAGTCAGGAGGCCTAAGTTCAAATCCAACTTCAGATAGTTACTAGCTGCATGACACTAGGTAAGGTGCTTTAACCTGTGCCTCAGTTTCCTTATCTATAAAATGGTGATAACGATAGCACCTGTCTCCCAGAGTTGTGAGGATCAGAAGAAGTAACATATGTAAAGCACTTTGCAGACCTTGGAGTGCCATACAAAAGAACGCTGTCTGCAAAGCTAGCTGCTGCAGTTGCTACTGTGAGCACATGAGGGGTTAAATACTACTGATAATTTGTATTTATGTAACATTTTCCTCCCAACAACCATTAAAGATAACAAAGGTTACTGTTAACGTAGACTAACATGAAAGGGAAAGGCTTCTTGGACAAGATGGGACTTGGAACAGGGATTTGAAAGATGTGTTAGATGAGTAGATGGGAAAGGAGACACCATTCTGTTTGGGGTAGGTGGCATAAAATACCATTTGAGAAATCTGTGTGGCTCACAGATGAGATAAAGAAACCATGTGGGAGCACAAAGCTCCATGGGTTCCCCACAATGGACCTGGATTGTATCCATTCCAGATAAGAGAATGGCAGATAGGAACAAGTGTGCCATGCTTGCCAGTGATCATAGTGGAGCTGGAGGGCATGTGGGGTCCTTGTCTAGGACAGGGGTCAGCACTGACCAAGCCAGTCAGAAAATGACCCCATAGCCACGGGGCTTCTTACCTATAGAAAGGAGATATCATAGAAAGTGATGCAAAGAAACCTGATATATTCACTTCTGTGCTGGATAGAGTCGTGTAATTTTTTCTAATACATGTGATATTAGCTACTGCCTGAGGGAAGGAGTAAAACTGCTGTTATAGATGGGATTAGGGTACCAGCTGCCTCTGAGGTCCTTTCTGCCTGCTGTTCACTAAAGCCAGTATTGCTGTATGGATGCTTGTTTTTATGTATGTATGTGTATATGTGTGGCTGCAGTTGCCTGCTGTATGGATGCATTCCACTCTCAGACTACTCTCAGTTCTGTTAATGACGACTTAACATTTTCTATGCTACAAGAAATTGATGGTAGATTTTTTTTTCTCTTCTTTCTATTGCCTTTAGATGGCCGGGACAGAATCTCTAACCTCTCGCTAGAAAGTACAAGTAGTGAACTAAGCACAAGCACCTCAGGTATTGATCGGACGGGTCCTGTTCCTCAACTTTGTCCTGGCAGAGAGGAGTCCTCCATTGAGGTGTAAAAAGTGGGATCGCACAGCCTGATTCTGTGTGAATACTGACTCAAGAATGATGAGATAATGCTTACTATGTTCCAGGCAGGTGTTAGAGGGAAAGTTGAGGACTGACTATAGAAAGCCTTTCAGAGGCTTCCCTGTCAGGTCTGCTTACCTTCAGTCAAGATAAACAGAGGTTTCTTGGTACCTGTCACTTGCTAAATTAGTATAGATGTGGAGATAGTCCTTCCTCCTGAGGAGAGGTCAGGACCTATCTCCAGGTTTTTCCATGGGTATTCTGATGAAAGTGATTTGAAGAGTTTGTAATGCAAACCATGTGCCACCCTGATTTTCTCCTTATCCTGTGTTCCTCATAGAGGGAAGTCTGAGTACTATGTCTGGCCACAGTGAGCTACAGATGCAGCTACAACCCCAAACGCAAAGCCTCCTTATCCCTATGATGCTATCCCAGCCTGAGTCACTTCTTGCTTCTTGTATTCTCCGAGGGAACTTTGTGGAAGCTCATCAGGTGAGAAGGAGGAACTCGATATCTCTACCCCACAAATGGCAACAACTTTGATCTAGGTGTGTCTCTGGGCAAACAAGAAGGCCTAAATGGCTGTTTCAGACCAGTACTCAACAGGTGACTGCTCCTTTGAATGGTGGCATGCCATAGTATAAATTCCAGGCTTTGCGGCCTTATTAAACTCTTCCAAGGGGTGATCAGACCTCCAAAAATGGATTCAGCTTATAAAAACCCAATCTACCAAAGTATCAATTTTGTTTTATTTATTTTTGAAGCAAAGGCGTCTATAATTTTCAAGTGACCATTGTAGGCATGTGGTGGAGCACTAGACCAAGAATGAGAAGACCTCAGTTTGCTCTTAAGGAGTCTTGTGGTCTTTGAAAAGTCATTTTAGACTTTTTGAAAAAGTCATTTGTAAATTTGAAAAGTCATACCTCACACTTCTCCAAGCTGTCTGATTTCAGAGGCAACAGGCAAGAATCAAGGACAAAGCTTTCTGGACCTCAAACATTTTACCTGTGGTAGCAATGGGTTTTTAGCTGACAAAATAACAATGGAGGTTTTTCTCAAGCTTCTCCAAAAGCAACTAGAGGAAATTAACAACTGTGAGGATCCAAAACTGGTAGAGAGCCAGAGCTGCTCAGGAAGCAGGAATGGGTTACAGAGTTGACTGCACCAGTTCTCCAAAGTTGTCTCTGAGAACTTGAAAATTTGAAGTCATACCTCTTCTCTACAGAGGTGACATGGCTTTTACCCTGCCTAACTCACAAAACATCATGAGGATCACATGATCACACATATGGGAAGGTCAGAGCTTGACCAGAACTAGGTAAGGTAGGCAACCTCCTAGGCCGTAGTATAATAGAGAATGCAACGAGAGGCATATTTCTAATACTATGCAAGTTTTTTGTGATATCAAATTATATGCAAAGGCTGAGGTTTTCAGGGCACAACGGATATGTGTTCACAAAGGTTCACAGGATTTGGAGTCAGAGGAAACAGATTAAAATTTAACTTCTATTACTTATTACCACTACCACATTGGTCTACTCTTTTTATTTTTGTGGGCCTAAAATGAGATTACATCAGGAGTCAGCAAACTACTGCTTAGGGGCAGTACCAGTTTATCATAAGGCCCAGAGTTAAGAATAGTTTTTACATTAAATTTTTTACATTTTTCATAGTAAAACTATTTTAAAATGTAAAAATAATTTATATAAAAAGGTATTTATATAAATATGATAAATTTAAAATAAAAAATAAATTGAAATATAATAAAATTTTACTTAAAAGTGTAAAAACCATTTGGTTCGCAGTCCTCAGTACCAGGGTCTATGATCCAAAGGTTGACACAAATCTCTTATCCTGGTCCTATTGAAAACACTACGGAAAAGTGTAAATATAAAGAAATGTACAAGGTTATTGTGTCAGCTAAAGAGCACATCTATTACCTAGTAGGAGAGCCTGTTTGAAATAACAGTAAGGTAAAAAGATAATAAGGTAAAAATATCACTTATTGAGTATAGAGTCAGAAGAGAAGGAAGAGGATTGTTTAGGTAGAGCTTTGGAGAACCTTAGCATGAATTTCGAATCCAGCTTGAACTCTGCATAAGATGTTATACCATGACACTGGTGAAAACCAGAGGGTGTCATATCTTCTTGATTTTTACCCCTCTTTGTGTCAGTATTCAGAGAATCATAGACCAAAGTTACCTCTGCCATCATGTTTATGGAGTTTTGTATAAGGTTAACATGTATGGGAGATAACTTGTTTGAGGAGAGCTTTTTAGGATGAATTTTGTTCCCCTAGTCAAATATGTTTTTTAAATCAACAGACATCTTTATATCTTCTGTCAACTGCCTTACTTTTAAGGTATGTTCTGTAGAAAATCATTTGTTCAAAGCTTGTCTTGTCTGTTCCCTTCTTCTGTTCTGGTATTAGGCAAAAATCAAAATGATCCATCAGGAAGCAATTATCAAGAGTGTACTATATGCCTAGTACTATCTTAGGTACAAAGATAGGTCCAGCCACTGTTACTGGCTTCATTTTCCTAAGTCCCACACCTAGGACATTAGGTCACCACCTAATATACAGATACAAATAGACCAACTTGTATACAAAAGTGGTAGCTGTTATCATCATTGTGAATAGATCCAGATAGGAATGTTGGGAGATCTATTCTGATTTGATTTTGTTTGTTTTTGTCCTTCAGTTTTTATCACCAGATCCTCACAGGATAATGGGATTTAGTTGGCTCTTAACACAAGTTTTTGGCAGACTCATGTTTTCCCCTACTTTGTTGGTTTCTGGGGTATTTCTACTGTAAATGAACTTATACTCTAAGTTGCTGTTCTGGGCTGCCATCTATCTATTGTGGTTATTTTTAACCTTTTTGTTATGAAAACTACTTAAAAGTTGAAGTCCTTTCCACTGTTCCTGACTCTAAGGTTGGTCCTCTGTTCAGTGTGCCATACCAACTAAAATGATATAGTGAGAATCAGTCTTTACTTTTCTCTGCTTATTTTCTAAAGTCAGTGCCTTATTTAAACAGGTTGAGTTGTAGCTTCTATAATCACACACAATGTTGTCTTATCTTAGCGTGTGGGTGAGCATTTTACTTCCTTCATAGACAGCAGTTTAGTTGTTCAGGGGCTATAAATAAACCATAGCCAACTATTCATCCTTGCACTCCTTCATCTTCTTGCTTTTCTATCCCATCTCTAGTAATGGTAACAATGATCCTAATCCAGATAGCATCCCCACCAACCACTGGAAGTCCCATATCCCTTTCCCCTTGAATGTTTTGGCTACCTTTCCTTCCCTTTGCATGCCAGTCTTAACAGCTCCCTTTTGTATAGTACTTTGTAGCTTACATGGCATTTTCCTTAACAAAAAGGCATCCATGTGAGTTAGTGGAAATATTTTTATCCCCATTTTTCAGATAAAGAAACTGAAGCTCATTCAAACTTATGATTTGCCTAAGGTCACAAAGTTAGTGTCAAACAGGTATTAAGCATCAGAGCCAGAACTCAAGCCTATTTCTTCTGAATCCTCCATGACGCTGAGCTGCATCAACACTCTCTGATGTGCTGTTACATACAGGTCCACCCAGACCTCAAAGACATGATCTGTCAGATGCTTATCATGATAATTGCAAGATCTAAGTTCCATAGAAATTTATGAATTTCCTGAGTACAGCCATAGAAATAATCCATTCTCCCATCCCCCTATGACAGGTGGTGTTCTTGTTTGATCTGAAGTCTTCCCCTAGTTGTGGTGAGCTCATGTTTATGGAGCGCTACCAAGAAGTAATCCAAGAGTTGGCCCAAGTAGAGCACAAGATTGAAAATACGATCTCAGACGGGGGCAGTACCACCATTCGACAAACCGGTAGTGGCCGCTCAACTCTGCAGGCCATTGGCAGTGCTGCTGCAGCAGGTCAGGATATACTTTTTCAAAATAAGGGAGGTGAAGTAGGAAATGTTGCATGGTACTGATAGTGAGGGAAAAAACCTCAAGAATGTGAACCACTTTGGCAGGCGAATGAAGCTTATGGACTTCTTCTCAGAAGAATTTTCTTTTTAATGGTATTTTATGTTTTTTCCAATTACATGTAAAGATCATTCACTGTTTATAAAATTTTGATTTCCAAATGTTTTTCTCTCTTCCTTCCATCTCCCTCCCCAAAATGGCAAGCAATCTGATAAAGGTTATATATGTGTAATCATGTAATCATGTGTTTCCCCATTAGTTACGTTGTGAAAGAGAAGAGTGTTTTTAAATGCATAAATAAGATACATAATAGAAGAAGCCAATTATGTTGAGATGTAGTTATCAAAATATTAAACAAATTCATGGACCTAGGAGTTAAGAATTTCTGCCCAAGAGTAATATCTTTCTTGGGGAAGAGGAAAACTATGGAATTCCGATCTATTCCATCTCCTCTACAATACATTTCAGATGCCTGCCATTTTAGACACTCCTTTAAGCATATTTACTGTGTCTAGACTTGAAAGAGAAACTTTTTTAGACTGCTTCTCCATTTTGTTTGCGTAAGTCCCAGTGCTTCTGTATATGCCTGAGCATTTTGCTTCCTTCCCACATTTTGTTTAACTGTTAGAGAAGAGTGTATTATCAAGTACTGTTGCCACTCACTGGACATCAGCTGTCTACTCCAACCTGGGCTCCAGTGTAAAACAAGGCCCTCTTTTAATTGCTTCCTGCAAGTTGGTTCCTTATTTCCCTATGTCTTCACACCCCTCTTTTTCTTTTTACATCTACTTACACCTACCAATATTCAGTCTAGTAGAGGTACCATAAAGTTAAGTACTCAATTACAAGAGCATCCTTATTGGACTTGACAAGGAGGGGTTGCCCTTCCAACCCCTCCACACATATCCTTCTGGCCTTCTCCAGCAGAGGATGCCTACAACATCCTTCCTACTCTCACTCTAATCTTTAATCTCTTCCTTTCCCTGTTGCCTACAAATATGGCCATTTCATACTCTGCGTATCATGTGTGTGCCTATTTATTTATATACTGCCTCTCCTGTTAGTATATGAACTCTTTGAGGGCAGAGATTGTTTTAGCAATTTGTGCTTTTCTTTGTATCACCCAGAGCTTAGTGCAATTTCTGGCACATAGTAAACTGCTAATACGTTTGTTGGTTGATTTACTGGTTTCTTTTTTTAGATCCCATATGGAAATATAGCTGTTCTTGACCTCTTTTAAGGGTTTCTCTTGGTCTCCCTTAACTATAACCATGCTGCCTTACTTTCTATAGACACTGATGGGTGGGATGTATTTATCTACTAACCTGTAAAGAATTCCCTGTCATTTTGATCATAACTTTGTTAATATTGACAACAGTTGTAATGAGAATCATCACATCTCTCCCACTCATATATATGGCCACCTCCCTAGTTCAGGCCCTCATTGACTCTCTCCTAGACTATTTGTGTCAAGCTCAAACAGGAATGAGGTAATCAAACCATACAGGAGGGCCATACATTAACATCTATGTCCTAGTTTACCTTAATTTATTTTGTTAAATATTTCCCAGTTGGTTGGGCTACACTCAGCAATGTTGCTGAGTGCACAGCATTTAATGTATCGGAGCTGAACTGCTGCAGTAACCTCCTAATTGGTCAGCCTGCTTCAAGTCTGTCCCATCCCTCCACACCTCCCTCACCCCCACCCCACACAGCACCTAGAACCTTAGCCCTAAGCCTGACCTAAGTGTGACCATGTCACTTGCTTTTTGAGAAAGTAGGTACCTCTCACCCTTGACTTCACAACCTGACTCTACTATACCTTACCTGCCTTATTCCACAATTCTCTCCTTCACACACTGTTATGTTCCAACCACACTATCCTTCTTGCTGTTCCTCACACACAATATTTCAAGTTGTCTCCCTGTCTTTGAACAGCTGGGTTTTGTTATGGTAGGAGTATGTCCTTGTGTCTAGAGTAATCTCCTTTCTCACCTCTGCTTTTTAGAATCCCCAGTTCCTTTCCAGGTTCAGCCCAAGTACAACCTCCTACCTGAGGCCTTTCCTCATCTCCCCCTCCCCAACTCTTAGTGTCTTTTCCCTTAGAAAAGAAAGCTACTTTGTACTTAATATCTATATGTTCCTATAGTTGTACATGTTGATTCAGTAGAATGTAAGCTACTTAAAGACAAGAACTGTTCATTTTTTGTCTTTGTATCCCTAACATGGTATCTCACCCTTATTAGGTGCTTACCAAATGCCATTTGATTGGTTGATGATGCTCATTTCAATCTCTTGTATTTTTTTTACCTTTTCCAGGTATGGTATTTTACTCTATTTCTGATGTGACTGACAAACTGCTTAACATCTCTGGAGACCCCATCCCTATACTCCAAGAGGACTTCTGGATAAGCAACATGCAAGTGGAGCCCATTGCTCCCTTGAAGGACATTCTGGAGGACCTCAGCCCCCCAGCTATGGCTGCATTTGACCTAGCCTGCACCCAGTGCCAACTGTGGAAAACTTGCAAACAGCTTCTGGAAACAGCTGAACGACGTTTGCACAGCAGCCACGAGAGTCGAGGTGAGGATGCTTTGTACTTTGTCCCTTTGACTTCTAGTGAAATAAATTTCTTCTCTGTTCTATAGGGAGAAAACTGGGATTCTCTGAAAGCGGGAAGAAGAAAAAATTGCCCCTCAGTCCTCTTCTTATTACTTCTTTAGTTCAAACTAATTGTGTAATTAGGAATGGCCTTGTTAAAATCCTAATATCTAAACAGAACACATTTATTTACGTGATCTAAGCAAGTAAGAGTTTTTAATCACCTTTGTAAAGTGCTCTCTAATTTAGGAACGATTTTGTGAAAGAAATGTTTTTTTTTTCCAAGAGAAAAGATAGTAGTCAGACATTGCCTTAAATTTTATTAAATTTCTCTTAATGAAAAGACTTTGAACTTGAAGGTTGAAAGGAGAGGAAATTGAGAGGGAATGATGCTCTAAGGTGAACTAATGAAGCATTAGGGAACTTGAGGATAGAAGACAACTAAGCTAATCCCTAATCCAACTAAACACATCTCATCAATATGTTCCACATGTTAATAGAACCCTGACTAGTGAAAAGTAAGTTGTTCACCCTTAGAGATGGCAGAGTGAGGGGAATAGAAATGAGTTGTGAAGTGAGAGCTGCTGCCTAGAAGCAAAACTGTCCCTTCTTGTCTACCAAATTCTTTCTGACTTTTTGGTTAAAATACCATTTGATTTTCATTTCATTTTGTTTTGTTGAGAATTTTCATTTTTAGCACTTAATACTACCACATTAAATAGATACTCTTCCTCACCAACCAGCCTACTAGGCTACTGGTATTTTATTTTGTAAAAGGGAAGTAAAATTGTGTGAGCTCTGTTTAGGCTGCAGAGTACCACAGTAAGTAGTGGCCACAATTCAGAGGAATTCAGAAGGGTTCCATTTCCATTGCTGCCTGTCATTACCAAGCTGTAGGCACAAAACCAGGATTGATGTCATTATAAGCCACATGTGGAGAGTTTTTCCAGCTAACAGCAATTGAGATCCTGCAGCAAAGAAAGAGAAAATAATGTATAGCCTCATCTCCCCTGGAGGAGAGAAAATCAAGAAGTAAATGTAACAGGCATATAGCGCTGAAATTTTAATTTGTAGATGCACCTAACCTCACCATGTTCCCACTGCTTCATCTGCTCCCAGGTCGAAAGCTTGACTGTGTTCTCCTGAACTCTGATGGCATTAGAGGCTTTCCAGTTGTTCTTCAGCAAATTGGCAAACTTTTCAACTACCCGTTTGTGCCAGCAGGACAAGCTAAATCTGGTCAGTTGCTTTTCGTGCTTTCTCTCGTGGACTAAAATGCATCAGGAATTTGTCATTAGGCTCTTTCTTGCACCTCCCTCTCATTTGCTTCCCATAGAAAATGCAGAAGAAAAAGCAGGCAGTCGTCACCCTCGGTTCAGTGTTAGAGAGCTCCTTCAGATGTGCCTCCCAAGCCTGACGGAAGACTGTGTGTCAAATCAAGCCACCCTCAGCCAGCAGCGAGAGCAGATTATCCAGACACTGATGCAAGCACTGCAGCTTCCAGGTTGGCCACACCTTTCTCTACCTCCTAAAGATTGCAAATGGAAAAGAAAGAACTAGGGCTCAAGGGGAAACAATAAAGCTGGGAATTAGAGAGGCGTGGTAGACTGGGCATTTAGGACAGAGACCTAAGACTCACATAAGTCCAGCTTTGGGAGAAATCTCCTGACCTTGTAACCTGACTGGTACTTACCTGCCCAGGCATTATTCGTTTTGCACTATCCCCAACAAGTAGGAGTTCTTTGTGTGAAGAACTCTAGTGACGGAGAACCCATTCCATTTTTGGATAGCTCAGGTTTGAGGGAAATTTCACCTCCCTTTTACGAGTTTTTACATTCTGTCCCTTGTTCCTATTTTTGTCTTGTGGGGACAAGGAGAAGTCTAGGAAAAAGGGGAAGGGAATAAGTTTCTATATAGTGTCTATTGTGTGCCAGGCACTTGTTACAAATATTATCTCATTTAATTTGGTCCTGCCAAACGACAACTCTACAGAGACTTGCCCAGGTGATCTATATAGTATATTTGTGTATAAGTTTTCCTGTTCTGCAAGGTGAATAATAAAGCTCTTCAAAGTAGTTGAAGATCACCCCCAGTTACATAGTCTTGTACCCAGAAGTGTTCATTAAATCTTGAAACCCTTCACCTGAGTATTTATGTGCCGCTAATTAAAGTGTTCTACATACAGTGATCTTGGATCAAAGGTTTAGCATTGCCTAACCTGATTCCTTCAGACACAAACTTTTCCTTAATTTAAATCAGGAATAAAATCTTCAGTCCCTCACTTTGAGGAATGATTAGGTAGTTGAAATATGGAGAAATTTTTATTTATCCCTGCCATATGAGCAAATAGTTTAGACTACAGATAGAAGCCAGATGTAAAGCCAGAGAATCCTAATTCATGGGTTGTAATGAAGATTCATCAAAATGTACAGTAGTCCTTTATTGCTTCTCTTATTATTCTCTTCAGAACCTAAGGGCAACCCCCTGTCTTCACTGGTGGCACAGGCATCTCAGAAGCTCCCTGAAATAGGAGCCCACCCTGTACAGATCCAGACACATCTTCTCATGAAGAACCTAAGCAACCAGATCCCAGTAGACAGTGGGCCAGTTGACTATGTGGGTGCCTTCTTCACTTACTCAAATACCATGGCTTCTGTGCTCCTTCGAAGCCTAAGTTCTGAGCCTGGTAAGTAGCAGATTTAGGCAGATGTCTGCTCTTGAGGATAGGAGTTTATTATAGTAGGGACCCTGATAGTTTGGAAGGGTTCTGAGCCTAGAGAGAACCCCAAGCAGGTGCCCTAAATATGACCTCAAAGACTTACGGTACAGGTGTGTAACTTTGACCCAGAATAATGAGTGTTTGGCTAGGTATCCAGGAAGTAGGACTTGTGCTCTTAAAAAGAAAGATGGTCTGTCTCTCATTTCCAAATGGTTCAGTTTGAGAAGTATCAAATCTGTTCTCTATGGGTTCCATTTCCTTTTGTGTTGACCATAGATCATGCCTAGACCAGGACTGGTAGGGAGAAGGTGAACTTGAAGTCAGAAGTATGTAGACAATGCCACTGGCCTACTGTGAATAAAGAGATCAGTTTCAGTATGCTCCTGACGCATTCTTCAGCTTCACTCCTCGAGGCCTCCAAGAAGCATACGTCTTCCGCTGATGTAAACAGTTGCCCTGATAGGTTTCTCCTTTTCCTTCCATCCTTTACAGATCATGCAGTGAAGGCAAAAGTGGGGGACCCTTTTGTTATTCTGCATCAGAGCCCCTCCCAACTCATGTCCCACCTCCTCCTTGAAAGACAGATTCCCCCGGACAGGTGGGTGCTTTGATCTGTTGTTCTACATGGGCCCTTTGAGTTCTTCTCTATCAGAGCCCTTCCCAACTCATGTCCCACCTCCTCCTTGAAAGACAGATTCCCCCAGACAGGTGGGTGCTTTGATCTATTGTTCTACATGGACCCTTTGAGTTCTTCTCTATCAGAGAAGCTCTTAATAGATGGAAATTGAAGTCATGCAGGGAATTAGAACTAAGATTTCATTACCAAACTAACTCTCATCTTCCACTTGCACTATGATTTTAATCTTCATGATTTCCTTCCTCCTCTTAACTGTACCAGAATAGTGAGTTTCCATGTTTTACTCTCCCTTACTCCTTTTTCTACAGGCTGGCATCTCTTCTGGCCCAAGAGGAGCTGAGCCTGAGTGTGCCACAGATTATCATCAGCTGCTGCTGTGAGCCCCTTACCTTTTGTCCCCCTCGGCAGAGCCAACAGACTCGGTCCCTTCTGACCTATCTGGGTGCATTAGCACAGTTACATACCTCTCATTACCTGACTGACATTCCACTCCTTAGTCCTACCCTAGAAGAACCAAAAGAGAAACCTATGTTGGATTCTCCTTCTCCCTCCTTTTCAAGTGACTCACCCCACCCTGCTCTCACTGCTTCTGCCTTAACTTTCCTCAAGTCCCATTCAAAGTTACTGACAGCTCTGGCATGCTTAGGAGCTATTGTGGGGCCACAAGTCTCCAAGCCCAGTCTATCATGGAAGGAACTGTGTGGCCGGAGAGAGGCTCCTTTGGCCCCAGAACAGGTAGCCCGGGAATGTGAGAGCCTCCTGGATCAGGTCCCTATGTTACAAACCTTCCTCATGGCTGCCTGGGAGCCTCTCCGGAGTACCCGAGAGGAGGAGCAGAGCTTGGCAGGGGGACTGTGTGGCCAGACTTGTCTCTCTACTGTTCTCCTGGGCTTGCACTCTCCCATTGCTGTGGATGTGTTGACAAAGGCCTTTGAGGAAGCACTAGTAGCTAGAAATTGGACCCGGGCCCTTCAACTCATAGACTTGTATGGACAAGACATGGAGGAATTAAGCAGTATAAAGGATGCAGTTCTGAGCTGTGCCACAGCGAATGGTAAGTAGGATCATAAGTACAGAAAGGTTGCGTTTGAAAGGAGAGAAATACACTTCACAGGAGAAATTAGAGCTAGTAGATTTTGGCCCCCCTCTTGGAAAATTCTGTTCCTCTGATTTGTCACATTTGTGAAATTGAACAGGGACATATTTGCTTGTAGTTTGCTATTAATGATATTGGCAAAGAACAGAATTGGAACAGATACCCTGAATTATCTCAATTATGTGATACTCTGTTGAATATCTTAGGGGTATGGAGATGGTAGAGAATGCTCCTAATAGTTCTGTTGATCAAATACCCCTGAAACAGTCCTCTGGGGAGAGAATGGAAAACCTTTAAAAGCTAACAACTTGCATTATGTAAGTCCTATGATTGGGGTTCATATTATCTCCATATTAGCTGTTAGGTAAGTGTGTGTCCTTGAATGATGGTTGGAGGGAGGTGTCAGAGAGGAAGACAGAGCTGAACTTAGAGCAGATAGTTTATGAATCCTCTGACTTGCTGTTTTGTGACACTTGAGTTAACTTTCTTCAGCACTCTGCTTGTTGACAGGGATTTCTGTCTTCATTCTAGATAAAGATGGCTGGCAGTACCTGTTTTCTGTAAAGGATGCAACTCTGAGAAGCCAAATGGCTCTTTGGTTTGTGGAGAGGTGGCCCCTGGAGCCTTGCCTAGAAATTTTGGCCTTTTGCATTTCAGAACCAGCTGTCCCAGAAGCATTACTATCAGAGCTGCATACAAAGCTGAAGGAGCTCCAAGTTTACCAGAAGGTAAAACCATGATCAATCAAAAAATAAACAGACTGTATAGACTCTCTCTGTCTGCCTATTTAATGTGAGGATGGTAAGGACTTTGGGGCAAATTTGCCTTTGCTATCTGTTCAGCTCTTCATACTTTATTCTTGTTTTATTTTTATAAGGACCATTTATAACTACAATTTCATGCTTAAGTATGTGTCAAACAAAACTTAAAGAACATTTAAGTTCCATGTATATTATGTGCAAAGAAGATTATATAATACTTGTTAAAATTTCAAAATTTCAAAGTTCAGTTTGAAAGGATTGTGACATTTTTAAGAACGTGGCTCTTGGATTTATGTTGTACTCAAGATTGAGAAACACCTGAAAGCCTGTTTTTAAAGAATGTATATAAGTAACATGTAAAAAAAGTTTATTATGGTGTTTTATCCCACCTGTGGGATTAAAGGGCTCTTAGGGAAATCTTTAATTGGAATGAAAATAGAGTCCAGAATTCTGCTTGGAGAACTCAAGATGCAACACACAAAGACTTTTCTCCCTCCTCTCCAGCTTCTTTCCAGCAAGAACCTAAATTCAATCCTGAAATAAAGGGGCTTGTAAAAAGTTAATATTCTCAGATGGAGCCCTGGCCTCTAGGAGTTCTCACAACCAGTGAATTACACCCTCTTTTTCTCCTGCCTTCTCCCTGTGCCCAAGTTTCTGCTTTCTTTTTCCTCTTCTAAAATAGGTAAGCTGAAAAAATAGGAGTCTGAACTCACTGTCCTCAGATCCTTCAAAGCTTTTAGCTTTTAAATCTGTTTGCTATCTTATTCCTCCTTTTGGTTGGCAAATGTTTCTGGATCTGTGGATAGCTCATTTCCAGAAGTCAAGAAACTTGCTTTTGAATCAGAAACTTGCCATGTGTTTTTTAGTGGTTTTTTTTCTTATCTTCCCTTAGATTCTGGATTTACAGTCTACTCCACTGTGGTCTGACTGGCAGACATTGAAGAAATGTTGTGCTGACGGCCCACTGGAAGTCATGGACTTGATTCTAGAGGCAAAGGTGCAGTTTTCCCAAACTGTTCCCTCCTTCATCCCCACCTCAGAAAGTTGTCCCTCTTTCATATATTTGAATCGTGTGGATCTCCAGCTTCCTTGGTCTGGAGAACTCTTTTGTAAAGTGAAAGACCTCCCAGATCATTTATTTCAACCCATTTCCAACTACCAAAAAAAAAATAGTAATATTTAGGACTTAGGGTCCACTGACCTATTCATTTCACTCCTTTATTTGAGCTTTGGCATTTTGCCTTTAGAGGAGAGGGTGAGGTGAGAAGCACCGAAGTTTGGGGATGGTAAATAAAAGAAGAGTAAGGCTGACTGAAGGGCGTTCCTTCCAATGCCTTGATCTTATCCAGATCTCTAGAGGATCTAAATGAGAACTAATGAGAACATGTAACCTGTGAATTTTAGGGTTTATAAATTGCATGATCTCCTTTAGTTCTCACTGTAGCGCTGTTAGTAGGTGCTGTGATTGCTATTTGCAGATGCAGAAACTAAGACTCATAGAGGCCAAATGAGCTCATCAGCAAGTAAGGATCAAAGGTTATCTCACAACTCCTAATCTGACATTTTTCCCACTATTCCCCTCTGCCTGTAACCAGGCGACTTCTCATCCAGGCAGTAGCCTGAGGCTATCCTCAATCTGTATTAGGTGTTCTTTGTTACCCAGTTGTTTCTATACGTCTGACTGTTCATGATCTCATTTGGGGTTTTCTTAGCAATGATGCTATTATGATTTGCCATCACCTTTTCCTGCTCATCTTACAAATGAGGAACTGTGGCAAACAGGGTTAAATGACTTGTCCAAGGTCCCAAAGCTAGGAAGTATGTGAGGCCAGATTTGAACTCAGTTAGATAAATGAGTCTTCCAGACTTCAGGGCCAGAACTCTATTCACTGTGCCACCTAGCTGATTAAGAGGTGTTTTAGCACTAAGAATAACGAGTTAGAATACTTAGGACAAATAAAGAGCCCCTTCTTTTCTCTCATCTTTCTGGGATGCCAGCTAGTGTATTAGCTGGAGACAAACTGCACTGAGCAGCGCTGTTCTCATGATTAGAGGGAGTATTGGGAAAGGCACCAGGAAGTTTGAGTTCTAAGCCTTATTGCTGGCTGTGTGGCTATGGCCAAGTCTCAGCTTTTGTGATTTTGTTTTTGGATGCTGGGTCGCCCTGTCTTGCCCAGGATGGAAGTGCAGTGGCCACCATGCTGTGTAGTACAGAAGCTTTAACCTCCTTTTTTTCCCCAACCTGAGCTGGATTCCCTATCCTTCAGTAGCCTGGTGGCCCCCTGCTCCCTGTGGCTCATCATATTGGTGCCACATTTAGTGCAGGCAAGCAATTGCGTTTATCCTGACTGTTCAAAACTCTTGAGCTCAAGTAATCCACCAACCACAGGGACAAAAGCCAGGAACCACCATGCTAGCCTCATACAACTCCAATCCTGATTTCTCTTGCTTAAGTTCTATAGTAACTGCCCCTTTACCTCTCACTAAATCTTCTTAGTGCTGCCCCAGACCCAGACCAAGTATATGCTGGAAAAACCAGGCAGGAGTTAGGTGTGTGATAAGGCTTTATTGGATTAAAAGTTTCCTCTTTCCTCTTTCCTTACCAGGAATATGAGCTATGTGAGGAGTGGGGCTGCCTCTATCCTATTCCAAGAGAACATTTAATCAGCTTGAACCAAAAACATCTTCTCTACCTTCTAGAGAGTGGAGATCATGAAAAAGCCCTCCAGGTAAATTCATCTCCTTTTGGTTAGAAAAGAGAGTGAGCCAAATCTAATATCAAGTTTCACTTTAAACTCCATGAAGACACATTGGAAAAAAGGCTGAGTCGAAAGAGACCTTGGTTCAAGTCTTTCCTATAATATATTCTGTCTGAACAAGCTTGGGCAAATCACTTCACCCTCAGTACTCACTGGCAACTTTTAGATGATGAGAAGTTACAGCTGAGCTGTTGATCTGCCTCAGTGAAGGAAATTTCCACACCAGGAGTTTAACCTCCACCCTGCCATCACCACCACGACATGGTGGGGAAAACACAAGTCCAGACCAAAGGCTGGTTGGGGTTGGGAGTGGTATGGCTGTGTAGTGTATCAGCAGTCCCAGATCTTTGCTTTGTGTGGAAATTAAGAACGTGTAACATAGACATGTTGAGAGGCTGTTGCCCAGTTAGGTTTCTCTATATCTATAAAGTACAGCTGGGTTCAGGATTCTACTGAATACCAGGTCCATGGGAGAACTTGGCCTAGATAGTTGTGGTTGGCCCCAGGGTTCACCTTCCTCTTCTGCTCATCTTCCTTATAGCTCCTTCAGAGAATCTCTGACCCCACCATGCGCCTTGATGTCACAGAACGTTCCCTTGATCAGCATCCCAGTCTGACTGCCTCTCACTTTTTAGCCAACTACCTCACCACTCACTTCTACAGGGAACTGACAGCTACTCGACACTATGAGATTCAAGCTCTATATGTGGGGTCCAAGGTAAGGAGAAGATTGTATATAGTTTATATACATACAGAAAACTGTAGCCCTGTGAAAGAAGCAAGGCCAGCCCTATCTAGAACTCAGAAATAGTCTTTGTGATATCCTGCCATTTAGGCATCAAGCCCCTCTCCTCCCAGCTACCTGCCCTGGGATTGTCCTCCCTGATCTGGCACACTCATGTTCTTTGTAAACCCTCCCTTCACTGCCTGTGACCCTTACTAGTCCACTCTATCCAGACCTTTCTTCTCTAGACGAGTCATTGCTATGCCTGTCGCCACTGGGAAAAACTAGTTGATTCCCTTGGATTCAAGATTCCTGTGATTTCTAGAGTCTCAACTAATGAGTCATAAGCTAATCTGTTGCCACTGGGAAGTGTGGGGTTGGCATTGGAACATAAAGAATAGTCTTCTGTTCTATAAAACTTGAACTGAGTCAAAAGACCACACCTAAGGACCTAGAAGTCCTCTTGTGGCCTTGAGGCTTTGGGTTCCCCACCCCTGGGCTAGGAAGTAATATAGTGTGAGATTGATTTTAAGGCACTTAGGGTCCTCAGTTTGTACTAACTCGATGGCTACATACTTGTGTGTAGTGCTGGGCATGGCAGGCAGCACTAGGTACAATCAATCATGAAAATAAATAATTGCCCAGAATTTAAAGACTGAGTATACCTGACCTCATATCATCTTCTTTTCATATCTTTTTTTTCCTTTTTGTTATAATAATAATCAGTATGTGAAAGTGGCAGGTAGGTTAGTGTTTATTTTCTCAGCCTAGTAATGTGAAGGAATAATACTTAGGAGTGGGACATATTGATGTTGATCATATGGGTGGAGCCAATGAAAATATTTTGAGCCCTGTGATTTTGAAAATATTTACTTGATTCTTTTTTTAACTCAGGTTGGCGAGGTTGGATGAATCATATTTAATTGTGAAGGAATTTGGGATTTTGGCAGGGAATTTCTGTGATGTAGATGTAGATATCACAATGCATATAAAACCAATAAATGACATTTTATGTGTATGACAGTTTGAATACTGAAAGTCATAATAATGGAATACATGATGATTCAAACAAATACAGACCTCCAAGTGTTATATGTCAGATTAATGTTCTGTTAGGAAGAGACCTAAAAAGATTGTCTTGTTTCCATCTCAGAAGCTACAATTTTATGTGTGATCTTATGCATCCTAATGCCTCAGTTATTCCATGGCTAAAATGATGGCAATGTCTATCCCATGTATCACTAAAATAATATAAAGATTCACTGAGTGATTTAAAAACAAACCATGTTTAGAGCCCTTGGAGAACACTCCTGGAGAATTCCTTGAGAACACACATACATCCATTAGTGTATGACCCAAATGTAATTTTTTGGTCCTGACTTAGGATTTCACTGGTAGAGGAAATTTCTCTTGCACAAACTCCCTTTTACTGCTGCAGACAGCATCAGTTCTTCAGGTGTAGTCTTAGAGACTAGCCTGGGGCGATAAAAAATTAAGTACCTCCTATGGTCATGCAGCCAGTATGTATCAAGATGTAAGATTTCAACAGAGGTTTTCCTGATTGACTCCAGAACTGGTTTTCTAGCCTCTATTCCGCAATGCCTTTCTTTAGTTTTAAATCCAGTAATGACTCACATTTCAATAGTCTTATAAGGTTTTTCTGCCTGATTTTTTTAAGGGCTTCCTTCATGACCTCTATAGGTAGTTTATATTGACCATAGAGAAACCATTGATTAAAAGATCCAAGAACTTAGCTAAGCCAAAATATTCCAATGTGGTTGAACTCCTCCACTCACCAGAATGACTGAGACAGGTGGTTGAGTCACCATTTCAACAGAATCCTTCCTTCCTGGGTCTGGAGAAATTGGGCTGTAGAATTAGAGAACCTGTGGGTCTAGATCAGAATTGGGGCTCTCTTCTCCAAAGAGAAACCTGTGTTCTTATGGATTAGGTTGCATTCCACAGGCCTTCAGCATCTCCCTAAAGTTCACATATTACTATTCTTCCTGTGATGAAACTTGC
>CM053769.1:439583940-439599988 GCA_028658325.1 Potorous gilbertii | reverse complement strand
TAAGTTCTACTGTGATACCCTAAAACTCACTTTGATATTTCAACTCTTATAAAAAATATACAGACCACAATTTGAAATTCACAGAAGAGAACTTAAATATCAGGTACAAATTCAGTCTCTAATTAGTTTATGTTAAGGCAAGCAAAGTAGGATCTTTTGCTGTTTTGTTTTACTATGAAGTGCCTCTGATTGAATAATGTGATTAGGGAAGATTTCCCCACCCATTTATGGGCCAGGGAAGATTTGTAAGAAGGCCCACACCTTTTGTTGATTTTCAAATGAGGCACTTGTTCTCCCTGATTGTGATGCCCTCTGGCTCTTAAAAAGTGTATAAAGACTCTGAGATGTGTTTTTACTTTGGGGCTTAGTGTTTGGAAGAAGGTTTGTATGCTAGGTGAGAGTCTGGGAAACTGCTAATCAGCCCCCGCTTTGAAAACACAGATGTTAGAGCTTCCCTCTCTGGTAACTTATGTATTGCTTATGTCAGATATTTGGAAACATGAACTTTAGTGTACTTTTTACCCTGAACTAAGTGAATGATACATGTACTTGATTAAAGAGATTGTTGACCCCCTCAGAAGTTGCTTTTCTTTTAGAAATGCAAATCTAAGAACCTGTGATAGCAGGCCCTCCTGTGTATTTCAAGATCCTTGCTTTTATACTGCTTTTACAATGCCATAAATTTCTGCAGACTGGGAAAAGATTCCCTTCTCTCTTATCTATTTTGTTTCATCTGCCTCACCAACTTGGCCAGAGTTAGAAAGGCAGAGAAAGATGACTTTTGAAGGCTTAGAAAGCCCCACAGAAATGTTTTCATTCTTTACATCCTTTTTCCTTTGGCTGATTAGACCACAGGAAGAAGTCAGTTGGATTTTTACCAAGACACAAAACGTAGACAGTGATAACATACTTGACATTAAATACAAACACTTCCATTGAAACAGCACTTTCTGGTGAAATCTTTTCCAGTTAATCCAGAGAATCCATTTTCTAACCTAGAACCAAACCAAAACACCAGTTGATCAGAAGAGGGTGGGGGATTGTTGCCATTTGCAGATGGGGCTGTATGGCCAATCCTCACCCACCTAAGTACAAACACTTAGCAGATTCTCATTACCAACCTATAAAGTCTATCACAAGTAGAGGAGCCCAAAGCATTCCCAAGTTGTGAGCCCTGAAATTCCACTACTCTGTCTAGGAATCCCATTGCCTGCCACCATTTACTATGGGTAAAATTGTTGGTGCCTCAGCAAACTAGAACCAAATCACGTACCATAAGTTTAGGAATCAACAAGATTTTGTTGAGTTTGCCAGCAAAGAAGCCCCAGCCACATTGGCAGAGACTTCTCAAAGGAACAAAAGGACTTTTGTTTTGTTTGTTTATAGGCTTTGACTTTGGTAGGAAGTGAATTGGGTTTGGGCCAACTTAGGATTGAATAGGACCTTTTGTTGATCTAGCAATAGGAAAGACTTCTTCAGGTTAGCTATATCTTATAACTCCACCCTGACAGGACTATCCTTACCATTTCAGCAATAAGGTTATATATAGAATAGGGGTGAGGGAGTTGCCATACAAGCAGGATCACGGGCAAGATAGAAAAACTGCAGACAAAATGGAATGACTCTGGCTTTCTTGGCTTAGCCACACCTCAGATGAATAATTTTTGCCTCTAGGTATCCACAAAAACTGGACTGGATCTCACTGGTGCATGGCATGCCTGGGGTATGGCCTGCCTCAAAGCTGGGAACCTGATGGCAGCACGTGAGAAGTTCAGTCGATGTCTCAAGCCACCCCTTGACCTCAATCAGCTAACTCATGGCTCAAGGCTGGTACAGGATGTCATTGAGTACCTGGAGTCCACAGTAAAGCCTATCCTGTCAGTGGTAAGAGAACAGCAAGCAGCTCAAAAAAGGAGACATCACTGTGATATCATGATTTTCAGCTCTCTCTCTCTAAACCCATGTTTAATTTTGCATGTGTCATATTCCCCTCTTAAACTATAAATTCCTAAGAACAAAGTCCAAGTGTCATCTAAATTTTATATCTCTCCTAGTTCCCACTACACAGTATGTGCGTAGGAAATATTATTTATTAAAAAGAATGCTTTTCCTGCTCTTTCTTCCTCTTCCTCATAGCAGGATGATGACTATTTTGCCACTCTGAAGGAACTGGAAGCTACTCTTAGAACTAAGAGCCTTTCTCTAGAAGTGATTCCAGAGGGGAAGTCCATGCACAACACTTACTACCAGGAGTGCCTCTTCTACTTACATCACTACAGCACCAACCTGGCAATCATCAGCTTCTACATGAGACACAACTGCATGAGAGAAGCCCTGCAGCATCTCCGAAAGAAGGTGGGTGATGCAATGATAGTAGGTAGCTTCTAACTTCATTCAACTCTAAGGTTGGTGACTTGGAAACCATCTCTTTGGGCTGTGGATTCCCTCCGGTATAGATTAATAGTCATGAAGATTTCTCCCTATGCAGTGGCAATTCAGCTAACATGCAAGTCTTAATCTGTTTCCCAATGCCCTAGGAAACTACACCATGTTGATTTAAAGGCACATATTGCCACATGTTTCTCTGATATCTTCCTTTACCCTTCTGTAGGAGAGTCCCCCAGATGTCTTTATTGAAGGCATCTTCCAACCAAGCTACACAAGTGGGAAGCTACACATTTTGGAAAATTTGCTAGAGGACATTGATCCAACTCTGGAGAGCTGGGGAAAGTACTTGATTGCTGCCTGCCAACACTTACAGAAAAAAAACTACTACCACCTTCTCTATGAGCTGCAGCAATTCATGAAGGTAACAGTAGCCCCACCTATTGTCTTTGTTGTAACATTGAAACTGAATTTGGTTGAGCTGAGCTTACATGAGTTTGGGAAACAAGACCCCATAATTTAGTTCCTGAGTATGCCACTAAGTGACTTTGGAGGCAAGCTTGGTGCTCTGTAGCTTCCTTAAACATTTTCCAGATTTCATTCTTAAGTGGGTAGCAGTTCATTAAGAGGTCAGTCTTCATCTTATTAAGGATCCTCTCTTCTTACTCTTCACTCTTCCCTTTTGATTTTATCAGCACCTTGGATACAGTTATAATCTTTATACAGATGACTCACATTAGTATAAGCAGGGGGTAGTTGGTAAAAAGAATTATAGACATGCTTAAGAAATTAAAGGACAGTGATAAAAAGAAATTTGGATGTGTCCTAGGGAATATGCTTATGTAGAATCAAATTTGAAAGTTGTCAATACTGAAGAAAACAAAAAGAAAGGAATTATTCAACTACAAACTAGGAAAAACCTAATAATCAGAAACATACGTAAGTGAAATATGCAACTTATATGCTCCATGCCTACTTTTTAAAGCATATCATCTCTCTGAGTGAAAGCAGAACTCAGTCTGCTATAGGATTATGTGATCCAGTTGAGCTAATAAAGAGAAAACTTAGAAAAGCTATTGATTTGACTTTTTAAATTTATATCTATCTAAATACTGGTAAGATGGCTTCGTGGACCTGGGCACAGTAGGAATGATTACCACTATCATTTCCAAATTCCTGATCTCTCTAAACTATCCATTTTCTCTTCCCCAGGATCAAGTCCGTGCTGCTATGACCTGCATCCGGTTCTTTTGTCACAAGGCAAAGACATATGCAGAACTGGGAGAAAAACTTACGTGGCTCCTTAAAGCTAAGGATCACCTTAAGATCTACCTTCAGGAGACATCCCGGAGCTCAGGGAAGAAGAAACTCACTTTTTTTCGAAAAAAGATGAATGCCGCTGATGTATCAAGGTAGTATCAAAATCTAAGCAAACTTCAGCCTTGCGTAGAAAGATAGATTTCATTATTTGTTACTTCAAGAAAGCCATGTGAAACATTGAGCAGTTTTCCCCCATTTCCAGATCTTTAGGGAGAAACTCGAGCAGTAGGTCTCATTGTAGAAGGGCTCAGATAGTCATTTCTGTCCCAAAGACTAGAGAAACTGCAGAGGGGAATTAGAAGGGTTAAGACCACAAATTCTTCCAGCTCCAAAGGGTCATTAGAGTGCTTGTTGAGTGTTGTGGGAAATCTGTTTTTGTCCTCCTGTAGCCTCTCAAAAAAATAGGCCCTTTCTGTTCTTACTAGTGATGCTGCTTCAATTTCCAGCCTCAGTTAACATTACGCCTAGGAAAACAGGTGGAGACTGACTATTGCTTATTTGTTGCCTAATTTCAGGCACATGAATACAGTTGGTCTGCAGCTGGAAGTTACCAGGTTTCTACATCGGTGTGAGAGTGCTGGGACCTCCCAGATTACAGCCCTGCCCCTGCCAACCCTCTTTGGAAACAATAACATGAAAATGGATGTTGCCTGTAAAGTATGTGCTAATTTTTACAGACTCTGCCTAACAGAATAAACCATTCACACATGTGATAAGATCATAGACTTAAATATGGAAGGGACCTTACAGAAGGCACCTAGTACAACCTGCTCATCCTCTACATGAGGAAACTGAGGCCCAGGATGAAAAGTGATTTGTTGAGGGTCTTGTGGTTTGTTGCTGGTAGAGCTGAGATCTGATTCCAGCTCTGACTCCAAATTCTGCACCCTTTCCATTGCTCCCTGCTGATTTGCTTTAATGGCCCTTTCCAGCCATGTCACAGATTTTCTTTCCCTAATAGGTAATGCTAGGAGGGAAGAATGTGGAAGATGGCTTTGGAATAGCATTTCGCGTCTTACAGGTATGGCTTGGATTATAATGAGGTTGTACTAAGGGGCCATAGTACCTAAACCCAGTCCAATAAGAGTCATAGAGAGTTATAGATAACCTCAAAAGTCATCTGATCCACCCTATGCCTGAAAAGGAATCCTTTCTACAATATGTCTGATAAATGTTCATCACCCTACACTTGAAGACTGTCAATGAAGGGAAACCTACCTTCTACACTTTGTTCTCAAGCCTACAATAGTATCTTCTCGCTCTACACTCTTAGCTGGGAATCTCACATATTTCTTTGAAAAAAATATGCGTCAAGAGCTCTCTTTTCTTCTCTCCTCCTCATCTCACATCACTCAGACATCTTCCTCCACCACTTCATCCTTTACTTTAATTTTAGATGAAGAGTTGGACCTTCTTCTTGTCAAGAAAAATCCCTTGATGTCATCCCTTTCCAACCTCTCCAGAAAATTGCTGCCACTTATCTTTTTCCTCTCTCCCTCTTTCTCCTTCTCTCTCTTTCTCTCTCCCTCCCCTTCTCCCTCTCCCATCTACTATTTCCCTGTTGTTTACAAGCATGCACAAGTTTTCCCCATCTATAAAAGATCTTCACTTGTGCTAACCATCTCCAGTAGATATCCTATACATCACCCCTTTTGTAACTAAACTATTTGCAAAAGCTGCTTATACTATGCTATCCTTCTCCTTTCATTGTCTTCTAAATTCTCTGTGATCTGGCTTTTGGCCTCATTCAAATAAAAACGTGGTCTCCAAAGTTACTGATGATACTTCCAAATCTAATGACCATTTTTCAATCCTGATCCTCCTTGAAACTCTCAGTAGTATGTGAAACTGTCAATCACGTTTTTATGTAGACTCTCTTCTCCAGGTTTTTGTGATATTACTCTCTACTTGTTCTCCTATCTGTCCAGTCATTCCTTCTCAACCTCGTTTGCTAGTTCTTCATCCTATTATGCCCACTAACCTTGGTTGTCCTCCCGGGCTCCATAGCAAGCTTGCTTCTCTTTTTTGCTCAATAGTGTATTATCTCTCAGGGCCCTCATTAGATCCTATGGGTTCAACTACATTTCCGTATGGATGATTTCTGTATCTGTATCTATATCGTATATCTAATCCTGGCCTCTCCGCCAAGCTTCAGGCCCACATCTCCACCTTTTTGGACATCTCAAATTGAATATATTCCAGATATAGTCTGACCAGATGTTTTGCCAAAGCAATATTCACAGCACCAAGGGCAATAATACGCCAGTATAGTTCTGAATTGCAAAGTATAACAGACTCTCCATATAGAAGGTAGAAGAAAAACATTTATTCAGACACCAGAAAGCCTAATCCCAACACCAGGAAGCCAAATCAGTCATAGTAACCAAGAAGTCAATACACATTAACACTGCAGAGGACAAAGCCATTCCCAAGCCTCCCCACCCCTCCACCTTCCCATAAACAAACACTCACAGCCTTGCTGTCCATTCATTCAACCAGTTCAGTGTATATGTAATTGTACTGTCATCTAACCTAATTGTGCTAACATTTTTTCTTCAAGAGCTTCCTATCATAGGAGAAGCATAATTATAATTGTAGTGCCCCATCTGAGCAAAAGCAGAAAAACACCCTTGATGGAGATAATTATATAAGCATCAGAAAGTCATCTGTCTGAGACAGCAGTAGCTAAAGGCTACCTCCTGAGGAGAGACTGATTCCTGAAAGATTAAGTGAAGTGGTCCTGGCTTGAGAATTCTTTTAGAGAGTGACCCCAGGAAGAAGGCAAAAACATTCCTTTTAGGCTCTAAACTTGGAGTTCATAGCACATTTTAAGGAGATATACCCTAAATGCCTGCTTACCTCTCTGGATGCACATAGGTTTTAAAAACCTAAGATCCATACCTGGTGCTTGTTCAAGGAGTTATGATCACAACCTGTAGCTAGTCAGAACTCTTCAAATCATATTCTGGGAAGCCTCTTTGTTATAGCCTGAATGTTTATAAAACACTTTTTGGAATCATTGTTTTCCCATCCTATTATGCATCTCCTCTGACATCCCAAACCCTTTAACTCCCATTTTCTGTTCTAGGACTTCAAACTGGATGCACCTGCCACTTACTGTAAAACTGCCCAGCAGCTGGTGAAAAGAGAGAAATACAGTGAGATACGCCAGCTACTCAAGTGTGTGAATGAGTCTGGTGTGGCAGCCAAGAGTGATGGTGATACTATACTCCTTAGTTGCCTGGAGAAATTTGGGAGTATCCCATCCCAGGTAACATTCTCTCCCATTCTTCTCATCCACTTCTCTCTATGATGTCCTAATGTTTTATTCTTTACTCTCTGTTTGCTTTAAATGCTCTTTATGCCCTTGAGGATGCCCTTGTTTCCCTAAACCCTGTACAGTGATGGCATACTTACAAAAGGATACCTCCATGTAAAAACTGCTTGTGTAGAACCTAAGTAGAACTGGGATACCATTAGTTGCTCTCCTTGTGGAAACAGAATTTTGCTAGTGTTATGCCTTGGTAATCATCTGTTGTTTTTATAAGCTCTGGAAGAAGCCTTAAATCTCTATAGCTACTTTAGGTTGCCCCTGGACATGTCCTTGGAGCCAGAGAAAAGTTTTACTTACTCTCCCTACGGTGCTAAAAGAGACAATGTCCTGGCACTAAGTCTTTGTGGAAGAAAGTAGTTGCTTTAGTATGACTTTGTAAATAGTCATTTTTATAACCACAGAAAATTCTGCTTTTCAAAACCAGGAGAAATTTTTTTTGTGATAAATCCAGAGAGGTAACATAGTATAGTCAGAAAGATCTGGGCTCTGGTACTGCCTCTTAACCACTCCTGCTCTGTGGTCCTGAGCAAGTCTCAGTATTCCAGGCAATTCAGTAAGGTACAGATGAACTGCCAGTCTGCATCAGTGGAGAGAGTTTCCACATAGGGAGCTCCTCACACTGATGAATTTTTCGATCTTAGATCTGAAATTTTAGAAATTTTAGATTGATCTTAGACAAGGCAAAACATCAGGATAATACCCTCTCTTCAACACTGGAACCATGCTCTGTTGAAGGAAATAGGGTCTTCTCTGAGCCTTAAATTAGGAATTCTCTAAAGTGATTCTGTTTAGCAGTTTCGGGGGCATAGTTGTTAATCTTGAAGTTATTCAAGGCCCACCATTCTTTTTTTTTTTAAACTTCATTGACAAACAATATTTAAAGGATTTTTTCCTATAATGATCTTCCTTTTGGGGTAAAAAGATTACTACCTTTTCCATTCATGAAAACCAAGCATAGTTTTGGGTTTTGGGGGTTTTTTTGAAACCATTCCTTATTCCTCTATCTCTCAAATTGCCCAGAATTGGTGTTAACAATTTTTTTAGCTACCTCTTATAATGGAATCTGAGTTAGGAAAGAAAAGCTAGGAAGGCATTCCCAGTCATTGTGTCAGAATTGCTTAGCTGAGAAGGAAACAGACTCTTCCTCTAACCCCACCCCCCCATTTATGATATCTGTATTTTCCTTCTTCACAGGAGTTGGATGGCCTAATCCAGGCAATACACAGTGATGACAACAAGGTGAGCAGAAATTCCCTGCCTCCCCAAATCCCTGTAGTTGGAATCATCTTTAAATCTGAGTTTTCTGAATTTCTGGCTTAAGTTGATTAGAAGTACTTGAGACTCAATGTTTTCTTCTTTACCCCTGGTCCTAGCATGATAGGGTCATAGCCTCAGAGCTAGATAGTACCTTAGCCTCTCAGTCCAACCCTATCTTTTATATCTGAAGAAAGTGATACTCAAAGAGAGGTCCATAGATTTGCCCAAGGTCACCCAGGTAGTGCATAGCAGAGAAAGGATTTAAACCCAAGTCAGTCCTCTGATTCCAGATGATCTTACAGTGTTCTTTTACCCCCTGTATATATCTCCTTGTTACCCTCTTGTCTAGCTCTGTTAGCTAGTGGTGGGAAGGGAGAAGCCTTATTCTACCTCATCCCTAAGACAAATATACTGGGGACTCTAAGCTATTGCTAATCTTGTTTTTTGTAGTGAGATCTATTTGTGGAGAACCTTCTTCAGTCACTCATCAACTAATTGAATCTGGTTCCAAAAAAGTTTCCTGTGTCTCTTTACCTCCAATCAAGGAGTACCTACCTCCATCCATTACTCAACACATTCTGGTTACTCCTCATTCCCTAAAGCAGGTTTCTACTTCTAAGGATATTGAGGAAGAGTATGGAATAATCAGAAATTAGTGGATTTTTTCTTGCCTTGATCAGTGTGAAGTTTGTACCTATTTCTAGGTAGCAGAAAACTCTTGTTACTAATGAAGCCATCCTCAGAGACCTCCCTGGCCACTAAGACAGGGAGGCAGGTTTTATCCTGTCCAGGATATTTTGCCCAGGCAGTGCAACCATCTTGTCTTGGTTTATCCATGGGTCCCTTGTGAGCAAAGTTGATGTTCAGAGAACTACCTCCTGATCTCATCAGCTGTGATCAGGATGATGTTACAGGTAATTTATAGAATATTTTCCTCCCAAATAATGCTTAGTATTCCCTCATTTATTCCCTTAAAATCCTGGGGAAATAAAGAAAAGTAGTATTCTAACTTATTTTCGTAAGTTGAGAAGATGGGATTGTGTAGAGGTGGAAGAGGTTGCCCTGTACATGACAAATGATTTTTCCGCAATCTAGAGTGACCCTGTGGCAAAGCCAAAACTGTGCTGTGCTGGTAGGCTTCACCTCCTACCTCCCAGTTCTTTTTGTTATCACACAGGCTCTTGATAGATCCATTGAGGACAACGCTTATAGTTCTTGATCATTGTTCTTTCTTCAAACCTTAGTATATAATTTTCTCACGGAAAGGGGCAGTGTGATCATTAGCATGTATTGAATACTTGAGCAGCAATGACCCCCACCCTCCAAGGCATCAGATAGAGCCTGACTTTGGAGAAAAATTACCCCTTTTCTCTTGGGAATTTTACTTGTATTGCTTTTAACAAATGTTTAAAATATTTTGACATAAACAGATAGTAATGATGTGATTCCAGAAGACCACTCATGGGTTGAATCCTTAGCATTCCAAAGGAAGTGAGCTAATCAACTAACCTAATAATTATTGAGGTCAGGACTTGTCAGTCATTTCTGTCCTACAAATCAGCTGAAAGTTAGAGGCATTCTTCCAACAAGAAACTGATGGACAGGGCCAAAGGGAGCACAGGGGTTTTTGACATTGCTAGAAAGAGAAGGGTCTCCTTTTGAGTCTTAGAAGAAGCTACAATACTACAGGAAAGCTCTGGGTAAAAATACTGCCTCCCGTGAAAGCTACATGATCATTAGAAAGGCTAATCTTAGAGCTCAAAAGGCAGTCCTGTCTGCCTGATCAATGAATGGCAAGGGAACTAGCCATTGCCAACCAGGTGGGCAGAGGCAAAGGAAAGGGACCAGACTCTGGGTGATTTATAAGCTATTAGCCAGATTATTTTTTTAACTGTCTTTTTGGTTGGGGTTAGAAACTTGAAACTCATTCTTTCCTATCTCCTTAGTTTCTTGGTAAAAGTTCCTTTTGAAAATCTCTAACTTTCTCTAGGAAGACTCAGTAACCCAAAGTAATGTTTCTCTTATAAGTCAGACAGTATGGAGAGAGGAGATCCTTGTGCCCTGGTGGCCAGGTCTCAAGGTCTAGGAAGTGACCCTTAAGCATTAAGGCTGGTTAAGTGTGCAGGCCAAGGGAACAGTATGACTGGGGAGGGATGGTGCCAATGACCATCCTAAATCCACTCTGAGTCAGTCTTGTGGTACTGGTCTAGAGACATATAGAGAGAATTGGGACAGTTTTGGACACTAGAGCCTCTTCCTCTTTGTGAGTTTTTTTGATTTAGAAAAACAATAAAACAAACTCCCCACTGACCCCCTAATCTTACTAATGGACTCTGTTTTTTCCGGGTTGCACACATGACTCCAAGGTTCTGGCCTATCTGATGTGCAGCAAGCTGCGTTCCGCCTACCTGATAGCAGTGAAGCAAGAGCACTCCAGGGCCACAGACCTCGTCCAGCAGGTGCAGCAGGCGGCCCAGAGCAGTGGGGATGAAGTGGTCCAGGATATCTGTGCCCAGTGGCTTCTAACCTCCCACACCAGGTGTCCCCATGGCTTCAGTTCTAGGAAGTGATTTCTGGGAATGACAGCCCCTGAGAAACTCAGCAGCAAGAAATATTAGCCATGCTTTGTACATTTTCCCAAAGCATGGCTCTTACATGGCTCTGTTCTGAGTTTTAAATGAATAGAGTTGAAAGCCCGCTCACCCTCTTCACAAAAGACAGATCTCTTCACATAAGTGCCATGTATCTGTGGGTGTGGGTGTCCTGATGGCCACTTCTTACTACCTCACATTGTAAGAATGTGTGTGTGTCTTTGTGTGTGTGTGTATGTGTGTGTGTGTGTCTGTGTATGTACACAGCGTACCCAGGCTTTTTTGAACAAACTAAACTCTTCCAGTGAGAAGAGGCACTTTAATTTTGCCTTTTTGCCAATCTTGAACCTCTCCTTGTGTGCTTTAGTTCTTAACCTAGTACGTTCAGTTTGTACGCAGTCCCCTTGGTGCAGAAATGTTTTTGTATTGTTTCAACTGGAATGATTTTACAAAGCACTGCTAGAAAGTTTACTCTGCTTCTCTCCCAGATCTTCTGTGAGAATCACAGACCTTTTTTTGAGGATCATGTTTTTTGCAAAATAAAATTGATTTTTTTCCATAGGATGCTCTTCTCTCATGAGCACAAGCTTCTCACATGAAGCTTTGGAAGTTCATGGAGTAGGAAAAGGATTCTTGTGGTCCTTGGATCTGAGAATTGTGGCAATGAATGTCAGTATCTAGACATGCCACTCATCTGCCTGACAGTTCATGATGTGGGCAAGAAGTACATATCACTGCAAAGCCAGCATACTAGAAAGGAAACAAATCCTTTTTACTAGATGTAATGCTAAGTCTGAAAGCACAGTACTGCCTTTAACCAATCAGGGATTACCAGTTCTGAAGGAAGAAGGAATTCACAGGCCTTTGTGAGTTCCACAAATTAGAAACACCTTTTCAACGAGGATGATTAGGTAAGACAGCACCCTTCTCCTCTCAGGATAGAAGAAAAACAACTGCCTAGAACTGGACATCTGCTTTGACCAAATAAAGCAACATGTCATTGCTGGTGCCAGAAAATGCAGTTTTGTACCTTCAAATAGGGTTGTGGAGCCATGTTGACTGGAATCCCCCTTTAACCCCATTTCCTGGCATCTCTTCAAAGCCAAGGTATGGGGTACCTTCACCATCAGGGAGGTTACCTGTTTCTTCCCTACGTTGTAACTGAAAATAGTCAAGAATTTGTAAACAAAGTGCTTATTTCTTCTTGAGCCTGTGGGGGGGCAGGGGGCAGGCAGTCAGAAGGAGGAGGAAGAAAAGGTAAAAGAGAAAAATCATTCAGTAGTACAAAGCTGCTTTTTTAATGTTTTCCCAAGATTAAAAAAAAATTAGATTCCAAATAAAAACGTGGCTTCAGTAAAATAGAGCCGGTGGTACTTACTGACTTGAGTCTAAAAACGACTTGTCAGTCAAGACCTTCCATCCTCCAACTCCTATAGAGACATCTTGCCAACTGGAATTTATCTGGTCGTCTCATTTGATGCAGAGTGATGATGCAGGTGACGATGTTCCACACGCCTGTGGATGTAGTGCTCAGAGAATCTGTATATTTTCCTTCCAAACCACCTTTTAGAAATTAAACTAACATCTGCTTTGGTGATCTTTCAGACATTGCTTCTATCTAGTTAGAGGTCCAGAGGAAATGTTAGACCTTTTTTTGGGGGAAGACTTAAAGAGTATGAGCGATTTTTCCTTCCCCTTGTCAAAGAATGAGCTCTTTCCATGGGGGCAGTGGCACATCCCTCTGAAAATGTTTCTATCCCCTTCAAATTCCTTCCTCTTCGCACTGAACCGTATGCACTTTACACTAATGAGTTACAGATTTTACAGCCCAATCCTGGGTTTTAAACTCACAGTATCCCCCCTCATGACTAATTAAACCAGATGGTAGGTGGCCCAATATGCAAAAGGGCTAAAGATTTTGAGCATGATGCTGGAATCTCCGGTGAGAAAGTACATTCTCATGTGTTGTGTTTTTACAAACTAATCACAATAAAGTGTCCTCCAAGCTCTTCTGCCTCTGATGTGTCTTTTTGTTCTCTTGTTCTTTCTACTTTCCCATATTTCCCCTTATAGTGTACGCTTGGAGAAGAAAGTCCAGTGTCCTCTGGCTCTTGGGCCATCATTAAATAATTCTGATCACAGAATGTTTGATCTGAAAAGAGAATTAGGAATCACTTCCTCCAAACTTAGCTGGTGAAGAAACAAGCCCAAAGTCACTCAACTAATAGTCATTAACTGCCAAGGCTAGAACCCAAGCCTCTTGACTTCTATGCCAATATTCTTTCCACTATTCCATAATGCCTCCCATGAATAATACCATTTCCATTATGGCTGCATCTAGGTGATGTGCAGGCTCCACCCGGCCCCCTTAGCTGCTCCCCACCAGCCAGACCCAAAACTGAGGTGGCCTAAGGGCATTTTGTCCAGTAGGCTGGATGCTGTGCTGCTGAAGGTCACCTGTTGTGGTATGGATTCTGGATTTGTTTGCAGTGTTCAGGATTTTGATAAGAAGCTTATAGAGGTTGAAGCATACTAACAAATCTTGAAAGATTAGCTTAAGTTCTTTGATAACAAGTTTCAAAACTGCCAAGATGGCAGAGAACAAAAACACTCATTGATTATAAATGACTACAGAATCAATTAAACACTGCCTTGTATTCTTACTGACTTATCAAAATGAGTCATGAAGAAAAGCATGCATATGGAATGACTGGTACTATTAACCCTGTAGGTAAAGTGTATTAACCTAATCACTTGGAACCAATGATCCACTCACTGCCTACCTAGGCTCCCTTACCTTCAGAACCTGCTCAGTTATATAACAGCAAAGATTGGTTCTATGATGCTAATAAATTCCAACAAAGCAGTGCCTCTCTAAAGCACTTAAGAGATTCCTTTAGGTCTGCCTCAGTCTTAACACAGCAGTTCAGAGTATAGTTTTTAAAGACTCCAATACCACAGATTCCCTTATTTCTTCCATATCTAGCAGAATGAGTAATGCTGACCTCTGATTCCCATGATAATGGAGAGGCAGTTCTGTCAAAAAGCAAAAGAGCATCATCATGCATCTTATCTGAGGTTAGGTTAAGAACAGATCTTAGCAAAATAGCTCTCCTAATGTTTATTCTCAAAGGAAGATTGCTTTTGGAAATATATGCTGACTTTTTTCACCTATCTGGATTTGTTTGTGAGCATCAGTAATCAGAAAGATCTGAAGGACCAAATAGTACAGACCATACAATGATGCTTTTGTTGCGTTCTATGCAGAATGGATGGGAACTTTTTAAAAAAGATTTACAATTCCATTTTGGGTGAAATTTTTCAAGGCCATTGTACACTGCCCATGGAGATTGAAGAGAATGCAGAGCCAATGTCAGAAAATCTAGTGCTTTGGGCTTCCAAAAACTGCAATGTTTGTAGCAGAACAGGTTTCCTATCACCTACTTGAGCTTTTTATGTCCAATCGCTTTAGCAAGAGGATCTAGTTCAATACATATATGGAAATCCAAATCCTTGAGGATCTCCATTGGCATTCCTGATATTAGCTCTAAGATGTGTCTCATAATGATGTCTTGTGTTCTCAACTATCCCAAGGTTATAGAAGGTCTATTCTCTTATACATTCAGTGAAGTTAGGAGACGAATGCAGTGTTAATAGCTTTGAGACCAGCTATGGCACAAACATCATCCTTCACATAAAAGTCTTTTTATAGGGGCAAGAAGCACAGCTTAAATTTTCCCTCCAAATTATAAGAAATCTCTAGGATACTGTGGATATGAAATAATGAACAGGAAAGAATAGTCTATAGACAGGAGTAAGATGCCTATAATTGAGAAAGTGAGAAAGCAAGTAGACCAGAATGAGTACGTCATGGTATTTCTGGAAGACTATTACACTTTAAAAATCAAAGATATTGCTGCAGCAGCAATGTTAAACAAACAAAACAGGCTAAAAGACAAAACTAACAAGAGAGGAAGGAGAAGGTTCGGTGGGAAACTAGACTATGAAGATGGCAAGGTGGGGATCTATGATGAACCAGCTTGGTGCTAGTGAACATTAAACTTCAAAGGAGCAAGTGGTATTTGTTCCAAAATCTGGAGGGGAGGCGGGCGTGGGTGCCACAATAATATTAGTGCAATTAAACAAAAGGAATCTTCCCTTCTCTTTGCTGTGCTTCCTATCTCAGGGATACTGGGCCTACTGATGCAGATGAAAAATTAGAACAAGAAGAGTTTCTTTTTCTCTCTTTTGTGTCAGTTACTAGATCTTGACTTTTGTCCCAAGAATACATTCAGGATTTGAAACATTCTGAATACTGAGTTCAAGGTGTGTGTGTGTATGGTGCATACAAATTCTAGTTCCATTGCTCAGCTCAGAATATCTATCTCATTTACTCTTGGGTTCTGTATATAAATATACATACATACATATATATATATATATATATATATATATATGTATATATATACATATATATTATGTACACATACACATAATGGAAATCTTCATTTATCTTTTACATCTGTAAATAGAGATTCCTTTGACTGGATGCACAGTTTATTGGAAAATCATGTAGCAAACTATGAAATCAAGTGTTTTAATATTTTATCTAACTCAGAATAACTTGTATTTTTCTTTTTATATTGAGCTATTAAATTATAGCTAACCCCTGCTTATATTTTTAATTCTACTATAGGCAGCATGTTAAGACTTCATCAGATAATGAAGCCTCGGTGTCTTATGTTCTTAAAATTTTCAGTGAAGGGCTACCACCAATAAAATACCTTTTCCTGCTTTGTCTTTTGAAAATCCTTTAAAGAATTGTAAATGAATACACAGATTGTAATCATAACTGTGAATGTGAATGGAATGAATTCTCCCATAAAACAGAGACTGATAGCAGAATGGATTAAAAGCCATAATCCAACAATATGCTGCTTACAAGAAACACATTTGAAATGGTGGGGATACACATAGGATAAAGGTCAAAGGATGGAGCAGAATATATTGTGCTTCAGCTGAGCTAAGAAAGGCAGGAGTAGCAATCCTAATCTCAGACAAAGCAAAAGCAGAAATAGATCTAATCAAAAGAGATAAGGATGGAAACTATATCCTGCTAAAAGGCACCATAGACAATGAAGCAATATCATTACTAAATATG
>CM053769.1:439564612-439583440 GCA_028658325.1 Potorous gilbertii | reverse complement strand
TTCAGGTCATGCTGGGCTGGGAATCTCCTCCACTCCGTTGTTCTGTGGCTTCTGCTGCTTTAGAATTTGTTGATAGTCTTTCTTTATAGGTATTTTATGGGCTCTGGGGGAAGAGCTAGTGTAGGTGCATCTTTCCACTCTGCCATCTTGGCTCCTCAAGATAGAACTTAACTTCAGGTCTCCAGTATATTTTTCCAGGATTAAGCCTCCACTTACCCTACTACTTTGCTCCTATTAAATTTTAAACTCTTTGAGAGCAAGGACTGTCTTCTACTGCTATACTTGGAGTTAGAAAGACATTAACATCCTGCTCCTGATACTAGCTATGAGACTTTGGGAAAGTCACCTAACCTCTGGGTCTTAGTGTCTTCATCTGTAAAATAGAAATTCTATGCCTGTAATGCCTACATCATGAAATTGTTTTAAGTTTCCAATGAGATGATGTATGTAAAGTGTTTTCCAAATTTTAAAGCATTATCACTGTATAAATGTCAGGTTTTAGTCAGTAGTAGTAAAAATAGGAGTAGCAGGACTAGTAGTAGTAATAGAAGTAGTAGAAGAAACTGTACTAGTAACGATGGTAGTAGTACTACTACTACTAGGAGTAACAGAAATAGTAGTCGTAGCAGAAGTGTTATGGTAGTAGCAGCAGTAGTAATTCTATTTATGCCCAGCATTAAACACATATTCAAGGAAATGTTCTTATCTGTTTCTTCTTTTCCTTTTTTTCTGGGGCATTGGGGGTGAGGTGACGGTAACATAGGGAGGATTGTTCTGGGAAGGGAGGGCAGCATACAGACCTCTGACTTCGTTGGAAGGAGGACCTCCCATTGCGGATCTTTCTTACTTTTTATGATCCTTACTCCCACTATTTTTTTCCTTAACTTTTAATCCATGCCCTCCATCCCCATCTTTATGCTCCAGGCTCACCTTTTAGCCGATAAGCCAATTCACGGGTAAAAAGCACATTGGCCAGCTTGCTATGACAGTAAGCAAAAGCACGATTGTAGTACTTTTCCCCTTGCAAGTTACGGAAGTAAATACTGCCCAAATGGTGAACTATGGAAGATACATTCACCACACGGGACGGAGCTGACTCCTTCAGCCTTTCCAAGAGCAGGTGAGTCAGAAGAAAGTGACCTGTAAGCAGAACAAAAAGATTAGAAGGATGGAGAAAGTTATGAAGATAAAAGCAGCTGTCCAAGAATGAGAAATGAGAAACTGAACCACCTAGATCTACTTGAGAGTAAAAAGAATGCTGGACATAGAGCCAGGAGAGAACCAGGCTCAAATCCTGACTCTTGACATTTATCACTTGTACAATCTCCCCACCTCAAGTCCAGGGGTGGGCTGGAACCACCTTGAACCAGTTGTTAAATTTTCAGTGTCAGCACTTAAACCTCAGAAATCAGCAAATGCCACAAATCAAGGTTATATTGATTGTCTGGATTGAAGAAAGTGATAGATAAAATGTTAATAAGGCAAATTAAAGTTAAATGAATACAGTTAAGCTATGCATGCATTTTGTTTTGTTTTGTTTTTTTCCAGGAGATCTGGTTGTTAAATATTTACCAGCAGAATACTGAATCAAGACTCTCTCTACTCTAATCCATCCTCCACAAAGCTGCCAAAGTGATTTTTCTTAAAGCATGCAAGTCTGACCATATCACTCCCATACTTAATAAACTCCTTTGGTTCCCTATTGTTTCCAGGATAAAATATAAACTCCTATGGATGTCTTACAAAGTCCTTAACAATATGCCCCGATCTATCTTTCCCACCTCATTATATATTCTCCCTTTCCCATGTTCTGCAGTCCAGCTAACCTGACCTCTGTTTTCCTCACACATGATACCCCATCTCCTATTTCCATGCCTTTGTACTGCTTAGAATGCCCTCACTCTTCATCTCTGCTTTGTAGAACTCTTACTTCCTTCAAGCCTCAACTTAAGCCCCATCTTCTACATGAAGGTTTTCCTGATTTGCCCAAGTCTTCATGCCCTCCTTCCATAACTACCTCATATTCATTTTTAAAATTTGTTCTGTGTGTATATGTATATACATGTACTTGTACACATTTTTACATACATATATGTGCTCCATAATAACAAAAATCATTTTTTGCTTTTATATATCCATTGCCTAGCACAGTGCTTAACACCTATTAGGCACTTAATAAATGCTTATTTATACTAATTGACCTTTGGTATAATCTTTTCAGTTTTATTACCCGTTACTACCTTGCATGCATCCTAAAGTCCCATCAAAGTGGCCTTCTTACTCTTTCTCTTATATAGTGCTCTGTTTCCTATCTCCATGCCTTTGCACTATCTGTACCCTATGTCTGGCACATACGCCTTCCTCACTGCCACCTCTTAGAATCTCTAGTCTCCTTCACATTCAACTTCCACCTTCCACCCCTGTCCACCCTCCCTCCCACCCTGGCTGCTAGTGCCATCTATGTTGCATATAATTATATATGTGTATATTATTTCTTCCAATAGAATATAAGCCCACTGATGACTGGAATTGTTTCACTTCTTTTGGTGTATCTCAAGCACCTAACACTGACCTAACACTGGCAAACAGTAACTACTTAATAAATGTTTGTTGACTGATTGATTAATTGGTTGAAGTCACTTCGACCTAAGTTCGAGTTTCCTCTTATGTAAAATGGAGATGATACTACCTCTCAATACCCATCTATCTAGGGCTACTGTGCAGAAGACCTTCCACAAACTTTAAAATGCTATACAAATGTTATTGCTACTCTGCCCCATTATTAAAGGATAAGATCAAAGAATAAGTCCATAAGGGAAATTTTACCATGAGGGAATCAGTGTTTCCCTTTTCTTCAAACCAATGGACAAGGGTAAGGCCAGGCAATTTTTTCATTTATCCTGTCCCTCTCTATAATAACCTGTTGATAATTCTATCTTCTCTGCTCCTACTCAATCAGAAGCAGAGAGCACTAACAGCCTTTGCCTCTCTCTCTCTCTCTCTCTCTCTCTCTCTCTCTCTCTGGCCATGATTACATATATGTGAACCCAAGCCACAGATGAGAAGGATAAAAGAGGGCACAGGGCACACAGACCTTGTAGGATCCTAGAAGTGATCTGTGAGGTCATCCAGTTCAACCCCCTCATTTTACAGACCCAGAGAGTTTAGGTGACTTGCCTAAGTCCAAACAGGTATCAAGTAGCAAGTTGTTCAATCATGTGATCTCTTTGTGATTCCATTTGGGATTTTCTTGGCAGAGACACTAGAGTGGTTTGCATTTCCTTCTCTAGGTCTTTTGACAGATAAGGAAACTGATGCAAAAGGTTAAGTGATTTGCCCAGGGTCACACAGCTAGTAAGTACCTGAGGCCAGACTTGAACTCAGGAAGATGAGTCTTCCTGACCTCAGGCCAGGTGCTCTATCCAGTGAGTCACCTAGCTGCCCTATTAAATAGCAGGGCTGAGATTCAAACTTAAGGACCCTCCCTCCAAATCCGACACGCCTTTCAAGAGCTCCCACACTATCCATTCACACAACAGCTTTCAACTCTCTTCCAGACTAGCTTTTCAACCTATAAGACTGCCCAGTACTTTCAACCTTGTCTGTCTCTCTGGACTCGACCTATAAACTACTCTATCTTTAGCCTTTAGCCTAATCCTTCCAGGTCTGACCTTTCTCACTACATCCTGCTCTGAGGCTACCCCCACACTAGACTGCTACTAGTCATCCTAGTATCTCCTGAAAGTTCTGATCTATGTGGGGGAAAAATCCTATCTTAGAGAAGAGGTCAGGAAAGAGACATGAACCAGCATTAATCAATCTGCTAGATATCAGTTTGCCAATTTATTGAAGACCCTGACTCAATCTGCCATAACCCTATAGTCCTTTCCTTGCCACAGAGCTATTGAGAATTCACAGAGCTGGGGCTCTCTGGGGGCATCCCTGTATGGAGAACAGGGTATGCTGAGAGTGTTAAAGGGTCCACAGTTGGGCTGAGGGCTCACAAGTGCTTACAACCAGAGCTACCCTGAGGCCATGCTGGATGGGCACAACATTCTCTTAACTCTGGTAATTAATTGGTGTAACAGACCTGTTAGGAAGTTGACCCCTGAATATTTATGTTGAGCATAGAGCAGTTACTGAATGAGTACCAAAAATGAGAGTATAATATTAGTGTGAGGATGAGAGACAGAGAGCATGATTTAGAGAATGACATGAAGGTGTAGAAAGTACATGCATTTGTGGAAGCAGTTCACATGTAGGCCCCTGGGCACGCTGGGTGTAAATTCCCAGTGGGTTCAGGTTTGCTCTATAGGAGGATCATGGGAAGACTGAGAATCACTCCTAGTTTGTGTGTTTAATATGTAAAACTGAGTGCATGTTAGTGCACACATTCCCATAGCACCATGCTTACATTTGGGGAAAAGAATTCTGTCAGCTGCTACCGCTGGATGTCATGGTTCTGAGCCCTTGGCATTATCCATCCAGGAAAAAAGAATACTGTGGAAGCATGAGCATGGCACAACTAGCCCTAGGTTCACTTAAGCACATCAAAGGAGGACTGACATAAATGGCCTCATTTCTCTGGACGTGAGCTTGAGAACAAGAAAAGCATGAATGAGTCAGCATTCGCCACAGGAAAATGCCTTACCCAAGTAGTTGACTCCAAAGTGGGTCTCAAAGCCATCTTCTGTCTTGGAGTAGGGACACATCATTACCCCTGCATTGTTAATTAAGATGTGGAGCTGTTTTTCTTCTGGAAAAACACAACAAAAGGAGAATGAGACATGAGTAAAGGGGACTGATACCAGCCTGCCACAATCTTAACTATTAATATCCTGGGCACCTGCCTCGTGCCTTTATTCAAGACTACATGGATGTTGGTGCCACAGAAGGTTCATTCAATCCAATCCAATCTAATCCAATAAACATTAAGCACCTACTATGTGCCAGACATTGTACTAAGTGATGGATATACAATTAATAAAAAGAGGCCCGGCCCACAAAGAACTTAGCATCTAATTGGGAGGAGACAACATAAAATAGGAAGCATAAAAGTGTGCTCATTGACAGAGTTACAAACATTGCATATAACCTTCCCCACCTGTAACTGTCTGGGTGCCACATCATCTAAGGCCTTTCCTCTAGGATTGTGCCCCGCCTCCACTTAAGTCTTGCTCATGAACCTTTTTGAATAGCAGGTAAAACCTGGTTATTCATCTTCCCTGATCCCAAAGTGCAATGCCAATTGATATACCCTACCTAGTATATACAAACTGTTGTCAGCTCACTGATCATCAAACAAAAAAGGACAATGTAGAGACGTTGCAACATTGGTTCCACACTTTGATGTTATATAGTTCAAGCCCAGGCAAGGAGCCTGGCATTTCCCATATTCCCACACTGAAATTAGAGGAAAATAGGGGGCCCCACCCAATTTGTCTGCCTACCCTTCTCCTATCTCCCAATCAGGTCCTGCAGGTTCTAGCAGCAGAACCAGTTGGGTGGGGCTAAGATGGCGCTGATGCAAAGGGAAACTCTCTGGGTGGAGGAGTCACTCCAACCTATATACTTTCTTCTCTAGCTTATCATGGGGTTTAAGAACTGGATTTCTTTCTTAAGGATCATGCCTCACACACAAATCACTCTGGCCATCATTGATTGGCCAACAATAGGTCCCAAGTCTCACTTGGTCATTGTTTGGGCCCTGATTGGTTCAGAGGGAGTGTAAATAGTAATTGTTTCTGTTTTGGCCAGAAACTTTGAGGGTCCTCCCCTCCCAGATTGTTGTGGGGTTTTGTTTTTTTAAACTGGGTAAAAGAGGCCATTCTTTGCCTCATTTCTTACCTTAGCCTTAATCACTGAATGGACTTTGCCTCAGTCAAATTGAGACCTGAGAAAGACCTTAACTTAAAAAGGTCAAAAGTCCCCCACTGCATGTGAGGTCACCACTGGACCCAGATGACTCTGGAGGAGGGAGTGAGTCTGGTGACTCTGCACAACCTGCCTAACAAATCCAATTCACTTGCATGTCATGGTATCACCTTTCTGATGTCATGGTCCTCTTCAAGAGTGAAAGACAAGCAACAACCCTGTTCCCCCATCACCTGCAAGGAATCCCTCAGCAAAGGCTCGGATTGACTTGGTGTCAGACAAGTCCAGCTTGCGAACAAACACCTGCTGGTTCTTTGTGGCAGCCCGGATCTCACTGGCTGCCGACTCTCCCTTTAATATATCCCGGCAGGCAATATATACTCTGGCTCCTAGGCAAAAGAAAGAGGAAATAAACCAATTAATTTCATTTCCAGATAAACGTTTCTGGATGAGTTAGGAGGTGGTTGATGAGTAGGTATCCAGAGCTGAGTACTCTCAAAAGGAAAAAGTGGGCTATGTCCTTCAATATAACAGGGACAATTTATTATCTTAGGGTTTTCAGGAACCTGTGCACTCAGATCTGTTAACATAAGCATGATTCCAGGCTGTCTTTAGTTCTTTGTATACTGAATTAATGGGAAGGAGAGGAGAAATAACATAGATGTTGAATGTATGTTTGCAGCTTTTCTAGTAAGATAGAATAAAACTATATAAATATACTAGTATATACTATACACCTATCATGCTGTGAGAAGAGCCAATAGGGAGAGAAAGTTTATAGAGAGTCAAAAACAAGTCTGGTCTCACTCAATTTAAACCTCCCAGTTCTGAATCATAACAGTAGAGCCATAGATGAGACTTTCAAGATCACCTAGATCAGAGATTCTCATTAAGTTGTCCCCAACCTTCACGAGTTTTCAACAATGTCTTTCAACAGAAAGAGGTGTCAAACTTAAACAGAAACTGGGGCCACTAAATTATATATAAGGATCCCCAAAAAACTCCTATTAACTTAGAAAACTACATGTTAATATTATCTATGCTCTCTTGCATTTTTATTTATTCCATTAAATATTTCCTAATTACATTTCCCAATTACAACCTCACTCATAGCCACAATGTAACTGAGGTCCCATGTTTGATAACTTTAGTCTATGATATTTGAGCAAAAAATTATTTAATGGTGCTATAAAACAGTAAGCAATTGCAAAGAATGTTATTAATAGCATATTAAATTACTCTGGAGATTCATAACACTTTTTTTTTAGTTGAAAGGGGTTTACAGAACAAAAAATGTTGAGAACCACTTAGTCCAATCCCTCTCTTACACATGAGGAAACTTATTAAACATGTTCTTGAACTTCTAGCCACATGCCTCTAAAACAAGAGCAGTTAGCAGCAAAGATAGGTGAAATGGGAGGAAGTGGGGGACTGTAACAGGAAAAAAGACAAAAACTGGGAGGGTATGGACTTGCCTCTACGAGCAAGATCTTTGGCCGTCTCCTTTCCAATGCCTGTATTGGCTCCAGTGACCACAACTACCTTTCCAGGAAGCTTTACTGTTGACGTACAAACTCCACCAGCAAAGTATTTCCTACAGATATAAGAGAAAAGATTATTAAAACTCATTTTCTTTCCCAGAACCTATTTGACTTGCATAAGAAATAACTATAAATTTCTTACATGCTTTCTCCATGCAATCAGCGTGACACAGAGAACATGCTCCTTCACTTTAATTGACCTCTTAGGGTCAACAGATTGCTTTTGGCTCAGGGAGGGCAATCTGTTAGAATTTCCTGCTAGAAGGTAATGTATGCCTATGAACAAGGAGGATGAGGGCTTTGTTTGATGTGTAGTTTTCCTTTGTTATTAATTGTTGACTTATCTGAGGATCATCTGGCAGGATAAGGTACCAGACACTAAAGTCCTTGCTTGAGCTGAACTGACAAGTATTCAAACAATGCTTCCGAGAGCGCAACTCAGATGGGCTGGCCAAGTTGTTCCAATGCAAAATGTACGCTTGCCAAAAAGACTATTTTATGGAGAACTCACACGAGGCAAGCAATCATATGGTGGCCAGAAGAAGCAATACAAGGACACTCTTAAGGTCTCTCTGAAGAACTTTGGATTTGGCTGTGCAACATGAAAGACATTGGCACAGGACTGCTCAGCATGGCATGCCCACATCAGAAAGGGTGCTGTGCTCTTTGAGCAAAGTAGATTTGAGACAGCACAAAGTAAACCACAGGATGCGCAAATTTGGGATATCCAAATCAAATATTCACATGAACCATCTGTGCCCAACCTGTGGTAGAGCATTCCAAGCTCGTATTGGTCTGATTGGCCATGTCAGACACACTGAAATTTCACTTTATCATGGTGATGTCATTTTGGTCCCCTTCAAAGACGAAGGACAGCAACCATTCCTTTTGCTTATAATACTGATTAATATTTAAAATAAAATATTTTTAAACATTTTGTTTTAAAATTTTTAAAAAATTTTTTCAATTAAAAAATGTTTTTAAACTAAATCAGAAGAAAGTTCCTTTACTAGAACAAAGAGCATGAAAACTCAGAATCAAGTCCATGAGGTAGCAGAGGACATAGAGTCCCAGGAACTTGAGTTAGAAATGACTTTGAAGGACACCTGGCCAGATCTATTGAGCAGGAATCCCTTCAGTAACATCACTGAAGTATTTATGGTTTTCTGTAGAGTCCTTTAAAAGTAGGTTCAATACCCTATAAATAATACATACACGCCAAGTATAATATACTTAACAAGTCCTAGCGGAAAAAACTAATCTGCCCAGGACCACTGGAAAAATTCTGAGCAATTTGATCAGTGGGTCAACCTTTGGCCTCCCTCCATAGAAATACTCAGCTCTGGTCCCCTCTCCACTTCTGCATGGGTCTAGGAAGCCAGCCATCTGAGGTACAGTGCAGTTATTCCACTATAGTGGTAATGCTAATAGTAAACACTTGCTAACTGACTGAACTCTTGAGATCAGAGCTCCTCCCTATTGCCCATAACTGCTCACTCAAGATTCAAATGAAAGAAGAATATCAAGGCCCTAAAGGGATGCTTTGGCTTCAAAATGGGATGTGGCTGTTCCTTCTCTTTAGATTTTTCAATTACTGACAATTCCCAGATTTTCCTTTAGAATAAGCAGCCCTTGACATCTACAAAAGTCTAACCACAACAGAGAAATCACAAAACAGAGTGAGAAACTAGATTTGTCAAGATATGGAACTTTAAAATGAAACAAGAGTTTATTCATTTCTTTCCCAGAATTCCCCTAAGCATTCGTTAATTAATCCCTTAACAATCATGACCCATGTCATTCAACAGTGCCATCTGTACTAGGGATGTTTAGTAGACAGGGAGGCATGCATGCATTAAGAGTAATCCAAACAATTAGATTTCAACAGCAAGTCATTTACTAAGATCATTCACTCTTCCTACCAGTCCCTAAAGGATTCAAAATCACCCATCCTCCACTTGCATAATGCACTTGGCAAATTGGCTTGACCTCCTTTCTCATCTTTCAGGGTGGTATCCATAACTACTACCGTCCTGTGGTTCCTACTCCCACTCTTTTCCCCCAGTCTGTCTCCATCACTTTTCCCCTCTTAACAGAAGTGATTCTTGATTCAGGAATAAGTCAAGACTTTTAGTGAACCAATGAATGAACACAGACCTGATGTAGGGAACTGCCACATATAGGAAGGAAAGGAAGGAGGTGAGCAGAACCAAGATGCCTATCATCTTTCCAAGCTGCTGCTCCTGCTGCTGTAACGCTCACTTCTCTCGGGTTCCTGCCCGTCTGCTTTCTCTGCTACTCCCAGCAGACTGGATCAGAGCCCGACTCAGAATCGGATTTAAATTTGTGAGCTGTGAGAGCATGGCCTGCTGGGAGATGTAGTCCAATTCTGAACTAAACCTTCAGGGAGGGAACATGGGAAAACTAGAGAAACTTCTTTGCAGCTCACTCATCCTATAACATTTATATTCCTAAGATATGACAGTTCCTTTTTTTTTTTTTATTCCTGGGTCTTGTATTGAAAGGCAACTTTTAAAAAAACACCTACAAACAACTTGAACAATTGATTGATCACTAATATTTATGCAGCACTTACTATGTGTCAGACACTGTGCTTAGCACTGTTATCTCAAATATTATCTCATCTGATCCTCACAATAACCCTAGGAGATAGGAACTATTACTATCCCCATTTTACAGATGAGGAAACTGAGGCAAACAGGGGTTAAGTGACTTGCCCATGGTCATATAGCTAGTTAAGTGTTGGAGGCCAGATTTGAATTCAGGTCTTCCTGCCTCCAGATCCAGTGCTCTATCCACTACATCATCTGATAAATAGATAAAACATTTATAAAGTCTTCACTTAATATGTTAATAATGTTCTGGGCATTGTGCTAATCAGTGGGAATAGTACACGCAAAAATTGAGTCCCTCTCCTCAAGGAGCTTACACTCTAATGGGGGAAAATGACATAAAAGGGGATCTTATTTGAAATACTGTAGAATGAAAAGAGTATTACATATACATTAATTCTTCTTTATAGAATCATAGAGCTGGAAGGGACCCTAGAGGTTTTCTGGTCCATCTAATCTCTGAACAGAAATCTCTCCTGCCCCATTTGAACGGTGACTGCTTTCATCTTCTGCTTGTTTTCCTAAGAGCATTTTATGGGAAAAATCAGAAGAAATGAGCAATAATAATAATATTTCATATTTTATAGCACTGTCCCTTCCATCTTTATACCTAGACTTCACTTCTTTGCCAACTCTGCCTTGGAGAAAGGTCAAATTCCGTCAGAGGTGACCTCCTAGACAAGGTCTCCTTTGATCCCATATCACTTTTTCTGTACTCATTTGTGTGAATATTGTTTCCCTTAATAGAATGTAAACTTTTTAAAATAGTATTTATCCTAATTACTTGTCAAGACTATTTTTAGCATTCATTTTTACATTTTGAGTTCAATTTGATATTGGTTATTTCATGTAAAAATATATTTCCATGTTAGTCACAGTTGTGAAAGAAGAAACAGATCAAAAGGAAAAAAACATGAAAAAGTAAAGTAATTGAAGAAAAGATGCTTGCATCTGTATTCAGAGTCCATCAGTCTTTTATCTGGATGTGGATAGCATTTTCTTTCATGAGTCCTCAGTACTTGTCTTATATATCTTTGTATTACTGAGAAGATCTGAGTCATTTATAGTTAATTATCACAAAATGTTGCTGATACTGTATACAGTGTTTTCCTGATTCTGTTCATTTCACTTTGCCTCACTTCTTACAGGCCTTTACAGGTTTCTCTGAAATCTATCTGCTCATCATTCCTTTTTGCACAGTAGTATTCTGTTAAATTCATATAATATAGCTTATTCAACCATTCTCCAACTGATGGACATCCCTCAGTTTCTAGTATTTTCCACCACAAAAATGGCTGCTATTAATATTTTTGCGCATATAGGTACTTTTTCCCTTTTTTATAGAATGTAAACTTTTTAAGGACAGAAAATGTTTGCATTTTGTCTTTGTATCCAAAATGTTTAGTATAGAGCCTGACATATAGCAGGCACTTAACAAATGATGAATGAATGAATAACTCAAAAAATACCATAGAATTTAGACCTAGAAGGAACCTTTAGCTCCTAGCCCTTCATTTTATAGTTGAGGAAACTAAGGCATACAAGTACTCTATCATCATATTACCAGTGAAGAAATTGTGGCTCTGACAGATTGACTTGCTCAAGGTCACACAGGTAGTCAGTGGCAGAACTTGGTCTTAAATATGGGACATCTGGCTCTTAGTATATTTTCCTGAAGAGTACATTTTTCCTCCATACCGCACACACTGATGTTGACATTTCCTTTTTGGGGTGTTACAGAGAAGGAGGGAAGCAAAAAAAAAAAAGCTAATAAACTCCTTGTCAGGAAAGAGAAATAACATTTTTAGAGTTGCTAGCCACTCTGAGTCTGTCTTTTCCAACCAGAAATGGTAGTGGTAGGTGAAGTGGAAAAAAAAGTATAAATAGGTGAAGGAGTCAGTACGAAAGCAGTGGAAGCAGGAAGAAGAGAAGGGAGGATGAGTGTAGGGTCAGAGGTACCAAAGGTCAGAGGGGCTAAGACAGTCATAAAAGACTAAAGGGATGAAGAAGGAGGTAGCTGTCACCCTGGGTGAAATGATTTCCCCATACTAAAATCTACAATGGCTTCTGATTGTTTTTTATATTGCATGTCATCTCCTCTGATCATGATTCAGTGGAACATGCTTGACCTAGGGACAGAAAAGTCCAAGAGAAACACATTCCAGTATCACGGGGTAATAGGTGAAAGGTATATAAAACATCTCAGTCTTCCAGTGTTTAGGTTGTGTGGCAAAGGCCTAAAGTGGAAACACAGAAATAACTTGACAAAATAGTTATTAAACATGATCTTCACAACCCAAAGTACCTCATAGGTTTTGTAGAATTCTTTTCTTCAAGTGAAAAAATACGATATCAAAAGGCAAATGTTTCTCAACCCAGTATTGGGACACTGTCATATTATTGCAACATAAGGAAGACAATAATTAGCACTTTCATCATTACCAAAAGGCATGTGCCTGCTTACTCATAGTGCTGTGCTAGACTCTAAAGACCCTTGACCAAATCCTATCCTCCGCAACAGCTTACAACAAAAGCCAGAAGCGCTAAGGCAAAGGGCAAGAATGATTTCCCATTGATCCCCTTGGTCCACCACCCTCTCCCCCAACCCTATTTCTACAATCCAAACAAACTAGCCTACTTTATGTACCCTGTTGCCACATAAATCAATCCTCTCCATGATGTTTGGTTTCTGTTATCTTATAATCTCTATTTACAATTTATTGTTACTTAGAATTTTCATAACTTCTGACCAGTCTATCTGGACATTGCCTGATGGAGCATACATACACCCACACCCACACCCATATATATGGAATATATATGTATATATAAATACATGTATATGTATATATGCATGCATATGCACATATACGTACATAAATATGTGATATTCACAATGAAATGGATAAGTAGAAGCATTTTCTCCTTAATATTAGAATCTTGAAGAAGTCCTCCTCCCTCATTCCTGTCTAGGTCCATTTCATATACAAAATCCAACAGAAAAACTATAACTTCTTAAAGCAAAGACTCCATTATTCCTCCTTGAGCAATTAACCTCAATGTAATTCCCAATCGAACTAGTTAGAAACAACAAAGAATACTTAGATAATATTATTGTTTTCCACTTACAGAGGAGATTTATGTCAATTTCATTATTTGTTGTACATGGTCAAAATATTGGATAAAGTCTTTCTGTGTTTCCAAAACTGCAACAATATTCAGCTCAAGAGAAGCAGCTGTCTTGGCTCAGAGATTCTTTTTTCTTTTATGATTTGCCTTTTTTTTAAATTATGGATTTGACAGACATTAACAGACTCAATCATTCCTATATACATAGAAAAACAGAAAAAAGAATTGTATGTGAAACTATAAATATTATATACAGATTCTTTTTAAGTATGTAATAAATATAACACAATAATTCTAATAATTTTGCTTTTAATAATAGCGACAGCTAGGATTTTTATAGTGCTTTGAGGTTTGCAAAGTACTTTACATATATGTTTCATTTTATCTTCACAACAGTCCTAATAATAGATGGTGCTATTATCCCCATTTCACAGCTGAGGAAATTGAGGCTAGGAGCAATTAAACTCCTTGCTGAGGATCACACAACTAATTACGTGTTTGAAGCAGTATTTGAACTAAGGTCTTTCTGACTGCAAGTCCTGCACTCTATCCAAATGCACTAGCCTAACTGTGTTTCTGTTTCTATTTGTCTCTTTGTGAATTTTCTTCTGCTCTCTCCTTATACTTTTAAATTGTTTCACTGATGCTCTTTTCTTTTTTTTTTTTGCACCACTACAGCTAACCTCCCTTCCACAACTCTTAGCAGTCCCCTAACCTCTTAGTAACATAATTAGAGCCAAGCAAAACAAACCCACACATTGGCTGTGTCTGAAGGTTTATGTTGCATTCATACTGAATGACCTTTAGTCATTCCCCTCTCTATGAAGAGGCAGAAACCATGATTTGTCATTGTCCTTTTGGACACTGAATTCTTAAGTCTTTTAAAATTGTATTCTTTCATAAGATTGTAGTTAGTCATTGGATAGAGTTTTATGAGTTGCACTTAGTTCTGTATCAGTTCACACAAGTCTTTCCAGATGTCTTTGAATCCTACCCTTCCCTCATCATAGTCCCTTAAGTCTTCTATTCATAATTTACTCAGCTTTTTTCTCCATTCTTCAGTTGAAGAGTATCACCTTCGTAAGCCCCTGGCCAGTAGGAGTTGTTTCATTCAATGTATTTGCATTCCCAGTACCTAATACAGGACCTGATGATATCTGGTCACTGGATCCAGATGGCTCAGGAGGAGGAAGTGAGGCTGGTGACCTGCACAGCCCTCTCTCACTCAAAATAAAGTCAAGTGCAAGTCATGTCATCATTTCTCTGACGGCATGGTCTTCTTTGGAGATGAAGGATGACACAAAAAACTTAACACAATGTCTGGCACACGGTAGGAACTTAATAAATGCTTGTCGGATGATTATGGATTAGTTTTATTTTCTAGTTCTTTGCTACACAGTTTAAAGACTTGGAAAGTACCTCTAAATTACCTTCCAGAATGGTTGGATGAAATCACAGCTTCATCAGCAACAGCAAGAACTTTCTTTTCTGGGTTTCCAGTGGCTGTGGTGTAGCATCTACAACAGCAGTTAGCAGGCTGAATCTCCATTGGGGTTGCTTCCCATGATGGAGACTACATTGCTATTTCCAAGGCTCTTGGGTTCAGGGTCCTGAGTAGTATCCATCAGAGTCAGAGGGCTACAGTGGTCAAGATGGCGGTGGTCGTTTGAGCTGTCTAGTGCATGCTATCTTCTGTCTCTTCCTGGGAGTGCCTTGCTACATCAACTAGGTCATCTTGTCTCCTCTGCGAATGACAGTTGGTGAGCATTTGGTGGGAAGGTCTGGCCCCTTTTCCTCAAGAGTTGCTTTCCCAGATGATGATTATAAGGGTTTTGCTGAAAGCAGGAGTAGAAGTCTGGCGAGGGAGGACACTGCCATTCTCAGGGATCCTATGCTTATCTGCTTGTTGGTGGCACCAGATCAGCAGTTGATGCTGGTGGTGATGAGAAGGTGGGCCTCATTTCCACCCTGATTTATCCCCTCAATGATCCCCTATAGGGGCTGGTGGTCTGGGGGACATTGCTATTCCAAAGACTCTGGAGTTCAGAGTGCTGACTCTCTTCAGTCTCTCCCTATGTACTGACTGCTCTTGACTATAAATACTCTCATCTTGCCCATCCTTAAAAACCCTCATTCAACCCTACAATCCCCTCCCAATTTTGTTCTATTTCTCTTCTCTTTTTCATGTCTAAACTCCATGAGAAAGCTATCTATAAATCATGCTATTCTAACTCTCCTCTGAAACCTCTGTAATCTGTCTTTTAATCTGATCATTAAAATGAAACTCTTTTCTCCAAAGCAATCAATAATTTCTTAATTGCCAAATCTGATGACTTCTTCTTAATTTTCATTCTTCTTGACCTCTCTGCAGCCTTTGATATTGTTAAATACTCTCTTCTGGATATCTCTCTTTGGTAGGTTTTCATGACACTACTGTTAACCTGCTTCTCCTGTTGAGTGTCTGACCATTCCTCAGTCTTCTTTGCTGGATCTTCCTCCAAGCCACTCATTAAAAGGGAACATCCCTGTCCTGAGCCCTCATTTCTTTTTATACTTTCTTGTTTGGTCATATCATCAGCTCTCCTGAGTTCAAGTATTATCTCTACATAGATCATTCTTTGAAATATTTATCCAGCCCTTACCTTTCTTCTGAGAAATATGTGATGTTTCACATCATAAATTATCGATTAGACACCTTGAACTAGATGTCCCATAGGCATCTCAAACGTAACATGTCCAAACAGAACTTATTGCCTTACCCTTTCTCTTCCCAGCATTTCTTTTAGTGTCAAGGGCAATCCTTCAAAATATCCTCCTAGTCACACAAGCTCACAACTTCACTGTCATCCTCAATTCTTCACTTGAAATCTGTCTTCTCACTTCTACCTCCACAAAATTTCTCTTATATGTCCTCTTATCTACACTCACATGGTCAACGCCTGGTATAGGTGCCCATCACCTTATATGTGGACTTTTACAATGAGTTTCTTTGCCTCAAGTCCATCCTCCATTCACCTGCCACAATGGTCTTCACAAAACATTGTTCCGACCATGCTATTTTCTTATTCAATATAACTAGTAGTTATTTACTGCTTTTATGATGAAATATAAAATCCTGTTTATCTTTCCAAATCCTTTGCAACCTAGCCCATCCTAAATTTACTCCATTCCATGAACTCTGTGATCTAATAGTTCTGACTTTGTTATTCTTGCACATGACACTACATCACTATAGGTGTCCCCAATGCCTGGGTCTTTTTGCCTACTCACCTCTGCCTCTAGACTTCCTTTTAGATTCAGCTCAAATCTCACTGAATGAGGTCACTTTTGATCTCTCCTGACTCCTTTTCCCACTATCTTCTCTCTGAGATTACCTCTCATTTATAATGTTTTTGTTCATTCCTTTCAGTCATGTCTGATTCTTCGTGACACCATTGGGGTTTTCTTGGCAAAGATACTGGAGTGATTTTCCATTTCTTTCTTCAGCTCATTTTACAGAGGAAGAAACTGAGGCAAACATGGGGATCACACAGTTAGTAAGTGTCTGAGGCTGGATTTGAACTCAGGTCTTTCTAACTTCAAGATTAACATTCTATCCATTGCACCACCTAACTTTTATACTGTATAAACCGTATATAAAGTAGTTGTTTGCATATTGTCTCCTTTTTTATAATATGAGTTCCTTGAGACCAGAGACCTTGTTTTTGTCTTTTTTCAAATCTCCAGAATTTAGCAGATTGCCTAGCACATAATCATCCATAGAAAACTGAGGCAGAGATGGTTGGTTCAACGAAACAGGATTCACATATACTTGCTAGCATATTACTGTGGAAGTCCCAGACTCTCAGTTCTACTACCATTTGTTTATAACCCATATCCTTGGATGTGACATGGAAGAATTTATTGTAGAAGAAAGAAGTGATTTTACTATAGAAAATAAAGGGATTTACATAAGAAAACTGATGTATCCAAAATAAAAAGAAATAGATTTTGAAAATAGCTTTCGATGCAAATACAACTGATAAAAATTGACCTCAAACTGTTTTTCATAGACTTGTTCTTCCACAGCAATGCAAGGTCCTAAAACATTTCCAAAGGACTCATGATGTAAAATGCCATCCACATCCAGAGAAAGAACTATGGAGTCAGAACATAGAACAAAGCAGACTATTTTCTCTTTTGCTGTGTTTGTTTTTGTTTAGTTTTATTCATGCTTTCTTCCATTTGTTTTAATTATTCTATAAAACATGAGTAATGTGAAAATGTGTTTAATAAGAACATATGTGTAGAGTCCATAAGAGATTGTATGCTGTCTTGGGGAGGGGGAGAAAATTTAAAACTTATGGAGGTAATTATTAAGGAGCTAAGATGGCAGAATAGAAGGACAAACCCGTAAAAGTTCTCCCTCATAGCTCATAAAATACCTGTAAAAAATGACTCTAAACAAATTCTAGAGCAGTAGAAGCCACAAAACAACAGAGTGAAAGAGATTTCCAGGCCAAGACAGCCTGGAAAGCTGACAGGAAAGGTCTATCACACCGGGCGTAGAGCAGAGCACATCCCAGCCTTGACTGAGACAGGACCAGAGCAGGCCTTGGGGGGCAGAATGCCTGGTGGTTCCAAGATTGCTCAATCCACAAACACCAAAGACAGCTTCAAAGGTCAGTGAGAAATCTCTTTCACTTGGATGAGAAGGGAATGTGGTCTTGCCCCCGCAGGCAGCAGCCACTGCAAAGGCAGGGTCCATTTTTGGAGCCCTCTACCTAAAGACTCTGGGGGAAATTGAGAGGCTGATCTGAATCTCAGGAGTGAGGAAGATGCTGGGGGTGGAGCTGGTAGAGGCTCTGGACAGGGAAGTCTACTCACACATCCTGGGCAGAAAAGCTTGCAGTAACTCTCAGACCAGAGTGCAAACCAGGAGAGGAGTAAACTCCTCTCCCTTGATTGTGCCACCTTGGAGGAATTGAGAACTTGCAGGTTCCCTAGAATATACCCTCCTCTTGACAAAGGGCTCAAAAGTCAAGTAACTAACTGGGAAAAATACCCAAAAAAGGGAAAAAATAAGACTATAGAAGGTTACTTTCTTGGTGAATAGGTATTTTCTTCCATCCTTGCAGATGTGGAAGAACAATTCATAACATTAGAGGAAGCCATAAAAATCAAAGCTTCTATATCCAAAACCTCCAAAATAAATATGCAATGGTCTCAGGCCATGAAAGAGCTCAAAAAGGATTGTGAAAATCAAGTAAGAGAGGTGGAGGAAAAATTGGGAAGAGAAATGAGAGTGATGCAAGAAAATCATGAAAAGCAAGTCAACAGCTTGCTAAACGAGATGCAAAAAAAAAAATGCTAAAGAAAATAACACCCTTAAAAATTGACTAACTCAAATAGCAAAAGCGGTCCAAAAAGCCAATGAGGAGAAGAATGCTTTAAAAAGGAGAATCAGTCAAATGGAAAAGGAGGTTCAAAAGTTCACTAAAGAAAATAGTTCTTTAAAAATTAGACTGGAGCAGATGGAAGTTAATGATTTTATGAGAAACCAAGAAATTACAAAACAAAACCAAAATGTGAAAAAATTGAAGACAATGTGAAACATCTCATTGGAAAAATAACTGACCTGGAAAATAGATCCAGGAGAGATAATTTTAAAA